>OY821519.1:213985942-215185942 GCA_963682025.1 Cordilura impudica | reverse complement strand
TTTTATTATACCGATCGAATCAGAATCACTATCTGATTTGATTTAACGATGTCCGTCCGTCCGTCCGTCCGTCCGTCTGTGTGTCCACGTAAAGCTTTTAATCCAACTGCAGGTCGCAAATATGAATATATTTTGATGAAATTTGGTATATAAGCTTTTATCAACCATGGGATGAACGCTATTGAAACTGGTGAGAATCGGTCCATGTTCAGACCTAGCCCCCATACAAATGACCCATATGAAATCAACATATATTGCCATAAGATCCAAATTATCATACAAATCTTAGTCAAATTTGGTTTGTATGTATATATTACATCCATTAATCAGTAGTCCAAAAATGATCCCTATTGGACTACTCTTAGTCATAGGCCCCATATAGAGCTGCTTCCCGATCTTCACCTAAATCTAACAAAAAAACAAAAATATTGCACTGATTCTTCTCAAATTTTGTTTGTTTATATATTTGCAAAATACAAGAGACTACCAAACATGGTCAGGATTGGTCCATGTTTGGGCCTAGTCCCTATATATATATAGCATCCGATATGAACTTTTTCATATCTGCAGCCGAAAAAATTAATAAAAATCTCACTCAAACTTGGTTTATGCTTATTTTCTATATCCAGTTAGTTGGGCCTGAGAGATAGGGTCTCTAAGCGCATGGTATAGGGTATCGTATAGTCGGTCTAGACCGACTATAATTTTCTTACTTGTTTTTTTTTTTAATTTGTAGACCAGTCTTATTATCAAATTGTTTACTTTTTCAAATATTTTATTTACATTTGTTATAAAGAATGTAATATGTCTAGATATTAATGTAAATGTAATTACTCATTTTTTTTTCATCTCAAAAATATTTTTCTCCTTTATTTCTATGCACCACAAAATTTTTTCTTTGAACTCAAATAATATTGAAGGATTTTCTAAATTTATAAAAATTTTAACTGCTTTAGCGCTCCATAACTTGTTCATCACGGCGAGTGCTGATTCATAATATTAATTGCACATTTCGCATCATATTTATTTTGTTTCAATAGTAATTAAAATTTTTTATTTTAAATGATTTAATTCAAATTGTCTACTGTTTAAAAAAAATTGAAAAAATAACAATAAAAGTTGTTATTTGTGTGTATAATATTTCAAAACAAATTAAAATTGAATTGAACCCCTTTGAGCGTTAAAGCTAGTTGCTATATAAATACTTAGGGGGAGAATGGCAATACTTGAAGCCATTGAAATAAAGATTACACTAATTTAAAAACAAATTATAAACATTTATATTAGGGCGTTTCACTAAAATCCTTTTTATTTGATTTTTCAATTCTTAAAGCGGAATATAAGAATTCATAAGGCCCAAAAGCTTTTCGAGAATTTTTTTTTTTGATTTTTTAAAAGTCGACATGCCATATTTCTGGAGTTATTAAGGTTTTAACTTGCGGATAAATTTCTTTTGTACTTGTCGGTTGGTATGCTTGACAAGTGATTTATCCAGTTAAGTAAAAATCTACACCAAAGAAAAAATATAAAAAAATCTGTGATAACATCGATTGCCTTTCCCCATTGAGCTAAAAAATCTTCCAAAAAAAGATAAAAAAAAATAGGGAGATAAATGCAATATTGTTGGTCATTAGGTCATAAGAGTTCTACTCAAAGGGTACGCTTGTATAATAACTACATTTTATTCTACAGTGGTTATGAATTTCACCAAAAAATAGTTATATTCTAAATTACTTCAAAGTATCTTTGTTATTGCTACCTGTAACTCGTGGCTTCTTAATCTCCTAGACAATACCATCATATTTTCCTTACTATATGAATCGAATTATAAATTTCAGAATCTCTCTTATTTTTCACCTTTAATTTGAGTAAACGCGGCCTGACGTATATGTACGTCATCGAACCCTTGATGTTGATAACTTAACACGCCTCAAACCGATTTCACTGTACAAAAATATAAATAGACACGTGTATCGGCGTTTTGAAAGTTTACATCTGAATTTCATTTGAGGGGGGGGGGGTTAAAGTTTCAAAGCTCTGGCACATTTTTGAAAGAGCAAAAACACCATTAAAATAGGGATCTAAGGGGTTTCAATGTTCCGCAAAAATATTCGCCGTGAAATTTTACTGTAAGTCCCTAAATACACCAAAACGGAAAATTCAACCAGAAAGTCAGAAATAAGACACAACAAAAGAGAGCTTAGGGTTAATTTCGCATTTATTAAGAATTTTATTTTAAAGTACCCCAAAAATTTAGCATGTTCCCTAAGGAACATTTTAACCCGTTAAATCCCTGTTTTAATGGTGTTTTTTGCTCTTTTAAGAATGTACCAGAGCTGGGAAACTTTAACCCCCCTCAAATGCAATTCAGGTGACTTTCAAAACGGTGATGCACGTGTCTTTCTTTTTGTCTCCTTTATCAAAGTTTATAGGGAGAACCTTGTAATTTTTTTTTGTGTTGTACAGTGTTTTTAACAAAAATTTTTTGTTAACCGGGTCTCCAACGGTGAAATATTGAAAAAATCACCATAAAATAAATAATAGTTAAACTTTTAATATGTATCATGTCTCCCCATCATCATCATTATCTACTTCGCACCATGGTGTATTAAACATTAAAGATGAATTGGTTGAACGATGTTAAATGGAAATATTAAATATATTAAATAAACAATCATGTGCTAATGTTTAATTAATAAATCAAACACTAATATTATGAAATATATTTTTGAAGAACTTGAAATATTTTAAAATAAAAATAAAGTGAAATATTTAATTTATCTATAATAAAATGCAGAGAAATAATTAAAATTATTGACTTTTGCTTTAAGTCGGCATTTGTTTTTTATGTTAAAACAATAACAATTTATAATGAGACTACTATATAAACAAATTTATTTGCCTGCTTCCAACAAATGTTTGCTAATTTAAAATAATTTAAGAATAGAACTTATTTCACATTAATTTGCCATTGTGATCAAGTGATGTGTTGCCAACTATTCCTAATGTTTAACTCTTAAGCAATTTTTTGAGTAATTTTTATCATCTAGCATTTTGTTGATTACACAGTGTAACAAAATGGAGCATTTTTCGGCGGCATAACTTTTTGGAGACAATTTAGATTCATGGGGTTGTGAAGGGGCTTTCACAACATATTTTATCATAACACAAGAACAATTTGTCCGATTTGGTTAAATTAAAAATTCTAAACCTCGGTTCTAAATTGCCTTCAAGTTACCTCTACTAGCTCAATAGTTTCGGAAATATTCAGAAAGTATTTCCATAAAAACACCATTTTATGCAATATTTAAATATTTTTCTTGTTTTGAAATTCATAAAGAATCAAAAACGTCTTTTTTGTTCTCTTGTTGTAAACACAGATATTTTGCAAATAAAACAAAACGTATTACGTTCAAATCGATTGAAAATTACATTAAAAAAGTTTGTTCTCTTAAAAAAGTTTATTTTATTAAAAAAAGTACCTTATCATAAAAAAGTACCATACCTTAAATTATTAAATTTTATTAAAAAAATTACCTTTTCTTAAAAAAGTAAACTTTCTTAAAAAGAGAATTTCCTTAAGTATGAAAATTTTTTTTAAAAAATGCCTTGTGAAAGCATATTTTTTTCTTAAAAAAGTAAATTTTCCTAAAAAAGTATAATTTCATACAAAAGTACCTTTTCTTAAAAAGTTACTCTTATTAAAAAAAAGTACGTTTCATAAACAATTTTATTGTTTTAAAAAAGTATCTATTCTTAAAAAAGTACCTTTTCTTAACAAAGTACCTCTTCTTAAAAAAGTAAAATTTTTAAAAGTAAATTTTAAAAAGTAAATTTTCTTTAAAAAGTACCTTCAAGAAGTTCCTTTTGTTAAAAAAGTACTTTTTTAAGAAAGTACCTATTCTTAAAAAAGTAAATTTTCTTAATGAAATACCTTTTCTTAAAAGAAGTACCTCTTCTTAAAAAAGTAAATTTTCTTTAAAATTTCATCTACGTAAAGAAAGAAAAAGTAAATTTTCTTACAAAATTACATTTTCTTAAGTACCTATTCTTAAAAAAGCAAATTTTTTAATGAAATTTCTTTTCTTAAAAAGTACCATTTTTTAAAAACATACAAGTATCTTTTTATAAAATTTTCTTCAGTATCATTTTTTTAAAAAGTGAATAAAAGTAAATTTTCTTAAAAAAGTAATTTTTCTTAAAAACTTTTAAGAAAGTTTTAAGAAAATAAGAGTAGCTTGTTTTGAAAAGCATCTATTCCTTAAAAGTACCTTCTGCCAAAAACTACTTTTTTTTAAAAAAGTACTTTTTCTTAAAAAGTACTTTTTGAAAAAAAAAAACAAAAAAAAAAATACCTCTTTAACAAGTTTTCTTCTTAAAAAAGTAAATTTTTGAAAGACTTGTGAAAGCATATTTTTTTCTTAAAAAAGTAAATTTTCCTAAAAAAGTAAATTTTCCTAAAAAAGTATATTTTCTTAAAAAGTTACTCTTATTAAAAAAAGTACGTTTCATAAACAATTTTATTTTCTTAAAAAAGTATCTATTCTTAAAAAAGTACCTTTTCTTAAAAAAGTAAAATTTTTTAAAAAAGTGAACTTCCTTGAAAAGTAAATTTTCTTAAAAAAGTACCTTATAAAATTTAAAAATTAAATTTTCTTCAAGAAGTTCCTTTTGTTAAAAAAGTACTTTTTTAAGAAAGTAACTATTCTTAAAAAAGTAAATTTTCTTAAAAGAAGTACCTCTTCTTAAAAAAGTAAATTTTCTTTAAAAATTCATCTACGTAAAGAAAGTGAATTTTCTTTAAAAAGTAACAAAAAATACTTTTCTACTACCCTTTCTTAAGAAGTACCTATTCTTAAAAAAGTAAATTTTTTAATGAAATATCTTTTCTTAAAAAGTACCATTTTTTGAAAACAAGTATTAAAAAAAAAAAAAAAAAAAACCCTTTTATAAAATTTTCTTCAGTATCATTTTTTTACAAAGTGAATAAAAGTAAATTTTCTTAAAAAAGTAAATTTTCTCAAAAAGTTTTAAGAAAGTTTTAAGAAAATAAGAGTAGCTTGTTTTGAAAAGCATCTATTCCTTAAAAGTACCTTTTGCAAAAAAGTACTTTTTCTTAAAGTACTTTTTCTTAAAGTACTTTTTCTTAAAAATGTACTTTTTCTTTTTCTTAAAAAGTACTTTTTCTGAAAAAGAAACACTTTCTAAAAAAATACCTCTTAAACAAGTTTTAATAAATTTCCTCTTCTTAAAAAAGTAAATTTTTGAAAGACTAAATTTTTTTAAAAAGTACCTTTTCTTAAAAAGAGTAGCTTTTCTTAAAAAAGTAATTTTTCTTAAGTACCCTTCTTAAAAAAGTACATTTTCTGAAAAAGAACCGTTTCTTAAAAAGTACCTTTCCTGAAGGAAGTAGCTTTTCTGAAAAATACCTTAAAATGTATCTTTCTTAAAAAAGGATATTTTATTAAAAAGTACATTTTCTCAAAAAGTACCTTTTCTTAAAAAGAGTAGCTTTTCCTAAAAAAGTATACATTCTTAAAAAATACCTTTTTCTTAAAAAAAAAAAAAAAAAAAAAAAAAAAAAAAAAGAGTACCTTTTCTTAAAAAAAGTACTTATTCTGGAAAAACACTTTAAAAAAAAATACTTTTTTTTTAATAAGTACCATTTCTGAAAAAAAGTATCTTGTCTTAATAAATTACCTTTTCTTAAAAATGCCCTTTTTCTAAAAAAAGTATCTGAATTTTCTTAAAAAGTAAATTTTCTTAAAAAGCCTTTTCTTAAACAATACCTGTTCTTAAAAAATTACCTTTCCTGAAAAAGTAGTCAATCGACTGAGAATCACTTTCTATATACATGACAGCTCATCAGCTGTTATTGTAAATTAGTAATTTCAGGGACGGAAAATAATTGTAATTTATTTCTTTCGGTGGAAAAGGTTACGCTAAAATTCGCTTTATCTGTTTAAGGAAATTTTTAACCATTATGGTGAGATATACGAGTATAGTATTTTGGTCACTGTAACAATAGCGTGGCCCTTAATAAAAAAAGTGTTCAAACTGTCGGTCTCACACCCTAGAAATATGCGAATAGCAAAAAACTGAGAAATACAAAGTTTTGGGCCAATCAAAAAACGTTTCGTCGTGGCGCAAAGCGATTGAAAATTTCAAGTGTGTTTATATGGGGAAAATATGACATTTTTTCAGATTTTACGAAAATTTCGTTCTATAGTTTAATTTTTCCGACAAGCTGTTACATAATTCAGGATCAGTATTAAATTATCCCTTCAAAAGGCTATAAAACTTCAAAATCGAATAAAACCTCGCCAAGAAATAGGAAATGCCCCAGACCACTTTTGTGCCAAAAAAAAACTAGGTCATGAAATTTGATGGCATTTTTTTCAACTTTGAGAAATTGATTAAAGCCATCATTCTTTTTTGGTCTCTATACTTACAAGTACTCAGATGTGAAGTATTGTTTTATTACCACGTTGTTAACCTATTGCGTATTGAGACCGAAATTTGGAAATTTTTTTGATAAAATTTTTCGAGAAAAATTGGATTTTTGTGAAATATTCTGTAAATGTACTCTTTCTAAATACTTTGTATCAAAAATTCATCACTTTTCTACTTTAAATGTTATATTTTATCTTAGTAGCCTAGGGTTTCGGAGAAAAATAACATGACTCCATTAACCCTTTTGGAATTGGGGTCACATATGACCCCAAGCTAAAAAAGACAATTTATTAAAAAAATTCAAATAATTTGTAAGTGCTGTCCAATTTTTAGATGCGACACTTGAAATATAATAACCAAATATGTAGAATTTCGCTCCAAAAATTTGGGATAAATCCGAGAACGCTAACCTATTATTTGCCAAGGCCAGCTTTGGATTTTAAGATATTTTAAAATAAAACTGACCTAAAACGAGTTTTTCTATTAAACTCGTTGATACCACTATTTAGAATTTTAGAGAAATAATTCGGTTAATTTTTATTTATTTAACCATTCAGTGCTCCTGGGATCAAAATAATCCATTGTGATATATCTCTGGTGCAATTATCTGCTTATTGCTCGCGAATATAAATTAAAACAACTTTTAACCAATTTTGTTATAAAATTACTTTATGTAATAAAGTAATAGTTGAATTTCTTGCTGTCTCACCCACCAATTTGGTGGATATTGATAAAAACGCGAAAAAAAAAATTCAGGTCAATCGGTGAAGATGCCATTACTTATAATGGTTGTCATTTTTTGATTTTTTATAATCGGTCGCTTTATATTATCTTCAATGTCACCTACATGTTTTGAAACTTCTACCATTTTATTTCCCAGTTTTAAATAGTTTATTAAATAAAAGTAAATTCCAAATATAATAATATATATAAAAGGTAATATTAAATTAATACTACTCTTAATGGAATAAATTACAAAATTAAATCAAAGTGAATTTCAAAAAACGTCCTATTTTTTAGACATATGACCTAAGTTGTTTTAATTTAAATTCGCGAGCAATAAGCAGATAATTGCACCAGAGATATATCACAATGGATAATTTTGATCTCAGGAGCATTGAAGGGTTAAATAAATAAAAATTAACCGAATTACTTTTCCTAAATTCTAAATAGTGCTATCAACGAGTTTATTAGAAAAACTCGTTTTAGGTAATTTTTATTTTAAAATATCTTAAAATCCAAAGCTGGTCTTGGCAAATAATGGGTTAACGTTCTCGGATTTATCCCAAATTTTTGGAGCGAAACTTCTACACATTTGGTTATTATATAAGTGTCGCATCTAAAAATTGGACAGCACTTACAAAATATTTGAATTTTTTGAATAAATTGTCTGTTATTAGCTTGGGGTCATATGTGACCCGAATTCCAAAAAGGTTAATGGAGTCATATTATTTTTTTCCAAAACCCTAAGCTATTAAGATAAAATATAACATTTAAAAGTAGAAAAGTGATGAATTTTTGATACAAAGTATTTAGAAAGAGTACATTTACAGAATATGTCACAAAAATCCAATTTTTCTCGAAATCCGCAAAAATAAAATCCTTGTCAAAAAAATTCTGGCAAAGGGATTTACTTAAAAATTCACACAGTTAATCTGCAACATATATTTAATAAAACCTTAAAGTGATAGATTTATTTTTTTAAATTTTGTTTAAGAAAGTGTTTTCCAACTTGAAAAAGGAGTTTTAAAAATTTTATCAAAAAAATTTCCAATTTTCGGTCTCAATGCGCAATAGGTTAATAACGCGGTAATAAAACAATACTTCATATCTGAGTACTTATAAGTATAGAGACCAAAAAAGAATGATGGCTTTAATCAATTTCTCAAAGTTGAAAAAAATGCCATCAAATTTCATGACCTAATTTTTTTGGCACAAAAGTGGTCTGGGGCATTTGCTATTTCTGGGCGAGGTTTCGATTTTGAAGTTTTATAGCCTTTTGAATGGATAATTTAATACTGATCCTGAATTATATAACAGCTTGTCGGAAAATTAAACTATAGAACGAAATTTTCGTAAAATCTGAAAAAAAAGTCATATTTTCCCCATATAAACACACTTGAAATTTTCAATGGCTTTGCGCCACGACTAAACGTTTTTTGATTGGCCCAAAACTTTGTATTTCTCAGTTTTTTTGCTATTCGCATATTTCTAGGGGGTGAGACCGACAGTTTGAACACTTTTTTTCCCTCCATATATCGAAGGGCCACCCTACCGTAACAAACATAAATGAAAGGTATTTTTATTGGTTATGAATAATTATTATAGCAACCAAAAAATTTTTGGATTATCAATAACCATTATCGTAAGTAATTTTATTTTTCGGTTATCGCTTCCCGCATACATATCGTATCTGGGTAACGGTAACAAAAAAATAAAAATAATGTCGGTAATGGTTATTGGTAACCAAAATTATTATTTTTGGTTGCCATAATACGTTTTTATAAAAAAAAAAAAATTTCTCACCTACATATATTGGTTACGATGACCAAAATTAAATCTATAATATTAATAGGCAAGGCGATTTCTTGTGATCGGTGTAAGTTTCACAAAAAATTTATCATTTGAAAGGTATTTCTTTTCAGCTGTTTTCCAGATTTACAGATTTTCATCGTCTGGAACATTTTTTTGAGTTATGATCGTTTAAAGTTGCTACTAACACATACATAAAATTATACAATACTATGTGTGTGTTTTTTAAATTTGTTAATGTGTTTGTTTGTTTTCTTCATTTAAAATGAGTACAATTATGAAGCATACCTTTAGGGTCTTTATTAAATGAAAAAATAAAATTGTCTAGAATTTGCACTCGAATTTCGAGCGCTGGACTCTGCTAGTATATTTACAATACTGGTTAATTATAAGACCGTTTCGTAATTGTTCTTATAACTGTTACGTTCCTGAGTAATTTAAGTAAATTCCAAAGCTAATGAGTTTTGTAATAATAAGCAGCAATATTCAAAATTAAAATTTAACCGATGTTTTTATGTTACAGGATTGCGTTTTATGCGTTTTCTGTAGTATAAGGGAAATTCAATACCTTTTATCTCTTATATCATAGGCTCCTCTGTTAGCATTCAAGAAAAGCATTTTTATTTTTTGTTTGTAATTTCCTCATATTTTGGTGTTTCTTGTTTTTAATATTCTTAGACTCATGAAAGTGAATTTTGTTTCTTATAATGAAAAAAGTGAAGACCCATATTTTATTATAGCGATCTAATCATGTAAAGTTTATTATTACAATAATGGTCGCAAAAGATACGATATATAAATTAAATTTGATATAAAACATTTCCTCGAAAAAAAAGGATCTTTATGAATTAGAAATTTTTCCAATTTTTTATTAAAATCTTTGATGTTGTTTAGGAGTATTTTTAAGATATTCAAAAATTTAGGTGAATTCTTATTATGCAATTATACTTTAAAAATATTAAAATTCGACAAAAATGAGATAAAGTAGTTAAAAATAGAGAGATAAAAAACACTAATATTTTTATTATGTTCTTTCATTTACAAGCACTGATACCAGAATTTTCGTCTCATTTTTATCTTCTTATAGTATACATATTTGAATAATAAAACTAAGTTTTTTAATCGCAGCCTTGGTAACACCGACCTACAGTAAAACTAAGAATTGGCTGATAATTGTCTGAAACTAGAGATCAAATACAGTAACTTTAATGTTTCAAGTTTTTCAAAAAATATATGTAAATGTTCATACTCGCACTATTGATGTGAAATGACAGAAGAGAATCTTGCATATTTTATGCATTTCGCTATTTTTTAGCATATCAGGATAAAAAGATGTTAAAAAACGCGAACAATTTAGAAAACATATGTTTTTATTCAAGCCTTATGACGCTAGATGGCGTGACTTATAGATATTTGTACCAATAAAGTACGTTGATTTCGGCTCCAAAAACCTTATATATTTGGTATTAGATAAGTTTTCATCATACGTTAGGAACTTGCACTCGGCTTTATAGGGTTAAAGTAAATTTGTCGAAAATGTACATTCTGTGGTTTTCTGGAATAACCGCGTATGTCTATTTTTTGTCAGTTTTGAGTTAACGATGCCAAATATATTAATTTTTAACGCTCTTTACATGTGTTAAATTTTTTTAAAAAAATATTGACCATTTCTGAGTTTTTTCTTTAAATAACGACGTAACTTAAATGTTTATTAAATTAATTTGCAGAACTATCGACGTATGTCCACCTACGTTTGACTGCTGACAAATTATTTTCTCAGAAAACGACACATAGCGATATACGTTGTTATTAATGGAAAAAATGCAAAATAATTTTGGATTATTTTTCAGTTTATAACCACTTATAAAAACTTAAGTTATTATTCTTGATACGTTGTTATATTCTCATCTTAAGTCCCATTAACTTTTTGTTGACGAACAAAAAAATTCATTTTTCAAGCAACAACAACTTATGTCTACATGGGTGGTTGCATTAGTAGTTTTCTTTTTCAAAAAAAAAAAAAAAAAAAAAAAAACGACGTTTGTCGACATAAGTTGTTTTATCTGCACTTTAAGTGTTATTTACATATTGTGTTTTTCGTCCTTCTCTAGGATCTATTCCTCTGAATATTTTTGACTCAAAATTTTACATAAAATATTTATTGCCCATATCTACAGGACTGTTAAATAAAAAGCTCTAAAAACGTTATATCGAGCCCATAATTTCAAATATAACGTTTTTTGGCTCCCCTGAACATTTTGATTTTATGACATACGCGGTTATTCTAGAAAACCACAGCATTAAGACGTTTCATCGAAAAGACTTCTTTATTTTTGCAACCCTTAAAGCGAAATGTGAATTCTCTACGAATTATTCAGACTTTTTTCAGATTTTTGCGATGTCGGAAATCAATTTTATCCAAAAAAATTTGGTTATGAAACATAAATTTTTCTATTATTTCTCTCATGCTTTATTTTCACAAAATCAGATAAATAACTTCTGAAGAGTACTAGCGTACTAAAGCAAATTATACGCGATAAAAGTTACTTGTTTAAATGCTGAGATGTGCAGTCAGATGCGTTAAATAAGAAGTATTTATACCCTATACCACTATGTGGTCAGGGTATAATGACTTTGTGCTGATGTTTGTAACTACCAAAAATATTTGACCTAGACCCACCCATGTTTTATTACGCCGATCGACTTAAAATCACTTTCTGAGTCGATTTAGCGATGGCCGTCCGTCCGTCTAACTGTGTGTTCATGTAAACCTTGTAATCAAACTATAAGTATGAATATATTTTCATGAAACTTGCTATGTAACCTACTGTCGGCCATAGTATTAACTCTATTGGAAATCGGTTCATGTTCAGACCTACACCCCATACAAATGACCACTATAAAATCAACTAAAATTGCCATAGTATCCATATTATTATATATATTTCGGTCAAATTGGGTTTGTGTATGTTTATTACATCCATTTATCAGTAGTCCAAAAATAAACCCTATAGGGCAATTCTTAGCCATAGCCCCCATATAAAGCTGCTTCCCGATTTTCACTTAAATATATCAAAGAACAAAAATATTCCACAGATTTTGCTCAAATTTGGTTTGTATATGCTCTTTCTAAAAATATGTAACCTGATGAGGATCGCACCATTTTTCGACGTAGTCTCCATAAGCGCCCCGGTAGGTGAGTAGGTAGCGTGCTCGCCTATCATGCGGGGGTCGTGGGTTCGATTCCCACCAGAGGCTTTGGTCTGTCGCTGCAAAATAAAAAAAATTAAAAAAAAACTAGGCAAAATTAGAATCTGCAGACAAGCCACTCGGCTTCGCGGAACTAGGCTTAAAAAAAAAAAAAAATAAAATAAAAAAATATATAAAAAAAAAAATATTAAAAAAAAAAAAATATTTAAAAAAAAAAATATTTTAAATATAGCATTGGATATGAACTTATATCCGAAGTCAAAAAAAAAAAAAAAAAAAAAAAAAATTAATAACAATGCCACTCAGATTTGTTTTATACTTATTTTCTATATCTAATTAGTTGGACATAATAGATAGGGTCTCTCAACGCATGGTATAAGGTATCGCATATTCGGTCTAGACTAACTATGATTTTCGAACTTTTTTTTTTTATTAAGTTGTTTACTTTTTAAAGAATTTTGCTTACATTTGTTTTAATTAGTGCAATAAATCTAGATATTAATGAAACGTTAAACCTATGGAGAGGGTATGAAAGATTCGGCATAGCCAAATTTAACACTCTTACTTGTTTTTATTGCAACGCCATTAAAAATTTAGTGACGAAATATTTTTAAGTGGTAAATGTCATCAAACTGTCTAAACAAAACATATCTATCTAATAATATTTATATAAAAACTTATTTACTTTGTCATAAATCTTTTCTTTTTTTTTTTTTTGATTTTGCTTATTGTGCATATAGTTTTTTTTTTTAATGTTTCTTTCAAGCACTAAATTTTGTAATTCTTTTTATATTGTTATTTTTATTGCTGTTTGTTTATAGTTTCCTTTGAAATGCATATTTTGTATATAACAATTTGTTTTTATAGTTTGTGTTTGTTAGTTTGTAAAAATTAAAGATATTAAAACAACAACAGTGAATAATGTAAATAGTTTTGAAGCTTTAAAGATGTTATTAATATGCGAAAATAACAACAAATGTTAGCAAATGTTTAACTCTAGCAAAGAATTTAGAGAATTTCATAAATTTCATATTATTTTTTCGTAATTTTTTGAAACAATTTCATATTGTCTATAATTGAGAATTGAGTGAAACGAGCGCTGGTCTAAAAAAAACAAAACAAATTTATTAGTTGATTAAATTGTTCTTGATCTTCTATCTATCTATAATATTAATAGGCTAGGCGATTTCTTGTGACCGATGTTTTGTTCTACCGTTTTATCTCGATTTTTACCAAATGTATATTATTTGAAATGTGTTTCTTTACAGATTTACAGATTTTTAAATTTTTCCATTTATTTTGAGTAAATTGCATTTAAAGTTGCTACTAACACATACATAAAATTATACATATGCTATTTGTGTTTTATTAAATTTGTTACATAATGTGTTTTTTAATGAGTTTGTTATCTTCATTCACAATAATAAACCATAAAAGTGTTGGTTTGTGAATTGGCTAAGTTGAAAAATAAGGCCTAGAAATTGCACCCGAATGTCTAGCGCTGGAATCTGCTAATATATATAAAAGCGAAAGTATTTATGTTTGTTTGTTTGTAGCTTATAGGAGACTTACTGGAAGGAACTATAGATGAGAAATATGTTTTTATATGAGTACAGATTGCATACTACAATATAAGTGTTTGTTTTTGTCTTGAAAAACATATTTGTTTCAAAGTTGTTTTATATTTTAGTAATGCTAAAAAGGGAAAGGTTATATAGTATAAGTCTTTGCTTGCGTTCTCATTAGGTTGGTTTCAGTAAAGCTATATGAATTTATCTTTTTACCGAACATACCATCTTTTGATTTTCGTTACTGATGAGGGATGGCGACTCGACCCGAAACAGCTGTATAATCTGTCATGCAGAATATAGATCAATTTTTGAAACAAATGTGCAAATGTTTTTGCCTTTATTTAAAGTCAAAACGTTTGATCTTTAGCCTGATTAATTTCTAACTCAATTTTTTAAAAAATTATACAAAAATCAAATTTTTTAAGGGAGTTCTTCTAAGGACGGTCCGATGGGGATACGTCCCTAAACAGTGAGGGGTAAGGACTTGCCCCTCTGTAGCGTAAAACTTAAAGTGACTGGAAAACACTAACTTCATATTCGGAAACATGAAAAACCGTCATGAAACCTACGGAATTTTAATTGTTTTGAGAATTGTAGTACAGTGTAATTAAAATTATTGTATTTTAAAAGAAAAAAGAAATTGTTTTGACAATTGTAGTACAGTGTAATTAAAATTATTGACTTTTACATGAAAATTTTATAAAACAAAAATAAGGCACAGAATAATTAATTAAAATTAATAACAGTTTTTTTGGTCCATTAATAGATTATTTATTATTACTAGCAGAGCCCAGCACTCGAAATTCGAGTGCAAATTCTAGGAAATGTTATTTTTTCATAAAATTTTTTTCTTTCAATGTTTTTTTTAATCTATACTAGCTGAACCCGGTGTGCTTCGCTACCCCTCATCGTTATAAAAAAAAATAAAATAATAAAAAAAAAATATTTATACATTAACAAAATATTATTTATTTAATTTAAAATTAATTATTGCACTAACAACTCTATATAGTCAAGGGCTTAATAGAAGTTATTATGGATTTTAATTTTGCTACAAAGGCCGTGGTCCTGCCCAGTTTTCTTGTAGTACTATTTCTATTAATTTCAATACGATATATACCAAATATCATCGCCGTAGGTTAAAAAATGGCCGAGATATGACGATTTTAAATTTTGGGTTATATGGGCGGGACATCGCCCCTTTGCCCACTAACAACTTTATATAGTTAATGACTTATTATTTCTCAAAAATATCCTGTGAAAATTTCATGACGATCCTTCCAGTAGTTTAGAAGATTTTGCAATTTTTTATTTTTCTAAAAAGGGGCGTGGTCCCGCCCACTTTTCTTCTAGTATGTATTTCTATTCATGCCAATACCATATGTACCAAAATGACCGCCGTAGGTCAAAAAATTTCCGAGATATGATGATTTAAAATTTTGGGTTATATTGGTTATATCCAATCAAAAATTTATATAGCCTATTATTCCTTCCAGAGCCACAGTAACACGCTGAAAAAATTTCAGGAAGATCGGTTCAGGGGTTTGGCCTCCTATAAAGCACAACATTTATTTTTATATATATAGATTGAAAGCAGATTAATTATAATTTAAGGTAAAATGGGGCGAAAAAGGGGGATTTGGTAATAAAAAAATGTATGGCTACCTTACCTGTAGATAAAAATTGTATAAAACTTTAGGTAAATACATATTACAAAAAAAGTATTTTGTAAAGCAAACATTGTTAGTGGTATAAGTATCTGAATTAAAAAAAGGGGGTGGTGAAGTGGGCGTGGTTCATAGTTATATGGCGACGTTAACAATATTAAGAGCAATATACTACCAAATAAAAAAAAAATCCGTTGGAAGGAACAAATTTGTACAGAGAACAAAAAGTTTAAAACTTTCAAAGAAAATTTGGCGTGAAAAGGGGCGTGAAAGGGGGCGTGGCGTAAGAAATGTTTATTTCTACCTCGCCTGGAGTATAATGTACATACAATTTGAAGTAAATCTGTTAAAAACTATATGGGAGCAATTACATAATTTTAAAAAAGTGGGCGTAAAAGTGGGCGTGGTCGAAAAAAAGTACCCTATTAATCATATTAGAGCCCCAGTTAAATGCTGTGAAAATTTCAGGAAGATCGGTCCAGAGGTTTGGTCTCCTATAAGGTACAAACAAACAAACGAATAAACAAACACACATTCCATTTTATGTATATAGATATATATATCAAATTTATGAATATTTAAATAAAATTCATTAAATAGTGAATCTTCAAATAAAATTAATTACATTTCATTGTAAATATTTGTTAAATTTGTCTAATAAATAATTTTATAAGAGACTTCAGGTATGCTAATAAATTTTAACCAATTCATAAACACACTCATAGTTTTTTATTTGAAGCTTAAATATTAGTTTTATGTATGTGTTAGCAGCAACTTTAAATTATTATTACACAAAAAATTGTATTAAATGGTGCACATCTGTAAAGTTGGTGCACATTTGTAAAGAAATACCTTTCAAATGGTATATTTTTTTTTGTCAAAATCGGTTGGTAACTGAGAGTTTAGGAGATGTCACAAGAAATCGCCTTGCCTGTAACTAAAAGCATAACAGAGGTGTACAAATAAGGACAGTATTTAATAAAAGAACAAAAGCCCCCAAATCTAAGGGGATTTCTATAGGAAAACTTACATCCAAAACTGAGGTTTTTCTATGAAAAAAAAGTCTCACAATTTGAGGGTTTTCTCAAGATAAATTCTCTTCAAAAATTTTTGTATTTATACCCTATACCACTATGTGGTTTGGGTATAATGACTTTGTGCTGCTGTTTGTAACAACCAAAAATATTCGTCCTAGACCCATCTTTAATTATACCGATCGACTCAGAATCACTTTTTGAATCGAAATAGCAATGTCCGTCCGTCCGTCCGTCCGTCTGTTTGTCCATGTAAAGCTTGTACTCAAACTACAGGTCGCAAATATGAATATTTTTTGATGAAATTTGGTATATAAGCTTCCATCGGCCTTGGGATGAACGCTATTGAAATTGATGAGAATCGGTCCATGTTCAGACATAGCCCCCATACAAATGACCCCTATGAAATCGACATAAATTGCCATAAGTTCCAAATTATCATATAGATCTCAGTCAAATTGGGTTTGTATGTGTTTATTACATCTATTAATCAGTAGTTCAAAAATACTCCCTAGAGGAAAATTCTTAGTCATAGACCCCATACAAAAATATTGCACAGATTTTTCTCAAATTTGGTTTGTATATATTTTTTCAAAGTATAAGTGACTTTACCAAATATGGTCATGATCGGTCCATTTTTCGACCTAGTCCCCATATAAATATAGTATTTAATATGAACTTTTTCATATCTGCAGCGAAAAATATTAATAAAAATGCCACTCAAATTTGATTTATGCTTATTTGCTATATCCAATTAGTTGGACCGAAGAGATAGGGTATCTTAACCATGGTATAGGGTATCGTATAGTCGGGCTAGACCGACTATAATTTTCTTACTTGTTTTAATATATGGAAAACTCCCTCCAAAAGTAAAACTTGCCCAGCTGAGCGTTTTTCTATAATAAAAAAAAGTCTCAGAATCTTATGAAAAAACCATTAGCAAAACTAATTTTCCCTAAGCTCATAATAGCTAAACCAACAAATAGAAAACCACACGTAGTGTATGTGGATCCACACAAAGTTACAATAACAAAAAAGCACTGAACAAAAAAAAAAAAAAACACTACTGAAATATAAATGAATAAATGTAAATTAATGATAATTGTAGTAAAAACCATAACAAAACAAATATTATTGTTGAAAACACGAGTTAGAGATAAATTCAAATATAAGTCAATGTTAAAAAGCCATTGTACGGACAATGTGCGGATAATGAAAACAACAAATATATTATTCAATAGGGAACAGATATTATGTATTTAAATGAACTGGGCGGTTAGCGTTGCCAACATAAAACAAGTAAGAAAATTATAGTCGGTCTAGACCGACTATACGATACCCTATACCATGCGTTTAGAAACTCTATCTCTTAGGCCCAACTAACTGGACATAGAAAATAAGCAAAAACCAAATTTGAGTGGGATTTTTATTAATTTTTTTTGGGTGCAGATATGAAAAAGTTCATATCGGATGATATATCTATATGGGGACTAGGTCCAAAAATGGACCGATCCTGATCATGTTTGGTAAAGTCTCTTGTATTTTGCAAAAATATATACAAACAAAATTTGAGAAGAATCCGTGCAATATTTTTGTTTTTAATAGATTTAAGTGAAGATCGGGAAGCAGCTCTATATGGGGCCAAAGGGATCATTTTTGGACTACTCATTAATGGATGTAATGAACGCATTCAAACCCAATTTTAGTAAGATCTATATGACAATTTGGATCTTATGGCAATTTATGTCGACTTCATAGGGGTAATTTGTATGGGGGCTAGGTCTGAACATGGACCGATTCTCACCAATTTCAATAGCGTTCATCACATGGCCGATAAAAGCTTACATACCAAATTTCATCAAAATATATTCATATTTGCGACCTGCAGTTTGATTACAAGGTTTACATGGACACACAGACGGACGGACGGACGGACGGACGGACATTGTTAAATCAACTCAGAAAGTGATTCTGATTCGATTGGTATAATTAAAGATGGGTCTAGGTCAAATATTTTTGGTTGTTACAAACAGCAGCACAAAGTCATTATACCCAAACCACATAGTGGTATAGGGTGTAATGATTACATTAAAAGATGAAGAATTGAAAATCTTTTGATCTAAATAATTTCGGTAAACCTAATACCGGTCATACACTACACAAGTTCAGTGCTCAAGTCTAGTACTGTATACTGTAATATGTGGGGGTGTTTGCGCAGTTGAACGCTATTGCTATTTTTGCTAAGTTCAACTGTACAAACACCCCCCCCCCCCCATACTTTGATAATACCCCCATACACAATCGTCTAGCACTGTAGACTTGAGCACTGAACTTGTTTCTTAATTCAAGTTCCCAGAGTGGACAACTTTGTTGTGGAAGTGTTACCCAGCAAATAACGTGAAGTGGTTCAAAAAGAATCAGTTTTTATACCCTCCACTCCAGTGTGCAGAGGGTATATATAAGTTTGTTATTCCGTTTGTAATAATTAGAAAAAAAATTTTGGACCCCATAGAATATATATATTTGTGATCCTTATAACAACCGGAGTTGATATAGCGATGTCCGTCTGTCCGTCTGTGGAAATCACGATGACGGCATCGATCGGGCAGCTAGGATACTCGTTGACATAAAAAATGATTCATTAACATCCTGAGAAGTTTGCTATTTAAAATCGTCCAAATCGGTCGATTAGAGCCCGAAATTTGAATGAAGAACTAAAAAAAGTCTTGAAAAAATATAATTTTCTATGTTGTTCTTGTCACGATCACGCACTCAATAGGATAGCTAAGGTGATCATTTTCAGTGAGAATGATTCACCAAATACGTGGGAAGATTTCTATTTCAAAAATCATTAAAATCGGTGGAATAGGTCCAGGGAAATCTCTGAAAAATTAAAAAAAAAAAATGAAAAATATGTTTCTATATTGTTCTTGTTGTTATTCTAAATGTTGTATTGTTGTCATAGCTGGACTTGTTGTTTTGGTGGTCATTGTGGTAATAATATAATAAAAACCAACCCTTTGTACATTTTTTTTTATCAACTCTGGTAGAAAAATTTAACAGTTTCCATTGTTTTGGCATCACTAAAAAAATTTATTAGATCATTTCTGTCATTACCACGAGCCTGCCTGCAAACTTTCAGATCGATTGGGTCACGGGAAAGGGGTTAAAATCGATCCAAAATTTTTTCGACAAGCAGACACTACGTGTTAAGATAAAGGGAGTAAAAATTCACCAGCATCTAAAGCAAATAATGCTAAAATACCTAGTTGTCAATAAAAAAAACAATGTAAATTTGGTAAAAAAATTTTTATGTATTAATTTATTTAAAGAGAAAAACTCAAAAATAACGTTTGATGTTGTATTTTTTGTGTGTAATATTTACATATATATATATATAACGGGTGATTTTTTTGAGGTTAGGATTTTCATGCATTAGTATTTGACAGATCACGTGGGATTTCAGACATGGTGTCAAAGAGAAAGATGCTCAGTATGCTTTGACATTTCATCATGAATAGACTTACTAACGAGCAACGCTTGCAAATCATTGAATTTTATTACCAAAATCAGTGTTCGGTTCGAAATGTGTTTCGCGCTTTACGTCCGATTTATGGTCTACATAATCGACCAAGTGAGCAAACAATTAATGCGATTGTGACCAAGTTTCGCACTAAGTTTACTTTATTGGACATTAAACCAACCACACGAATGCGTACAGTGCGTACAGAAGAGAATATTGCGTCTGTTTCTGAGAGTGTTACTGAAGACCGTGAAATGTCGATTCGTCGCCGTTCGCAGCAATTGGGTTTGTGTTATTCGACCACATGGAAGATTTTACGCAAAGATCTTGGTGTAAAACCGTATAAAATACAGCTCGTGCAAGAACTGAAGCCGAACGATCTGCCACAACGTCTAATTTTCAGTGAATGGGCCCTAGAAAAGTTGGCAGAAAATCCGCTTTTTTATCGACAAATTTTGTTCAGCGATGAGGCTCATTTCTGGTTGAATGGCTTCGTAAATAAGCAAAATTGCCGTATTTGGAGTGAAGAGCAACCAGAAGCCGTTCAAGAACTGCCCATGCATCCCGAAAAATGCACTGTTTGGTGTGGTTTGTACGCTGGTGGAATCATTGGACCGTATTTTTTCAAAGATGCTGTTGGACGCAACGTTACGGTGAATGGCGATCGCTATCGTTCGATGCTAACAAACTTTTTGTTGCCAAAAATGGAAGAACTGAACTTGGTTGACATGTGGTTTCAACAAGATGGCGCTACATGCCACACAGCTCGCGATTCTATGGCCATTTTGAGGGAAAACTTCGGAGAACAATTCATCTCAAGAAATGGACCGGTAAGTTGGCCACCAAGATCATGCGATTTGACGCCTTTAGACTATTTTTTGTGGGGCTACGTCAAGTCTAAAGTCTACAGAAATAAGCCAGCAACTATTCCAGCTTTGGAAGACAACATTTCCGAAGAAATTCGGGCTATTCCGGCCGAAATGCTCGAAAAAGTTGCCCAAAATTGGACTTTCCGAATGGACCACCTAAGACGCAGCCGCGGTCAACATTTAAATGAAATTATCTTCAAAAAGTAAATGTCATGGACCAATCTAACGTTTCAAATAAAGAACCGATGAGATTTTGTAAATTTTATGCGTTTTTTTTTAAAAAAAAGTTATCAAGCTCTTAAAAAATCACCCGTTATATATTCTATATATGTATATCCATAATAACTGCATGTTAGAAATAAATCGGTATATTATTTTATTTACATAAAATACTGCATGTTAGAAATAAATCGGTATATTATTTTATTTACAATTTCTGCAATATTTTGTTGTGGGGAAAATGCATTTCTTTTGCATTAACAGAGTGTCACTTCATTTTGCTCAGCGTTACTATGCCACAGTGGATGGCGCCACAATTTTTGTTCTAATTAGCTTTGCAATAGTTATTTCTATTTTAACATGAATGTCAATATTTTCAACTAGATATTATACAGAACAATGTTAAGAGTATACACGGGCTGGTCTTTTATTTCATACGTTTTTTCATTATTCTTTTACAAATATGAACATAAGTTTGGCATATTAACTTTTTGTTGTCTTTACAAAATAGAGTTACCGAGTTCATCAATGAGTTTTTTGCTTTCAAAACAGTTCTACATAGTTATATAGAATTATTATTCTGCTTTACCTACAAAATATCTGATTGCGATTACATCTAATTTTTAAAAATTGTTTATAATTACTAAAGCATTATTATTCACATAAATACAAAATTGCACTTTTTAAATTTTCCATTCAAATTTAAGAAAATATGAATTCTAAAAACTGGAATTAAAATTTCCAATTATAAATTACAATTAATTGAATTTCAGAAAATCATATCAAAACGTCGGAAATTATAATTTCAAATTTAGAAGACATCAATTGCATCTTTAATATATAAATTTTATTCGTTAAACACAAATTCAAATTCCAAAAAATAAACACCAAATACCTGTGTTTACATTTAAAAAATTTAAAAAAAAATATTGACATTCAGGAGAAATTAATAGCTTTTCAGTACCGCGATTCAATAACTTCTTTTAACGATACTCGAATCGTTAAAAAAAAGAAAATAGCAAAATTATCAGTAAAATTTTTAAACGATATTTGCTATTGTTAAAGTCATCTGTTGTTGTTATCTAAAGGACGACCATTTTTGTGTTGTTTATTCAATACATAAATAAAAATCATAAAATAGTGAAAATATTTTGCTTTAATTTAAAAACTTTTTTATATAAATAAAAAAATTAAATAGCATATTCAATTCATTATTTCACTTTCAAATAAATACACAGAAATGTTAGTAAAAAAAATAAAGATATTAAACATAAACATAAAATCATCCTGTCAAACACGAAGTAATTTGTTTTTTTCTATTCTTCTTTGTGTTTTTCGCTTATTTGGACAGAGATGCCACTCGTTTACAATTTAAATAAATAGAAAAATAGATTTGTCGACTGTCGTTAAGATGTATGTACTTAGTGAATCATTTAATCCTTAGTGCAAACAACAATAGCTGTCGATATATTTTGCGATTGTCAGATTGTTGAAATTTACAGAATCGGACTACAGAAAACATTAATTTAAATTCAATGAATTTTAGAAAACGCTAAATGATATTTAAGAATTGCGAACATAAAAATTGTTACATAAATAAACGCAATTGATGAGAATATTATTTATATATTATTTTTCACAATTTTTTTTGGATGAAAATTTGAAGTTTTTCAGAAAATAAAGATAACACAATATTTTATTTAAAATGTTTGGGACATTTGGTTTTTTGCGTTTGGCATCCTTAATTTGATTATTTATTATTATTATAAATTTATTCTCTATGTTTTCCAAATATAGCAATATTTTAATAACTTTTGGTTATTATTTTGTTACTCCATCCGACCTATATAGCCGCAATGAAGAAATATTTGGCCAGTTAAAAGAAACTATACAGCCATCTCCAATTAGCACGATTTAATGCATATAGCCACCCTACACAACCATTACCTTTGCAATGGAGGTGAGGGCGAGCTATTTAATTAACAAAAACTAAATTAAACGAGAAGTTATGTCATATAACCGGAAACGCATGCATATAGGTATATAACCTAAATGCATGCCGATCACCAACCACAATGACCAAAAAGCAAACACCGAAATAAATCCGAAATAATAGAAAAGACGAAACCAACCCAAAGAATTTGCTGAAATACATAATTTGGTATTAAGTTTAACAAATTGTTTACTTTTTCCAATATTTTGTTTACATTTATTATCAATACTCAAACCGAGGTGGAGGGTATCAAAGATTCGGCACAGCCGAATTTAACACTCTTGTTATACCCCAAAATTAGTTGCGCTGATGTTTGTATTATACATATGTTATATGTTCATATGTTTTATTATACCGATCGATTTAGAATTACTTTCTGAGTTGATTTAGCGATGTCCGTCCATCCATCCGACTGTCTGTCTGCATGTGCATGTAAACATTGTAATTATTGTATAAACTCTTATCGGTCATAGTACAAACGCTGTTGTAATTTATGAACATCGCTGCATGTTCAGACCTAGCCCCATACAAATGATCCCTATCAGACCAACTAAAACGGTCATAAGATTCAGATTATTATAAATATGTCGACAAAATTTGGTGTATATGAGTTTATACCTGCTTATCAGTAGTTCAAAAATAATCCAGGTAGGATCATTTTTAGTCATAGGCCCCATATAAAGCTGATTCCCGCTTAAATCTATCAAAAACAAAAATATTGCATCAATTTTTTATACCCTATACCACTATGAGGTAAGAAAATTATAGTCGGTCTAGAGCGACTATACAGTACCCTTTACCATGGTATAGAGACCCTATCTCTTCGGTCCAACTAATTCGATATAGAAAATAAGCATAAACCAAATTTGAGTGGCATTGTATTAATTTTTTTGGCTACAGATATGAAAAAGGTTTACATGGACACAAACTACCAAATATATTTGACCTAGACCCATCTTTTATTATACCGATCGACTCAGAATCACTTTCTGAGTCGATTTAGCGATGTCTGTCCGTCCGTCTGTGTGTCCATGTAAACCTTGTAATCAAACTACAGGTCGCAAATATGTATATATTTTGATCTATCAAAAACAAAAATATTCCATCGATTTTTGGTTGAAGGTATAATGTATTATATATTTGGCCTAGACCGACTATAATTTTCGTGCTTGTTTATATCTATCAAACATTTTTAATGTTGTTTTAAACAACAGTTTAAAATTTTCACAATACCAAATAGACATGGCAACTTTTCAAATTATAATTGGGGATTACAAATTTATATACCCAAAAAAAGTAAAAGTTTCTTTTCTTAACTCCTCTGTTTGTGGGATGGTCCCTGGGGACCTTTTTAATTTTCAAACTCTTACAACTCCTTAATGTTGTATGGGTTAAACACCCAAACCGCACATGTATTCCAAGAAAAAAGTTTTTTGAAGGGATACGAGCAATAGTTTACATTCGTTTAGTTTAATGACGTTTAGTACGTGGATTAGTGACCTTGTACTATTACAGCGGTTTCCCGGTTTAACGAATATTCGGTTTAACGAATTCGCTATTTAACAGCCAAATATTTTACATGAAGTACCTTATATTACGAGTGAAATCATGATTTAGTGCTCGATATAACGAATAATACACAAAAATAGCTCAAAATAATTAAAAATAAGGGAAATTAAACAAAGGGAGAAGAGTTTATTCGCTCAATTAATTTAGAAGAGTATTATTCCTGTATTTGGGCAACAAGGAAAAAATCTGTTAAAATATATGTTCTATTTAAATTTTTAAAATTCCTTAAATGCAAACAAAAGAAACAAGAAAATTATAGTCAGTCAAGACCGACTATACGATACCCTATACCATGAGTTTAGAGACCCTATCTCTTAGGTCCAACTAATTGCATATAGAAAATAAGCATAAACCAAATTTGAGAGCCATTTTTATTAATTTTTTTGGTTGCAGATATGAAAAAGTTCATATCGGATGCTATATTTATATGGGGACTAGGTCGAAAAATGGACCGATCCTGAGCATATTTGGGAAAGTCACTTATATTTTCAAAAAATATATACAAACCAAATTTCAGAAAAATCTGTGCAATAGTTTTTGTTTTTTGATAGATTTAAGTACAGATGGGGAACCATCTCTATATAGGGTCTATGACTAAGAATTGTCCTATAGGGATTATTTTTGGACTACTGATTAATGGATGTAATAAACACATACAAACCCAATTTGACTGAGATCTATATGATAATTTGGATCTTACGGCAATTTATGTCGATTTCATAGGGGTCATTTGTTTGGGGACTAGGTCTGAGCATGGACCGATTCTCACCAATTTCAATAGCGTTCATTCTATGGCCGGTGAAAGCTTATATACCAAAGTTCATTAAAATATATTCATATTTGTGACCTGTAGTTTGATTACAAGGTTTACATGGACACACAGACGGACGGAGGGACGGAGGGACGGACGGACGGACATCGATAAATCGACTCAGAAAGTGATTCTGAGTTGATCGGTATTATAAAAGATGGGTCTAGGTCAAATACTTTTAGTAGTTACAAACAGCAGCACAAAGTCATTATACCCTATACCACATAGTGGTATAAAAATATATAAGTTACAAATCGAGTGATTTTTAAAAAATGCCTTTTCTTTGACTTTTGTTTTCATCAGTTTTTTTTACTATGTGAGTTGGTGAGTCAAGTCAACTAGAAAAAAACTTTCATTTAGAAAAAAATTGCATATCCTAAAAGATTATGCAAAGGGCGGATATTTACGGGCGTTATCCAATAAATATGAAAACTGAAATCTTTTTAAAAAATATGGAAAAAAAAAATCAAAATTTTCAGTCGAAAAATAGTCACGCTATGAATAAGGGTGAGTTTCCAAAAATGGAATCAAGATTCTTTAAATGGTTCAGATGAAAAAAAAAGATAAAGATAAAAGCTATCGAATTACAAAAACAATTTTATGGTGGCCAATTTAACGCAAGCCATGATGGAATTCGACTGAAAAAAGAAAGCGGTGAAATACTCTCCCATCATGCAGAGTTAGTGAAGCATTTTATTAATTGATTCATCAGCATAATTTACGCTATATTCAGCGCTGGTGAAACAGGGTTCTTATTGAAAATGATACCGTTGAAAAGACTGCAATTAAAAAAAAAAAAAAACTAAACCCCTTATGATAGGGAAATCGAAAAAGCGTCGATATTTTCCAAATAAAATTGGTTTTTCGACAAGTTTGTTCCTGATGTAAGTTACATTTAAAAAGCGTCGTTTAATATTAAGATTAACTTTTTATAAATTTTGCAGTTGGAATCATTTTTAAAAATCAACAATTTACCCAAAATTCTGTTCCGATTTTGAAGAACGCTCCTTGCCATCCGCCAGCAGAAGAGTGGGTCAAAGAAACGAGTGCTGGCAAAATGTGGATTCTATATATGGCACCAAATGTTGCACCATTAATCAAACCATGGACCAAAACGAAATAAGACTAAAGCTGCATTACAAAAATAGCCTGTTGTCAAAATTTATATCATTAGGACAGAAGGACATAATCATGTTTTTAGAAAGTTGTGATATCTTTAGAATTTTAAGCTGATAGAGAAATCTCACTTCCAAAATTTTTATTCCAAGCCAACCACATATTGATAAAGATGATGATGTTCCATTGTATCAGACTAATGTTGATCTAGTTGTAATTGGAAATAGACTTAGTTAATCCATAAAATTTTCCCATATGTAACGAATTTTTTTTTAGCGTTTTATTTAACCGTTAGTTCATGGCTCATTTGTTAACAGTTACAAAATGCACTAACTGTAAACGATCTAAATGAATGAATCGAACACGCTAATGCGATCAGTTTAGAAGAAAATGATGTAGAGAATGATGAAGGCGAAAGAAATTACATTCCATAAAAAGCCGAAAGTAAAGTTAAGTACACGGTAGATATTAAACATTTTTTAGAGTGATCCCTACACCATATTCCGTACGCTCATCGTCGAATAGATGGCGTATATTATCATACGGGAAACCAATCGAAAAGGAACGTAACAACTGTGGAATTCGGCAAATCCTACGAAGAAGAATTAATGAAAAACAATCACTCTAAAAAAGTTCGTTGCATTTTTGGCTATTGTTTTGTATGCTGGGCTGTCTAAGTCCAATAATGAGTATGCTAAGGAACTGTGGGGCTCAACCCATGCTACAATATACAAAGCCGCATAATAACACGATCTATGTGCGCTCATCAAAAAATTCATTCTCTTTGATAACGCAAATATGCGACGGGAGCGATTAATAAACAGTAAAACTGCTGCTATTGACGATGTTTGGATATATTTTAAAATTTAGATGAAGCTTTTGGCAAGCTTTTCAATAGATCGTTCCAATATCGATTTCTAAATTGGTAATTCATCTGTTATCGAAATATGACATCTGTGTTTTATACAGAAGAGCCCTTTGCTTAATACATTTTCTTCTTGCAGAGTTTCTTAATTTAATTATATGTAATATAGATTGTGGTAACATCTCGACAAAAATATTTGTCTTTTAATTCTTGGATCAGCTTCAGAATCGGAGGCAGTGTTTATGATATCCAGTTGGCAACTCTTAGTCTTAGACTATAGCAACATGCTGCTAACAAGATACATTCCACAATTTTTTATCTTCAATCTTGTTTTATAATTTTTTTTTTTGTTTTTTATTTTTATCAAAATATATACTCGGGTAGATGATTTTTTTTTTAATTGTATATTGTATGTATACAAATTTTGTTCGTTTTGTTGTTATTCATGAATATTTTTTAACCGTAATAGAAATGTGAAAATAAGTTGTATTTAAATACAAATATTATTGTAAATTATACCAAGGGGCACGGTCAAACACATGCGAATAATTTTCATTTGTTGTTGAATGTTTTGTGTACATTGCAGGTACGAGTATTTAATACAATAATTTTTTCATTGTGCTTTAGCCTTACGGCTATTTGTTTTTATTTAATTTAATTTGGGGTTTGTTTGACAATTTTGAAAATTTTGTTAAATGAAAAAATATTTACGAGTTATACACTAAATTTTATAAACGACCATAATAATTACAAAAAAAAAAAAAAAAAAAAAAACAAGTAAGAAAATTATAGTCGGTCTAGACCGACTATACGATACCATATACCATGCGTTTAGAGACCCTATCTCATAAATCAAATTTGAGTGGGATTTTTATTAATTTTTTGGCTGCAGATATGAAAAAATTCATATCGGATGATATATCTATATGGGGACTAGGCCCGAAAATGGACCGATCCTGACTATGTTTGTTAAAGTCTCTTGTATTTTGCAATAATATATACAAACAAAATTTGAGAAGAATCAGTGCAATATTTTTGTTTTTTGATAGATTTAGGTGAAGATCGGGAAGCAGCTCTATATGGGGCCTATGACTAAGAGTTGTCCCATAAGTATCATTTTTGGACTACAGATTAATGGATGTAATAAACACATACAAACCCAATTTGACTAAGATTTATATGATAATTTGGATCTTATGGCAATTTATGTTGATTTCATAGGGGTCATTTGTATGGGGGCTAGGTCTAAACATGGACCGATTCTCACCAATTTCAATTGCGTTCATCCTATGGCCGACGAAAGCTTATATACCAAATTTCATCAAAATAAATTCATATTTGCGACCTGCAGTTTGATTACAAGCTTTACATGGACACACAGACGGACGGACGGACGGACGGACGGACATCGTTAAATCGAATCAGATAGTGATTCTGATTCGATCGGTATAATTAAAGATGGGTGTAGGTCAAATATTTTTGGTTGTTACAAACAGCAGCACAAAGTCATTATACCCAAACCACATAGTGGTATAGGGTATAATTATTAAATACGAGGGTAGCATTTTATGTTTAGCGAATAAATAATCATTATATCATTATTGAAAATGGCTTTATTGTTTTTAAAAATTTTGTTCATATTAAATATGCTCTTGATCGGATATGATTACAATGTGGGGACTAGATCCAATGATATGATGTTTGTAGGGATCCAATGATATGATATTTGTAGGGACTAACACTAGTCCCTTTCTCGTCAGTTTTGAAGTTATGATGTGTGTATATGGTACCGATAAAAGTCAGCATTTCGACAAATAACTATGCAAAATGTGGCCAAAAAATTAAAATTAATACAAAAATTAAAATAGAGTTATCAAAATGCAGAAAACTATAAACACATCCTGGAAAATAAATTGAACCAGCTTAAAGAACAAAACACAGAATTTGATCTAAATGATCTTAACAATTTGATTATAGAATCACAGTCACCTTCAAATGTAAACCCCAAAATTGTGCATTATGTATAAGCAAGAGAAGAGACTACTAGAAATAAATCGAACTGCAACTGAACACAATTTCGGATAGCAAACGATTCTAGCAAGAGAAATAAGGCAGCAAGAAAATTATATTGGATATGAAGTAAATGTGGAAAGATTTAATGTTCATTTTATGTACTGCTGAAACCTGCACTCAATGCGATAGAGATAACATATGCGGCAAATTTAGTAAAGGATGAATTTCTTATTGCACCTTTTTCACTTCAAGCAATAAAGTACCAATTTTCGAAAGCAAAACTCAATAAGGCACCAGGTGAATTCGGACTACACCTATATAGAGGTATATATATATATGGGGATTTCATGTCAAGTGCACCAACTTTTGAAACCGATGTCTTCCGATCGGGATGAAATTTGTACCAAGGTTAGTCCTATTGGATAGTAGTTTAGACACAATTTTTCAATAAGATCGGTCCAGATCTCTCTGAGTTAGAGGGGATCAAAATTTGACATTTTGGCCAAACAGGTGTTTCTTCTCATCCATGTAACTTATTACCTATTGTTCTTAGAAAATTTTCTCCTAAAGAGTTTAGATAGCTATTTATTCAATATTTCGGAAAAATATAAAATACTTAAAAAAAAAAAAAAAATTTGTAGACTTTTTTTTTTTGCTAAATTAAAGCATTTTTTGCATTTTTTTCAAAAAGGGCATTTTTTTTATTTTATTTTTTTTTTCATAAGAAAGCTTAGGATTTTTCCTTTAAGAGCTTTTTGGTCGCTTAGTGGGATGGGAGTGGGATATCTATCAAAATAAATGTTTTGTAACTCAAGACAACGGTTTTTCAATTTTTCACAAATGCACTATTTTGAATTTTTCCCGATTTGTGTCTAAAACCTTACAAATAAAACTTATACTGAGAAACTAGACAAACTAAACTTTCCGAAGGTATGTAACATACCTTCATAACATAACAGAAGAGAATGGTTATCTGTAACCTGATAGAGTTATTTGCACATTTCAATCTGAACACGAGGATGTTAGAATTGGCTTCACGAAATTAACCCAAATGAGGCCAAAACATTGCGTTTTGGCAGAAAGCAGCGGAACTCACACAGTATGCGTTTGCATTTACCATGAAAATCTTAAACTGATGTTGAACGAAATCTACTTAAAGTATTTAATAGATGATTCGGCAGAAGATTTACACGATTACCGCGATTGCCTTAAATTGACTATGTGTCCTAATGAAACAACTTCTTGCCACTTAGGTGATTCATCAAAGAAAATTTAATCAACTCTTTAGATCGAGAATATATGGAGGAGGTCAAATTTGATTCTTGGATTCAGACTGACAGATGCACATTGAAAACAATCATTTTAAATGTGGATGATTTTGTGGAAGAAATGTGTACAGGATTGCTAAACTTGAGAAACCATGACTTTTTAGTCAAAGAGCAATGGTCATTCTTCAAGGATTTGAAGATACATTTGAAGTCTGGTGAATTCGTTATTTCATATGATTTCGCAGAAAACTATAAATATGTTCTTCAGGATGCCATACAAGCATTCCACTTCAATAACGACCAAGCAACTATATTCACAGTAGTTACTTACTACATGGAAGATGAAAAACTGGAACACAAAAGTATGGCAATCATATCCGACGATTTAAAATATGATACCGTTGCAGTTTATGAGTACCAGAAGAGAATACTAAAATTTCTAAAATCTAAATTTACAGTAAAGAAGGCATACTACGTTTCGGACGGAGCTCGTCAACATTTTAAAAACAAAAGTAGCTTGGCAAATCTTATGGCCCATGAAAAAGATTTTGGAATGCCAGCTGAGTTGCATTTTCATCCTACTGCTCATGGTAAAGGAGCATGTGATAGTATTGGAGCAAACCTTAAAAGAAATGCAGCGAAGTATAGCCTCCAGTGCTCTCATGAAGATCGCATCTTAGATGCGACTGCTTTATTCCATTAGGCAAAAAGTTATTGTAAAGAAACTAAAATAGTTTTTAGTAGCAAAGATGATCATCAGGAAACATTGAAAACACTGAAGAGCAGATTCGATGCTGCGGTAACAATCGATGGCACCGCTCAATACCATGCTTTTATACCGCTTGTCGATGGAAGACTCAAGTTGAAAAAGTTTTCTGCCTCTATTCAATGCGATTTCTTTCCAAAGACAACAAATAAACCAGCAGCGAAATCAACAGCTGAACCTAGTAACTCCAAGAAAGGATTGACCAAAAAAACGCAGTAAATAAAGGGGACAAAAAAGCTGGATGAAGGACTGGGTATTTAAAAATTTACAAGACTTAAATACTTCAGCAGCTACAATAAATTAAGTATAAAAATAGTTATGATATAAATGGATCTAATGCAATTAAGATTAAATTTTAATAAATTATTTATATTTTTATTTTTAATATTATCATTATTATACATTAATTTAATTATTATTAAAAATAAAAAAAAAATAATAATTTTTCAACATTTCTATAGAAAAAAAGCGATTTTTTTTTCCTGAGGTTAACATATTCTGGGTATTACAGTATCGAGGGTATAAAATTTTAGGTAGTTATGTTATATACCTTCGGAAAGGTTAATTTGTCTAGTTTCTCAGTATAAGTTTTATTTGTAAGGTTTTACACACAAATAGGAGAAAATTCAAAATAGTGCATTTGTGAAAAATTGAAAAACCGTTGTCTTGAGTTACAAAACATTTTTTTTGATAGATATCCCACTCCCATCCCACTAAGCAACCAAAAAGCTCTTAAAGGAAAAATCCTAAGCTTTCTTATGAAAAAAAAAAAAAAAATGCCCTTTTTGAAAAAAGGCAAAAAATGCTTTAATTTAGCAAAAAAAAAGTCTACAAATTTTTTTTTTTTAAGTATTTTTTTTCCAAAATATTGAATAAATAGCTATCTAAACTATTTAGGAGAAAATTTTCTAAGAACAATAGGTAATAAGTTACATGGATGAGAAGAAACACCTGTTTGGCCAAAATGTCAAATTTTGATCCCCTCTAACTCAGAGAGATCTGGACCGATCTTGTTGAAAAATTGTGTCTAAACTACTATCCAATAGGACTAACCTTGGTGCAAATTTCATCCCGATCGGAAGACATCGGTTTCAAAAGTTGATGCACTTGACATGAAATCGCCCATATATATAGGGATATCTATAATATTAATAGGCTAGGCGATTTCTTGTGACCGATGTTTTGTTCTACCGTTTTATCTCGATTTTGACCAAACGTATATTATTTGAAAGTTATTTCTTTTTAGCCGTTTTGCAGATTTGCAAATTTACAGATTTTTAAATTTTTCCCTTATTTTGAGTAAATTGCATTTAAAGTTGCTACTAACACACTCATAAAATTATACATATGCTATGTGTGTTTTATTAAATTTCTTAATGTGTTTGTTGATGAGTTTGTTATTTTCATTCACAATAATAAACCATAAAAGTGGTAGTTTGTGAACTGGCCAAGTTGAAAACAAAGCTGCCTAGAAATTGCACACGAATTTCGAGCACCAGAATTTGCTAGTAAAAATTAATACCATTGGCTACATTTCTAGACACTTTTAAATTGTGATCTTCGTCCGAATCATTATTTTCAAAAATGTCCATGACGTGCGATATACACTACATCGCTTCAGAGATTTTAGCGGCAGTAGTAGTGTTTCATCCTCCACCGCATTGTTAATCTCAATTACAATCATTATTTCATTATTTAGCTCTTTGTCGTATAACAAAAGCTCGATAATATCATCCTCTTCCATTCTTTCAAAATTAACATTTCTAGTTGGTACTGTCAATTCTTTACAAGCGTTGCCTCTTTTTAAAAGTACGTTATCTTCAAAAAGTAACAGTTTTAAAAAAGTAACTTTTTTAAATAAGTACCTTGCTTAAAATGTACCTTTTTATACCCTCAACACCACTGTGTCGGTGTATATATGGGATTGTCATTCCATTTGTAATACATCGAAATAAATTCCGGAGGCCCTAAAACCATATATTTTCTTAATCCTTATAACAAAGGAGGTTGATTTAACGATGACAGTCTATCCGCCTGTGGAAATCACGATCACACCCTTAATACCTAAGCTGGACCCTTCGTTTTTGTATAACATCATTTACTAACATCCCGAAGGAGTTACTAGTTAAAATCATCAAAATCGTTCCAAAGGGTCACGAGATATGAATGAAAATGTGAAAAACTATTGAAAAATTAAAAATATTCAACGTGTTTGTTGTTCTTAAGATATGTATGTCTGGTATTTCTTCTTATTGTACTAAGCTGTCGTTGTAGTTGCGGGCTTTGGTACATAAGAGTGTGTCTATGGCTATACTGCACGGGTCACATTAGCCTAAGTATTTCGCCAATATTAAAGAAAAAATATATTTATTATTTATTTATTTGTAGCATTATATAATAATTATAAATTAAAAATAAATTCTAGGAAATTTTATTTTATCATTCAATTTATTTATTTCAATGTTTTTTAATCTATTTAATTTATTAAGTTTATTTCATTATAAATATTTGTTGAACACACAGAAATAAAGGCCACCTTGTATGCCACCTAAAGGTATTCAAAATTTTTGGCAATTCACAACTCAACACAGGGTATGTGTTATGCAATTATTGTAATGAAATCTGTACGTTAACATGCGTGTTGCATAATGTAAAGTTGATTGTGCACGCATAACTTTCCTCAAACTCAACGAATTTAAACTGTTAATCTATACGTTAACATGCGTGTTGCATAATGTAAAGTTGATTGTGCACGCATAACTTTCCTCAAGCTCAACGAATTTAAGCAATTAATAGCTCAAAAGAAAGAGCTTGATCCACTGATTGTTCTTAGAATGAAACGATCAAGATCCCTTCATTAGAAGCGGAGCTATGAGAATTCGAATTGCTTGAGTGAATGTGCCCCATAAGAAATGTACAGGGAAGAATCGCGTTTGAGTATAACTTGAGTATGGTGGGAGTTGAGTAAATTTCAATGATTGATGGAGGAAATCGGCCGGATAGAACGGCCAGACGGACTGACTTTAGTTTTCATAAATTTTTTTAATATATAAGATAAGAATATGGGCCATGGCTACAAGGCCTTATGCTTAGAAAAAATATAATCGCTAAAAAAAAGTAGATCTTTTTAAAAAAAACTGCCTTTCCTTAAAAATTACATATTCTCCAAAAGTCATTTTTTTCAAAAGTGCTCTTAAAAATACCCTTTTTTAAGAAAACCCTTTTTTAATAACGCTTTTTTTCAAATTACCCTTTTTAAAAAAGTACCCTTTTTTAAAGTACTCTTCCTTTAAAAAAGTACCTTTTTTTAAGACAGGACTCTTTTTTAAAAGTAGCCTTTTTTAAAAAATTGCCCTTTTTTTATAAAAAAGTACCCTTTTTATAAGAAAGTATCTTTTTTTAAGGTACCTTTTTTATACCCTATACCACTATGTGGTTTGGGTATAATGACTTTGTGCTGCTGTTTGTAACTACCAAAAATATTTGACCTAGACCCATCTTTTATTATACCGATCGACTCAGAATCACTTTCTGACTCGGTTTAGCGATGTCCGTCCGTCCGTCCGCCCGTCCGTCCGTCTGTGTGTCCATGTAAACCATGTAGAGCTGCCTACAAATTGCACTCGAATTTCGAGCGTTGGAATCTGCTAGTCTTTTATTAATTGTGTTGGAAAAATTATGACGGGAATAATACATGAGAGAATATCTGAATGGTCAATTTGCAAAAAGAAGTATGTATACAAGAATACAGAGTCAACAGTGTGCACAGCTTAGTTAAATAGCTGATTATATCAGTACTTGTGAGGGCGTAAAACAAGGATGTTTGTTGTCCCCAATTCTATTGCATTATATTTATGATATTAACATTCGAGTTCTAATTTATGCAGATTTTTGTACCTGTCAAAAAATAATAAAAAATCGAGAAGAATATTTTAGTGTATGGGGAATGGTGATTAATCTGATTAAATCCGAAATAATGATTTTCAGGAAAGGTGGAATGAGAACACAAATATTTAGGAATATTATTTACCCCGGAAATTTCATACACCAAGCATGTAAATTCCAAAATTGACGCCGCGAAATCCAGTATAAACTAAACCTGGACAAAATGTTATAGGCAGAAAGGCAATTTCTTAAAAGGCGATAGGGAAAATATTCCTCGCAGTTTGCAGATCGATACAATGTTATGGTGCGCAAGTATGGGGCAACACTTTGTTTGAAGTTATTGTTAAGCTGAAACGGTTCTTTACAAAACGAATTTTAAAACGTCCAAACAGTACTCCCAACTATTGTTTTTTTGGAATATTGACTTAGATTTTTATTAATTTTGTAATGTCTGGTAAATTCAGAATAGACTTCTGTAACATACGTGCACTGAGGACTAATTTTTTCTCTGTATATGCCCCCATTAGCTTCCATCGGCCGGATGTTTTCGCCTTATGTGAGACCCAGGTGAGTGAGGATGCTGATCCACAGGATTTTCATGTACTTGGTTATCACCTTCTATCCCTTTTTTCTTTCCATAGGGGCCTTGCAATGTACATTCGTGACAATGTTGTGTACCAATTCCAGCAACATTATAACTGTAATGATGCAGAATTTAACTCACTTTCGGTTAAGTTCAAAATCAGGTCACACATTTTACATTTCGGGTTTCTTTACAGAAGCCCAAACATAGAAAGGGAGCATATCTATAATAGCTTCGATGCCCTTTCTGAATCCATAACTAGAATCCTAGAGAGTTGCCCGAATAGCGAAATCGTAGTTGCCGGCGATTTTAATATTCACAACTCTTCTTGGCTTCACCATTCGAGTCAAACAACTCCCGAAGGCCGTTACGTTGAGCTTTTCGCCGCGCTTAACCACTAGTGAATGAAGCAACGCACATTCCGTGCATTGAAGGGCAAAGACAGAATACTCTCGACCTTTTTCTAACTTCACACCCTGACAATTATGAAGTGAAAATACTTGCACCTCTTGGTAATTCGGATCATTGTACCATTTCCGCTTCTTTTTCGTACTCTGTACTTCACAGTGTTTCAACACCAGCTATGAAACGCTCAGTTTTCATCTACGAAAAGGCTCGTTGGGCCGAGCTCAACGATTTCTTCAAGCATTTCAACTGGAAACTTTGTTTCCTAGATAATAATGTTGATGCTGCTGCGATAATGGTGGAAAAAATAATAGTGCTTGGTATGAAATTATTCATTCCATCAAAGCGCATTTCGGCTAAACCTAATCAAAAATCTTGGTTTAACCAGACTTGCAGAGATGCAGTCAGATCCAGAGAGGAAGCATTCAGACTTTGGCGTGAAAATAAAAATTCCGTCACTGAACTGCTACGCAAACAGGCGAGAAATGAATGTGCCAAAGTACTAAGGCGCGAAAAGTTTCTTCACGATCAGCGTCTTCGTGCTAAAGTTCTTTCTGCTCCTCGGGGCAGCAAGAGCTTTTGGTCATTTGTTAAAAGAGTAAAGAATAATGCTAGTTCTGCTATCCCTACTCTTATAATGAATGACCAAATATTCACTGACCTGGTTGATAAGGCTAACCTTTTAGCTGAACTTTTTGCAAAAAATTCATTTTTGCCGGATAGCGATCAACCACTGCCCGAACTCGAAAGAGTATCTTGTACTATGCCTAAAATATTCTTCCGAGCACGTGCAGTTAAAAAGGTTCTTTCGGATCTCAACATTAACAAGTCTCCGGGACCGGATGGTATACCAGCACTGGTGCTGAAACAGTGCTCTTCGACGCTAGCCAGTCCATTGGCCAACCTTTTCAGCCTTTCGTATCGTGCGAGAGTCTTTCCCTCTTGCTGGAAGGTTGCTAATGTCCAGCCAATCCCTAAAAAGGGTGCGGCTAATAACCCTGAAAATTACCGTCCAATTGCAATCTGCTCTGCTCTCTCAAAGGTGATGGAGAGCATGATCAATTTCCACCTTGTGAACTACCTAGAGGCCAACTCACTTCTTAATGATCGACAGTATGGCTTCCGTAGAAATCGTTCCACGGGAGACCTGTTAGCTCTACTTTCTGAGCGCTGGAGTCGATCCATTCGCAATTTTGGCGAAAGTAAAGTGATTGCTCTGGATATTTCCAAGGCATTCGACCGTGTATGGCACGGTGCATTGATATAAAAGCTTATTGCATTTGGGGTCGGTAATGACTTCTCTCGATTTATATCGAGTTTTCTCGGAGACCGAACAATACGTGTTGTTATTGATGGGGTCTCATCTAATGAGTTTCAGCTTAATTCAGGGGTACCCCAAGGTTCCGTTCTTTCTCCTTCTATTTTCCTTATCTTTCTGAACGACCTTCTTGGTCAAACTTTTAACTCTATATACTCTTTCGCAGATGACAGCAGCATTTGTCATTCATTTTCCTTTAATTGTAGGCCTAGCCTCTTGGAGGTTGGGGGGCAAAAGGCGGACAATGAATGACACACTCAATCAAGACCTCTTAACAATCTCCGAGTGGGGTAAAGCGAATAGGGTTGATTTTAATGCGCTGAAGACCCAATGTTGTATGTTGACCCATAGGGCCATGGAATCAACAATGTCATCTGTATATATGGGTGGTATAGGTATTGAGGAATCGGATACTCTTGATGTTCTGGGCATGAGAATTCAATGTGATGTTCGTTGGAACGAGCATGTTTTTCAAGTGTCGAAAGAAGCATTCAAGTGTCTTGGTTTTCTAAAACGGTGTAGAAATTACTTCACTCCTTCTGATCTCCTTAAAATCTATACCACTTACATCCGACCGAAAATGGAATGCAACTCCCATATATGGGCAGGAGCTTCAAAGTCTATTTTGGAGCTACTGGACCGTGTGCAAAGGAGGGCATTGGCGCTCATCAATGACAGTAGGGTATCCAATTCTATTGATTCATTGGAACACCGTCGGAATGTGGGTTGTGTAGCACTTCTATAGATATTACCATGGGAAATGTTCTTCTGAGATTAGCGAACTTATTCCGAGTGCCTGAGTTTCGGTCCGCTTCTCTAGTAGATCACATCCGTTTGTAGTCTATTGTCCAGTTGACCGCACAGCGCATTACAGAGAGAATTCGTTTATCAGTCGAACTAGCCGTACGTGGAATAAACTCCCCGCAGAGGTCTTTCCTGACAGTTATAATCTAAAAAAAAAAAAAAAAAAAAACATGTCACAGCCTTGGAAACAGATCAAAAAGACGGTCCATTTCACACTTACAGCTTACATCTGCAATATATTTCTAAAACAATAATTGATTATGAAGATAGAAGATTACCTCACAAATTATTTGAATTTCTTATTGTAGAATAATTGGTGCGCCACACTGTATATAAAAGCGAAAGTATGTATGTTTGTTTGAAGCATATAGGAGGCGTAACCATTGGACCTTACTGCGTATCTGGAAGGAACTGTAGGCTTCCAAGATTTTTGATATATTTAGAGAGAGAGACAGCTTTGCAAATTTCTCTGAGGTCATCTGTTATTAGTGTGAGTAGTCGGACAAAAAATGGCGGGATCGGACCAATGGGGGTGGTACCCCACATTTAAAGTATCTGGAATAATGTAATAGTGAGAGCCTTGAACTTTGTGTGAGCCCACAAGTTATTCATGTGATTAGTTGAAATAAAAAATGGGCGTTATCAGAGTAGTGGGCGCGGTACCGCCAATACAAAGTAAAACTGGAGCACTATAAAAGGGAAAATCTTGACACTTTGTACGAGTCCATCAGATATTAATGTGAGTAGTCAGATAAAAGTATGAAGTCCTATGAAAGCGACAGTGTTGAAACTTTTGATAAGTACGTTAATTACCAATGTGAGTAGTCAAATTCAAAAATCGCCAAATTCAAAAATCACAAAAACGGCAAATCGCGAAAAACAAAAATCGTAAAAAAACTGATATCGAAAAAATCAAAAATCGCCAAAATAAAAAATAGCCAAATTAAAAATCGCCAAAATCAAAAATCGCTAATATAAAAAATTCCAGAAACTGAAGCATACATATAGCCGAAAATTTTGATAATTTTTGCACCGAATGAAAAAAAAATATTGTATTTATATCAGCAAGCATTGAAATAAAAATAATATTGTACCTAGATATCTGTTAAAACTTTCGGAGGAGTTAGTGCTTTACTTTTATTCGACACTGCGTATTAAAATTAAGGGCCACCAACACGGACCGGGACCAGCTAGTATAAAACAAAATGTTTTAATTATACAATACAAACGTCGTAGGAAAGATTGATTAATTATGAAAACATAGATGTCAATAAGCGAAGCACTACAGGGCATACTAGTATTATAGATATTTTTATAATCACTCCAATGCTGCACCCAGAAAACAGATTCGTTGTTTTAACGAATTTTTTGCCAACCGAAAATTTGTAGTCCCATGTACTATCGCATTATTTTGTTGTGGTTACTAGAGATAATTATCCAGAATACCATATTTATTTTTAGACAACTGAGTTTTTACGTAAATTAGATTGGATTATTGTCAAATTTGGTTGATACAATGGATTTTAGATTTTATATATTGACTATACCAACCATTTATGACTATACCAACCATTTATTAAATATATACTACATTTTTTTAATACTTTTAAATTCGAGTAATTTTTATTAATAAAATAAAAACATTACTAAAATGAAAAATATTACAGGATAAATTAAATTAAGATACTACTCCCAACAGACGCATCCATCATCCATGAATTAGTCTTGCTTATTCACCAATTGAAAAACTTGGTTAGTGCCCATACATTGGCTGCAAATTCTCCCAAAGGATAAAATCTTGTTTAATTGATTCTGATAGAAATACAGTGAAAGCATAAAAATAGTTGAATTTGGAGTTTTTCACAACAGTGCCATGACAATGTTACGAGTACAACTTTGTAAATAATCAAAATTTGCAATTTCATTTAACATTGATAATTGCAAAAAAGAAAAAAAAAAATAAACAGAACAAAGGAGAATGATACTAGAGCTCCCATGAAACATACGGAAATTTAAATAGTGTCATTTTCTTCACCCTTACCCTTTTCTTACGATATCAAATCATAAATGATTTCCCAAACGACATTCTATTTAAGCCCTGAGTCTAGCCTGTTAGACTTTTCCTCACTATTAAACTGCCCACAAATGCGCAGGAAAGAAAAATATTTTTTTTTATATTTTGTTGCTCTAATGACCATCTATATATGGGGGATTTCATGTCAAGTGCACCAACTTTTGAAACCGATGTCCTCCGATCGGGATGAAATTTGCACCAAGGTTAGTCCTATTGGATAGTAGTTTAGACACAATTTTTCAACAAGATCGGTCAAGAGCTCTCTGAGTTAGAGGGGATCAAAATTTGACATTTTGGCCAAACAGGTGTTTTTTCTCATCCATGTAACTTATTACCTATTGTTCTTAGAAAATTTTCTCCCAAATTGTTTAGATAGCTATTTGTTCAATATTTCGGAAAAAAATACTTTAAAAAAAAAATTTTTTTTTTAAGACTTTTTTTTTTACTAAATTAAAGCATTTTTTGCCTTTATTTTCAAAAAGGGCATTTTTTTTTTCATAAGAAAGCTTAGGATTTTTCCTTTAAGAGCTTTTTGGTCGCTTAGTGGGATGGGAGTGGGATATCTATCAAAAAAAATGTTTTGTAACTCAAGACAACGGTTTTTCAATTTTTCACAAATGCACTATTTTGAATTTTTTCCTATTTGTGTGAAAAACCTTACAAATAAAACTTATACTGAGAAACTAGACAAATTAACCTTTCCGAAGGTATGTAACATACCTTCATAACATAACAGAAGGGAATGGTTCTCTGTAACCTGAAAGAGTTATTTGCAATATTTCAATCTGAACACGAGGATGTTAAAATTGGCTTCACGAAATTTACCCAAATGAGGCCAAAACATTGCGTTTTGGCAGGAAGCAGTGGAACTCACACAGTATGCGTTTGCATTTACCATGAAAATGTTAAACTGATGTTGAAGGAAATCAACTTAAAGTATTTAACAGATGATTCGGCAGAAGATTTACACGATTACTGCGATTGCCTTAAATTGACTATGTGTCCTAATGCAACAACTTCTTGCCACTTAGGTGAATGTACCAATTACCCGAAAACCACATTCATCAAAGAAAATTTAATCAACTCTTTAGATCGAGAATATATAGAGGAGGTCAAATTTGATTCTTGGATTCAGACTGACAGATGCACATTGAAAACAATCATTTTAAATGTGGATGATTTTGTGGAAGAAATGTGTACAGGATTGCTAAACTTGAGAACCATGACTTTTTGGTCAAAGAGCAATGGTCATTCTTCAAGGATTTTAAGATACATTTGAAGTCTGGTGAATTCGTTATTTCATATGATTGCTCAGAAAACTATAAATATGTTCTTCAGGATGCCATACAAGAATTCCACTTCAATAACGACCAAGCAACTATATTCACAGTAGTTATTTACTACATGAAAGATGAAAAACTGGAACACAAAAGTAAGGCAATCATATCCGACGATTTAAAACATGATACCGTTGCAGTTTATGAGTACCAGAAGATAATACTAAAATATCTAAAATCTAAATTTACAGTAAAGAAGGTATACTACGTTTCGGACGGAGCTTGTCATCATTTTAAAAACAAAAGTAGCTTCGCAAATCTCATGGCTCATGAAAAAGATTTTGGAATGCCAGCTGAGTGGCATTTTCATCCTACTGCTCATGGTAAAGGAGCATGTGATGGTATTGGGGCAAACCTTAAAAGAAATGCAGCGAAGTATATCCTCCAGTGCTCTCATCAAGATCGCATCTTAGATGCGACTGCTTTATTCCATTGGACAAAGAATTATTGTAAAGAAACTAAAATAGTTTTTAGTAGCAAAGAGGATTATGAGGAAACATTGAAAACACTAAAGAGCAGATTCGATGCTGCGATAACAATCGATGGCACCGCTCAATACCATGCTTTTATACCGCTTGTCGATGGAAGACTCGAAATGAAAAAGTTTTCTGCCTCTACTCAATGCGATTTCTTTCAAAAGTAAAAAAAAAAAAAAAAACACCAGCGAAATCAACAGCTGAACCTAGTAACGCCAAGAAAGGATTGGCTAAAAAAGCAGCAAATAAATTCGACAAATAAGCTGGATGAAAAATTGGATTTTTAAAAAGTGACAAAACTTAAATACTTCATCAGCTACAATAAATTAACTATAAAATAGTTATGATATGAATGGATCTAATGTTTTAAGATTAAATTTTATTAAATAATTTATCTATTTATTTTCATTATAATTATTATAAATATATTAATTTAATTATTATTACAAATAAATAAAATAATAATTGTTCAACATTTCTATAGATAAAAAGTGATTTTTTTCCTGAGGTTAACATATTGTGGGTATTACAGTTTGAGGGTATGAAATTTTAGTTAGGCATATTACATACCTTCAGAAAGGTTAATTTGTCTAGTTTCTCAGTATAAGTTTTATTTGTAATGTTTTTCACACAAATAGGAAAAAATTCAAAATAGTGCATTTGTGAAAAATTGAAAAACCGTTGCCTTGAGTTACAAAACATTTATTTTGAAAGATATCCCACTCCCATCCCACTAAACGACCAAAAAGCTCATAAGCTTTCTTATGAAAAAAAAAAAAAAAAATGCCCTTTTTGAAAATAAAGGCAAAAAATGCTTTAATTTAGTAAAAAAAAAGCCTAAAAAAAATTTTTTTTTTAAAGTATTTTTTCCCGAAATATTAAAGAAATAGCTATCTAAACTATTTGGGAGAAAATTTTCTAAGAACAATAGGTAATAAGTTACATGGATGAGAAAAAACACCTGTTTGGCCAAAATGTCAAATTTTGATCCCCTCTAACTCAGAGAGCTCTTGACCGATCTTGTTGAAAAATTGTGTCTAAACTTCTATCCAATAGGACTAACCTTGATGAAAACTTCACCTCGATCGGAAGACATCGGTTTCAAAAGTTGGTGCACTTGACATGAAATCCCCCATATACATATATAAAATGGAATGTGTTTGTTTATTTGTTTGTTTGTTTGTACCTTATAGGAGACCAATCCTCTGGACCGCTCTTCCTGAAATTTTCACAGCATTTAACTGCGCTTCTGGCATGATTAATAGGGCACTTTCTTTTTCGACCACACCCACTTTTACGCCCACTTTTTTAAAATTATGTAATTGCTCCCATATAGTTTTTAACAGATTTACTTCAAATTGTATACACATTATACTCCAGGCGAGGTAGAAATAAACATTTCGTACGCCCCTTTTCACGCCAAATTTTGTTTGAAAGTTTTAAAATTTTTGTTCTCTGTGCAAATTTGTTCCTTCCAAAGGATTTTTTATTATTTGGTAGTATATTGCTCTTAATACTGTCGTAATACGTCGCCACATAACTATGAACCACGCCCACTTCACGGCCCCTTTTTTTAATTCAGATACTTATACCACTAACAATATTTGCTATACAAAATACTTTTTTTTGTAATATGTATTTACCTAAAGTTTTATACACTTTTTATCTACAGATAAGGTAGCCATACATTTTTTATTACCAAATCCCCCTTTTTCGACCCATTTTACCTTAAATTATAATTAATCTGCTTTCAATCTATATACATATATAAAAATGAATGTGTGTTTGTTTGTGCTTTATAGGAGGCCAAACCCCGTAACCGATCTTCCTGAAATTTTCACAGCATGTTACTGTGACTCTGGAAGGAATAATAGGCTATATAAATTTTTGATTGGACAAAGGGGCGGTGCCACGCCCATATAACCCAAAACTTTAAATCGTCATATCTCGGGAATTTTTTGACCTACAGCGGTCATATTTGGTACATATGGTATTGGTATGAATAGAAATACATACCAGAAGAAAAGTGGGCGGGATCACGCCCCTTTTTAGGAAAATAAAAAATCGTAATATCTTCTAAACTACTGGAAGGATCGTCATAAATTTTCACAAAAGGATATTTTTGTAAAATCCTAAGTCCTTAACTATATAAAGTTGTTAGTGGGCAAAGGGGCGTGGTCCCGCCCATATAACCCAAAATTTAAAATCGTCATATCTCGGCCATTTGTTAACCTACGGCGATGATATTTGGTATATATCGTATTGAAATTAATAGAAATAGTACTACAAAAAACTGGGAGGGACCACGCCCTTTTTAGAAAAATTTAAATCCGTAATAACTTCTATAAAGCCCTTGACTATATAAAGGTGTTAGTGGAGAAAGGGGCGAGGCCCCGCCCATATAACTCAATATTTGGCATGGATTGATTTGCTTAATAAGGTGTTTTCTTAAATAGGTATACATTCCATGCGAAAGTCGGCGAGCCACGTCCCTTTGTTTCTGATTTGTAGGAAGCTAGACCAGTACACTCATTCTTCCTTAAACTTTCACAGTGTGAAACTTTCACTCACTACACCCAATTTTTCATATTCGATTATTGATGTGCCAGGCTTTCCACCACATGTGCTACAATTCAAAATTGGAGTACCCATTATTTTACTTCGCAATATCGATCCACCACGGCTTTGCAATGGCACTCGACTTGCAATAAAACAATGCTAAATAATTTAATAGAAGCGACCATTATAACAGGAAAATATAAAGGAACAGATGTACTTTTGCCACGCATTCCAATGACCCCAACTGATTTACCATTCGACTTCAAACGATTACAGTTCCCTGTTCGATTAGCATTTGCGATGACTGTTAACAAAGCTCAAGGTCAATCTCTTCAAGTTTGCGGCTTAAATTTAGCAAATCCGTGTTTCTCGCATGGACAGCTTTATGTTGCATGCTCACGTGTAGGGAAACCCACCGACTTATATGTTTAAGCTCCAGATGGACAAACTAAAAGTATTGTACATCCTAAAGCATTGCAATAATTAATTCTAAATAAAATAAATAATATTTTGTTAATGTATAAATATTTTTTTTATTTTGTTTTATTTTATAGCGAAGTACACCGGGTTCAGCTAGTAGGGTATAAAAATACATAAATAGAAAGGAGAATGATACTAGAGCTCCCATGAAACATACGGAAATTTAAATAGTGTCATTTTTTCGCCCTCCATGAAGAAGAAAAAAATTTACGATATCAAATCATAAATGATTCCCCAAACTACATTCTATTTAAGCCTCTGAGTCTAGCCTGTTAGACTTTTCCTCACTATTAAACTGTCCACAAATGCGCTGAAAGAAAAATATTTTTTTTTTATATTTTGGTGCTCTATTGACGATACTATATATAGGTTACCCAGTCATATCATCTACTTTAATCTACTACATGCACCTTTTTATACATAAAACATTTTAAAACTAATAAAAGTTTCAAATATTATTTTTATTGTAACTAACAGAAATTCGAGTGCAAATTCTAGGAAATATTATTTTATAAGACCCTAAATATTGCTAATTAATTTAAGCCAATTCACAATTCAACACTTTTTAAATATCGATTGCGTTATTGTCGTTATTGGTTTATGTCCAAAATTATTTTTCAATTCAACATATACAATTTTTGCAAACACATTAAATTTAATAAACACACATACAGCATTGTATAATTCTATGTATGTGTTCGTAGCAACTTTAAATGCATTTTACTCGAAAAAAATTTAAAAATGTAAAAATCTGTAACTCTGGTGGACAGCTAAAAAGAACTACGTTTCAAATTAGGTATATTTGGTCAAAGTCGGGATAGAACTGACAAAGTTACATCGGTCACAAGAAATCGCCTAGCCTATTAATATTATAGATTGTTCTATTTATTTTCTAAAAATGACAACTAAATTTGAATATTCAGCTGGGCTTATCGTTTTATTATATTTCTTGGTACTTGCAATAGAATTTGAGTCATGTAAAATTGCCTTTCAGTTATAACTACCGACACAAGGTAAAAGTATGATTTTCTTTTATCATAAACGAATTCTATAATTCTGATTACAAAATCGTTTTTATTATATTTATCAATAATTTAATAACTTAACATATTTTTGGCTTTATATATGTTATTATAAAAGAAGTACCTATTGTAATCACCAATAATTAGGGTTGATTCATGTTATACAGGTCTCGATTTGGTTGTCTAAGGGCCATTATTACAACTTACCAATAGCTAAAGTTAGGATGTTATGGTGCAGATTATTAGTTTTTCGTTATTACAACTATACTTTAAGCTAAAAGTGATCGATAAGGTAAAGGGAAAATATTGTTGCCTTTAACTTTTAACGTGGGTTTATGTATTTAATGTGGCCACATTTTCTGATCTATGAATAAGAAATTCACACCAATTTAGTTTTGGAAATAAATTTATTTGCATATACTTAAATATATGTGACCTTCTCCGAGAAAAGGGACCTAGTGTGTCAAAAAACCGGTTGTGTCAAAAACGGTGGATTCTGGTACCTAAAAGGGTGTAGAAACTTTGAATGCGTTTTTTTTCTCAAAACTTAATTTTCATACACTAGGTCCCTTTTCTCGGAGAAGGTCACATATGCTTGAATATTTTTTAAAAGGATTTATTACACATTTACAACAGTTATGCAATTTATAACAAGGTTTTTAGTTTTTATTCTATTGTTTGCTTGCGAATTACGTATTTTATAAAGCAATTCATTTGGTCAAAAGTAATCGGTGTTTCCTTTGGTGTTGCCACAATATCAAAAATATTATATTTTATTTTACTGGGAAGTTGTAATAACGAAAAGATGTTAAAGGTAACTTTATTGGTCACTTTAGCTAAAGTTACCTTTAATTAACATTTACTTTAAAGGTAAGTTGTTATAATGGCCCTAAATTGAATTTGTTTAATAAATTCTATAAAGACTTTGGTTGGTAAACAGAACTTATTTTACTATTGCAGGTACATTCGTTTTGTAGGTATTATGTTTATAGTAAAAAAGCCCATCCCTCGAAATTCGAGTGCAAATTCAAGGAAATTTTATTTTTTCATTACATTTTTTTCTTTCAATGTTCTTTTAATCTATATATATATAAAAATTTATGAACATTTAAATAAAATTCATATAATTTCATTATAAATATTTATTTTTTTTTGTTGAAAACACAGAAGATATATAAATGAGTTTGTTAAAAAATAATTTTATTAGAGCCCAAGGGTATGCTAATCAATTTTAGTAATTCACAATTCAGCATAGGGCGTGTAATATACAATTGTAATGAAATTCGATGAATTGTGAGTTGGCTAACATTTATTAGCATACCTTTAGGCTTTTATAAAATTATTTATTATTAACATCTTTTTTTGTTTTATTTAATATATTTTTAACACATATTATACATAAATTTTATCATTCCGCCCTTCTCCTCCATATGGTCTATAACTATGCCAAACTTCGCACTCCTCCGTTCGCGCATCTTGCTTAAAAAGGGTCCCGAAAGTGTGTATATTTAGTTAATGCCTAATTAGTGGTTCCAAAGACATAGTTCTGAAGTTACTTACTATCTCCCAATGACAAGACCTGTATTCCTCGCTTACGTTTTAGTGATGTTATTTTTATATTTTTTTTTAAATTAATGTTTAACAATCCTTAAACTTATTTACCCAGCTCTCAATTACAAAAATCAAAATCATGCCAACTTTCACATGTTTCTAAATTATTTAAATTATATTATTTTAATTACCTCGTCAACCCTTAAAAACGACTCTACGATTAATAATAATAATAATAATTTTATTGCTCTTTCTTTTCATTACAGTTAACACCACAACCTCTAATTAGAGTAGCCGAACCTAAAGTCTCTTCAAAAATAAGTAGTAAAGCAAACACGCAATGTACAAAAAAATAAGTCGTTCATACGGAAAAACCTAAACACAATTAACCTTAACCTTCCCCTTTACCACCGGCGTAAATTGTACAAAAGCATATAATAAAAAGGAATTAAGTACAATTTATTTACGAGGAAAATGGTTAAATATAATGTGGAAATTGTTAAAACGGAAAATGGCAAGGGAAAATCAACAGCAGGGTTAACAACGGCATTGGTAGCGGAAAGCGGAAATGAAAGTGACGACGGCAACGAACGGGAAAATGGCACAACGGGTAAGTTGCACGAACATTAAAAGTTTATTTATTATAATTGAATTGTAAAAAACAATAAAATTAACATACAAATTCGGCGAAATCTACTAAGAATTTTTAAAGTTAAGTGCAACAAAAACCAGAGGGTGAAATGTATTTCAAAAGCTCTTGTACATTAATAATAGCAGAATGAAAAAAAAAATAATTCAAATGTTTCAGCTGAAGAGCGAAGCAACATGTTTTTTTAATAGTCATTGAATGTTATGTCATGCTAAACTACCAACAAGTTAAAAATTCACCCTCCTAAATGTTTTTATTGCTGTTGAGGTTATTTATATTTGATGTCAGCATGCAACAAGTTACTCAAAGTCATGGCCATTCAACAACATTCATGATGATTACGCCACTCTAAACACCACACACACACACATAATGCCAGTAAAAGTTTTTTATAAAATCAAGTGCAGTTACAATTAGAGAGACAGGCAATGAATATGTATAATTAATAGTTTTTTGTATTGGCAGCACTACTCTTCAATGACATGGTTTTTTTCCATCCATTTAAAATGTCGCATAATTGCTTTTTGTTAAAAACTTAACTTAATGTTGATAACGAATTTTTAGGCAAAAATGTTCAACAAGTTTTGCATATTAAATTAATATAACACATTAAAGTACTATTAAATTAATATGAAGTTTAAATGAGCTCGTACAATTTTCTACATGGCAACGCGACTTCTTAACAAGTGAGTGTAACAAAAGGAAAAACGTTGCATAATTTCTATGCAGGAAACAAATTGTTGTTGGCAACTGTTGTCTAGTTGGCTACAAATTTTTAAACAAATTTTAGTTGGCATCATTTTTGTAGTTGGCCACGCGATTCTCTAATAATTATGTGTTTCCTCCAAATAACTAGATTTAAATAGAACTAAAAAACGCTGCATAATTTGTATGCAGAAAACAAATTGTTGTTGCAACTTTTTCTAGTTGGCTATGCGAGTTTAATAATTATGTTTTTCTTCAAAATAACTAGATTTATTTAAAAGCGAAAAACGCTGCATAATTTCTGTGCAGACAACAAATTGTTGTTGGCAACATTTTTCTTAAAAATGTATTTTCCTCCAAATAACTGGATTTAATTAAAAAGCTGCATAATTTCTATGCAGAAACAAATGGTTGTTGGCAACTTTTCTAGTTAGCTCGCAACTCTTTAATAATTAAGATTTTCTTCCAACAAATCGTTGTTGACAACAGTTTTACAGTTGGCTATGCGAATCTCTAATAATTGTGCTTTTCCTCAAAATAATTGAATTTAATTAAAAACAAAAACGCTGCATAATTTCTATGCAGAAAATAAATTATTGTTGTTGAAAACTTTTTCCAGTTGGCGATGCTACTCTCTAAAAATTTGTGGTTTCATCCAACTAACTGGATTTAATTAAAATTAACAAACGCTACCTAATTTATTTGTCAAAAACAAATGTTTGTTGGCAGCAGTTTTCTAGTTGGCTACGCGATTCTCTGACAATTGTGCTTTTCCTCAAAATAACTGCGTTTCATGAAAAACAAAAACGCTGCATAAGTTCCATGCAGAAAACAAATTTTAGTTGGCAACATTTTTGTAGTTGGCTACGCGATTCTCTAATAATTAGGTTTTTCCTCCAAATAACTGTTTTTAATTAAAAGTAAAAAACGCTGCATAATCTCGATGCAGAAAATAAATTGTTGTTGGCATCATTTTTCTAGTTGGCTACGCGGCTCTCTAATAATTGAGTTTTCCTCGAAATAACTGGATTTACTTAAAAATAAAAACACTGCATAATTTCTGTATAAAAAATAAATTGTTGTTTTTCTAGTTGGCTACGCGAGTCTCTGAAAAATGTGTTTTCCTTCAAATAACTGAATTTAAGTAAAAAAAGCTGAATAATTTCTATGCAGAAGCAAATGGTTCTAGTTGGCTACGCGACTCCCTAATAAATGGTTTAAATTAAAAAATTAGGAAAATTAAAATTACGGTTTTTCTCCAAATAACTGGTTTTACTTAACAATAAAAAACGCTCCATAATTTTTATGCAGAAAATAAATTGTTGTTAGTAACATTTTTTTAGTTGGCTATTCGACTCTCTTACAATTCTGTTTTCCTCCAATTAACTGGATTTAATTAAAAATAAAAACGCTGCATAATTTCTGTGCAGAAAACACATTATTGATGGTGGCAACATTTTTCTAGCTGGCTACCGAGTCTCTGAAAAATTTAATTTCGCTACAGATATGAAAAAGTTCATATCGGATACTATATTTATATGGGGATTAGGTCGAAAAATGGACCGATCCTGACCATATTTGGTAAAGTCACTTATACTTTGAAAAAATATATACAAACCAAATTTGAGAAAAATCTGTGCAATATTTTTGTTTTTTTGATAGATTTAAGTGAAGATCGGGAAGCAGCTGTATATGGGGCCTATGACTATGAATTTTCCTATAGGGATTATTTTTGAACTACTGACTAATGGATGTAATTAGCACATACAAACCCAATTTGACTGAGATCTATATGATAATTTGGAACTTATGGCGATTTATGTTGATTTCATAGGGGTCATTTGTATGGGGACTAGGTCTGAACATGGACCGATTCTCACCAATTTCAATATCGTTCATCCTATGACCGACAAAAGCTTACATACCAAATTTCATCAAAATATATTCATATTTGCGACCTGTAGTTTGATTACAAGGTTTACATGGACACACAGACGGACGGACGGACGGACGGACATTGCTATTTCGACTCAAAAAGTGATTCTGAGTCGATCGGTATAATTAAAGATGGGTCTGGGACGAATATTTTTGGTTGTTACAAACAGCAGCACAAAGTCATTATACCCAAACCACATAGTGGTATAGGGTGTAAAAATCGGGGTGTAACCACTAAAAATTATCGCGTAAAAAGGTCGATTTTTCGACAAAAACTCGTCCAAAACCTCAAGACAAACGTTTTTTTTTTTGTTTTGAAGAAACTGCTATCGCCATCGTTTTTAGCGTACAATTTAACCTTGGAAAGGTAATATTAAAAAAACAAGAAAAAATTAAATAAGCCGATTTGTTTTATTACCTACTAAAAAAAAACCTCAAAAATAAAAGTTGAGAAAAAGTGAAAAAATTGATTTTTGGGCGCCTCGAAAATGATTTTTTTGATATGTCCTCATGCCAAAAACTATCGAAAAATCGATGGCACCACCCTAATATACATATATATATATATATTTTTAGTTAGCAACGATCTTTGCAAGTTTATTGAAGGTTAAATAATACATTTTTAAAAACAATCTGTTTTTTTTTAAAGTACCTTTTCTTTAAAAAGTGCCTTATCATAAAAAGTATCTTCTCTTAAAAAAATATTTTTTTCATTAAAAAGTACTTTTTTAAAAAAGAACCTTATCTTAAAAAGTTAATTTACTTAAAAAGTACTTTTTCTAAAAAGAATATTATCTTGAAAGGCAAATTTTCTATAAAAGTTTCTTTTGATAAAAGGGAACATTTTTCAAAGTATTTTCTTCTTAAAAAGCTCTTGCTTTTATTAAAAAGTACACGTCATTGAGAAAGTAAATTTTCTTAATAAAGTACCTTTCCTTAAAAGTTTATTTTCATAAAAAGTAACATTCCTTCAAAAATATTTTTTCTAAAAGAAGTATCTTTTCTTATAAAAGTAAATATTCTTTTTAAAAAAATAATTATTTTCTTAAAAGAGTACCTTTCCTCAAAAAAGTATCTTAATTAAAAAAGTTAATTTTCTTAAAAAATTAAATTTTTCTTAAGAACTAAATTTTCTTGAAAAGGCACCTTTTCTTAAAAAAGTACTTTTTCTTAAAAAAGTAGCTTTTCTTAAAAAGATAACTTTTCTTGAAAAAGTACCTAATCTTAAAAAGGACCTCTTCTTAAAGATGTATGTATACCTTCTTTTAAATAGTACCCTGTCTTAAAAATATATTTTCTTAAAAGAATACATTTTCATAGAAAGAAACTATTTTGTACATCTTGTTAAAAAAGTGAATTATATTAAAAAGTAGCTTTTCTTACAAAAAAATTTTTTTTTAAAATTACTTTTTTTTTTTTGAAGTAAAAAGTAAATTTTCTTATAAAGTACATTTTCTTAAAAAAGTACTTTCCCTTAAAAAATATTTTTTTTTTAAAGTACCACTTCTTAAAAAGTATCTTTTCTTAAAAAAGCGCGTTTTCTTAAAAACATACCATTTTTTAAAAAAGTATCTATTTTTAAAAATGTATCTTTCCATGTTCTTAAAAAAGTACATCTTATAACGGGTGATTTTTTAAGAGCTTGATAACTTTTTTTTAAAAAAAAACGCATAAAATTTGCAAAATCTCATCGGTTCTTTATTTGAAACGTTAGATTGGTCCATGACATTTACTTTTTGAAGATAATTTCATTTAAATGTTGACCGCGGCTGCGTCTTAGGTGGTCCATTCGGAAAGTCCAATTTTGGGCAACTTTTTCGAGCATTTCGGCCGGAATAGCCCGAATTTCTTCGGAAATGTTGTCTTCCAAAGCTGGAATAGTTGCTGGCTTATTTCTGTAGACTTTAGACTTGACGTAGCCCCACAAAAAATAGTCTAAAGGCGTCAAATCGCATGATCTTGGTGGCCAACTTACCGGTCCATTTCTTGAGATGAATTGTTCTCCGAAGTTTTCCCTCAAAATGGCCATAGAATCGCGAGCTGTGTGGCATGTAGCGCCATCTTGTTGAAACCACATGTCAACCAAGTTCAGTTCTTCCATTTTTGGCAACAAAAAGTTTGTTAGCATCGAACGATAGCGATCGCCATTCACCGTAACGTTGCGTCCAACAGCATCTTTGAAAAAATACGGTCCAATGATTCCACCAGCGTACAAACCACACCAAACAGTGCATTTTTCGGGATGCATGGGCAGTTCTTGAACGGCTTCTGGTTGCTCTTCACTCCAAATACGGCAATTTTGCTTATTTACGAAGCCATTCAACCAGAAATGAGCCTCATCGCTGAACAAAATTTGTCGATAAAAAAGCGGATTTTCTGCCAACTTTTCTAGGGCCCATTCACTGAAAATTAGACGTTGTGGCAGATCGTTCGGCTTCAGTTCTTGCACGAGCTGTATTTTATACGGTTTTACACCAAGATCTTTGCGTAAAATCTTCCATGTGGTCGAATAACACAAACCCAATTGCTGCGAACGGCGACGAATCGACATTTCACGGTCTTCAGTAACACTCTCAGAAACAGACGCAATATTCTCTTCTGTACGCACTGTACGCATTCGTGTGGTTGGTTTAATGACCAATAAAGTAAACTGAGTGCGAAACTTGGTCACAATCGCATTAATTGTTTGCTCACTTGGTCGATTATGTAGACCATAAATCGGACGTAAAGCGCGAAACACATTTCGAACCGAACACTGATTTTGGTAATAAAATTCAATGATTTGCAAGCGTTGCTCGTTAGTAAGTCTATTCATGATGAAATGTCAAAGCATACTGAGCATCTTTCTCTTTGACACCATGTCTGAAATCCCACGTGATCTGTCAAATACTAATGCATGAAAATCCTAACCTCAAAAAAATCACCCGTTATATTAAAATCTTATATATTAAAAGAATTTATGAATAAACTTTGCATTCAAGATTTTTTTCAATATTTTTCTTCTCTCAAACCTCTATAACTAGAGTTCTAATTAACGTAGGCTATTGACATAGGTCTAAGAACACTCAGTGGATCAAGCAAGAATCAACTTTACTTTTACTGTACGTTAACTTATCTTGGCATATTTTGGCATTACTGTACGTTAACTTCTCTTGACAAATTCGTTGGGTTTGAGGAAAGTTATGCGTGGACAATCAACTTTACTTTTACTGTACGTTAACTTCTCTTGGCATATTTTGGCATTACTGTACGTTAACTTCTCTTGGCAAATTTTGGTATTATATTATAAAAATTAATATAATATAATATAATATAATGCTGCGGAGCGGCAGGGGTCCTCTAGTTTTCATAAAAAGTATTTTCCCTTAAAAAATTAATTTAAAAAAAAAAGTAAAACTTCTTAAAAAGTACCTTTTCTTAAAAAAGTGAATTTTATTTAAAAAAATGCCATTTTTAAAAATTACCTATCTTCCTTGCTCAAAAAATTACCTATTTTTAATACAATAACTTTTCTTTAAAAAAGTACATTATTTCTAAGACCTTATTGTGGCGTATGTATGTAAGTTTGTAAATACATAAATCCACAAACTTCGACACGCAAACTTTGATAGACGAGGAAACGCCAAATTTAAGTATTTATCGACTTATTCGTTTATTATGACTTTCCTTGGTATTATTATTATAATTTTTTTTTTGTATAATTGATATTGACATGCCATATTTTGTCCTTGTCTTGAAGTACAAAATTTATTTTCTCTTTTTAAGAATTTTATTTTGCAAATTCTTTAACAAAAATCAATATTTCCAATTTTTTTTTTTGCCTGAATTAATTTAAAAACCATTTTCCTTTATTCTTGTTTTTAAATGGATCTTCTATATAATTATTCATTTAATTGTAATAAAAAAATCAACCCACCATAAATTTAATATGCCTGGGGTTTATTTAGCTGTTTTTTTTTTGTTATATTCAAAAAATATAACCTTAATAAATATTGACAATATGTAATACATTTACTCTACATCGACATTATTATCTTCGTCTTCAATATAAGAAACAATTCAAAATATGTACATCAATTTGGTGTAATTATTTTTATTCTAACAGTGTATCGCAATCTTTTTAAAGACTGCTTTCATGAAACAAAGGTTTTCCAAATTTATCAAAAAAAAGGTGGTTTTCTTATAATCGAACAAGGTTATAATAAAAAAGCTGCGCAGTTTATCAAACTCTTTCCCAAAAAAATTTTTATCAGACTGTAATATTTTTTTGGCGGGACTCTGACCGCTATTCTCTAGTAAAAGTTGATAATAATCGGACTTATTTTTCTATCCTATAACGCTCTGTGTAGGATGTTTGTAACTACCAAAAATATTTGACCTAGGACCTTTTATTATACTGTTCGATTTGGCATCAATTTCTGCATCGATTTAGCGATGTTCAATCTGTCTAAAAAAAACCGGTATAGATTATTTCCAAATGTATATATTTATGAGAAATATAAGAACCCTCACTAAATTTATTCATTTTGGGTCCATTTATCGACCTAGTCCTACACACAAATAAGATTTACTCATTTATGGTTAGACCTAAAATCTCTTCTTGATATTCATGGTATAGGACAGAGGTGGCCATAACGCGGCTCGCGTGCCGCATACGGTTCTTGAATTAGATTGGCGTGGCTCTTATGCACAATATTTGATAATTATCGGTTTATAAGAAATAAAATAAATTTTTTGATTAAATATATAACAAAAACATTATTTTATTAATTTCTTGCTACTAATTTAGACAAAATATAAAAATATTGCCTTTTTTAAGAAAAGGTACCTTTTAAGAAAAGGTGCTTTTTAAGAAAAGGTACTTTTTTTAAAAGGCACTTTTTAACAAAAGGTACTTTTTTACGATTTTGCACTTTTTTTTTTAGAGAAAATTAAGTTTTCAAAGAAAAGCTACTTTGTTAAGAACATGTACTTTTAAGAATAGATACTTTTTTTCCGAATAGGTACAGTTTTTTAAAGAAAATATACTTTTCAAAGAAAAGCTACTGTATTAGCACAAGATATTTTTTAAGAAAAGTTACTAAATTAAAAAAAAATTTACATATTTTAGAAGTGTATTTTTTAAGAACTTTTTAAATTAAATTTTCTTAAAAAAGGCAATTTACCTTTTAAGAAAAGGTGCTTTTTAAGAAAAGGTACTTTTTTTTAATAAAAGTTGCTTTTTTTTTGTCTTTGTTGGAAAAATTGCTTTTTTTAAGAAAAGTTGCTTATTTAAGATAATTTACTTTTTTCAGTAAATGTAATTTTTTTAAGGAAATGTAATTTTTCAAGAATAGGTACTTTTTAAGTATATGTACTTTTTTAAGAAAATATATTTTTTTTTTAATGAAAGACCTTTTTTTTAAAGAAAATTTACTTATATAACAAAAACTACTTTTTAAGATAAGGTAACTTTTTAAGAAGAGGTAAAAGGTACTTTTTAAGGAAATTTAATTTTAACAAGAACTACTTTTTAAGATAAGTTTCTTTTTAAAAAAAGAAGGCAATTTTTAAGTAAATATATGTAGCTTTTTTAAGAAATTATACCTTTAAAGTTAAGGTACTTTTTTAAGAAAGTCTACTTTCTTTTAGAAAACGTACTTTTTATGAAAATATACTTTTTTTTAAAAAAGACGTACTTTATTTATTTTTTTTTTTTAAATTTGGGTTTTTAAGAAATTGTTTTAAGAAAATAAATTTTTTTAAGAAACTAATTTTCTAAGAAAAGGTAATTTTTTTTTTAGAAAAGATAGTTTTTAAGAAAATGTCTTTTTAATATAGTCTATTTTTTTAAGAAAACATATTTTTTAAGAACAGACACTTTTCAATAAGAGATATTTATTAAGAAAAGGAAATTTTTAAATAATAACTACTTTTAAGATAAGGTACTTTTTTAAGAAAGGGTACAATTTTAAAAGAAGGTACTTTTTTAAGAAAAAGTACTGCTTTTAAGAAAATGCACGTTTTTAATAAAAGTACTTCTTTACTTACAACAGGCGTTTTTTTTAAATAAAAACTACTTTTTTAGATATGGTACTTTTTAATAAAACATTTGATTTTTTTAGAAATTATATTTTGTAAAGAAAATTTATGTTTTTAAGACAGGGTACTTTTTAAAGAAAAGGTACTTTTTTTTTTAAAGAAAATGTACTATTTTAAGAAAATTTACTTTTTTAAGAAAATTCACCCTTTTAAAAAAAACTACTTTTTAAGATAAGGTACTTTTTCAAGAAGAGGCAATTTTTAAGAAAATATAGCTTTTTTAAAAAACGATACTTTTAAAGATATGGTACTTTATTAAGAAAATTTACTTTCTTTAAGAAAACGTACTTTTTACAAAAATTTACTTTTTGAAAAAAATTTACTTTTTGAAAAAAATTTACTTTTTTTTAATTTACTTTTTTAAGAAAACTAGCAGATTCCAGCCCTCGAAATTCGAGTGCAAATTCTAGGAAATTTTATTTCTTCATTAAATAAAGACCCTAAAAGTAGGCTAATCAATTATAGCCAATTCTCAAATCAACACAAAAAAAAACTCATTTTTATTACAAACACATTGACAAATTTAATAAACACCTACATAGCATATTGTATAGTTTTATGTATGTGTTAGTAGCAAATTAAAATGCAATTTACACAAAATAAAGGAAAAAATTTAAAAATCTGTAAATCTACAGAACGGCTAAAAAGAAATACCTTTCAAATAATATACGTTTGGGCCAAATCGGGATAAAACGGTAGAACAAAACATCGGTCACAAGAAATCGCCTAGCCTATTAATATTATAGATGTACTTATTTATTTATGTTGTAACTTCTACAACAAAACATTTGTCTTAAAAAGTAGAAATCTTATGGTGTTATAATGTAAATTAACAAGTAAAATAACAATTACATACAAAATAAATTTTTTTAACTATTTTGCAATAAAAACATAATGTTGTTAGCAATTTATAAACAAATAATCTATTATAATAAAACATATTCTATTGAAAAAAAGTTATCTATGAATAAAATTCAAATATATTTTTTTTTAAGTTCTAACGCGTTGCTGGTTTCCTTAATTGTTGGAGGAATAATATTTTTTTCTAGAAAATTTATTTTTTTTTTTAAGAAAATATACTTTTCTAATAAAATATAATTTTTACAAAATGTTAGTTTTTTTTTAAGAAAATGTCTTATTAAGTAAAACTACTTTTTGGACAGAATGTATTTTTTAAGAACAGACACTAATAAATTATATTTAAAAAAAAAGGAAGTTTTTAATGAATAACTACTTTTAAAGATAAGAAAGATAAAGCTGAGTCAGCCCAATTCTAAATATTCCCAGGGAAATGAGTTCCCGGGGAATTAATTTTTCCCGAGAATAAATCCTCCTATTCTAAACAGGCGGGGAGAAGAATAATATGGGAGAGAGAATTTCGATTATTCGAAGACAGCTGTTTTGCTTCAGTTGTTTTGTTTTGTTTACAAATTTAAAATTTTTGTGAAAATTTATAGTAAAACTTTTTTTAAAATCTTTAATAAATTAAAATAAATACAAAAAATGTTCAGTATAGCGTTTCTGACGGTAGCTTAAGCAGAAGAGCAGCACCAGGACAAGACGCAGCAAAGCATGGCAAGAAGAAAGCTACGTGATGCCAGCAACCCACTTGAATTGCCTGCTGAGTTTAATTTCCACTCCAAATTGCGCCATACCCGGCTTAGCTCCTCCTTGCTTCCTTTGAACATCCCGCATGCAACATCAGGGTTGGCTTGCATTGTGTTCAAAAGAACATGAATTTGTTATTTTTTTTTTTGTTGCTTTTGACCTGAAAGCAACAGTAATGCCATAATAATATTATTATACAAAATTTTAAATGATATATATTACTATTTTTCATAAAAATATTAAATACTTACATTTTTCGCAGCACTCCCTCTCAATTTTTTGGCGGAATTATTCCCAAATTATTCTCCCTTTTATTGACATTCAGATTAGCTACTTTTTTCCCGGGGAAGAGATTCCCATTTTCGAAGTTCTTTTAGAATAAGGATAAAGGGAAAAGGGAAAAAATTCCCAGGGAGATTTTATTAATAATAGGAGAACAGGGAATAGGGAAAAAATTCCCAGGGAATTGTTATTGAGAATTGGGCTGAGTCAGCCCAATTTTAAAAGAAGGTACTTTTTTAGGAAAAGGTACTTTGTTTATGAAAAGCTACTTTTTTAAGAAAATTCATTTAAAAAAAAATACTTTTTTAAGAACATGCATTTTTTTTTAATAAAAACTACTTTTTTTTTTTTTTTTTTTTTTCGTTTATTGATTACTAATGAAATATAATACACTATAATAAACAATAGTTAACAAAATATATTTTTTTGGTATATACAATGCCCCTTGATAGAGTACTCTAGTATTATAAATATGGTAAAAATGATTTTGACAAATAAATATTGGTATTTCTTATTACATATGAAGCATATATCATTATAATAATTTTTTTTTTATTGCAATGAAAAGTTTAAAAAAACATTGCTTTTGTAAGAAGGGTTAAAATGGGTCAAGAGTTAAAAACGGAAAATTTATTTTTTATTCCGATAACCACCAAAACTTTTTGGTTTTTGATTCTTTAAAGGAATTTAAATCTCTTCTTGATATGTTTGTATCATATTTAATATTCAAATTTGATAAGTTGCAGTCCACTGCTTTTATATTTGCCCGTCTATAATTATGGTAAAAGATGGGTATGCCATGTTCATTTTGTATTAAATGTTTTTTGTCAAGGAAAATAAAGGCTTCAGGCGGAACAAATCCATTCTGTAAACTGCTAATAATATATCCTTCATGTATGTAATAAGGAGCCATTATACGATTATTATCAATACATTGGGTACATCTTAATATATTATTTCTAATAAGCGTAATTATAAAATTATCTATTCTGATAATGTTAGCCTGGTTGTACAATTTTTTATTAGATACATATTTAATATAATTGCTTTCTGGAGATCTGTAAAGCGATGTACATGTTCTTAAACATTTCCTTTCAAAAAGTCTAATTTTTTCCATGTTTGATGGTGATATGTTAAACCATATTGGACAACCATATGTTATTATAGGTCTTATTAAGGACTGATACATTAATATTTTAATTTTTAAACTCACATATTTAGAGTAAAACAGTGATCTATATATAAAGAAGGCATTTCTTGCTTTTGTAATTATTTCCTTAACGTGTTGATTAAAATACAAAAACTTGTCTAAATAGACACTAAGTATTTAACTATTTCCCTATTAGGAATGTTACAACTGAACGTGTTGGACTTGATTTGAAATTCTTTCCAGTTTTTTCTAATGTTATGGTTGCATTTATCAACTGGTGGTCTGAAGAGTATTGTTTCACATTTTTGTGCGTTAATTCTCATATTCCAATTAGTTGCGTAACTTTCAACTTTATTGTATTGTTTTTGGAGATTTTCATTAATACTTTGGACTTTATCATCAGCGTGGTATATAATAATATCATCTGCAAATGAGATTATATTATCTATATCAGATAAAAGATCCATTATGTATAAATTGAATAGAATGGGAGAGTTTACAGTTCCCTGTTGTAGTCCATTAGAAATCAAAAATTTGTTTTTGCTTGTTTTATTTTGGTAATAAATTATAAAATCTTTGTTGCTTATCATATTGTAGATCAATATAATTTGATTTAGAGGAAAATTGTATTGAAATAATTTATATATCAGACCAGGTATCCATACACTGTCGAATGCTTTTTCCATGTCAATAAGGCAAGCACCCGTGCAATGTTTCTTATTCCAATTCCAATTTATAAATGAAGTAAGCTCATGAATAGCGTTAACCGTAGAGTGCTTGTATTTAAAGCCGAATTGTGTTTCGCTTTTTATATTTTTATTTACACAAAATTTGTTAATGTTGTTGTTAATGCATATTTCAAAAACTTTGCTAATATTTGGTAATAGGCTTATTGGACGAAAATTTTTTGGGTTATTGGGTTCCTTATCTTTTTTTGGCAGTAGCACTACTTTTGCAGTTTTCCATTTTACTGGAAAATATGAATTGTTAAGCATATTATTAAATAATTTGCAATAGTCGTTGATCATTATTTGTGGGAATTTTTTTAGTAATATATTTGGTATATTATCAATTCCAGAGGATAGTTTGTTCCTTAAACTAGAAAAAATATATGATAATTTGTTGTTTGTTATAAGAACATCATTAGTTTGTGTTTCGTCTAAATTATTAAAGTTCATTAAAGTTAGTAAATGTGGTTTTATTGTTTTCGAATACCGATTTTATATCTAAAAACCTATTAAAAATCTCACTAACTTGGGTATGTACAATGTTTTCTGGATTAATCTCTTTTTGAGCATGAACTGACTCCAAAAACGCACCTATAGTATCTAACATATGAACTTGATCTTCTACTATATAATTATTGGAAACATCATTTTTTAGGCATTGAGGGTTTATTCCAGCGTTGCTTAACAAGAATTCAGAGTTTTCTGGAATTTTTATTTCCTGAAGATTTAAGGGTGTGAACTTTTTAAAATTTTTTTTAATTTGACCGAACATAGTTTTTCACGAACTTGACCATTAATAATTATTGTAAAGTTTTCTGTTATAAGCTTTTTAATCATTTTCAATTTACATTTAGCTATATTTAGAGTGGTTTCAGGTAGGGTATGTTCTAACCTATTGTGTTTCTTGATTATGTTTAGAATTTTACTTTTTTCTTTATGCAACATTCTAATAGTTGAGTTAGTTATTTGGTTAAAAGTACCCTTTGTATTTTTGTATTTTGGAACTACTTCATCTATTGTTCTTGTAACTATATTATTCAGTCTTTCTAAATGATGGTCTATTTCAGCGTTTGTGAGATTCCGATTGTTACGAATATGTTCGCCTTGCTCAATTTGTTGTGTAAGCTTATTTTGAAATTTTTTCCAGTTGGTAATTTTATAATTGTATTTAGAATTAAAGCTATCTTTGAAAAATGTGAAATTTTGTTCATTGTTCATGGAAGTGATTATTTGTACAGCATTATGGTCACTGTCGTAGTCTAAGGTTTTAAGACAATTTAAGGTGTTATTTTTGGTAACAAAGTGCAATCTACAATCGGCTATACAAATATCTAAAAAGGACCCCTTACGAGGGTATGATGGAGCATTTGAAGCATAAAACTTACATCGAAAACGTATTTCATTGTCTGTTAACCATTGTTTAAGAAGACATCCCTTTTGGTTGTTTGATGTGTTACCCCAATCTGTATGTTTAGAGTTAAGGTCTCCAGCTAAAATGTAATAATTGTTCTCATTTTCTAAGTTCATTGATTCAAAAAGTTTGTTAATTTCTCGTTTTAAGTGATTGTTATTATTACCAGACGGATAATATGCTGAAATAATGTACAATACTTTATTTGCAGCCAACGGAATTTTAATTATGCATGTTTCCAAAGTGTTAAATGAATTTACTACGCTATTTGTGTAACTGTAATATTTTAAGTTATTTTTGATTAATATTGCAGTGCCCCCAGATTGGGTTGCAGCTTTTCTATCTTTTCTTATCAAATTAAAATTTTCAAATTGAATTTTGTGTTTCGGGTTAAGTTTAGTCTCGCTTAGGAGTACAATATCAGGGTTATGTATGCCCATAAATTGGTGAAGGTCGTACCTTCTACTAATTAGTATTAACGAATTAACGTTTATTTGTATTATTTTAAGTTTTATTGAAATTGTTTGGTTGTTTGATGCCATTATCCTTCAAGCATGGAAAAAATTGTATCTATTCTAGATACTTGTAAGGTTAGTTGTTTTTGAAAATTTATCATTTGATTACTAATATTTATCATAAAATTTTTAATTTCTTGCAGGAAGGAGTTAGTATTTACATTATCAACATTATTTATATCTACATTATTACCCCTAACTACATTTGCATAGGAAGACTCGCGATTAGTGAATAAGTTAGTATTAAAGGTTTTTTTCTCCGATAATTTTTTTCTCTTAATATTAATTTTTTGTTTCAGCTGTTGATACTTTTCACAGCCCTTATAAGATGCAGGATGACCATATGAATTGCATAGCACACAGAATAGCTTATCTTTCTCTTCTGTTGGAACATTTTGAGTTGGACACTTTCCTCTTTCATGACTCGTGTTACATTTTACACATCTTTTTGGAAGGTAACAGTTTGCTGCACTGTGGAAAAATCCCTGGCAGTTTTGGCATTGGGGTATTTCGGGACGTCTTACCTTTTCCCACTTAATACATCGGTATAAAAGCGTTTTAATATTTTTCGTTTATATTCCTTTCTGGAGATATTTGCACCAGAAACATTGGTAAATTTATCCCCTTCGTAACAGATGATTTTGTTGAGAATTGGTTGACCTTTATGAATTTCAAGTTATCACTTTCGAATTTGAGTAATTCAAATAATATTTCGTCTGCGTCCACGTTTGCGTCTATACCTTTTAATAAATAGGTTTTGATTTTCATATCTTTAGGTGTGAATGTAAAGAATTTTGTTTTCGTTTTTTCTAAATAAGATTTCACTCGCAGAAAGTCTTGAATTGTGTTCATGAATAAAGATTTTTTATTTCTAAATTCTTTTACTTTAAAATCATTTATTTTTAGCCCATTTTTAATGAATTGAATTAATTCTTTTGTATCTATATCGATTATATTAATGGGGGGTATTTTTTTATTCGCGCATTTTTCAAGATTAACCACTGTGTTGTTAGTTATTACTTTAGATGCATTGTTGTTTGTAGCAGTATAGCTGAATAAGAACGGTTTACTTTATTGTTTTTAACTTTTACATGCGTTTCGAATATAGCTAGTTGTTCTTTATCACACTCTACGTCTTCTTCACAGTCTAAGACTGAGTAGTAATTGTTTTTAAAATGTTTTGTTGTACTCATAGCATCACTATCCATATTTTGTTGTTTTCTTTTTTTTGCATTACTAACATTAATGTTTTCGTAACTAGTAATTACATTGTCTTTATTATTATTATTATTAGTATTTATATTTTTTTTATTATATGAGTTTTGAGCATTTCGCTCACTCATTTCAGTTTCTTAGTTTGTTTTTTGATTTGGTTTGCTTAATCGACAATAACAGAAAGTCAATTATATGCCAAAAATAGTTTTTTTTTGTATAACACTAAGAAAAAGCTCTAATCTCCGTAACACGTCTAATGCACATCACGGTCGCGATCGAACTCAATAAAAACTACTTTTTAAGATAAGGTTCTTTTTAAAAAAACGTACTTTTTAAGATAAGATTAATTTTTTAAGAAATTATACTTTTTTATGAAAAGGTACTTTCTAAGAAAATGTACTTTTTTAAGAAGTGATACTATTTTAATACATTTTATTTTTGGAGTAAAGATCTTTTTAGAAAAGAAAGATATTATTTAAGAAAAGCTACTTTTAAAGAACTGGTACATTTTAATAAGACGTACTTTTTTGCGCAAGGGATATTTTTTAATGAAAAGGTGCTTTTTGAGAAAGGCAGTTTTTAAGTACCTTTTCGGAAAAAGTTCCTTTTCTTAAAAGTAAATTTTCTTAAAAAATTAACTGTTATTAAAAAAGTGGAATACATATGTAAGCTTTTCTATATCAAAAGTAGTTCTGAATGTAATAATTTTTCGATAGAAAAAATTTGCTCATAATATTGCTTTGCCAAAAGAAAATTTAGCTCAACATTCGAACAAATTGTTGTATATAAAATCGCAGCAAAATCTAGTTAATTTTTCATAACACATGTTGTTCTCCATCTTCTATTCAATAAAATGGCTGGGAATTTAACTGAGGCACATTAAACTTTAACAATTGTTGTCCAAAACTTAATATTGAATTTTAATTATTACTTTATAGGTATTTTTTCTGCTTCTAGAATTAAAAATCTCAAATAAGAATGGTTTCGCCAACAAATAATTGTTTATGGGTATAAAATGTTTTGATAAAATGCAACATATGGTGTTTAATAACAAAATACCCAAGGTTTTATAAATTGGCAATATGAAATTGAAAAAGGCAATTTGTATGATTATTTATTTAAGTCAAGAAGAAAGAAATTTTGTTTTAGGCAATACAAAATTTATGCAAAAATTCAAGTGATGAAAATAAAACCGAAACGAGCACTTGATGGGGTTTCAAGTACTTTTAAATAAGCCATTATTAACATATTTGCATTTGCCTTCAACAGTTGAACAAGAAACGATTGAATACGGGTTGATAGCCAAAAAGAAATAACATGAAAATGTTTTCTGACTCTAATGTAAATACTTCAAATAATAGAAAAAAATATTATTTTCAAAAAAAAAAAACTCATTTGCAAATAAATAAACAATTGTACAAATAGACCAGACACGTATTAAATTACATTTGATCTATGACAGTTATATGTAAATTTTTTCAAATGTGTGTATGTGTGTTCACATGGAGAATGTCATCACTTATGTACGAATTGATTAAAGGAGAAATCACCACACATGTATTCAATCACACTTCTCTAAAACTTTTATGATTTCGAAGTTAATCTTTAGCAATTAAATCGTCTGCTTTCGCTCCTGTTTTTCGTTTGCATAAAAATCAATTAAAAAACTCTTCAAGGCTGTACTGTTATAACGAACTTGTAAACATACAGGGATTCCGTATGTAATAAGTGTGGTTGTATGCACTCACACGCTCACATATGAGTTTAACTTTAGTTGTGTGTGCTACCAATAGATTTTATTTGAATTTATCTGCCTTGAGGTAGGCAACATATTTTGCAACTTTTTTTTTATCTTTAAACACTAACAAATTCTCATTTATTTTCGCGAAAGGATTAAAAAAAGTTTTGCTTTAACGTTTTTGACAGTTTAATATATATTCTGGTTATCTTAGTTTGTCAACCTACACTAAAAATACAAAAATAAAAAGAAAAAATAGAAATAAATTGAAACTCGTTTAAAAGTAACCCCATTAGATTGCTGTAGAGATAAACTTCTATTGATAAATGTTTTTGACATTCGATAAAAAGTATTGTTGTAGTCGTTACATCGTTATTTCTTTGGAATTTGTGGTTGTTATTGAAAATTGTCATTATGTGGGTTTATTTAACGATGATTTTAAGAAAATTATTTTAAATACATGAAACTTTTGAAAAATATTTTACTTTTGAGAAATGTATTAGAGGAGGAAGATTGACTTCTTCGGAAAGAATGGCTCAGAATCCGGAGGTTATTGTATAGGAAAACTAGCTTAAGAATCTGAGGATTTTTATGGGAAAATACGAGCCGTAATCTGAGGGGTTTTCTCTAAGAAAATAATCCTGCGAATCTCAGGGTTTTTCTTTAGGACAAAAGTCTTAAATCTAAGGATTCCTTGTAGGAAATAATCTTCTTAATCTTAGTTTTTGTAATAGGAAACTAATTGAGGAATGGTCGCGTATTGACCATGTCAATATCCTGAGGGTCATAATTGAGCAGTCGGCCGAATGGCTATCGTCACTATATCTCTGCTTTGCCGATTTTAAAAAACCATTTGACACATTGGATCACAACGTCATATGGAATGCTTTAATATGCAAAGGTATCCCGACAAAACTAATCTCTCTGATTCAAAGGTTATATCATTAGGCAAGCTGTGAATCCTGCATGAAGGAAAATTAAGGAAGCAAATTTCACAACTTCTCTTTAATATTGTCCTCGTCACTATTACGGCCAACGTTATGCAGGATGGCAGAGGCATAAGATGAGGTCTGCATGGTAGCTTAAGTGACCTAGATTACGCAAACTATAGCTGTTTTATGACACACAACTTCAAGGATATGACAGCCAAAGTGGAACACTTAGCCCATATTACAGAATAAGCGCTGGGCTGAATATAAACATTGGCATTAAAAAAAAACATTGCGTATTAATGAAGCAAGACTGGAACATGCACACCTTCTGCTATTTAGGTAGCATTATAACTAAATCTGGTGGTTCTAAAGACGATATTGAAAATCGGTTGAAATCCGTATGGAGTTCGCGTACCCTTTCCCGTCAAGTGAAACTTAAGATATTCGATACAAACGTGAAATCAATCCTACTCTATGGCTGCGAAACAATGAACGCTGCACTCCGAGATATCCAGACAATGCAAGTGTATGCTAATCAGTGCATCCGCAGAATAATACATATCTTCTGGCCAAACGTAATAACAAACTACATCTTACGGACCAAATCAAAACAACTGTTGCAACAGACATAAAGAGGCGCAACTGAAACTGGATCGGCCACATCCTACGAAGGCCATCGGGAGAGAAGAGGGAGACCTACACATACACGGAGGCAACAAATCGACATCGAAGCTGCAGCCATAAACAAAAGTTGGGGAGAAATAAAATACGTCGCCCAAGATAAATCACATTAAAACGTGTTTTTTTGAGGCCCTATGCTCGTTATAGGAACGACGTGAACATACATAGATATATAGGTAATCTCGGAATTGCACGGTTTTTTAAAGGCTAGGTTTTTCTATAAGAAACTAAGCATTAGACTGAAGAAAATAAGCTTCAGAATCTGATAGTTTTTCTGTAAGAAAAATGCCTCAGAAAAAAATTTTCTATAGGAAAATCAGTCTCACAACCAGAGGGATGTTCCTTACAAGAAATATCTTCGAATCTGAGAGGAGAAAAGCCACAGCATGTAAGGTGTTTTTTTTTAAATCAAAATAGCCTCAGAATCTGAAGCTTTGGCTATTGAAACATAAGCCTCAGAACCCGAATGTTTTTTTTATGGGAAAAAGTCTCAAATTCTGAGGATTTTTCTATAGGAAAATAAACCTCAGAATGAAGCGATTTTTCTGTAGGAAAAATGTCTCAGAATCTGATACTGTTTCTTTAGCAAAAATCTTTCGAAATCTGAGGATTTTTCTTTTGGACAAATGTCTCACAATCGTACGGTTTTTCAATTGGAAAAAGTCTTCAGAATTGGAGGTTTTTTTCTATAAACATCAGAATCTGAGGATTTTTGTTTAGGAATTCAAGCTTCAGAATCTCAATATTTTTCTATTGGAAACTAAGCATTAGAATCCCAATGATTTTCTCTAGGAGAAGTGATTCAGAATTTAAGGATTTATTTTCGGACAAATGTCTTAGAATCTGACGATTTTTCTGCTGAAAAATAAACCCCAGAATCTGGAAGTTTTTCCATGGAAAAGATTAACATTTTTTCTATAAGAAAATGAGCTTCAGAAACTGAGGGTTGTCAGAGTTTTGCTATAGGAAAAACGCCTCATAATCTCAGGGATTTTCTAAAGCAAAATGCCTCAGAAAATAAGCCTATTGGAAAATAAGTCTCAGAATCTTAGGGCTTTTCTATAAGCAACTAAGCAATCTCGGGATTTTTCTGTAAGAAAAGAAGGCTTTGAATCTTAGTATTTCTTAAGAATAAAATACGGCTCAGAATTGCACGGTTTTCTTAAATTGTAGATTTTCCTATAGGAAAATAAGCCTCAGTATCTGAAAAAACTAGGCTTTAGAATCTGAGCGTTATTCTATAGAGAAATAAACCTTAATATTGGAGGATTTTTCTATAGGAAAAATGCTTCAGAAATTGATTTTTTTTTGTACGAAACTCGGTCTCAAAATCTTTTCTTTAGAAGCAATGTTTCATAATCTGATAGGATAGAATGTCGGGGCTTTCCTATAAAAATAAACCTCAGAATCTGAAGTTTTGACTATTGCAACTTAAGCCTCTGAATTTGCATGCTTTTTATGGGGAAAAAGTCCCAAAGTCTTCAAAATCTGAGGGTTTTTCTATTGAAAAATTTGCCTCTGAATTGAAAAAAAAAAAAAAATGGCTCAGAATCCAAATGTTTTTATAAAAGACAAATGTTTCAGAATCTGAAGGTTTTTCTATTGAAAAATAAACCCATGAATCTGGGGATTTTTCCATAGAAAAATAAGCCTCAGAATTTAAGATTTTTCCTATGAGAAAATGAGATTCAAAAGCTAAGAAAAAGAAGCATCAGAATTTCAGTGTATTTCAATAAAAAAAAAGCCTCAGAATCTCAAAGGGTTTTTCTTTCGAAAAATAAGCGAGCTTAAAAACCCTAGGAAAATAGCCTCAGAATGTCAGGGTTTTTCTATGGGGAAAAAATCTCCAGAAATTCAGGGATTTTCTATAGCAAGAATGCCTCAGAATCCAAAAACTTGTATATAGGAAAATCGGTCTCAAAATCTTGACGCTTTTCAGAATCTCAGATTTTTTCTGTACTAAAAACTTCTCAGAATCTGAGGGGTTTTATATAGGGAAATTTATCAGAATCAGAGGATTTTTTAGGAAATATGATTCGGCATCTGATGATTTTTCTTTATGACAAATGTCTCAGAATCTCAGAATTTATCTAAAGAAAAATAAGCCTCAGAATTTTTGAGTTTTCCTAAAAGCTTCAGCTTCAGAACTGAGGAAAAAAAGACACAGTGTGTCAGGGGTTTTCTATAGGAAAATAAATTTCACAATTTCCAAGTGTTTCTTTAGTACAAAAGTCTCAGAATCTGAAGATTTTTCTTTAGGAAAATAAACTTGAGAGCCTAAAGATAATAAGAAAATAAGATTTAAGCTAACATTCCTCAAAGTCTAAGGATTTTTCTATAAGAAAGTCTGAAGATTTGTATAGGAAAATGAGCCTCTGAATCTCAATGGTTGCTTTGAAGGACAAATTTCTTAAAAATCTGACTAAATTTCTGGCTTTAAGCTTTATTTTCCGGAAAATAAGTCCTGGAATAATCCTCGGAAGGAATAACCCTCAGATTCTAGGACTTATTTTGCGAAAAAAAAAAGCTTAAAGCTTGTGTTTTTCTTTACGACCAATGCCTCAGAAAATAAATGCAAGGAAAATGCCTTAAAGTCATCGATATTACATAAAAATATTCTTGCTTTGGTGGTCACTCTTTGTTCCATTCGAATCTCTTAAACTACATGTTTTCCAATTAGCATCATTTCTAATATTCACAAATACTGTTCATTCCTTTTGATGAGTCTCATAATTGAAATATCGAGTGAAAGGAAATACATTATTTAATTCAATGCCATTCTTACGAACACCATTTAAACATTAACAGCTGAATGTGTGAAGAACTTGTGATAAAAGAACAGCAAAAACCACTAGAATATCTAAGAAAATATATAGAATTTATAACATGCACTTTATAGAACATCGAACAAAGATTTACACTCATCATCAATCTGTACTTAAACTTAGTACACTCGAATGAGCATTTCATTTAATTAACAAGTTGCTAATGAAGTTAAATGCAAAAAAAAAAAAGAATCGTTTTTTCGACGCCATCTTCATTACTTATCATGCATCACTTTCTTGTACTTCTTGGTTTTCCACCTATATTTTTTTTCTTCGTCTACTTCTGGTTATTCAGCTAAACGAGTAATCAAGTAGATTTATTTAATATTTTTTTTAAGAAAGTTTCAGTTTTAATGAAAATTTAATTAAGCAAGTTGAAAAGAATATTGTCTTTATCTAAACCATTTCTATGTATTTTGAATATTCATTTATATTTCTAGAATTTTTCAAGAATCTTAAATATGGACAAAGAAAAAATATGGAAAATTATAAGTAAATTAAAAAGTAACAAAAACATTTAATTATTCAGAATATATAAAATAAATTTATCAAAACAAAAAAATTAATTCCATATCGGTTGGCATTCCGAACATTTTCCGGAACTTCTGAGGGTTATTCTATAGACAAATGCGCCTCAAAATTGTAAATTTGTCTAAAAATCTGAATTTATTGAAAAATTATTTGAATGTAATTAAATGCCCTGTGCTGTGCGAATGTAATTCTCCGCCTATACTTGGTGAATGTATTCGCCGTCCTGTGCTTGGTGAATGTAATTAAATGCCCTGTTCTGGGTGAATGTAATTCACCGCCCTGGGTCTGGGTGAATGTAATTCACCGTACTGTGCTTGGTGAATGTATTTCAGCGCCCTGTGATTGGTGAATGTAATTAAATTGCCTGTGCTTGGTGAATGTAATTCACCGTCCTGGTTCTGGGTGAATGTAATTCACCATACTGTGCTTGGTGAATGTATATCACTGCTATGTGATTGGTAAATCTATTTCACCACCCTGTGATTGGTGAATGTAATTCACCGCGCTGTTTGTTAATGAATGCAATTCACCGTACTGTGATTGCTGCATGTAATTGACCGCCCTGTGTCTAGTGGATGTAATTCACCATCCTAGCCTTACCTCGTCTGGACCTTCATTGTGTTGAAAATTTTGGTCCGCACAAAATTGGGTCTTCACACCTTAAATAACCTTACCTTTCCTTCAAAAACCGTACTTAAGCTTACCTTGTCTTGTCTTCCCTAAACTTACTTTATTTTACTTAACCTAACATTACCTTTCCAACATACCTTGCCTTGGAAAATCTTACCTAAACTAACCTTACCTTACCGAAACCAACCTTACTTAAACTTACCTTACCTTGGCTACTCTTACCTTACCTTTGCTTGCCTCTCTTTTCCTTACCTTTCCTTATTTTACCTAACCTAGGTTTAACTTCACCTTGTCTAACCCAACTTTAGCTTACCTTACTAAACGTTACCTAGCTAACCTTACCTGACCTAATTTTTCGTAACGTTACTTTGCCTAACCTAAAATAACCTAACCTAATCTAAATTTACCTCATTTACCCTAACATAACATAATCTAACCTAACTCAATCTAAGCTAACCCTACCTAACATAACCTTACGTAAGCTAATCATGCCTTACCTAACCCAACCTAACCTTACCTTACGAGTACCTTACCTATCCTCACCTAATTAATTTTAAACATTTATAGGGAAATGGTGTTGAATATGTATAACATATGGTTTGATAATGTACAAAGAATTTTATCTTAGTTGTAAATCCAACCATCCATATGGCTCGTACTTATTGTCAATTATAATTTTAGTAGCATTTTGTTTGCTCTTCTTCGCATTCTTCTTTAGATTCCTGCTCAGTGGTAGATGATAGTAAGAAATATAGTTGTTGTAGTATGCTCATAGTTATTGTCCATATATATAAATAATTTAATCCTAAGATGAAAAAATATGTAGGTGTGTTTTTGTGTGCGTGTGTGTGTGTGTGTATAGAATTTTAGCTCTCCATTCATTACCAGGATTCTTATACTACAAATACCCACACTCACACTCATACAGCACAAAATATACATTTTCACAAGAATGGAGAGACAAACACACACACACACACACTTACCTTAAAGCTTCGGTTTAAACACATAAATCTTATCTAGCATTAACCCATATTGTTAAGAAAGCAAAAAATAAAAATAAAACAACAACTATATATGAATGGAATATCAAGACGATGATAGTATCATTTCTGCCTTAATACCAGTAATGATGCATCACACAAACACACATTAGAAACTTGCGGCAAAGTTTATATCAAATCTCTTAACCCAGCTAAATAAATCACTTCCATACTTTTACACATAAACAAGAACTGAAAGAACTACATTCCCCTTTCACAATAGCAACAAATTATTTATATGAGTTTGCGAAACTTTTTCTCAAAACAGTTTAAAAACAAGTAAGAAAATTATAGTCGGTCTAGACCGACTATACGATATCCAATACCATTCGTTTAGAGAGGGGGTCCCAGGTCCAATTAATTGCATATAGAAAATAAGCGTAAGCCAAATTTGAGTGATATTGTTATTAATTTTTTTTTCATGGACCGACCTGACCATATTTGCAAAGTCACGTATTTTTGGTAGTTACAAATATCAGCACAAACTCATTATACCCTAATCACATAGTGGTATAGGGTATAAAAAGTGCTCCCTAGTGTTTAAAGAAAAAAGTTTTTTTTTATTTAATTGTAGTACGAAATTATGTTACAGTATAAAGTAAAATAAAATCACTTTGTATAAAAAAAAAAACAAGTTTTACCACATCTCCAAAGAAAGGAGACTGTGCTGATGTCTGCAGCTACCAAAAATATTTGACATAGACCCATCTTTTATTATACCAATCGACTCAAAACCATTTTCTGAGCGATGTCTGTCCGTCCGTCTGTCCGTCTGTATGAGATGGCGTTCACGTTGGACGGATAGTGATAAGGGGCGATCAACCTACGAGTTTATAAGGGACGTGACATTCGTTAGAGACCGCCCGGACTTCGGCTTCGGCTTAAGTCTGGGGTTTTTACTGACGGGGCATGGCTCCTTGAATGCTTTTCTGCATAAGAAGGGTCTTTCCGATACGCCGCACAGTGGACAATTTGACGAGAAGGCGGTCAAAAATCTATAACTTTTGATTGGATTGGAATTTGGAATATGCGGTTTTTTTTGTTTGGTAGGTGAGACTTTAGTCTTTAAGTTTTGCTATAAAACGTAATTCTCGACCGAAAATAAAAAACGTTACGGAGGGTTTAAAATACATTTTCATTTGTAGTTGAATTTTAGTACAAAAGTGAATTGTTAAAAGGTAAAAAAAGGTTTTTTTTAATATAATGTCTTATTTTTTCAGTTAATTTTACAACTAATACTTTTTAGCAATTTTTTAAGTTAATTTTTTCAGAAAATGCCAAACTTTGGCCCCCGTAAACTTTTTAGTCCTAATGTGCACAAGGGCCAAAGGTTGTTTTTTTTTTTTTTTTGAAAGATCCCGAGTTAAAATATAATTTATTAAGCAGCGAACGTAAAAGTTACCTTATATTGGTTCAAGATAGAGAAGTTTCAATGAAAAACTCGTATGTTTTTGCTTTAGTTAAATTTTTTTTTATTGTCTTTTTAAATATTTCTATATCAATTTTTATAGTAAATTTATGAAATATGACAATTTTTATTGTAAATTTACAAAATATATAAATTTTTAAATCAAGAAAATTTTTTAACTATATAAAAAAAGTGTAACTTATGTTAGTGTAATGAAAAAGTACTTTAAATCAACCAATTTTAGTAAAAATTTCTTCTAAATAGCCTTGATTTTCATCTTCTAGAAGTTGTTTAGCTTCTTCGTCTAATTCAATAGAGGTAGTTTTCCATTTTTGACGAATGTTGGACATGTATGGATTTGAAGTGCACAACAAAATAGTGATAAGGTCTTCATTAGTACAACATCTGGACATTTTCCTTGTGTTGTGCTCGCGAAAGAATCTGTAGTCTTTGTTCCTTTTTTCTTGCGTTTCTTCAGATAGATCTCCTATTGGTAGCATATTGTTTTGAATTATTTGTTCCCCATGGTACAGAATTTTATGAACTGTGGATGGCATATATCTCCAAGAGTATTTTTCATTATAAAGTATAGCTGTTTTATTGGCGTACTCTCCAAATTTTTTTGCATTTACCTTTCTGCTGCATATTAGAACTTGTAATATGATTTTGAATCGTCTTATTAATTCATGATCTACACCTGTGATAGATGCTGCAGTTTCCGGATCGGAAAAAAACTCCTTGCAGTATTTCCATCATTTGTGTTTCCTTCCCCTAGCTGTAGATATTTTTGTTGAATTTGTTTTTTTTTTTGCTTTCTTTTTTTCTTCATTTTCTTTGTTTTTTCTCACTGTTTCGCCTAACGGACCAAATTCCAAATCATAACCCAATTTAAGAGTATGCTCCATGAAACGTATTCTAGCGTGAAGAGGGGACATTCCAAATTCGTAGGCTTCCTTAAAACTATCGTCTTCTGGTGGGGGTTGGCTTAATTGACTTGATGTCTTTTGGCATATAATGCAGCTTGACGTTGACTTTGTTCCAGTTAAAGCTTGTGCAACTTTTCCATCAATCATTGTGAGACACATTCTAAAATGTACTTCAATGTCTTGGTCATCAAATTTAAATATTACTGGTTGAAGTTCCTTAATTTGATCTTTTATTTTTTGAACTTCTTCAGTTATGACATCTTTGGTTTCCTTTTTGAATGCAAATTTTATTGGTCTGCAATACTTTGTTGAAGAAGGAATTTCATTTTTCCATATATCAATTTCTGTTGCTCTACTAGTTGACGGCTCTAAGACGCTATACCTTTTTGTTAAACGCAATGGAACGAAATATACCATAAATAAATTAGCATCTGATGAATTAAATTGCTTGTATTGTTTCTGACCAGAGGATCCATCACATCCCCATTTAGAAATTAAAGTAATGCTGTCATTACCAATTTTTTTTAAATGATCAGTATCAAGCGTATTTAGCAATCGTTCTGCAGTATGTTTAAGGAGATCTTGCAATTTTATTTCTGCTGATGTTGAAGTGACACTAATAGCAGATTGTGAAGGTAAGCATTCTTTTTTGGCAGAAACTAGATCTCGATACTCTGGAAAATCCCACAATTCTTTTCATTGGTTCGCTTCCGTAATTCCTTATATTGATTTTTGGTCAATTTCAAATCCAAAAATAGGGCGAGTGCTTCTTCCGGCGTAAATTTCTTATCTTCAATTGGTGTAGGACTGCTTTTCAAAATCCTCTTTGTGCGCCTTGGGCTCTCTTCTACTATTTTTTCAATTATTTCAATTTTATTTTTTGTTATTTTGGGTTGGTTGAATTTGGTGCAAAAATGAATCCTTAATAATTCTTTGAGAAATTTATTCATTGATATTCTCCAGCTTATGCCTTCGAGATCTTTCACTACATCCGTCAATTGATTTTGCTGGTTGACCCTTTTTTCCACTTTCGTTGGCAGTTGTAGATGCACTCTCAAAAATAAGTTCCTTTATTAACCAGTCTTGGTAACGTTTGTACATCTTTGCCTTGCTATGAGAGCATTCAATGTACCGTCTTTTCAAATTCGATGCAAAATTAGTAATTTTTCCTTTGTGCATTTCAATGTGTTCTAGGTTACACTATGTGCAAAATTATATCGTCTACATCATTTCGTTGAAAATAAATATCTGCCAGATCTCTGTAACAGTACTTAGCCATTGCACAAATTGTAATTAATAATAATTGTGGAAACATTATTATAAATACTCTTTCTTGGCAATTATGTAAAATAAAAATTTTTATCTTTTATTACCACTTTTAGAAGCATAAAAAACCCACACCCTAACCCCTTTTAAAAGGTGAAGCATACCTGCTCATATCTTAAAGGGCTATGTCGCAATAGTTTTTTTTTACCATTTACCTGTTATTTAAAATGTTTACCATTTTGTCAGGTATTTAAACTATATAACTCTAATTCAGACTATTAATGTTTTTGAAAGATACCTATGTAAATGTACCTGTAACAATTCAGCGCATTATATCTCAACCCTTTTTTATAAGTATATAACAACTCCTGACAACTCTACCGACATGCAAAAAAATACACCGCGATGCACCGTACGACCAACTTTTATATTCATAACACTCAGACGGACGGACGGACATCGTTTAATCGACTCAGTAAGTGTTTTTGAGTCGATCCGTATAATAAAAGATGGATAAAGGTCCAATATTTTTGGCAGTTACAAACATCACCTCAAACTTAATATATCCTAACCACATAGTGGACAACTTTTGTATTCATAAATTTTGCAGAAAATATCGAACCTTGGGTCAGAAAAATTGTTTTGTTGCACACGAAAAATTTGGACCTTTTTTAAAATTTTTTTTTTTAAATTTCGGAATGAAAGCCACAAAATTATACAAAATTTATTTCACTTCAAAATCTTTTAAATCAAAAAAGTTACAGTCATTCAAAAATAAAAATTTACAAAGAAATTTTTAATTTTAGCAAAATGCTGAGAAAGCCCATTTTCGAAGACCCTGTTCGCTGTGATATAGTTGAGATGGAGTCGCAATTTTTTGGCTCCCGAAGTTTACTATTATTTACTTTCAAATGAATAACAGAACTTTAAAATAGGTAACAAAAAAAAAAAAATTATTTTTGGCCGCCTTCTCAAAATATGGTCCACTGTGCGCCGGACTATAGGTGTGGACAAGGGTCAGAGGACTGGGTACATGTTTTGACCGGGAGTTCACTTTATAGTGATATTAGGAGTTTAGTTAGTATGGGGAATTTTGAAACAGCAGTAGGGTGGGATTTCAGTAGGGCATTAGAGGACGCGCGGACTGTTAGAAATTTAGGTGAATACGCAAGGGGTGGCTGTGGTTTAGACCCGAATCGCGGGGAGAACGCAAGCTCGGTTTGGAGTTGCATTGCAACCGGGTGCCGTGACCCATAGATAGGTAGGAGTTTTACTCCGCTCCTCATCCAAGGGGGAGGTCATTCCCAAATGCATGCCTCAAATTGGTACTCGTACTGCGAGGGGGCCGGTAAACGCATAGTTTCCATCCGGTGTTAAGTGCACCGTGAGATCAGGCCATCGTGGCAGGTAGTCACGATATTCTTGAACACATCTTGTCCGTCTGTATTCAGGTCCGTCCGTCTGTGTGTCCATGCGAACCTTGTATTCAAACTACAGGTCGCAAATATAAATATATTTTGATGAAATTTAGTATATAAGCTTCCATCGGCCATAGGATGAATGCTATTGAATTTAGTGAGAATCGGCTCATGTTCAGACCTAGTCCCCATACGAATGCCCCTATGAGATCGACTTAAAATGCAATAAGATCCAAATTATCATATAGATCTCGGTTATATTGGGTTTGTGTATGTTTATTACATCCATTAATCAATAGTCTAAAAATAAACCCTATAGGACAATTCTTAATCAAAGCCCCTATATAAAGCTGCTTCCCTAATTTCACTTAAATCCATATAAAAAAAACAAAAATATTGCACCGATTTTTCTCAAATTTGGTTTTTGTATATTTATGCAAAAAATAAGTGACGTTGCCAAATATGGTCAGGATCGGTCCATTTTTCGACCTAGTCTCAATATAAATAAAGCATTGGATATGGACTTATTCATATCCGAAGGCAAAAAAATTAATAACAACTAAGAGATTCCTGCGCTCGAAATTCGAGTGCAATTTCTAGACAGCTTTATTTTTCAGTGTAGCCAATTCACAAACCAACACTTTTATGTTTCATTATTATTGTGAATGAAGATAACAAACTCATTAACAAACACATTAACAAATTTAATAAAGCACATATAGCATACGTATAATTTTATGTATGTGTTAGTTAGTAGCAATTTTAAATGTAATTTACTCAAAATAAAGAAAAAAATTTAAAAAACTGTAAATCTGCAAAGCGGCTAAAAAGAAATACCTTTAAAATAATATACGTTTGGTCAAAATCGGGATAAAACGGTAGAACAAAACATCGATCACAAGAAATTGCCTACCCTAGTAATATTATAGATGCCACTCAAATTTGGTTTATGCTTAATTTCTATATCCAATTAGTTGGACCTAAGAGATAGGGTCTCTAAATGCGTGGTATAGGGTATCGTATAGCCGGTCTAGACCGACTATAATTTTCTTACTTGTTTTAAAATTAGTTCGTATTTCAAAGCTAGCTGTTCCTAGAATTTTATTCTCTATTTGTGGTAAATTTTGAAAGTAGATTTGTGAACAATAATTTAATTTTCAATTTGGTTTATTCGGTTCGGGAAAATTCGGAGAAATATGAAATATAATGAGGTTAGGAACATTTTATACATTATAACTTTTCCTAGATAATGTAGAAACATTTTTAAATAATTTTAGCAGTATTTTTTTTACTGAATTTTTCCTTTTTCTGAAGACGGACTCTTAACTAGGGACCTTAGTTCGTTAACTGTGACAGAGTAAAATTATTCTTAGAATTTTATTTTGGAAAATAAAAAAATAATTTCGATCGAAAAATTTCGATAGCGAATGCGGTGATTTGGCGTCGGGTTTATTTTATGAATGAGCGTGATTTCAACAAAGAGACAGACGGACGGACAGACAGACATCGCTATAACGCTTCGAGTTTTGTGTGGGGGTATAAATAAAAAAAAAAAAAAAAATAGAAAGCCCCGCTTGGTACAATAGATTAAGCAGTGGCTTAAATATTCTTTGTCCAGCGCTTATGAGATTTACTTCTGAAAAACTAAAAATTTTCATATAATCCCACAAATTTTTCAAAATAATATATCAAATGTTAATTTTAATAAAATTCCTATCAATCAACTATAATTATTAATATTAAAATCGTTTATTTCGTTTAAAAGTTATTGCGATTCATTAATGTTACTATTTTTTATGTGCACAGTCCTAATTTTAAACATTCCAATGTGCACAAAAGTATAAAAACGAGTCCAGCTTGCTTTGTAATCTATAATATTAATAGGCTAGGCGCTTTCTTGTGATCGATGTTTTGTTCCACCGTTTTATCCCGATTTTGACCAAAGGTATATTATTTGAAAGGTATTTCTTTTTAGCCGTTTTGCAGATTTACAGTTTTTACATTTTTTTCCCTTTATTTTGAGTAAATTGCATTTAAAGTTGCTACTAACACATACATAAATTTATACATATGCTATGTGTGTTTTATTACTCGTAAATTCGTTAATGTGTTTGTTGATGTGTTTGTTATCTTCATTCACAATAATAATAAACCATATACGTGTTGGTTTTTGAATTGGCTAAGTTGAAAAATAAAGCTGTCTAGAAATTGCACTCGAATTTCGAGCGCTGGAATCTGCTAGTATACATAAATGACGCATTCAATTTCGGTAACCAAAAACAAATAAGGAAGGTATCCTCTGATTTCCCTTAAAATATGAAATAGAGAGAAGACAAATTTTTTCTTTGCGACCTAATCTATCGGGTGGCGCATAAGCAACGTTATGATTTATTTAATGACTGTCTTTTATCTTTCTGATTTTGGCATTTACTAAAAGTATATATTATATTTGGTGATATATTTACATTATGGTGCCATTGTTTGCTTCGACCTGATATTCCAGAGCATTTCCCATAACTTTTCTTAGAATTTTAGAATTTCAACGCCCGTACTTCTGCTCGGATATTAGCATACCCTTACCGTTTAGCTAGCAAAAAAAAAAAAAAAAAAAATCGGGAGCCGTTAAATCGAGCGAACCCTTTGGTCAATTAAAATTAGAAAAACGCGGTACTATTCGATCGCCAAAATTTCGCGCAGGAGAGCCATTGTAGGACGAGCTGCGTTAACTGTGGTTCCATCTAGTTGAAACCACAATTCTGCATTGTTCTTTACCTCTGGCCTTAAAAAATTTTCAACTATTGCCCGGTATTGAATGCCATTTACATTAACCGCAACTTGTTTGTCGTTTTCGATACAATATGGTCCAGTGATCCTTTCTGAAGTTACTCCACACCATAATGTGTATCTCTAACTGGGCGCATTTGATGTTCTACAATTGTACTTGGATTTTAGGTATCGCATATTCTGCAATTTTGTTTATTCACATGACCATTAAAGTGGAAATGGGCCTCATCGCTTATTACGAGTTTGTGAATAAACTCCTTGTTTTCTAGGCACATTTGTTGAAAACGGCGACAATATTTAATTTGTATTTGTTCATCATTCGGTTTTAACTCGTGAACCAATTGCTCTTATATGGAAAAAGGTGTAATTTATGTAAATTTTTTTTGCAAAGACCGCCTAAATAAACATCAGAAACTCTTGAGAACGTTGTCTGGTATAAGTTTCGGAGTTTTCCTCAATACCAGAGTTCAGAAAAAAACACACACTGAATAAAAAAAGCTCGTACATATATGTAAACAAATATAACTCAGACCAACGAACACATATTTTTATTTTGATATCAATTATGTGTGTTTCTAAATTTTGTAAGGTGCCGAACACAATCATGACTGTGTTTCGTTTTAATATTTCGTTATGTACACGAACATGTTTCTATCACGTATTTTTTGTTTTGTACACACATAAACCACACAGATTCGAGTGTAGCTTTATTTTAAGTTCGTTATCTTGCACGTCTACTTCTAAAAAAACAGAACATGTTCTTCAACGCGTACATCTAAAAATTAAAATATTATCCACTCGCGATCGAAAAAAACAAAACGGAATTAAGTCATAAACAACATATAAAATTTATCTGTTTTCTATTGTATTACAAAATTTATTATTTTTTATTTATATTATTATCTTATTTTTATTTTTTTATAACTGCTAATGAATTATTTTAGATTTTTTTAATAAATTTGAATGAAACAGTTATTGTCGTTATTATAGGGGTGTTTCAGATTTTTCCGATCGCGAGTGGATAATGTTTTAATTTTTAGATGTACGCGTTCAAGAACATGTTCTGTTTTTTTGCAGTACACGTGCAAGAACATGAACTTAAAATAAAGCCACACTCGAATCTGTGCGGTTTTTGTGTGTTCGAAACAAAAAATGCGTGATAGAAACATGTTCGTGTACATAACGAAATATTAAAACGAAAAACAGTCATTATTGTGTTCGGCACCGTACAAAAGTTAGAAACACACATAATTGATATGAAAATAAAAATATGCGTTGGCTGCTTTAGAACAGAACATTGTGTGTTTGATGTGTGCATTTTCTGAACCTTGCTCAATAATTGCTTGCACCTATTTCGAACTGCACGAGGTATTCCAGCACGCGGAAGAACATAGCCAGCCCCTTGTTACAGAAAATGTTGATGTTGTAGCACTAGGATCATTTGGAACATGGAAGACATTTCGATATGACCTTTGTGTCTGCATAATCAAATGCTGACTTTCAGAATAAAATTTAACATCTTTGGTTCTTTGGTTCTGTACTGAGTGAGTCTTTCCATCATAAATTTTCTAAGTTTTTCAAAGTTAATTAAAAAAAAAAAAAAAAAACGAAAATGAAAATGAAAAAATTTATTCGCTAATTAAGTCTCAACGTTATTTATGCGCCACCCTGTATAACTAAGTAAACAAAAGAAAAGGGATATTGAAGTTTTTTTTAAAATTAAAAACCCATAAGTACACAAATTTGGCCTCAAATAGAAAGTTTAACTATATCCTGTAGTACTTCAATTTTTAAGATTAGGCAAAAGGGTTTGTAAGGTATTTCTGCTCTTATCACCTAAGCCCATTTCCGGCCAGACAGGAGTGCTTACCCACGGATACTTTCCATGTTACTTTATTACAATTAAAAAGTTGATTTTCTGCAATAAACAACATTCAAAACTTAATTTAAAAAGTACAAAGCAGTAATAAACATTACCAACATCTGGCAGTAAATCATAATTATAATAGTGTAAAAGCAAACTCAGCATATTCTACATGTCGATAGAGTTGGGAACGTAGTATTTAATTCTTTAGTTTTTAAGCTTTCCAATGAAAGTTATTATATACTTATATATAGAAGAAAGCAAAAAATTAGTACAGTATAGTAAATAATACAAAAATACGAGATTCAGATTTTACTCTGAGAAATTTAGCCAGATTTTCCGAACTTGGACATTTTTTAAATAAATTCGTTGCTTTAATTTTTTAATGGCTTCATTCCATCAGGGAACTTCTTTTCTTTTATCGTTTAATAAAATTCCTATCAATCAACTATAATTAATGTTAAAACCGGTTATTTCGTTCAAATGTTATTGCGATTTATTTATGTCACTATTTTTTATGAGCACAATCCTTATTTTAAACATTCCAATGTGCACAAAAGTATAGACACGAGTCCGGCTTGCTTTGTAATCTATAATATTAATAGGCTTGGCGCTTTCTTGTGACCGATGCTTTGTTCCACCATTTTATCCCGATTTTGACCAAACGTATATTATTTGAAAGGTATTTCTTTTTAGCCGTTTTGCAGATTTACAGATTTTTACATTTTTTCCTTTATTTTGAGTAAATTGCATTTAAAGTTGCTACTAACACATACATAAATTTATACATATGCTATGTGTGTTTTATTACTCGTAAACTCGTTAATGTGTTTGTTATCTTCATTCACAATAATAATAAACCATATACGTGTTGGTTTTTGAATTGGCTAAGTTGAAAAATAAAGCTGTCTAGAAATTGCAGTCGAATGTCGAGCGCTGGAATCTGCTAGTATACATAAATGACGCATTCAATTTCGGTAACCAAAAACAAATAAGGACGGTATCCTTCGATTTCCCTTAAATTGTGAAATAGAGAGAAGACAAATTTTTTCTTTGCGACCTAATCTATCGGGTGGCGCATAAGCAACGTTATTATTTATTTAACGACTGCCTTTTATCTTTCTGATTTTGGCATTTACTAAAAGTATAGATTATAGTTTGGTGATATATTTACATTATGGTGCCATTGTTTGCTTCGACCTGATATCCCATAACTTTTCTTAGAATTTTAGAATTTCAACGCCCGTACTTCTGCTCGGATATTGGCATACCCTTACACTTTAGCTAGCTAAAAAAAAAAAAAAAAAAAAAAAATCGGCATCCGTTAAATCGAGCGAACCCTTTGGTCAATTAAAATTAGAAAAACGCGGTACTATTCGATCGCCAAAATTTCGCGTAGGAGAGCCATTGTAGGACGAGCTGCGTTAGCTGGATTTTTCTCTACCTCCGGCCTTAAAAAATTTGCAACTATTGCCCGCTATTGAATGCCATTTATATTAACCGCAACTTGTTTGTCGTTTTCGAAACAATATGGTCCAGTGATCCTCTCTGAAGTTACTCCACACCATAATGTGTACCTCTAACTAAGGGCATTTGATGTTCTACAATTGTACTGGGATTTTAGGTATCGCATATTCTGCAATTTTGTTTATTCACGTGACCATTAAAGTGGAAATGATGGGGGCCATTTATTACGAGTTTGTGAATAAACTCCTTGTTTTCTAGGCACATTTGTTGAAAACGGCGACAATATTTAATGAGTATTTTTTCATCATTCAGTTTTAACTCGGGAACCAATTGCATCTTATATGGAAAAAGGTGAAATTTATGTAAATTTTTTTGCAAAGACGGCCTAAATAAACATCAGGAACTGTTGAGAACGTTGTCTGGTATAAGTTTCGGAGTTTTCCTCAATACTAGAGTACAGAAAAAAACACACACTGAATAAAAAACTCGTACATATATGTAAACAAATATAGCTCAGACCAACGAACATATATTTTTATTTTGATATCAATTATGTGTGTTTCTAAATTTTCTAAGGTGCCGAACACAATCATGACTGTGTTTCGTTTTAATATTTCGTTATGTACCCGAACATGTTTCTATCACGTATTTTTTGTTTTGAACACACATAAACCACACAGATTCGAGTGTAGCTTTATTTTAAGTTCGTTATCTTGCACGTCTACGCGTTCAAGAACGTGTTCTGTTTTTTTGCAGTACACGTGCAAGAACATGAACTTAAAATAAAGCTACACTCGAATCTGTGTGGTTTTTGTGTGTTCGAAACAAAAAATACGTGATAGAAAATGTTCGTGCACATAACGAAATATTAAAACGACAGTCATGATTGTGTTCGCACCGTATAAAATTTAGAAACACACATAATTGATATGAAAATAAAAATATGTGTTGGTTGCTTTAGAACAGAACATTGTGTGTTTGATGTGTCCATTTTCTGAACCTTGCTCAATAATTGCTTGCACCCATTTCGAACTGCACGAGGTATTCCAGCACGCGGAAGAACACAGCCAGCCCCTTGTTACAGAAAATGTTGATGTTGGAGCATTTGGAAAATGAAAGACATTTCGATATGACCTTTGTGTCTGCATAATCAAATGCTGACTTTCAGAATAAAATTTAACAACTTTGGTTATTTGGTTCTGTACTGAGTAAGTCCATCATAACTTTTCTAAGTTTTTCAAAGTTAATTGAAAAAAAAAAAAAAAAAAAACGAAAATGAAAAAAAATATTCGTTAATTAAGTCTTAACGTTATTTATGCGCCACCCTGTATAACTAAGTAAACAAAAAATGGATATTGACCTTTTTTTAAAATTAAAAACCAATAAGTACACAAATTTGGCATCAAATAGAAAGTTTAACTATATCCTGTATTACTTCAATTTTTAAGATTAGGCAAAAGGGTTTGTAAGTTATTTCTGCTCTTATCACCTAACCACATTTCCGGCCAGACAGGAGTGCTTACCCATGGATACTTTTCATGTTACTTTATTACAATTAAAAAGCTGCAATAACCAACATTCAAAACTCAATTTAAAAAGCACAAAGCAGTAATAAACATTACCAACATCTGGCAGTAAATCATAATTATAATAGTGTAAAAGCATTAACTCAGCATATTCTACATGTCGATAGAGTTGGGAACGTAGTATTTAATTCTTTAGTTTTTGGCTTTGCAATGAAAGTTATTATATGCTTATATATAGAAGAAAGATAAAAAATTAGTACAGTATTGTAAAGAATACAAAAATACGAGATTCAGATTTTACTCTGAGAAATTTAGCCAGATTTTCCGAACTTGGACATCTTTTAAATAAATTCGTTGCTTAAATTTTTTAATGGCTTCATTCCATCAGGGAACTTCTTTTCTATTACCGTTTGTACGTCTAAGCGGTATTCATACGGGTGCTGCATTTAAAATTAATTTGGTTATATATTTTTCAGTTTCATTAATATCAGAAAAGTTTTCTAGAAGTAATGATTTGGTAATGATCGCTAGAATGGAGGTCGTTACTAATATTCCATTCAAAAAAATGTTGGATACTGGGTGAGATGAGACTAAGGTTTATGTATTGTATTGTATGTATTTTTTTATTATTTATTAACCAACACTCAGGGGATGCCCCCTACAGATGCAGTGCATTGTGTTGATTTCAGGAAAATAGGTTGTGGAAAGGAGGAAAGAGGGAGTAGTGATTGTGGATATTTGACTTAAATTTTATTAGATTATAACTGTCCTCTGCGGGGAGTTTATTCCACATACGACTAGTTCGACTGTTAAACGAATTCTCTCTGTAATGCGTTGTGCGGCCAACTGGACAATAAACTACAAACGGATGTGATCTACTAGAGAAGCAGGTAGAGCGAACCGAAACTCGGGCACTTGGAATAAGTTTGCTAATCTCAGAAGAACATTTCCCATGGTAGTATCTATAGAACAGTGATACACAACCCACATTCCGACGATGTTCCAATGAGTCAATAGAATTGGATACCCTACTGTCATTGATGAGCGCCAACGCCCTCCTTTGCACACGGTCCAGTAGCTCCAAAATAGACTTCGAAGCCCCTGCCCATATATGGGAGTTGTATTCCATTTTCGGTCGGATGTAAGTGATATAGACTTTAAGGAGATCAGAAGGAGTGAAGTAATTTCTACACCGTTTTAGAAAACCAAGACACTTGAATGCTTCTTTCGACACTTGAAAAACATGCTCGTTCCAACGAACATCACATTGAATTCTCATGCCTAGAACATCAAGAGTATCCGATTCCTCAATACATATACCACCCATATATACAGATAACATTGTTGAATCCATGGCCCTATGGGTCAACATACATCATTGAGTCTTCAGCGCATTAAAATCAACCCTATTCGCTTTACCCCACTCGGAGATTGTTAACAGGTTGAGTGTGTCATTCATTGTGTATTGTATAAAAGAGGTGCCTAAAGTACTGCGACCAAATGATCTATTGTACTGCCCTCTGCTAATAGTTTGTCCCTATAAAATCTCACCCAATCCTGAAGCCCTTAGAAATTCGAGGATTTTGGTTGGTTCCAGTGATTTTATTTCGCTCCCTGGTATTTGGAAAGAACCCAGGTGCTTTTTCCTCTTATGCATTAAAGCTCAACAATGCCCCAGTATGTGCTCCGCTGATTCTGCCTTCTCATCGCAGAATCTGCGCATGGGGTTCGCTTCAATTCCTAACCTGCTCAGATGCTCCCTGAGCCTACAGTGACCAGTTAGAATCTTGGTTAATATTCTCAGTCCGTTCTTTGATAGTCCGATACATGACTCAAATCTCTTACCGTTGCAGTTACCTAACAAGAGTTTTGATTGCCTTAAGCCTAGGTAGCTCGAGAAAAGCTCCTGTCTGATATGATTCTCACATTCCGGAGTACGCCTTCCCTTACTCCTTTTTCTATTCCACAAAACGGTTCCGGCCCCATTAGCTTTGTGGAAGCTCCCTTTCTGGCAAGCTCATCCGCTTGTTCATTTCCCCGAATCCCAATATATATCCGACCCAACAAAGGCTGACCTTATTGTGTCTGCCTAGCTCATTTAGTCTTTGCAGACAGTCCCATACTAACTTAGAGTTTACTACATATGAGCCTAGTGCTCGAATAGCAGCTTGACCATCTGATAATATGGTTATGTCCGACTAAGGTTTATATTAGTAAACGTTTTATATGCCAAACTAAAATGTGTGGCACAGTTAATGTTGCTTAAAATATTCAGATTATTTTCGTCTATAAATTCTGCAACTGCATTTCCTCCCGTATCTATTTTATTTAATCCCCACATGCGATTGTGGGAATTAATTAATTATTTTTATGGCTACTCATTGAAGTTGTGAAATAATAGAAATTTCCTCTCCATTAAACATATTACTGAGATAAATACAAACCCCACCATGAGCATTTATACAAAACCCAACATTTTTAAAGAAACAAGTAAAGTTTTTAAGTTTAGAATAATAATTGGATTTAAATCTAGATTCTTGAATACATATAAAAAGGCAATTAAATTTTTCCTGCATTTACAAACACACGTTTTTTTCTCTTTGATAAGTTTTTCAGTTTTTTTTATCCATATGTTTCTGTTATTTGACGAACTGGAGATGGGGGGGTTTTGTTTTTGGTGTTGTATCAGTTTCTTGCATATCTTCAGTGGTAAGGTTTTTTGTTTTCGTTCTCTTGGCATTTGCATTGACAATTCGACGATTTTACAACATTAGAATATGTTGTTGGAAATTTGTTTTGTCTATCATATTCTTTTCTTGCATAATTGTATAATTTTTAATTTTTGAATTTCATACTCCTTTTGACAAATAGTACATTATTTAGAGAAGTTATTGTATTGCTGTTGGCAATTAGCGCATTTTACCGGTTTTTTACATTTTTCACGACGGCCAGATGCAAAAATGTTTTTATGATCGGTTTTACAACAATGTGGGCAAAAAATGTTTACCTCAGATGAAAGAGTGATACGTCCGTGAAGCCTTTATCCACGTTCACTCCGACTCTACTCACTAAAATAAAAACGGGATATAGGGGCTCCAGTTTTTGGACCGATTTGTACCTATCAAACAGCAGATCTCCCATTATGGGAGATGAATCCAATTCGTCCTCTGTAGATCTAAATTGACTTAGATTTATTTAAAAAAGAATTTTGTTTTTAAATTCTTTCTTTTAACTCATACTCTCTGTATGTTTGTCGTGGGGCAACCCATTCCCCCTTATCCAATTGATCTGAAACTTGGCCCATAGTCTTGTTGTGACTACAGATTAATATTGGCATAATCACGCACAGCCACGGAGTGATCTAAATGTCATTTTCCCTCATCCGATCGATCTGAAACTTGGTTTTCTTGCGTCAACCAATCTGAGGTTCTTACTAGCTTCTTGACAGTTAAGTCCAACGCTATTGGATTTGATAACATGCACCCAAAATTCGTTAAAATTTCGTTACCATCTCTTTTACCATTTTTTCAACACCATCATCACATCAAGCTGCTTTCCAATGAAATGGAAGCATGCAAAAGTTATTCCACTTCCAAAGTCTTCTACAGAATATCGTCCGATTGCGATACTATGCTTTCTTTAAAAAGTTCTAGAAAAGTTTCTGCACTCACAAATAAGCGTATACGTACACAGAAATTGTCTCATTAGTGATATGCAATCTGGTTTCCGTCCCAATCATAGCTGTGTGACTGCCTTGGCTGATGTGTCAGAAAATATAAGACGTGAGTTAGACTGCGGAAAAGTAACCTTTTTGGTGCTTCTTGATCATTCAAAGCCTTCGATACTGTAAACCAGTCCACACTATGTATGAAGCTGAACCGTTTTTTCAATTTTGCGCCAACATCAACACATTTAATTTCATCATACCTTACAAACCGTACTCAATCAGTGTTCGTTAACAGTACATCATCGAATCCGGTGTCACTTATGAGAGGTGTACCACAAGGATCAATATTGGGACCACTTTTGTTCTCCATATATGCAAATGACTTGCCGCAACAAATATCCCATTCCAGCGTACATATGTATGCGGATGATGTACAGTTGTACCTAAGTGGCTTAGTTAATTCAATCAACGCAAGCGTGGGAAAACTCAACCAAGATCTGGACACCATATATCGTTGGGCTACTGCTAATGGCTTATGTCTGAATCCTAAAAAATCTAAATGTTTGGTGATACACAAAGTAACCATAACCCCGCATATCGAACCTGAAATCCTTATAAATGGTCAGAAAATTGAAAATGTACAATCAGCGAAAAATCTTGGATTAGTCTTCAACAAAAATTTAACCTGGTTTGATCATATAAATTCACTTGTATGTCAAACTGATGTGAAATTAAGAACGCTTTGGGCAACGCAGGTATTTACACCTTTAAGAGTCTGGATACTTCTGGCAAAGACCTATCTTATTCCGGGACTTACCTATGGTTGTGAACTCTTTTCTAGTTGCGACTCTATAAGCAGAAATAAGCTTGATGTTTTATACAATAACATCACTAGGTATGTTTACGGGTTAAGAAAATACGACCATGTGTCTGCTTTCGTAAAAAGCTTATATGGAGTATCTTTTGAAAACTTACGTAAGATAAGGGTACTAATACTCATACATAAAGTTATTTATACAAAAAACCCGCAATATATGTATGCCAAAATTCAGTTTGCAAGATCGAATAGGGGCAAACTAATCATCATACCAAGACATCGACATTTAGTTTCGGAATGACAGTTCTTTATTCATGCCGCTCGTCTTTGGAATACAATTCCACATGAACAACAGCTTAATAGCAATGCAATGCATTTTAAAACATTTTTGTTTAATTTTTTCACTTAACCATTTTCCATAGATTATGTGATATATGTAATTTTTATTTTTATTTTTTTTTATTTTTTATTTTTTATTTTTATATTTTTTGTATCTATGCCATTTCTGTTCGTAAATAATTATACTTACTTTTTATATAAACATTATTATTACTACTATACATATAAAATTTTTGAGATTGTTGATCCCTTATCCACATATAATCCTGTACTATAATTAAAAGACTTGGTCTTGTTTTACAGGATATCAATAAATAAATAAATAAATAAAATAAATAATACACTTGCTGTGAAAAAAAGATTAATTTTAACTTAGTCACGCATGGTCACGCATGGTCACGCACAGTCACGGAGTGATTTAAAAGCCATTTTCTCTTATCATTAAAACCTCACTTCCCCTCATCCGATCGATCTGAAACATTGTCCATACACCTGCTGTAAAAAAAGATTAACTTTGCAAAAGTCACGCGCAGTGACGGAGAGCTTTAAACTCCATTTCCCCTCATCCAATCAATCTGAAACTTGGACCATAGACTTGTTGTGACCACAGTTTAATTTTAACCCTTTCGCGGCCAATGGGACATATATGTTCCATTTTTATTTTTTCTTATACCTTCCACATTTTCCCAACCGATTTTTTTAAAGCTGACTTGAGTCGACAGAGGATAGTTTTAGCTTTCAGACCACACCAAAAAAAAAAAAAAAAAAAAAAATGACACATGTATTCTCTGTTTTTTTAATGATATTTGTATGTCATTAATTCGGACGTTATTGAACCGAAAACATTAACATGGTCCAGTATTTATGGTTTTCAGAAACACCAAAATATTTGGAATCGGTTTATTATTCAGCAAAATTCAGTACGGGTAAAAAATATGTTTTATAGTTTTTTATTTTTATTAAATTAAAAAAATTCATAATTTTAAATCAACAATTAATTAAACTATAAATAACAAGACTTAGAAAAAGATTAATTCTAAATATCTCAAAAATATAAAATTAATTATGGCAATCTTCGAAGCAATTACAGTTTTTTGTGGAACAAAAAAGTTTTTGACAAAAGGAACGATTTTCCTTTCCATTTTTAGTACAAACTAAAAAGTAGTAATCGATTCTCTGTAATCCACATATAAAGGGGTTCTCAATAAGAGTGCTACAAAAGTTTTTTTTTAAATAAAACAACAACGGTTTTGGATATCAATGAAATTCTTTATTCCAGTGAAAGTACGTTCGATGCCATTATGTATGGAAATCGATCTCTTTTGCATGGCCACCACGGGCACGCTTGCAGAAGTCCAGACGCTGAACCCAATTTTCGACGGTTTTCAAGCATAAATCGGCCAATACTGCTGCAATTTCACGTTCGATAAGTTCATCAATCGTCGCTGGCTTGTTGGCATAGATCATAGACTTGACGTAGCCCCACAGGAAATAGTCCAACGGCGTCAGATCGCACGACCGAGGCGGCCAATCGACTGGACCATTTCGTGCGATAGCACGTTCTCAAAACTTGGTTTCCAATAAATTGATTGTGACATTCGCTGTGTGGCTTGTGGCGCCGTCCTGTTGGAACCACATGTCCTCCAAGTCCATATCATCCAATTGGGGCCAAAAATATTCGGTTATCATTGAACGGTAGTGATTCCCATTCACAGTAACGTGCCGGTCTTGATCATCACGGAAGAAGTACGGCCCAATGACGCCGCCGGCCCATAAACCGCACCAAACCGTAATTTTTTCGGGATGCAATGATGACTCATGGAGTACGTGTGGATTGTTGTCTGACCAATAACGCATATTTTGTTTATTGACGAAGCCATTCAGCCAGAAATGAGCCTCATCGCTGAAGATGATTTTTCGATGAAAATCCGAATCATTTTCAAGTTGTTGCTCAGCCCAATTCACGAACATACGACGCTTCTAGTGGTCAAGCGGCTTCAGTTCTTGCGTCAATTTGATCTTGTAAGGATGTAGGCCAAGATCTTTTCGCAAAATTCGCCACAACGACGTCACAGAGATGCCCAACGCTTGAGAACGACGTGTGAGAGACACATTTGGGCTTTCTTCAACTGAAGCCTCAGCGGCAGCAAAATTCTCGACACTACGGGCACTTCTTTGTCTCACTGGCACGGGAACATTTTGTACTGTGCCTGTGGATTCAAATTTTTGCACTAGACGCTCAATTATTGATCTGCTAGGACGATTATGACGACCATAAATTGGACGTAGCGCTCTTAACGTTGAGGCCACTGACTCCGAATTTCTGTAGTAAATTTTAATAATTTCGACTCGTTGTTGGCTCGTATATCTTTCCATCATGAAATGGCAAACCTTACTGAAGAGAAATGTCAAAAGAGCGGCAAGAAATTTGGCGTCGTTTGCTGTCCCTGTCTTTCTACTTTTGTAGCGTCCCTGTTGAAAAACCCTTTATTTAAAAATTTACAATAAATTCAAAACCAAAGCTACAGTTATTTATGTAAAAAATAAAAACACAAATCACTGGCTTGCTTTGAGCGGAGTAAATTAATTTTGCTAATTTTGACCGTTGACGACCAATGGGATATATATGGCCTTTGGATTTTTTCCTTGAAGGAATTTAAATAAATATTTTTGACGACACTTGTTTAGAAATGTTGTGCGAATCCATAAAAAAAATAAATAAAAACTTTCCAGCAGTTTAGGTTTGGTCGTGAAAGGGTTAAAATAGTCACGCAAAGTCACGTGAGGAAAATGATGTTCACGATTAAATTAATTAAAAAAAAAAATTGTGATTATTACCAATGTTATAATCGGTCTAGACAGACTATAATTTTCTTACCTGCTTTTTTTTATTTTTTATTGATATCTCGGAAGCTATTGATCTGATTTTGATGATTTTAAATACCAACCTGCTTAGTATGTCTGCGAATAATCTTCACTAAAATTTAGCAACCCCGCTGTCATATTAAGGTCATGTCGTGATTTCCACAGACGGACAGATGGACACAGGATATTGCTATATCAAATCCGCTTGTTATAAGGTTCAAAAATATATATATTTTATGGAGTTCAATTTTTTTCTAATTATTACAACCAGAATGACAAACCATCTGCACACTGTGGAGGGTATAAAAATGGTTTGCGGTGCTCCACCATTACTTCTGGTTAAAATATAAAATGTTTCATTTACCAATATACATATACATATATGTATGTATGTATATATGAGGCTATCAGCGCAAAAGTGGTGTAACTTATTAATTAGGAGGGATTGGGGATTTTAAATTTGTTAAATATTTTTTTGAATTTAATTTTTTTTTTTGAACATTATATTAGTTGTTTTTTTTTAATTTATAAAAAGAACTTCCAAATTTACAATAGTTGTGTACTTTTGTATTTATTAAGTTAATATTATAGGAAAAAATGTGGGTTACACCACTTCTGCATTTACAATATTTTCGTCCAATTTCAAATAATAAAGAAGTTTCACCACTTTAGGACAAGTTTATTAAGAAATAAGTCAAAATGCACAGTACAGGAGCTATTTATCATCTGTCTCACTAACTATAATACACCTCATACCTGACACTGTTGCAGTGTGATGGTTGTTTTTTCCAATGCATATTGTTGTGCTAGGTTACTGATTGCCTTTTTTAACACTGATTTTGTTAAAGGAGACATCTTCATTGTTAGAATACTTGAAAAAATTTAAAATTTATGGATTCTATGTAATCTTAGCCACTGAACTTTCAATCACTCCCTCCACCTTGTGTTACTAACCTAAATATTTCTGTCGCTTAAATTTTTTTTCTGCGATTTATAAGAGAAAAATCACTTGCACTCATTCGTATTGTCTTGAATGGTTGCCTTTTCCTGGCCGTTTTTATTACTTCGAGCCAGTTTTCTGGTCTATTAGACCAAAATCTTGGTCATTTGGTACATATGAATGTCCACTGACCAAAAATTTATTATCTATTTCTTCAGTAAAGTCCGTGTGAGATAAAACATACTGACAGAACAACGACATCTTTAAGTTTCTATTCTGTCCTCCGGAGTGGTAAGAATACATGACTAATTTTTTAGTGGCCACAAAATATTTAAAAATGTGAAGCAAACTAGATCTAATATCTTGGGGTCCTCGCGAAGCATCAAACATGTAGGCATTATCTGTTCCCACGTTGTGAATTCCACAACTGTCGCTTGTAATACACTATTCCAGTACTCAACACATGGTCTAATTCTTGTTCACTTCGCAACTCTTGTTTTAGTTGTTCACTCTCAACACATTTAGTTTTGTTGTGGAAGAGATCACATCTTTTGCAAGAATCATAAAAAATTTTACTGAACATGAAAGATGAGACAGATTTAGGTGCATTTTCTTTATAAAGAGAATATTTGCGTCCAAGGCTCAGATCCGGTGAATGATATCTACTATTCTCACTTTTATGTCTGGTACAATGAAACTCATAAGCTGAAAACCAGCCTGCTATCTGTAGTGTTTATGGATATTTGACTTAAATTTTATTAGATTATAACTGTCAGGAAAGACCTCTGCGGGGAGTTTATTCCACATACGGCTAGTTCGACTGATAAACGAATTCTCTCTGTAATGCGTTGTGCGGTCAACTGGACAATAGACTACAAACGGATGTGATCTACTAGAGAAGCGGGTAGAGCGAACCGAAACTCGGGCACTTGGAATAAGTTCGCTAATCTCAGAAGAACATTTCCCATGGTAATATCTATAGAACAGTGCTACACAACCCACATTCCGACGGTGTTCCAATGAATCAATAGAATTGGATACTCTACTGTCATTGATGAGCGCCAACGCCCTCCTTTGCACACGGTCCAGTAGCTCCAAAATAGACTTTGAAGCCCCTGCCCATATATGGGAATTGTATTCCATTTCGATTCCCACCAGAGGCTTTGGTCTGTCGCTGCACAAAAAAAAAAAAAAAATAATAATAAACACACTACTCTCTCTTTCCTCATTCCTATATCTATATCTTTCCTGAGATCAACACAATGCAATGCATCTGTAGGGGACATCCCCTGAGTGTTGATTAATAAAAAAAAAAAAAAATAAAAAAAAAAAAAAAAAAAAAAAAAACATACAACATTGGGTCTTCAGCGCATTAAAATCAACCCTATTCGCTTTACCCCACTCGGAGATTGTTAAGATTGTCATTCATTGTCCGCCTTTTGCCGCCAACCTCCAAGAGGCTTGGCCTACAATTAAAGGAAAATGAATGACAAATGCTGCTGTCATCTGCGAAAGAGTATATAGAGTTAAAAGTTTGGCCAAGAAGGTCGTTCAGAAAGATAAGGAAAAGAGAAAGAGAAAGACCGGAACCTTTGGGTACCCCTGAATTAAGCTGAAACTCATTAGATGAGACCCCATCAAAAACAACACGTATTGTTCGGTCTCTGAGAAAACTCGATGTAAATCGAGAGAAGTCATTACCGACCCCAAATGCAATAAGCTTTGATATCAATGCACCGTGCCATACACGGTCGAATTTCTTGGAAATATCCAGAGCAACCACTTTACTTTCGCCAAAATTGCGAAAGTAAGTAGAGCTCAGAAAGTAGAGCTAACAGGTCTCCCGTAGAACGATGTCTACGGAAGCCATACTGTCGATCATTAAGAAGTGAGTTGGTCTCTAGGTAGTTTACAAGATGGAAATTGATCATGCTCTCCATCAGCTTTGAGAGCGCATAGCAGATTGCAATTGGACGGTAATTTTCAGGGTTATTAGCCGCACCCTTTTTAGAGATTGGCTGGACATTAGCAACCTTCCAGCAAGAGGGAAAGACTCCCGCACGATACGAAAGGCTGAAAAGATTGGCCAATGGACTGGCTAGCGTCCAAGAGCACTGTTTCAGCACCAATGCTGGTATACCATCCAGTTCCGAAGACTTGTTAATGTTGAGATCCGAAAGAACCCTTTTAACTGCACGTGCTCGGAAGAATATTTTAGGCATAGTACAAGATACTCTTTCGAGTTCGGGCAGTGGTTGATCGCTATCCGGCAAAAATGAGTTTTTTGCAAAAAGTTCAGCTAAAAGGTTAGCCTTATTAACCGGGTCAGTGAATATTTGGTCATTCATTATAAGAGTTGGGATAGCATAACTAGCATTATTCTTTACTCTTTTAACAAATGACCAAAAGCTCTTGCTGCCCCGAGGAGCAGAAAGAACTTTAGCACGAAGACTCTGATCGTGAAGAAACTTTTCGCGCCTTAGTACTTTGGCACATTCATTTCTCGCCTGTTTGCGTAGCAGTTCAGTGACGGAATTTTTATTTTCACGCCAAAGTCTGAATGCTTCTTCTCTGGATCTGACTGCATCTCTGCAAGTCTGGTTAAACCAAGATTTTTGATTAGGTTTAGCCGAAATGCGCTTTGATGGAATGAATAATCTCATAATCGTTTACGGAACTTTGTCGACCATACTTTTATGCTTCAACACCCTAGTTACACGTCCAACTGAAACTTGAAAAGTTCTTAGGAAGGATTTTTTACACACCTGAAACTCAACACCATCTTCAGCTAATAAATGATAAATATGTATTTTTTGTCCTCTTGACACCTCTCTTCCCGTTGAGCTTCTGCATTTGTTTGGTCACTCTAACTAATGAGAACTAATGAGAACAGTAATGCATTCTGAGTATCAAAATTTCCCAATACGTAAAGAGTTCTAAATATTTCCAGCTGACGTTGCTCATTTATTTTTAGATGACATTTCTTGGGACATGGACATTCGCCTGTTTTTTTTTTTAAGCCTAGTTCCGCGCAGCCGAGTGGCTTGTCTGTAGATTCTAATTTTGGCTAGTTTTTTTTTTTTTTTTTTGCAGCGACAGACCAAAGCCTCTGGTGGGAATCGAACCCACGACCGCATGATAGGCGAGTACGGTACCTACTCACCTACCGGTGCACGCTACCTACTCGCAGGAACAATGTTTTCTTTCTTGTTTTTTTATATTGTTCGCCTTTTGCTCGTTTTAATTTATGCACAATTTTTCTGCCAACTCTCTGGATTTGTTACACGCTTTCTACTTTTAAGAATAGGAGTTTCATCTATGGTTTTAGCTGGTGACCCTTGTCTAGACATACTTGCGGTTCTAATGTTATTGAACTAGACGTGCTTGGTTGTAGCTGTTGTAAATTTGTGGCTGTAAATTTCTACTTCTTCAAAGTCATTTTCTGACGAGAGTGCAGGCGATGGTAGATATTTAGAGTCCGATGCTCAAAAATCTCGATCTGTAACCAACATTGTTTAAGTACATACTAAAACGTAAACAAGTTTTTTTTTCTAATTTGCAGAAAATAACACAATATTTTAACTTACCTGAAGTAGTCTCATCTTTTTCGTCCATGATTTATTGCTTTATAATTCGTTTATTAATATTTTCAATGAAATTTAGTGTTTGACCTCTCAATTTTCATACTCTTCGACACTGACTGGACGGTATTTTGATGTAAGCTACAGACAAACATAGTGTACCACAAGGTGGCTTACTTAACTTTTGTATTGATAGTTGGTAATGTAAAGAATGTATTTAATACCAGAACAGCAACCAAGAAAAATTGTGGGTTACACCACATTTGAGCTGATGGCCTTATATATATGTATATAAGTATATATATATACATTTGCTTTAAAAGTTACTTTTAGTAACTGTTAAGATTATAAAGAATAACAAAAAACAGATTTTTAATTTCAAGCATAATAGTAAGGAACTTTAAAAAAATCTTAATTAAAAGAAAATAGACAAAAAGGCTTTCAAAATTGTAGAAATTAATTTCCTTTTGAATAAGGTTTTTAACCGGGTTTCTTAAAAAAAAATTGTGATCATACTTAAGTTGTTTCATCATCCTTTAGTATATTAATCTTTCATTCAATTTCAACACGGTTCTAAATGTAAAGCCAATAATCCCCAAAAATATTTTATTGAAAAAACTTATATTTATTACATTTGACATGAATGTCTGTCTGCATTTATGATGTCACGTAACTTCATGGCTATTAAAACTGACAACACCTTTTCTTTTGCACTTTTCCTTATCTTTTTTGCCTTTTCTTTGTTGCAAATTTAACAAAATTCAAAATTCATTTGGCTTTGCCGAATCTTGAAATACCCTTAAAGTGAATTTAAAGAGAAAAGTGTAGTTGATAGGCTAATGCAGAGAAAAACCCAGCTTGTTGGTACAAACTAGGGTGACCACAGTGATATGAAAAAAAAATCCATAATTTTGTCAACAAGATGATGAGTCTTTCAAGATTTTACGATAGCCAAAGTTTGAGCACGATTGGAGTATGTTAATCCGTGCCGCTGGGGCTCAAAATTTAAAAAAGCTGGATTTTTGGCTGCATAGTGAAACTTCTTATTATTTTCTCGAGATGTATGAATCAAATCATAGGCAATATTGTTCCATGTAATATATATTCTATATACTTGTTGCTACTTATACTAGAAGAGAGCTTTAACAGCCTTTTTCATAAAAATCGTGACGAAGAAATACTAAAGAAAATTATGATATAGAATTTTTCAATATTTTGGAGAGTTTGAAATTAATTATAATGGAATAAAATGACAATGCTTTTTTATAACATATTTAACTGTATTTCAATAAAAAAGAGAGTGACAGTATCATTTGTCATCTTTAAGTAGGATAAATAATTTATACTTTATTCTAAAGGTTTAGAAACATCAGGGTACAGCTTTCGGTATTTGTGTACTACTTGTAAAACACATTGTTTCTGCTCCTCATTGTTGGTGTCAGTAATTAATTTCACTCCTCGTTCTGCCACATTATTAACGATCTGACTTCACAATCCGCAATCCATTCTGAAAATTTATATTTTCAGGTCAGCTACTGAGGGGTTATCTGAGACTTGGGTTATCTGAGATATGGAAACGCTCAAAGAAATTCATGGTCGCCTTGGTAATTAAATGAGATAACCCTGTATTAACCAGTTCTTCCAACTGGGGTATTCAAAATTTGAGGTTTACAATTCTTGAATCTTCTGTCTCGATTTCACTTAGAGTTAGGACTTTGTTCGCCATATCCGATTTTTCTTCGTCTGAAATTAAGGTATCAAAGAAAACGAGAGCTACCAATTCTGAATTGAAATGCCTAAAATGGTTTGAGAATTTCTACAGAACTCTCACAGAAATATCCTTGTCAATCTCCTGATAGTCCAACAAACATCGCAAGAGGTTAAAATCTTGCTTTTGAGCTGAGTGTAATTTGTGGGCATTGAACCAAGCTTATCAATATGCTCTAACGAGAAAAATAGAACCGCTTATAAGGCACTCTGTTCTTCATCACTCAGTGTGAATTGTCCGCGGAATAGGAATATCGTCAGATAATAGAAGGCCTTGGTCATTCACCTGGTATGACTGTTTGCACCAACATATTTAAATCCCACTTCCCTTCCATTCAATGCTCGTTCAAACACCAATACCAATTGTAGCTCCTTGTAATGGTCTCTGCGTTGTGATTCCATGAGTTTGATTTTGAAATACGCAGATATGTTCGCAATTAATTCAGTTTCGTTGCTGATACCCGTTCATATTGTTTCTAGTAGAGATTCGCCCATGCATTTTGGAATCTCTTGAATATATCGGGTTGAGGCCCAGTTTTTGATCCGAACTTACATTCGAAAACACCTCTCAACATGACTTCAAGAATAAGGTGGCGGCAAGCTAGGTAAAGCAGCTCTCTACCCAACATTTGTTCCCTTTGAACCTTCCTGCGTTTGATGCAGTGGTATCGAAATACATTGCCTTGATAGTATGTGAGACACCCCATTCCTCGAGATACTCATATACAGTCAGGGTTTGTTCATCACCAGTGCTTCTCTCCTAGCAGTTGTTCATTTTCTTCATAAGAAATTAAAACAGCGATTCGTGCTTTCTGCTCTGTCTTTAGAAGGTCGGGTAAAAGTTTTCCGTCCCAATGAACTGCAATAGCTTCCTCCTCTGTTATAATCCGTTCCAATTTCTTCTCAGTGTATTTTTCTCTGAATACTTTTCGTTTTTCATAGATGGTGGCTTTTGATACTTTGAACTCGTCAGGATTCTCCCCAAGTGCTTCTATGGTACCTATGAGTATTCTTGTGGCATTTCTGTCAGATACCTTACACCGATCCAACAACAGCGATAATTTCATGGTTAAAATTTCTCCAACTCCATGCTTCATCCTTTTGCTATGAGACGGTCCAGGACGTTATTCGGTTTCTTGAGAAGTACAAACGTCCATTCGCAGCACATCCTCGAAATCTTCATCTTCATCACTGTTCTCCTCCTCATCTTCTTCACCATCAGTGTCTATGAACAAAAGAAGATAAAGGAAATTAAATATATCATTGAAAAAAAAGACCAAATTTTTTATAAAAATAGCTAGGTTGGTTAATGTTTGTTAATCTGTTATCTGAATTTGTTGGTGCTTTTGTAAAAATAATAATAAAAACCAGGGAACGTAAACGTACTTCGCATAAGTTCAATGTCCATTATTATTCAAGCTAAAATAAAAGAATCTTACCTTGTCGAATAAGCATTCAGTTCGAATTTGCTGGTTAATTTTTACACGTTCCTTTTATAGTTTTCTCTCTTCAGCTCGAGCTAACTTCCGATCAACTCGAAGATAAAGCCTGGGTGATCCTTTTTACTTTGTTTCAAAAGAAACTCCTTGTCTTCTTCTGATTTCATCATGGCTAAGGCATCTTGATAGGCAATATCAAAGATATCCACCTTTGAGGCGTACTCTTTGATTTTGTTCTTTGCAAAATCCGACTGTTTATTCTTGCCATTTTGTACACTTTTCCACTGTGCGTGAAGTTTCTCTAATTTAATACTATAATCTTTCACATGTTTTGTAGGAATCCGAGCTTTTCCCCAATAAATAAGTACTCCTTGTATGGTAATTCTTGCTGAATCTCTCAGATTTAACTTCACAGTACGCAAATTGTAGAACAAAGTGGCCAAAACCTGACGATTAGAGGGCAATTTGCAACCGGTGAGCCGGACTGTTGCCTATAATAAAATTTTTCTGTTTCTTACGGTGGAGGTGTGGAGGCCATTGTTTTACTATAATATTATAAAGGGTTTCTCAATAAGAGCGCTACAAAAGTTTTTTTTAAATAAAACAAAAACGGTTTTGGATATCAATGAAATTCTTTATTTCTGTGAAAGTACGTTCGATGCCATTATGTATGGAAATCGATCTCTTTTGCATAGCCACCACGGGCACGCTTGCAGAAGTCCAGACGCTGAACCCAATTTTCGACGGTTTTCAAGCGTAAATCGGCCGATACTGCTGCAATTTCACGTTCGATATTCGTACGAAGTTCATCAATCGTCGCTGGCTTGTTGGCATAGACCATAGACTTGACGTAGCCCCACAGGAATTAGTCCAACGGCGTCAAATCGCACGACCGAGGCGGCCAATCGACTGGACCATTTCGTGAGATAACACGTTCTCCAAACTTGGTTTCCAATAAATTGATTGTGACATTCGCTGTGTGGCTTGTGGCGCCGTCCTGTTGGAACCACATGTCCTCCAAGTCCATATCATCCAATTGGGGCCAGAGATATTCGGTTATCATTGAACGGTAGCGATTCCCATTCACAGTAACGTGCCGGTCTTGATCATCACGGAAGAAGTACGGCCCAATGACGCCGCCGGCCCATAAACCGCACCAAACCGTAATTTTTTCGAGATGCAATGATGACTCATGGAGTACTTGTGGATTGCTGTGTGACCAATAACGCATATTTTGTTTATTGACGAAGCCATTCAGCCAGAAATGAGCCTCATCGCTGAAGATGATTTTTCGATGAAAATCCGAATCATTTTCAAGTTGTTGCTCAGCCCAATTCACGAACATACGACGCTTTTGGTGGTCAAGCGGCTTCAGTTCTTGCATCAATTTGATCTTGTAAGGATGTAGGCCAAGATAATTTCGCAAAGATGCCCAATGCTTCAGAACGAGATGCCTAATGCTTCAGAACGACGTGTGAGAGATACATTTGGGCTTTCTTCAACTGAAGACTCACTGGCACGGGAAAATTTTGTACTGTGCCTGTGGATTCAAATTTTTCCGCTAGTCGCTCAATTGTTGATCTGCTAGGACGATTATGACGACAATAAATTGGACGTAGCGCTCTTAACGTTGATGCCACTGACTCCGAATTTCGGCAGTAAATTTTAATAATTTCGACTCATTGTTAGCTCGTATATCTTTCCATCATGAAATGGCAAACCTTACTGAAGAGAAATGTCAAAAGAGCGGCAAGAAATATGGTGTCGTTTGCTGTCCCTGTCTTTCTACTTGTGTAGCATCCCTGTTGAAAAACCTTTTATTTTAACCTGTAAAAGAAAAAAATACATTACAAAAAATATTTGTTTCGAAACTAAATGTAAAAATAACAAAGGAAAGGAAATAACATTGATCAACTTAAAACTAAAGTTACTTGAATATTGTCAATTTCCTCATGTTATGATGGCGATGAGCCTGCTATAGCACGATTCGACTAGAATTAACAATAATTATATATAATTAATAAATTTATACAGAATATAAATTAGTCAGAATAATATTGCCTTTCGCAGATACGACCCCCAAACGTGGCTACTGGCTACTAAAAAAAAAAACCAGCTGCACGGCGCTCAAATTTTGTTAAAATCTGCAAAGACTTATCATTTTGTGGGGCCCCCGTTGTCAAAAATTCATCGATTTTTTACAGTCACCCTAGTACTAGCCTTCGTATAAGAATAACAAAAACAATTCCCATATTCTGTTCTTTCTAATGTTTGAGTTAAATAGTTGATTCAGCATGTGTTGAGGAAATAGGCAGAAGGATGCTGAGGATAGCAAGTCGTATAGTTCGAAATTAGCTGCTCCATCATCCAGCGCTGTCTTCAATTTTTTCCATATTTCTCTTACATTACAAAAATTTCTTATTGCTGTGATTAGAAAGTGTATATGTACATGATCTAATTATTTGGAGGAAGTCAAAGAACATTTTAGTTTTTTGAAATTCTTTTATTTACAATCTGCTTTTATACAACAATAAACAAATTTGTTGAACTTAAATAAACTTAACATAATCTGGACAGCAATCCAGTTAAACTATTTCCAAATTTGTAAAATAAGATATCATTTTCTATAAACTATTCTATAGACTATTTATTTCCTCCTGTGGTTACTAACTTTGTCGATGTGTCTTGAACTATGTCTATTAATCTCGTGTTTAACTGTAGTAATCTGTAAGTCTTTGTAAATATTGTTATTAGTTACGAACCATGGTGCATTTGCTATCAACCTCAGAGCTTTCGATTGGTATCTTTGTAAGATTTCAATATTAGGATTACTAGCTGTTCTCCAAAGCTGTATTCCATAAGTCCAGAATTCGTTTAAATATTGTTTTGTAAATTTTAAGTTTATTGTTCAAGGTAAGCTCGGATTTTGGATTAAGAAGTCTTGTGTTTATATTTAATTGTTGACTTTTTGCTTTAATGTGATCTTTCCTTGTAAGTCTGCGATCAATGGGAAGACTAAGACATTTGGCTTTAGTTTGTTTTGGGATTTGAGTTCCATTTAATGTAAGTACTGGACAATCTGCCTTTCTTAAAGTAAACATTACATGGGTAGATTTTTGGATATTAACTTTTGTATTCCATTTTCTGTAATCATGACCCAATTTCATTAAGTTGAGTGAAGATCGTTGCTGAAGCAATATCTGATTGATCACTGGTTGCTGTTACATTTTGTCGTATAGGCATGTCCGATGTGAATATGGTATAAATTGCAGGGCCTTAAACACTGCCTTATGGAATTCCAGCTTTAGTTGGACATATATCGGAGGTTTCAGCATTTACTTTTATTTAGAAGAACCGTTAGATTAAGTATGACTTAATGAACGAGTAATATGTTGGTGTAAGTAGTTTTTTAAATTTGGTGCCAAACTCCATGGAACAATATTGTTTTTGTTCTAATGTATCCCTTATAATATTGACTATCCGACGATATAGCTCAAGAGTGTAAAGATGTTGCCGAAAACCTTATTGGTATTCTGTATTGTATTCTTGTACTGGTAACAATATACATAAAAATATTCTTTCAAATAATTTAGAAAATGTTAACAGACTAATTGTTCTATAAGAAGAAATTTTGTTGTCCGGTTTGTTTTGTTTTGGCACCATTATTGCTTCTGCATATTTTTTAGGGTATAATCTCAAAATTTAATTAAATATTAAAGATAGAAAAATACCTCCTTTTTTTGGAAGAGCTTTTACAAATGTAGCACTTATTTTATCGCATCCAGTTATTTTTCTATGATTTTGAGCTATGATTTCTTTTTGCACTTGTTATGGAGAAATATGCTCGATTGGAAGATTCATCTGACAAAGACAATCTAGGAATTGTTCTATTTCATTTATATCGTTATCGATATTAACCCATTAACGCCCAAAAAGAAAGTGACAGTAAAAAAAAAAATATATTTTTATTACATTGTCGATAAAATGAAAGGAATCCCAAAAAAAAAAAAATTATTGTCCCCACTTAGTTGTGGAATTGCCCAAAGCAACTGTTTTCTACGCAAAGTGTTTTTGTGCGCAATGGGCATCTCTGTCGACACTTGCAATGACAAACAACACATCGGAATTGATTTGCTATCCTCTGCTATCGATCAAGACCAACTATTACGGACGATGTAGAACGCTTTCTTGAAATTGTAAGCTGCAAATGCGTCCGCGCAATATTTCTTATGAAGCAATATGTTCAGCTTTGCATAGTATGAGCCTAGCGTTACTTACTGCCAAATCTAACAAAATATATAAAAATACACCACCACCATTTTTTCCTCTAATGGATACTCTATAGAGGCTAATGGGGTTGATCCATTTGGTCAACACCTCCCATTTCCTTGCTGTAATTTACAAATTCTCTGGGTATATGAAGGACACATTTTCTTTTGGCTCCTTACACCATCTTTTCACTTTTCCCAGGGGATGTAATAAATCAAAATTGATTGCCATCGTGACTACATTATTGTCTTTCCAACGTACTATTGTAATTTCGTGATTTTTATCAAAATGATAATCATATACTGCTCTACCTTTTTTTCTTCATTTCTTTGACGAGCATTACTTACATACATATTTTCATTATAATATCTCGTATTGTACCGTTGCTCTATATCCCAATCGTTTCAATTCACACAACAAGTGTCGTGCTACAAAAAAACATGAAAAACATAGCATCTGAAGTTGTTGCTGCCAGTTCTTGTAACCAAATCTCACTGGTTTTCCCATAATAAATTGTTTCGCTGGATGGTGACCAAAAAATTTAGTCATATATTCATCTACTGATAAGTTTTCGTGTAGAACTCCCCGTTGACAAGAACTTCACTCAATAAGAGGTTTCAATTTAAACATTTTGTCATTCGGCAAAATGCATCAGCGAAACGTAAGTTTTGCTTTATTTCTAAAAATCTTTTTCGTCTCACTCCTAACTCTTCATCCAACCTAATAAGCACGCTCTGATGGTAGCGGAACATATCCATGGTAGCGGAACATATCCATTTGGAATATATTTTCGAAATTTTTGAAGTATGCATCTGCCTTTTTCTTATCTGTCTTGCCCCAAGAGCTATTAAGGTCTTTAAATGGGGTATTTCGCTTTACTGCTCATTTTAAATATGTTGTGTCATCCCAAAGGCAATGTTAATCATTTCTGGATACATTAACGTTACGACTTTTGAGAAATTGACCAGTTTCTTCGTTCTTAAATACTCTAATACGGTTTTTAACTTCGATTGTCGCACGACTAAAATTATTTTTGGCAATTGGGCTTCTATTTCTATTACTTCCAGTGTTTTCATAGATAGGTATAGACAAAACTGCCGCTTCATGGATTAGGGTCGTAAAACTTTAAACAGCAGTGTCAAGTTCCATGCTATCTTGAAGAGGAGAATATTATTATTCTTATCAATCCAGTATTTGAAGGAATCCATATCTGGTTTTGAAAATTTTTTTGTTGAAAAGAAAATATTCTTGAGATGAAAATAAAGGGTCCGCCAAATAACTTTTTTTTTTCGAAAATGCTATAAAAAAAAAACTACTGAATATTATCTCAAATTTCTTTTTTTATTTGAAAGTACAATCCTTCCGGTTAATAATGGTAAATAATTTCATTCAAATGGCTGCCTCGGCTGGCCATGCAGTAGCCTACACGATCGGTCCAATTTTTAAGCACATTATCGATTGTGTGCAGCTGTATTTCACCAATGGCTTCACGAATATTGTCCTTTGTTTTGTATGCCTCCTCCCTGATTTCAGATTCGCCAAAAAGTTTGTGCATTAGATATGCAAACGCTGGACACTTTGCCAGTATATGCTCCATGGTTTCATCATCTCCTCCAGGCAGTATCTGCACGTTTCATTTTCAGCCAAATGCATTTTATATAGGATGTAGTTGCACGCATAATGTCCTGTGAGTGCCCCACATAGGAGTCTTAGATTGGATCAGTTCAATATTAGGGCATCTCTGCTCCTTTTTCGCTTCGATGCAAGAATTTTTTTGAAATTTGAAGAAGTAATTGTCCATTCCAATACTCCAATGATTCGCCTTTAATCCATCTGTCGATTTTCTCGGTTATGTCTTTTCTGGTGAATCCGAATTGAGGGTTTGGAGCAAAAAACGGTCTTTCCGCTCCCGTCTTGCCTGTTCATCGGCTTTCTCATTTCCTTCATACCCTTTGTGACCTGGTACCCACCCATATAAGCGTCACTTTATTAAGTTCAGCCAGTTTATTTAGGGCCCTATGGCTTTCGAGTACGGATTTATGGTGGTATACCGATTTGTCCTGTGCTTTTAGAACAGCCTGGCTATCTGACATTAGATTTATCCTCGTCCTTGTCAGGTTTCTTTCCATAGTTTAGCAGTGGCAGCATTTAGTGCGTATAGTTCCGCTGTAAATATTGTGGATTCATTACATAGGGGGATATGGAGCTTGCACCTTGGTCCGTAAACCCCCGCTCCTACTCCTTCTATTGTTTTGGATTCGTCAGTGTACCACTTCTGGGCATCTTCATGCAGCCATGTAGGGTTAGATTCCCACTCGAATCTGCTCGGGATATGAAGTGTAGTTCTTTTTAAGTTCCAAAACCAGATCTATCCCATCACTACATAAAGTCATGTCTTTGATGCTTTTGGCTTTATCAAGGATCTTCAGGTGTCCTATATGATCGCCTTCCTTAAATTTGTATAGTCTGTGAAGGTCAATAGCTTGTTTAAAAGCTTCTCCTTGGATCGATAGGTGCAGCGGAGTGAGATTTAGGATAACCTCCATAGCTGCCGTAGGAGTTGTTCTCATTGCTCCCGTGATGTTCAAACATGCTAATCTCTGTATTTTGGATAATTTTAAACGTGCTCCAGTCTGGTTTGTCTTCTGCCACCATATAACTGAGCCATATAAAATACCGGGAAGGATCATTTGTTTATATATCCGCAATGACATTTTAGGGTTTAGACCCCACGATCTGTCTAGAAGTTGTTTGCTGGCCCATATTGGCTTTATAGCCTTATTCGTTATCGACTCTAGATGAGGATTAAAGGTGAATGTTCTATCAAATAATATACCCAGATATTTTACCTCCTCCTTGAGTTGGACCTCCGTGTTCCTTATATGAAGTGATGGAATATAAAGATTTATTCTTCTAGTGAACGGGATAATTGTGCTTTTATTGGGATTTATGGAAAGTCCCTCGTCTTTGCACCATTCCCATGTAAGTCTTAGTGCTTCTTGCATTTGTTCCCCAATTGTCTGGTCATGTGTTACACCTATAAACACTGTGATGTCATCCGCATAACCCACAGTGGTTAAACCATTACTGTTTAGTTTTACAATGAGGCCATCCACCAAGATTGACCACGTAATGGGGAAAGTACGCCTCCCTGAGAGCATCCTTTTATAATGCTAATCCTTCTCTCTTCATCTCCAAGATTAGCCACTATATGTCTCCTGGAGAGCAACTTTTTTATCCACGCTGTCACAATTTGGTCCGAGTCCAATCTGATCAGCGCTCCTTCCATAGATTGAAAGCTGGCATTGTCAAAAGCGCCTTCTATGTCCACAAAGGAACATAAAGCTACTCCCTTCAACTCCAGTGTGTTTTCAATCATTGAAGTTAATTTGTGGACAGCTGTGATCGTTGATTTACCTTTTTGGTAGGTAAATTGAAGATTATGTTGCGGTCTACTTTTCAGAAGTTCATTGCGAATATATAGATCAATCATCTTCTCCATAGTCTTCAGCATGAAGGATGAGAGACTGATTGGTCTATATGATTTCGGATTATCAACAGGTTTATTTCCTCCCTTGGGAAGGAATACAACCTTCACCTTTGTCCACTTAGTTGGAATATAACTAAGTGCAAGACTGGTCCTGAAGATATGAACCAGTTTTATTTTAGGCGAATCTGGACAATTTATTAGTAGGGCTGGGAAAATCCCATCTGGTCTAGTTGATTTGTATGGTCTAAATGAGTTTACACTCAATTTTACACTTTCATATGTGATGATTCGTACCAAAAACTGCCTTTGTTTTCTTTTTGAAGATTTTTCAAATTTGATCCAAAACAACCCTATACAAATTGGGCATCGTGTGAAAGGCATTTACATTTTCTTTCTAATAAAACTGTAAAAACTAAAATTAGGGCGAGAAATTCATTTGCACGCACTTTACTTCAATTATAAAAAATTTCAATCATGAATTACAAAAAGGATTTTTTTCTTTATTAATATTTTGTGTGACCACCATTATTTCTAATGACAGAATTAATCCGATTACGCATTGAGTCTCTTAATTTTTGCAGTGTTTGAATACCAATTTCCGAGCAGCATTCTTTAATAATATCTCTAAATTCATTAACTGTCGAGAACTGCCTTCCATGTTCATAGACCTTGGCTGCGAGAATTCTAACAAAAATCGATCTGTATATTTAAATAATTTAGAGCCCTAAAATATATTTTGATATATTTTTTTTTGAGTCACAATTTGATATAAAAGTGTATGTTCCTTCATATTTGCATGAATAGCAAACGAAATACCACACTAATCACTAAACGCAGAGGATACGAACTGTTTGAAAATAATTAAGAATATTCAATGAAAAAAAAAAAACCTGATAAGCCTAAGAAATTTCATATCCCTGTAAATAAATACATAAAGTGAAGACATATTCTTAAAAAAAATGATGATGAAAATATCATTAGTGTCAATGGTGTTTTAGGTTCTGTTTGTGTCATCAATAAAAAAAAATAAAAAAAAAAAATAATAATCTTTATTATCTGTGCAACCCAGTTGGCAGAAAACTCATTAAAATATATATAATTAAAAAAAAAAATAATATGAAAATTAATATTTATACGTATTAATATTAATATTCAAAATCAGTTTTTTATTCCAATCATAATTTCGCGTTCTTGTACGCCCTTTTAAGTTTTTAATCGAGTATATAAAATCTTCGAAATTTGCTCGATGGGTTATTTCTATTTACCAAGAACTTGCCTGGAAAGAATACGAAATTCTCTATACAATAATTTTCTGCTTAACCAGCTTTTCATACACACTTTCTTATGCCGCTTAAACAGGATGTATGTATGTATGTATGAGTTGTCGTTGTACTTACATAAACCGTGATACGAATATTAAATGATTAAATATAACGGCTACAATAACAAACACAACAAAACATGAAACAAATGCTCCAGGATAATGAAGAAAAGTTTATGTTCTCACACCAGAAAAAGTGATAATTAAATATTTAAGGCTTTTTCTTTTTTTGGGCCAGTATTTTTGAGGGTCATAAATTTTTATTGCTTGACGTTTGTACTTGAAACAATTGCTGTAATGAATATGAAGAAGCAGTTGTTGTTGTCAAAACTATTATTTGTTGTAATGTCTATTCGTTGTAATTAAGGGTTTGTTAACAAAATCAGCAAAAGTGTCATGATTGTTCTTTTCAAATAACCTTCTGATATGGCTGTCAACGCATATCTGGAAGAGTTTCCAGAAAAGGTCCAGAAGTTCATAAGTAGTAATTGGACCTATTAAAATTTTCTTTTTTTTTTAAGTTTAAATGCAATTTCAATTAAAATAATCAAAATCTAAACTAGCTTCAACGGTTTCCTTATTATAATCACTACTAATTTTTATAGTTTTAATCACTACTTATGAACTAATGGACATTTCCGGAAATCTTTCCATTAGAGATTTTATAGTGGTGTCTGTTATATTTATGGAACAGCTAGTGCATCTCCGTATGCTAAGATTTCTTCGATTTCACTCCTTATGTGAGCTTGAATTTAAAATTCAAATTTCCAACCCTACAAAACATCCTAAAATTTAATGATCTTATTAAAGTACACGAGTATTTGAGCAATGTCGTTTATGTCTTATATTCAATTTTATAGGTCTTACAAAGAACTTTCATATGAAGTCCAATTGGTGTAATGGTTTCTTTGGATTATTATGATTTGGGACTAAGGGAAGCACTTGGTAAAAGTGGGAAAATGCATGCTAAATTATGGGAAAATGCCTGTTAAGTCTATAGGAAATGTATGCCAAATGGTAAAAATGCATGTGAAAAATTGCAAAATGTTTGCTAAATTTGGGCGAACTTGTGGTAAAAATGGGAATTTTTCTGTTAAAAACAAGGTTCAGAAAATACACACATGAAACACACAATGTTCTGTTCAAAAGCAGCCAACACATATCTTTATTTTCATATCAATTATGTGCGTTTCTAAATTTTCTACGGTGCCCAACACAACCATGACTGTATTCGTTTTAATATTTCGTTATTTACACGAACATTTTTGTATCACATACTTTTTGTTTCAATCACACATAAAGCACACATTTTTGAGTGTTGCTTTATTTGAAGTTCATGTTCTGGTACGTGTACTGAAAAAAAACACAGAACATGTACAATAAACAGGTTCGAGTTCAGTTATATTTTAAGTCGTGTTGTGGCTCGTGTAGTGAGAAAAAACAGAACATGTACACTAAACAGTTTCGAGTTCAGTTATATTTTAAACACGACTTAAAAACACGAGAAAAAACACGAGAAAAAACAGAACATGTACAATAAACAGTTTCGAGTTCAGTTATATTTTAAACACGACTTAAAATATAACTGAAGTCGAACCTGTTCATTGTACATGTTCTGTGTTTTTTTGCAGTACACGTACCAGAACATGAACTTCAAATAAAGCAACACTCAAAAATGTGTGCTTTATGTGTGATTGAAACAAAAAGTATGTGATACAAAAATGTTCGTGTAAATAACGAAATATTAAAACGAACACAGTCATGGTTGTGTTGGGCACCGAAGAAAATTTAAAAACAAACATAATTGGTATGAAAATAAAAATATGTGTGTGTTGGTCTAAGTTATGTTTGTTTACATATATGTACGAGTTTTTTATTCAGTGTGTGTTTTTTTCTGAACTCTGGTTAAAAATGATAAAAATTTGCATGCAAAATGTAGGGAATTTGCATACTAAATGTAAGGAAATTGCATGCTGAATTAAGAAAAATAATTTTCAAAGCTGCAAATAAAAAAAATCTTTCGAAAAAACAAAAACATGCACATGACATGCATTTTTACCATTTACCATGCATTTCCTATAAACTTAACAAGCATTTTCCATAATTTCGCATGCACCTTCCCATTTCTGTACAGCAAAACCAATTTTCTCTTACGCTTTCAGCAAATTCCATAAGAAATATAGGCTGTGTACGTAGCCATATGTCTGAGTTCGTTGAATGATTTGTCCATCTTCTTTGGTTTCGGCACACCCTGGGGGTTCCATTCGAGTGTTTCAGGTTAAATTTCATTCTATGGTTTTCTTTGTGGACATACACTTATATTTTCGCCTCTTTGAGTGTTAATGTTGTCTTCATCGGCGCTTTGGAGAAGCTGTTGGTTTGTAAGTACTCTAGGCCACCAAATCCTTAATATGTGTAGCAAGCATCTGTTGGTATTAAATGTGAATAATCTTAAAAAAAAAAAAAAAAAAAAAAAAAAAACGACTGTTTCTTGTACAGCTAAAAATACAGGTCACTTATTCTTATCTTGTTCTGTAACATATCGTAATTTCATCACAATCAACGGCAGATCACCTTGAGACCTTCTTCTTTCTATTTGTTTTTTTATATTTTATAGCTTTAACTCTTCCAGTGATTTATATCCCTATGTTAACGCATGAAACACACGTATAAATCGCCGCAACCTTTTTTTTTTGTTGGAATTACGTGTTTTTGTTTGGCTTACTTAACATTATAAATCAATATCAATAAAGGTGGCCTTACACGATTTCTTTTGGTCAGCTGACATGCTACTTTTTCGAATCATCTGTTATACTACGGCTAATTTATTACAATTACTGTTTTTTGTGAAACAAAAAGGTTTGCGTTTGTCCGATTTTCCTTTCCATTTTTAATACAAACTAAAAAAGTTGTAATCGATTTCCTGTGATCTATATTTAAAAAACAAATATCACTGACATGCTTTGAGCGGAGTAAATTAGTTGCTCAATAAATTTGACCGTTGACGACCAATGGGATATATATGTCCCATGGATTTTTTTCTTGAAGGAATTGAAAAAAAAAAAAAATATATTTGACGAACTTTTGTTTAGAAATGTTGGGTCGTTATGTACGAATGCACAAAAAAAAAAATAAATAAAAAATTTCCAGGAATTTAGGTTTGGTCGTGTTAATACGACCGGCCTGTTAATACGATCGTTCCAACCCATTATCCAAGCGGATCGAACAGTTTACTTGATGTATTCTTTACTAATCATAAAAGCAAAATACTGCTTTACGATCAATTTTCTGGCCCTGTTTTTTCGAAGCATGACTTAATTATGATATATCATACCTATGTTAACAATGAAGATGTACATTACACTTATAGAGATTTTCGTGGCATTGACTATACAGCGTTAAACCAGCGTATTGATTGCGTTCATTGGGATTCAATTTATGGTCTTGAGAATGTTAATGATCAAATTGCTTTCATTCAAAATAACCTTCTCACAATATTTTATGAAATTGTGCCTGAAAAAACAAGAACACTTAAACCCATACAGCCTCCTTGGTTTACTTCAATTATAAAACGTTTAATTGATAAACGAGATCTGGCATATAAACGTTGGAAGAAATTTAAAACGCCTGAGTTACCTTCATTGTTCAAATCCATTAGAAAGGAAGTTGTGAACTGCATATATATTGCAAAATCCAATTATAATCGACAGAAATTCTCTTCAGCTATTGATAGCAAGAGAAAATGGAAACAGATCCGTGAAATAGGTATTGGGAAAAGAAATCCTTGCACTGTTGGTTCTGATGTGGACGTTGATAAGTTAAACAAAAAATTTGTCGAAATCCAAGTGAATAGACCAACTGAAAATGAGAGACGAAAAAATTCATACTGTGCCTATTGAGAACTGTTTTGATTTTCGATGTGTGGATCAATCTGAAGTTCTTAAAAGTATTACATCAATTAAGTCAAATGCTGTTGGCTTAGATGAAATTAATCCAAGATTTTTAAAAATTGTCGTTCCTAAACTTCTACCATTTCTTACGTATTTAATTAATACAATATTAACAAAATCAATTTTCCTGACATGTGGAAGAAAGCAAAAATCATTCCTATTCCAAAGAATAACAGCGACTTCCGACCTATTGCGATACTACCATTTCTATCCAAGGTTATGGAAAATCTTATGTACGGGCAAATGAATGAGTATTTAAAGAATCAACATCTCCTTACGGATAGACAATCTGGGTTTAGACAGGACAGAAGCTGCATTACGGTTTTGATCGATGTAGTGGAAGAAATTAGATCAAAACTGGATAAGAATATGGTATCATTTCTTGTGCTTGTAGATCACAGTAAGGCCTTCGATACTGTTGATCACTCGATTCTACTCACTAAACTCAAGAAAATCTTTAATTTCTTAAGTTCGGCTAATAAACTTATTTCCTCTAACCTTATTAATCGTAAACAATTGGTTTCTTTAAATGGAGTGACTTATAAAGCAGCGGATGTTGACAGAGGTGTGCCTCAGGGGTCTATTCTTGGTCCATTGCTTTTCTGTATGTATATTAACGATTTGCCTGAGGTTCTGAATTACTGTGGCGTACAAATGTATACTGATGACGTACAGTTGTACTTAAGCAGCAGAATAGAAAATGTTCAACATTGTACTGACTGTATTAATAGTGACTTGGATAAAATACCTAAAAGGGCATGTACAAATGGCTTATGTATAAACCCTGACAAATCAAAATGTATTTTCATTTCAAGAAGTAATAAAAAAAAGACTGAATGACAATATTTTTCTACATATTAACAACTCAAGAATCGACTTCGTTCAATCATCATCGAACTTGGGAAAGTTCATTTAATGCTGAACTTTCTTGGTCTAACCATATAAATATATCAGCTGGTAAAGTTCATGGGATGTTGAGAAATTTGTGGGCTGTGCAATCATCGACGCCTTTTGAATTAAGAATGCTTTTGGCAAAAACCTATTTAATACCAGTTCTACTGTACAGGTGTGAAATATTTGCAAATTGCGACACTATTGACTTTAATCGCCTCGAAGTCACATATAATAATATAGCCAGTTAGACGAGAGCTAGACGAGATTGGATATCATCATATTCATACCAGTTACATAATACAAGTTTTAAAGATTTACTAAAATATAAACGCCTTTTAATGATGCATAAGATTACTTATCTGAAGAACCCAGAATATATTTTTAACAAAATTATTTTTGCACAATCGCCTCGTGGAAGAAATTTGATATCACAAAAATACAAATATCTAATGTCTACAAGACAATTTTTCAACTACACCACGTGTCTTTGGAACAATTTACCATCATATATCCAAGTACAAAGCAACGCATTACTTTTCAAAAAGGAACTTAAAAAAAATTTTTGTTTGAATCTCATTAAACATTAATGTCAACTTTATTATGTTCATTATTATGTTAATTTTTATGATTAATTTACTTTATTTTTATTAATCTCGAAATTTACTGTAACTCAATGTTAATATTACAAATGTTACTTGCTATCACTGTAATTTATAAGATTTGTTCTTGTTGTGATAGCTATTCAATAAAACAATATAATAATAATAATAATAATAATTGCGAGGGTGCATGCAGTTGCTTGCAATTGTATAGAAGCCATTCCTTGATCAAAAAAAAAAAAAAAAAAAAAAAAAAAAAAAAAGGTTAAATAAATTATAGTAAAAAGAATTATATTGTAATGTAACAGACATGACACAGCTTTGCGTTTCAAAAATATTTAACTACACTTTCTTCCTGAAAAAATAGGGGGTTATAAAAATATCCAAAAATATGTATATATAACAAACTATTCCGACATTTTCATGCCATTCTTTGAAATGGTGTCAATAAAAATTATTTAAATTAAAATTTTAAAATTAGACCTAAGGTTGACCTTTGTCTGGAATTAGCCCTAGTTGTATGTGGAAATTGGTGTTTTATAGTCGATTCATAACGTTCGTGTAGAATTATGGCTGAATTATATCTCCCTCTATCTCTCCCTCTATCTCTCTCTATCTCTCTCTATCTCTCTCTCTCTCTCTTGTTGTATCCCAATGTAGCTGTTGTATCAGCTGGCAATATATCATTATTTAATTGTGAATGGATTAGCTGACATTAGCTGCTTGTATTTTACAAAAGAATTGTTTCAAAAAGCTCCCAGAAAATGCAAGAATTTGAAGTGTTAAAACTTGAATTTCAGCTGCCAAATACATATCGTGTAAGGCCACCTTAATATAACACTTAAAGTAGTATGAACAACTTATAAACTAAATAGACATACCGTGTTACTAATCATCGTCTGCACCTCATGTTTTACTTGTATGTCCTTGTGTGACTAAAAGCTTTTAGGAGCATATAAAACACCTTCAACCTTTTTTATGGCTTAGAAAAAAAAAATAATCAACCAATAATCGTAAGGATTTGTAAGCACTTAACACGTTCACTCATTATAACATTAATGATGATGGCGCAATATCAGAGATAATGATTATCGTCTTCATCATCATAACAATAACAATATAATTATTATTGTAAAGAATACGTTATAATAAGCCATAATGATAATAGTATAACACAACAATATATTTTTTCCCAATTGGACAGTGGAGACTGATATGAAAAATAAAATAACCTCATCAGCCAAAAACTTATGTTACGACTATTTGCAAAGTGCTATAACTACTTGCCGGCATCTTAACCAAATAAGAGCAACACCAGCAGCAGCAGCAGTCAATAGCATATTTGTTTTTGCTCCTAGAAATAATTTTTTGTTCATACAGGTTAAATAATCCTCTTTAAATATACATGTACTCGTATGTACGAGGGCGCACCCAGAACAGCCCGACCGGACAAAGAAAACATAACCAATTTGGAAAAAATTTTCTTCTTTTAGCGAAATTCAATACAGACGCCATAACCTTGCCTGTAGATAGGAACTGTCTTCGCCTTTCTTTGCACACGATTCTCCCATTTCTGTCCACTGTTGTCAATACTCTTCTATCTCAGGTGTGAAGTGGTGGTCCCTTATCTCATCCACGAATACGAATCGACGCACAGTGGACCATATTTTGGACCATATATTTTCCCGCTACAATGTATTATTATTTTTTTTTTTTACAAAAGCAATTTACACGCCCATTTGAATCAAAACATCTAAAGTTCCCATTACTTCGATATGATTACAAAAAAAAAGTTCTTTATCTCAACAAATATTTTCAACTCAAGAATATTTTCTTTTCAACAAAAAAAATTTTCAAAAACAGATATGGATTCCTTCAAATACTGGATTGATAAGAATATTAATCTATCTTCTCCTCTTCAAGATAGCATGGAACTTCATGCTGCTGTTTATAGTTTTACGACCCTAATCCATGAAGCGGCAGTTTTGTCTATACCTATCCATGAAAACGCTGGAAGTAATAGAAATAGAAGCCCAATTGCCAAAAATAATTTTAGTCGTGCGACAATCGAAGTTAAAAACCGTATTAGAGCATTTAAGAACGAAGAAACTGGTCAATTTATCAAAATTCGTAACGTTAATGTATCCAGAAATGATTAACATTGCCTTTGGGATGCCATAACATATTTAAAATGAGCAGTAAAGCGAAATATCCCATTTAAAGACCTTAATAGCTCTTGGTGCAAGACAGATAATAAAAAGGCAAATGCATACTTCCAAGATTTCGAAAATATATTCCAGCCTTTTCATTAATAGTTGCGGACTATGGGCAGGATTAGTAAAATATATAACTATTTTACAGGTTTTCAATATCTGCAAATTGATGCACCGCAGGAGGCTGTTGAGCACATAATAGAAAACGATGACGATGATACCAACTAGGATATTTTAGTCGTGAAATCAGATCTCGGTTTTATGAGTGATAAGGACGAAAGTGATTTATTATGTACAAATAAGCAGAGCGAAAAAAAAAAATTATTATAACTTGGAATGGAATTGCAGTTCGCCTCTGCGCCAATTTCAAGTGACTTCACAGAAAAATCAATCAACGTTACTTTGGAGATCCTAGGTGGAGACATGTTTTACCATCTTATAGCACAACGCATAATGCGAGTGGTGCACATCGGAGTAGAGTTGATGACTTCGCAAAAGGAATGAAGGATCATACCCCCGGCGCACAGTGGACCATATTTTGAGAAGGCGGCCAAAAATCATTTTTTTTTTTTTTGTTACCGATTTTAAAGTTATCCAATCCAATCAAAAGTTATAGATTTTTGACCGCCTTCTCGTCAAATGGTCCACTGTAAGACGCACAAACTCAGGTTTATTGCGGTGAAACATCGCAAAAGACATCTTCACGACGCTGTTTTTGTTCTATAGTGAGCAAACGCGGCACCCATATTGTGGACAGTTTCCTTATCTCCAAATTTTCAGTCCACATACGATGTATGTCACTATATGCCTATCATATCAGCTAACTCACGCACCTTCAGTCGACGATCATCCAATAGCATTTGGTGGATTTTCCAAACTGTTTCTGGTATGGTCGACCACTACGGTTTTCTGGTCGTCTTTCCAGCTCGTTCAACCTCGTTTAATCTCTGTTACTGGTTTACGACTATAAAATACTAAACAGTCTTGAAACTTAAAACATGTATTTTATAAAGTTTTGTCACCAAAGAAAATTTTTTGAAATTACTGCTGCCATCTATACGTCAGGTCGTTTTGTTGTGGGACTGCCCTCATATATGTAAGTTTTTTATTTTTGCAACTCTTATGGCCATTATTACAACTTGCCAATAGCTAAAGTTAGGATGTTATCGGGCAGATTATTGGTTTTTCGTTATTACAACTATACTTTAAGCTAAAAGTGACCGATAAGGTAAAGGGAAGATATTGTTGCCTTTAACTTTTAACGTGAGGTTTGTGTATTTAATGTTGCTAAATTTTCTGATCTATGAAGAAGAAATTCACACCAATTAAGTTTTGGAAATAAATTTATTTGCATATACATATTTAAATATATGCTTGTATATTTTAAAAAAAGTTTATTTACACATTTACAACAATTAAGCAACTTATATTAAAGATTTTTAGATTTATTCCATTGTTTGCTTGCGAACAAAAAAATGAACGTTGCAACTACGTATTTTATTAAGCATTTGGTCAAAAGTAATCGGTGTTTCCTTTGGTGTTGCCACAATATCAAAAATATTAATTTTATTTTACTGGGAAGTTGTAATAACGAAAAGAAATTAAAGGTAACTTTATTGGTCACTTTAGCTAAAGCTACCTTTAACTAACATTTACTTTAAAGGTAAGTTGTAATAAATTCATATCGACCAACAATTTTTGAAAATTTTTACAAGATTTTTTGAAGGTCACCACAAGGTCGCTGAGATCGGTTAAAAAAATAATTAAATATAGAAAAAACTGAAATGCAGTTTGTTGCATTCAAAAAACCATCCGTCCAACAATAAAGTGTATAAAACCAATTTCAGTCATATTCCCCAGTTAAAGCAGTCTTCCGATATTCTTTCAAATCTAAAGATTTATAAGTATAAAATATTTTACTCAAACTTTGTTTGTGTATGTTTTTGTTGTTTTTTAAGTGACTTCTCCACATATGGTCTGCATACCGTACCGCTTTTTTTTTTCCTAATCCCCATATAATAATCACATCTGATATAACTTAAAAATGTTTGTCAAATGTCAAAAAATATCTGGCAATCTCACTTAAATTTGGTACACATATGTTAATTTATTTCTGCCAAATAGACCTTACCCAGTACGATTGCAAGTCATATACTATTCCGAAGGTCAAAGTATATGACTATCGTATATCACTCTTTGGTCAGGGGGTATGATGAATTTCTGCAGATGTTTGTACCTACGGATTGACTCAGAATTACTCTGATATTTACTATATTCACCGCTTAAAAAAATATATATATTCATAAATATATGAAAAAAAAATCGTTAAGGGAATTTTCGAGATATGGCGGTTTGAGAGGATTTTTTGAGAAGAAGTTTTTTTTTTTTGACGATTTTTTGTGTTTCATGCTATTATTGATTTTACTTTTTGATAACAAAAAAGTTGGGCTTGAAAGTATTCAAAAAAAATCGCAACAATAATATGGGTGAGTTCCAAAACGTCATTTGCAATGCAACTAAACAAAGTCATGCATTCCTAAACGCAACCATGTAAACGTTGACAATGTCACACATCCCTAAATGTATAATAAAAGTTATAGATGCGTAACAAAAAGCAAATTGATAATCACTAATTTTGTTGACGTAGTGTATTTATTACAAAGTACACAACACACTTGTTTGCTTTGTTTCGAAACAGTAGTAAAAACGCATCGCTGCAATATGTTTCGACCAGAGTTCAGAAGAAAACACATACTGAATAAAAAACTCGTACATATATGTAAACAATCATAGCTCAGACCAACAAACACATATTCTTATTTTCATATCAATTATGTGTGTTTCTAAATTTTGTACGGTTCCGAACACAATCATGACTGTGTTTCGTTTTAATATTTCGTTATGTAGACGAACATATTTCTATCGCGTATTTTTTTGCTTTGAACACACGTAAACTACACAGATTAGAGTGTAGCTTTATTTTAAATTCGTGTTCTTGCACGTGTGCTGCTAAAATAACATAACATGTTCTTGAGCGCGTACATAAAAATTAAAACATCCACTCGCGATCGGAAAAATCTGCAACACCCCAATAATAATTGTTTGAACCAAATTTATTAAAAAAATCTAAAATAATTCATTGGCAGTTGTAAAGAAATAAAAATAAAAAGATAATAATAAAATAAAACAAAAAAAAAAAAAAAAAAAAAAAAAAATACAGTGGACCCTCGGTTAACGTACACAATTGGTTCCAGCATCTTGTTCGTTATGCTAAACATTCGTTAAGCAAAACCATTATTCCCATATTAATCAATGTAAAATAAAATAATGCGTTCCAGGTCGAAAAAATACAATCTAATATGTTTCAATTTGAACTTTTATTCAAAGAAAGTAACATAAAATGCATCAAAACTTTTAAAGAACTGAAAAAATACACCAAAATATTTTTAGTTCAGCTTTTATTTTTTAAGGAACTGAATATGTGTTGGACGGTAGGAGACAATCTGAAATGGAAAAAAGAAAGAGTGGAAAAGAAAAATTTTTTTATAATGGGTACATGCATACCTAGTTTTTTTTAAACAAAAAACTGTCCAGAGTCGTTTGTTTCTGACGTCGCTTCGAAATTTGTAGAAAATGAGACACAGCATTATCGTTGAATAATTCTGTTGTACGTATAACCTCTGTCTGATTGGGGTGATGCTTTTTAACGCATGATGCCACAGAATCCCATGCTTTGAGCATTTCTCTGATTGCGCTAGACGATTGCTGTTCTTCTCTTATCTCCTAGTCTGATAAAGTCTGCTTCTCAACATCTTGCTGTAAACCACATTGCAATTCTACAAGCTCTTCGGTAGTCTGATCTTCGCTGTGCTCTGCTATAAGCTCAGCGATGTCATTGCTATCCACCTCTAGCCCAATCTGGTCAGCCAAAATTATAATTTCGTTGGTTATTGGATCCGTAGATACTGCGTCGAGTCCTTCAAATGTGTATTTGGCAAAGCGTTCGGGCTAAAGTTTTTTCCAGGAAGATTCGAGTGTTCTCTTAGTAACGCCTTTCCATGCCTTTTCAATAATTCTGAGACAACTAACAATGTGGAAGTGATCTTTCCAAAACTCTTTTAGAGTGAGATTGGTTTTTTCAGTCACATCAAAGCAATGCTGGAAAAGTTCTTTAGTGTAGAGCTTCTTGAAGTTAGAAATAACTTGCTGATCCATGGGCTGAAGCAGTGGGGTTGTATTAGGAGGCAAAAAGCGAATTTTGATGAATTTCAACTCTTCAATGAGATCATCTTGTAAACCTGGTATATGTGAAGGAGCGTTTTCCATAATAAGCAAGGCACGAAGAGGCAAATCCATCTCAATCAAATATTCCTGCACAGAGTAGCCAAAAACTTTATTGATCCACTCAGAAAAAGATCACGTTTCACCCAAGCTTTACTGTTGGACTTCCACATGTCATTTAGCTTGCTCTTGTCGACATTATGCTTTTTGAAGGCACGTGGATTCTCTGAATGATAGACAAGAAGTGGTTTTATTTTCAAGTCGCCGCTTGCATTGGCATAAAAAAGCAGAGTAAGGCGGTCTTTCATTGGCTTGTGGCCGGGCATTGCTTTCTCATCTGCTGTTATGTACGTTCGCTTGGGCATCTTTTTCCAAAAAAGACCCGTTTCGTCGCAATTAAAAATCTGCTGGGGCAAGTAACCCTCAGTATCCACAAGCTTCTTGAATTCGCCGACAAAACTCTCTGCTGCCTTAGCGTCTGAGCTTGCTGCTTCACCATGTCTCATAACGCTATGAATACCAGTACGTTTTTTAAAATTCTCGAACCACCCCTTACTTGCTTTGAACTCTTCTCCTCTGGCTGTTGATGTTCCCGGTGACTTTTCAATAAGATTGGTGAATATCATTTTAGCCTCACCACCTCAAGCTTGTCCTTATTCATGAGGATAATAGAAATCGTTGATTTCGATAAGTTGAACGTACGTCCTAAATCAGCCACACCCAAACCTTGTTTATGTTTTTCAGTGATCTTGAGTTTTATTTCAATAGTTATTTTGGCTCTTTTATTTTTCTCTTTCTCCGAATCTTTTTTTGAAGGCATTTACGTATGTTATTTTGCAATTTTTATAAAAACAAAATTAAAAATAGAACAGTTGTATGTTTCAACACGTCTTGTTATGCACACAGGTGGTACAATTATGCACAAAAATAAAATAAAATGCACAATTATGAAACAAAAGCTAAAAAAAAAGACAGCACTATAATGTGTATTCGGGGTTTCCCCTGACCCAGACAGAAATTTTACATGCAATTTTCGTTGGTCGTTATGCGAAACTTCGTTCGTTAACAGAAACTTTTTTCCCAAAAAAATGTGTTCGTTATGCGAAATGTTCGTTATGCGGGACGTTCGGTAATCGAGGGTCCACTGTATATGTAAAAATAAAAATATAGTAATAAAACGAAAGCAGAGAAATTTTATATGTTGTTTATGACTTGATTTGGTTTTTATCCGATCGCGAGTGGATAATGTTTTAATTTTTAGATGTACGCGTTGAAGAACATGTTCTGTTTTTTAGCAGTACACGTGCAAGAAAACGAACTTAAAATAAAGCTACACTTAAATCTATCAAAAAAAAAAAAAAAAAAAAATTTTGCGCATATATTTCTCAAATTTGGTTTGTGTATGTTTTTGAAAAAAATAAGTGACCTTTGCTAAATATGGTCAGGATCGGCCCATTTTTCTACCTAATCCCCATATAAATATAGCATATGAACTTTTTCACCTCTGAAGGCAAAAAAAAAAATAATAATGACACTTAAATTTGGTTTATGCTTATTTTCTATATCTAATTAGTTGGACCTAAGCGCTAAGGTCTCTAAACGCATGGTATTGGGTAGCGTATAGTCGATCTAGACCGACTATTATTTTCTTACTTGTTTATGGTCATGATGCGTGTATTTTTCGACTTAGTCCCCATATACATATTTATTGTGATATAAAGTTTTTTTCTACCGGAGACAAAATAAAATCTAGGTTTATGCTTATTTTCGATACACTCAAAATATGTTATCGTTAAAATTAATTGAAAATGTATATTTAAATCTATAAGTATATATGAGTATAATTAACTTTATAATTCATTTATTTTTAAACAACAAAAACCAACAGACAAAGCGGTACAAATATATAACAAAGCGTTTTTATATACTGACAAAAATATAACTACAAATCACGAAAAATAAATGTTCGTTTGTTTTTCATTATTATTATATTTTTTTATAAATATAACAAAAGCGAATTAACGACAATGTTTATAAACATCAGTTATAGCAACATGTTGCATACGCCATCATTCTAATTCCTGTTCTTAATTTGAATTGATTTATAAATTGTATTTAAAGGAAAAGGAATAAAAGAATGAATACGAATATTTTTTTTTTTAATAAAAAAAAAAAAGAAATAACGGAAAAGTATTATTGTCTAGTTTTATTTTCAATAACTGGTATAAACAACATTGTACAAAAACTATATTAAGTATTGTAAATTGTAACTTTAGAATTAATATTGAAAACGTTAAAATAAAAATTTTTTCTTAGCTTGAATAACAAACTGTTAATGTAAAAATATTTTGAGTGTATCCTATTATAACCTCAGCAAAATTGGATCTAAGACCTTTTCTCGTAACTAGTATCGTCGGCCTAGACTGACTATAAATTTCTTACTTGTTACGATTTCAAATGTTTTAAATCTTAATAATATATTTCTAGGAATAAATTTAATGTATTCATTTAATTTCTTTATCACATTAACAACGAATCAGCGCTACTATTCGAACACACTTCAATTGAAGTGTTTTAATTTCATTTAAAATCGATTTTAATTTATGTTGCAATTTTTTCTGTACGGGTTTCTTGCGTTAAATTAAATTGAATGCAAATGTATTTTGGCTTCAATCATCTTTGTATATTAGGGTGGGCTGATGTTAATAAAATAAGATATCCATCGAAATTTTAATTCAAATATTAAGCAAACCTTTTTTCACAAACATATTTTGATATTTAATGGCGTTTTCTTTTCTGACAAAAAATGTCGCATTTTATTTGCACTTTTTTCGAAAAGTGTATTTTTTTATATATTCTGAATTAAGAGTAACCATATCTTATACATCAATCGAAAGGTCTCAAAGTCGAGCCCTCGTAAATCGCAAAAAATTGCTGCCATTGACTTCTTTCAGGTCGTAGTGTGAGAATATTTCTTCAATGTTCTGATTTTTTCAATATTTTCACCCTATGACTTCAAAGAGGATAATAATCAACATTTTTTACATCTTATGAACACAGCACTTTGAGACCTTTCGATTGATGTATAAGATAAGGTTGTTCTTAATTCAGAGTGTATAAAAAAGTATACTTTTCAAAAAAAAGTGCAAATAAAATGCGACATTTTTGCCAGAAAGATGCACAGTGAAGCGTTTAGTGTATAAAAATCGATCTTGGAATATATTAATAAAATATAAGTAAGCCAACTTAAGGCTAGATATTTTAAGTATATCGAATATGTTAAGGTTAATGAGATAAAAATATTTCCAAAAGATGTTATAACATTATAAAATCAAATTTTTTTAAAGAAAAATTTATAATTTATATGCTAATAAGTAAGATATGTATGTTTAAAAAAAATCAAAAAAATCGCTTTGTTACTTATTTTACCACTATCTGATTAAACGTAGTGTCTTTTTTATACCGTCCCCACCGTTTGTAATAATTAGAAAATAAAATCTGGTTCCCATATATGTGAATGATCCTTATAACAAGCGGAGTTGATATAGCGATATCCGTCTGTACGCTTGTGCAAATCACACCCTCAATAGGTCAGCTTGGTTGATCATTTTTATTGAAAATGAGTCATTAAGATCCTGAGAAGGTTGCTATTTAAAATCATCAAAATCGGTTCTATAACTCCCGAGATATTAATAAAGAAATGAAAAAAAGGTAAAAAAAAAGATTTTTCTATGCTGCTCTTGTTATCGTTGTTTTTTCAAAAGTTTTTATATTGTATCGTAGCTGTAATAGTTGTTGTTTCTGTAGTCGTTGTGTTGTAGCATTTGCTTCATGAGGGTGTGTACTGTATTGTGTCAATTTGGCTTAGACGGGTATTGGCACAGAGTGTTTGTTGTTATAGTTTAGTGGATAAACATAATTGTTATTTGCTTGCTGTGTTCTTTTTTTGTACACGTGAACGCTGATAAACAAACAAAAATTTAACTGTAGTTACATTTATGCTTATTGCATATAATAATTGCTTTCAATTAACAAAGCATAAAAATACCTTAAATTTTTGCAAAATATCTTTTACTACATGAATTGTACCAAAGAGCAACCCGATACCATAATATCTTCATTTTAAACATCATTGTAAAAAATCTAGCCATAATAGTTTGAAATTTAGCCTTTTCTTGTCTCTTAGTGTTGACAAACTTGGGTATAATATAGTCATAGCCTAGTGGAAAATATTCAGAAATCAATAGATGAAAAGGAAATAGCCGTTTGTGCCTTCCTAATTGAAAGGGCATTAAACCGAAGAGGAGTAGAATCAGTGACATCAAAATGGATGGTAGAAGTGCTCTACACGAGATCAGTAGAAACAACAGCAGAGGGGGAGACCATAGCCGTAAACACAACCACAGGATGCCCACAGGGAGGACTTTTTTCGCCCTTAATGTGGAGTCTGGTTGTTGACGAATTACTAATGAAACTGTCGGAAGTAGGAATATAATGTCAAGGCTACGCGGGCGATATAGTCTTAAAAGCAAGGGGCAAATTCGATAAAATCCTATGCGACATTGTGCAAAGAGGGTTGAGGATTATATGTCAATGGCGTAGGGCAACAGGATTGAACATCAATCCAACAAAGACCACTATTGTAGCATTTACAAGGAAAAGGAAACTTCTAAGATGGAGGGCAATTCAAATTCTTGGGGAAGTCATCGAACCAAAAGTGGAGGTGAAATATCTGGGAATAGTACTAGACAGCAAGTTAACATGGAAGGCACATGTCGCCCACATCACTGAGAAAGCCAAGCGAGCTACAATGATATGCAGAAGGGTAGCGGGTAAAACCTGGGGATGTAAGCCCAGCATCTTGCACTGGATGTACTCTATGATGGTCCAGTTCTGAAGTCAACTCAAATGGATTTAAGTAAAAACAAAGATTAGCGTGCATTGGGATAACGGGTGCAATGAGGACGCACCCAACAGCATCACTGGAAGCACTCTTGGACCTAAACCCACTACATATAGTGGTGCAGAGGAAGGCCCTGGCAACGGCGATCAGAATCAAGGGGGATAAACCTATAACCAAGCTTTATGAAGGGCAATGAAACCTAATAAGTCAAGTTAATGATTACTCCCTCCTGGATTGCACATGGACAGGGTCGAGAAGAAATATGATTAAGATCAGCCTCAGTTGCTCATCGAGAAACAGTTCGAGTACATATTTATACCCTTTACTACTGTGTGGTCAGGGTATAATGACTTTGTGCTGATGTTTGTAACTAACAGATTGGCCTAGGCCCATCTTTTATTATACCGATCGACTCTGAATCACTTTATGAGTCGATTCCGCGATATCCGTCCGTCCGTCCGTCTGTCCTTCTGTCAGTCTGTGTGTCCATGTAAACCTTGTAATCAAACTACAGGTCGAAAATATGAGTGTATTTCGATGAAATTTGGTACATAAGCTTCTATCGGCCATATCATTTGGTGAAAATCGGTTTATATTCCGACCTAGTCCCCATACAAATGACCTCTCTGAATTCAACTTAAGATCCAAATTATCATATAGATTTCGGTCAAATGGGTTTGTGTGTGTTTATTATATCCATTAATCAGTAGTCTAAAAATAAACCCTATAGGACAATTCTTAGTCATAGACCCCATATAAAGCTTCTTCCGATCTTCACTTAAATCTATAAAAAAGAATATGCACAGATTTTTCTCAAATTTGTGTTTTTATATATTTTTGCAAAAAATAAGTGACCTTACCAAATATGGTCAGGATCGGTCCATTTTTCGACCTAGTCGCCATATAAATATAGCATCCGATGTGAACTTTTTCATATTCAAAGGAAAAAAAAAAATTAATGATGCCACTCAAATTTGGTTTATTCTCATTTTCTATATCCAATTAGTTCTATGAGGTAGGGTACACGTATAATGGTACAGGGTATAATTTTCTTACTGTTTTAATTTTAGATTGTTGATGACCTCTTTTGGTGACATTTTTTGACTTTTTTAAACTCTCTTGCTATTAAATCACCCTGTCTACGGCTCGTTTTACGGGACTTGCCGCCTATATGTTGAGTCGTCACCATACCTCTTTCACGATATTTATTGATGATTTTCGAAATTATGGATTTATTCATAGAATATTTCTCACAGACTTTATTTTGCTTAAGACCAGCAATAAAATGATCTATTATTTTGGGTTTTAACGCTTCACAAAACCTTATGCCGGCCATTATTTTATAATAAATAAATAAAAGATTACGACATTCAAAAATACAATTGTATTTAAAAAAAAACAGTTGAAAGAAACCGGCAGAAACTGTAAATATTTAAATAACTATTAAGATTTGATACATTTCCTTACATACCATCTTTTTATCATTTTTATTGTTTTAATCAACGCTGGTACAGAAGTTTAAAAGTTTCCGTTGTTTTGTCATCCCTAAAGAAAAAAATTTTTTTGTTATTCGTTTATCTATTTTTTTTTTTTTAATTGTCTTTGTTTTTTCTAATAAAGAGTGATTTCGCAAAAAAAAAAAAAAAAAAACAAGTAAGAAAATTAAAGTCGATCTATACCGACTATACGATACCCTATACCTTGCGTTTAGAGACCCTATCTCTCAGGCCCAACGAACTGGATATAGAAAATAAGCATACATCAAATTTGAGTGAGATTTTTATTAATTTTTTTGGCTGAAGATATGAAAAAGTTCATATCGGATGATATATCTATATGGGGACTAGGCACAAAAATGTACCGATCCTGACCATGTTTGGTAAAGTCACTTATACTGTGAAAAAATATATACAAACCAAATTTGAGAAAAATCTGTGCAATAGTTTTGTTTTTTGATAGATTTAAGTGAAGATCGGGAAGCAGCTCTATATGGGGCCTATGACTAAGAATTTTCCTATAATGATTATTTTTGAACTACTGATTAATGGATGTAATAAACACATACAAACCCATTTTGACTGAGATCTACATGATAATTTTGAACTTATGGCAATTTATGTCGATTTCATACGGTTCATTTGTATGGAGACTATGTCTGAACATCGACCGATTCTTACCAATTTCAATAGCGTTCATCCCATGGCCGATGAAAGCTTATATACCAAATTTCATCAAAATATATTCATATTTGCGACCTGTAGTTTGATTACAAGCTTTACATGGACACACAGACGGACGGACGGACGGACGGACATTGCTATTTCGACTCGAAAAGTGATTCTGAGTCGATCGGTATAATTAAAGATGGGTCTAGGACGAATATTTTTGATTGTTACAAACAGCAGCACAAAGTCATTATACCCAAACCACATCGTGGTATAGGGTATAAAAACCCCATAATTAGTAAATAACAAAATTGGAAAATTCAGAATTTTGTAAATGTTTCCAATGTATTGTCACCCAGTGTATATGTAGAAATATAATAAAATATATAATTATGCATGCCTTTTTTGGTAAATAAAGCAACTCTGTTCAATAAAACAAATAGTAGAGAGACTTGTTTTTGGCATATAATTGAAAAAAAAAAATCATTAAATTAAAAAAAAAAATATGTATAATAAATATTGAAAAAAGTAACAAAATACCTAATTCTGCAATTTTTTTATCCCTTTCCCTTTTTAGGAAATTGGATAACCAAGTTCAGATATATTCTTCCAAATTTCGTAAATTTTACTTCTATATAAGTAAAATTTTGTATAAATTCGATCCACTGTAAGATGTATACTAATTAATTCTAGCTAATACTAATTCTGAATTAAAATTTAGAAATTTTTTTAGAAATTAAAATTCTTTTAAATCCATTTTTCGGCCCACTCTTTGTTCATATATGTAAGTATCGGTCCCAGTATGATGATGTTTTTTATTTGTTTTTTTTTTTATGTTGAAATATTGATGACGCGTTTTGTGGTGGACTCTGATGATGTTGATGTTGACACATATGATAAAATTGTGTAATTGAAAATCAAATGAATTTGTTTGCATATTTTTTTTGCTCTTATTCACATATATTTGTTCTGACACTTCTCACCGTCTGCAACATCCAAAAGGCGTCTATTAAATTAAGTTTTTTTTGGTCTGCATTTTGCAAAAATTTTATGAGAGTAGCAAAATTTAACTGTTAATTGTAATGCAATGAAATGAAAATATTTTAAATTGACAATTGAATTTCAAATTTGCAAGTTCCGGTTAGTTTAAATTATTTCGAGCTGCTTAGAAATTGCCCAGTTGGCCACAGAATGCAAATTTGTATGAAAGTTTTTTTTTTAACGAATTTTTATGAACTTTTCAAACAACTTTGCACATGTCTCTTTGCCGATCTGTGTTTTAAAATATTATATAGATTGTTGGAAAACTGTTTTTAAAAATGGTATCCTTAAATATTTAAGTCCTTTTTACATACTTAATCCTTGGCTATTATGTTTAACAACCAACTTTTCTTGTGTATATTTATTTTCATTTTTAAACACTAAAACCAAAAAAAAAAAAAAATCGCCATCGCACTGTATGAAAATTATTATATACGAGTATTAACAAAGACGTGCAAATTTATGTTGTGTAATAAATACTTTTTTGAAAAATGTACACAGTCGTGTATTGTGGTCTCCTGTATTGTGGTCACACTTTATAAATCTTTTTACTATCAGTACACAACAGTATTGAATTATGAATTATGGGTCAAGAGAAAGAGAACTTTATTATAGCCGCCACTCTATGTGACAGATGGCATAATTCAGTTTGGCATTCCATTTGTAATTCACCGAAATACGAATTTGTGATTTCATATTCTTGATCCTTATAACATTACAAGTTTGTTGAAATCACGATGGATAGGATTAGGTTAACAGTGATTACCATTATTTCGAGCTATTGCTATTTCAAATTTCGGAAATCGAGCAGGTTTGCACCAATCGTCTAGTTTAGTGGATAAATATTCATTAGAAACATTTTTTTTTTTTGTTATAAAACATATACAACAACAAAGATGTACTTGAAATTTATTTGTGCTTATCACTGACTCACTGTAACGCTGTGTGATTTATAATGAAATAAATAAATAAATAAAAAAAAAAAAAAAACAAGTAAGACTGTTAAACTCGGCCATGCCGAATCTTAGATAAAACCCATCTGGGTTTTATGTTTAAGTCAATATCTTGAATTATTGAATCATTTTTAACAAATAGAAACAAAATATTTGAAAAAGTAAACAATTCGATTGAATTAATACTAAATTATTACAACAAATACCTAGAATTTATAAAATTTGTTAGAGGTGTCTCCATATTTAAAATCATATGTTGGCACAATGATACCCGATTTACCCTAATTTAATTAACAACCTGATTGAAACAATGGCAAATAATATGGTCCTAAGTTTTATTTGTGAATGAGCGTGACAGACAGACTGACGGACGGACATAGCCATATAGCGGCGATCTGTTATAAGGATCAACATTATATATATTTTATGGTGTCGCAAATTGATTTTTGGATGCGTTACCAATGGAATGGCAAAGTAATATATACCCTTTGCACAGTGGTGTGAAGGGTATAAAAACATTTCTTAAAAAAATAACGTTTTCTTTCAAAATATTTTTTTAAAACTTACGTTTTCTTAAAAGAAATACTTTTCTTTAAAGAATACTTTCTTAAAAAAAGTATATTTTCCAAAAAAAAAAGTAAATTTTCTTTTTATTCAAAAACTAATTTTTTTTTGACAAGTAAATTTTCTTAAAAAGTTCCTTTTGTTAAAATAGTAAACTTTCCAAAAGCACATGGGTAATTTTATGTAAATAGGCCAAAATGATGAAACTGGAGGATATTTTAATTTTCTCAACATAAAAATTAATAAATTATTTATCCAACAAATAGTTTGGGCATTACCTTAGCTCATAAATTTGTTGTATAAATTTTAAAAAATATTTTTTTTTATTTTTAAACCTATGAAATATCATTCCCTCACATGCAACCATTACTATCTAAAAATACAAAAATAAATATTTCTTACATAAACAGTTACTACTTCTCTTTTCTGACTTTTGTTTTTTAAAATAAAGACTTCAAGAGTTATTTATATGTAATTAATTATTTTTTTGTCTTCCCGTGTTGTCTTTATATGACAACAAGGTTTGCAATGCATGTTCCAAACCATTCCCTCGCTCATTAATAATTTACGATTTTCAGCTAGATGGCGCTGTTATAAAGCTAGAAACAGTACACACGCTGAGCACATGTTCTTACCTGCCTGTAAAACAAAATTCAGCCATCTTATAGAAGTTCTTCAGTGTGTAAGGAGGAATTGAATAAACTTATTTGATAAGTGATGATATTATCATTCCCTCATTTAATGGAGTTAATTTGTATCCTAAAAATGTATTAATGAGTATTTTATTTTCCTTAAATGGATAATTTGAGAACGTGTATAGATTTTTTTTTTAATTTTACGTAACAGTACAAATTTCTGAAGCTAATATTTTTAAAGTTTTCAGTCCCTCACGGGTAATTCCCTCATTTTAGGGAATGGTGCTTTGGTGAGTGACTGGTTCTATTATTTTTCAGAACTAGTACAAAAGACATTTTTGTTGTATTTTGTTATTTTTTTACGCAATTAACTTATATTAAAATATTTTAAACTAATTTCTCAAACAGAACTTGTATATTTGGGTCAAACAGAAAAAAATAACTTTTAATGAACGGAAATTGCAGTGAACCAAGGGGAAAAACTATATAGTGTACCTGTAAAAAAAAAGAAATGCAAATCAAAGAGCAAAAAATTTTTTATTAAAATTATCATTTTAAACATGTATTTTCCGAAAAAATGTCATTCTCTCATTTACTCATTTCAATAAATAATAAAAAATTTATTGTTAATAGTATTTTTTAATATTAAGCGTGACAGCTATTTTTTCTATTTAGTACCTTCTCTAGTATCTTGTTACAAAAAATTAGAAACTTCTGATATATTTTGTTTTCTCGTGTCACTCATATGATAATTGCCTATTTGCGTAGAATCACCCACATTCTTTTTAGAAAAAGTCGCTTTAATAAACGATATTTTCTTTAAAAAGTTCCATTTCTTAAAAAAGTACATCTTCTTAAAAAAGTTTCATTTCTTAAAAAAGTGCATTTTTTGTTTAAAAAAAATTCACTTTCTTAAAAAAGTACATATTTTCTTAAAAATATACATTTTCTTTAAAAAGTACATTTTCTTAAAAGAGTTCATTTTCTTAAAAAAGTAAATTTTAAAAAAAAAACTTAAATTTCTTAAAAAAAGTGAATTTTACTTAAGAAATTACTTCTTCATAAAAAATTAACTTTTTAAAAAAAAGTACATTTTCATAAAGATGTACCTTTTCCGAAAAAAGTATATTTTCTTAAAGAAGTACCTTTTCCGAAAAAAGTAAATTTTCTTTAAAAAACTAAATTTTCTTTAAAAAATTTAACAAGTTAATTTTCTTAAAAAATACATTTTCTTATAAAGGCAACTCAAGAAATACTAGTGGAAATTAGAAGTATAAATGCAAAAAATATTAAAAATTCAAAAATAACGATTGTTTGTTTGGACAGAGTTGTATCTTCTGAAATTAATACGAAGTAAAAGCTGTATGGTACGAAAACTGATTCTAACCACATTGCTCATAGGCCTGACTTTAGATGAGTGTTTTAAAGCGCTGAGCAAAAAAGTGCAAGTACGAGTGTATGTGAAGGTTCACGGTTCAAACCTCACGGCCGCCCTAAGTAGAAAAATTTCATATAGAAACAATCTATTCAATTATAACATAACAATTATCACAATGTTCAATAAATCGCTGATGAAGGCTAAAATGCCAGAAACTGATCCGATTAAGAATACAGTGTAGTTATGAATTTTTGAAATATATGCTTTCTTCTTCTTCTTTATCACGCACCATTGAAAAAAAAAATACTTTTGCTTAAAAAATTACCTTTTTTAAAGAAAAGTACATTTTCTTAAATAAGTACCTTTTCCGAAAAAAGTAAATTTTCTTTAAAAAAGTACTTTTTCTTTAAAAGTACCTATTTATTTAAAAACTACTTTTTTTTAACAAGTTAATTTTTTTAACAAATACCTTTTCTTAAAAAAGCAACTTTTTTTTTAAAACTACTTTTTCTTAAAAAATTACTTTTTTAAAAAAGTTTATTGTCATAAAAAGTACGTTTTTTGAAAAAAGTAAATTTTCTTAAAAAATTTAAATTTTTTTAAAAAGTAGCTTTTTATTTAAAAACTAATTTTTTTGACAAGTAAAATTTTCTTAAAAAGTTCATTTTCTTAAAAAAGACTTACATTTCTTAAAAAATTACATTTTCCTAAATTACATTTTCTTAAAAAAGTACATTTTATCAAAAAAGTACCATTTTTTTCAAAAAATTCAAATTTCTTAAAAACGTAGCTCAAAAAAAATTTTTTTTTAAACAGTACCTTTTCTATTTTTTTCTTAAAAAAGTACATTTGCTTAAAAGATATATTTTCTTAAAAAAGTAAATTTTCTTAAAAAACTATATATTCTTAAAGATGAACATTTTCTTTAAAAAATACATTTTCTTAAAAATGTACATTTTCTTAAAAAGTAAATTTTCTTAAAAAACTATATTTTCTTAAAAAAGTACATTTTCTTAAAAAAGTACATTTTCTTAAAAAAGTACATTTTCTTAAAAAACTGTATTTTCTTAAAAAAGTAAATTTTCTAAAAAAAAGTACATTTTCTTAAACAAGTACAAAAGTACATTTTCTTAAAAAATATATTTTCTTAAAAAAGTAAATTTTTTAAAAAAAACTTAAATTTCTTAAGAAAAGTTAATTTTTCTTAAAGAAGTACTTTTTTATAAAAAAATAATTTTTAAAGAAAAATTTCATATAGAAACAATCTATTCAATTATAACATAACAATTATCACAATGTTCAATAAATCGCCGATGAAGGCTGAAATGCCAGAAACTGGTCCGATTAAGAATTTTTGAATTATATGCTTTCTTCGTCTTCTTTACCACACACCATTGAAAAAAAATACTTTTGCTTAAAAAATTACCTTTTTTAAAGAAAAGTACATTTTCTTAAACAAGTACAAAAGTACATTTTCTTAAAAAATATATTTTCTTAAAAAATATATTTTCTTAAAAAAGTAAATTTTCTTAATAAAAAAAATAAATTTTCTTACAAAAGTACATTTTCTTAAAAAGTACATTTTCTTATAAAAATATATTTTCTTAAAAAAGTAAATTTTCTTAAAAAACTATATTTTCGTAAAAAAGTACATTTTCTTAAAAAAGTACATTGTCTTAAAAAAGTACATTTTCTAAAAAAACTTTACTTTCTTAAAAAAGTAAATTTTCTTAAAAAAGTACATGTTCTTAAAAAACTGTATTTTCTTAAAAAAGTAAATTTTCTTAAAAAAGTACATTTTCTTAAACAAGTACAAAAGTACATTTTCTTAAAAAATATATTTTCTTAAAAAATATATTTTCTTAAAAAAGTAAATTTTCTTAAAAAAAAAATACATTTTCTTACAAAAGTACATTTTCTTAAAAAGTACATTTTCTTATAAAAATATATTTTCTTAAAAAAGTAAATTTTCTTAAAAAACTATATTTTCTTAAAAAAGTACATTTTCTTAAAAATTTACATTTTCTTAAAAAAGTACATTTTCTTAAAAAACTTTATTTTCTTAAAAAAGTAAATTGTCTTAAAAATGTACATTTTCTTAAAAAAATTCATTTTCTTAATAAAACTCATATTTTCTTTAAAAAAAATTTTTTCTTAAAGAAGTACATATTTTGAAAAAAATAAATAAATTTTCTTCAAAAAATAAATTTTCTTAAAAAAATAAATATTTTCTTTAAAAATTACCTTTTCTTTAAAATGTACGTTTTTTTGAACAAGTAAATATTTTTCTTTAAAAAGTATATTTTCATTAAAAACTGCGTTTTCTTAAAAAAGTACACTTTCCTAAAAAGTACACTTTTTTAATAACATACCTTTTTATTTAAAAAAGTAATTTTTTTTAAAAAGTGCCCTTTCTTTAAAAAAAGTACCTTTTTGAAAAAAGCATATTTTCTTAAAAAAGAATTTTAAAAAAGTCCAGCCAGTGCCAGACAAAAATTTATTTGCTCTTTAATATATGTGACCTTCTCCGAGAAAAGGGACCTAGTGTGTCAAAAAACGGGTTGTGTCAAAAACGGTGGATTCTGGTACCTAAAAGGGTGTAGAAACTTTAAATGCGTTTTTTTTTCTCAAAATTTAATTTTCACACACTAGGTCCCTTTTCTCGGTGAAGGTCACATATTTGAAGAAAATATATGTTTTCAAAATCATCCTTCACACGCTTTAGCGTGTCAGATCGGCTTTATCCAACCTTCTAAGGCGTAGGTGGCCATGGTTGTTGAGAAGATTTTGGGGTAGCGTATTAGGGTGCGTTTCAAGTTTATGCAAATATCTAACACTGTGTCTCATAACTTCATATTTGACCAAAGGAACATTTAAGTCCTTATGAATGTTAGAATTTCTGACATACCAAGGTGCACCGGTAATTATTCGTAATAGCCCATTTTACCTTCTTTGGAATTTTTCAATATTAGACGGAAAGGCAGTACCCCATATCTGAATACCATAACACCAACTGTAAAACAGTAGTTTACAATCTAAGTTAAGTTTTGAGTTTCTGCCCATGTACTCTTTTTCAAAATGTAGAATTTTTAATTTGATTTGGGTAAGTTTTACATCTATATGTATTTCCAAGGTAGGCTGTAGTCAAAGTCAAGTATGTTATGATTATTAATTTGTATCTGCGGCCACGTTTCCCTTCTTAGAAGTAGATGCATTTCTGTCTATTAACTTTGATTTTCCATCTCTTCAACCAATCTTCTATTTGAGAAATGTAGGTTTGCAGAAATCTAGATGCTATTGATATTTTAAAAGTGACCGATAATTCCTTTTTTGAATCTCCGATTGATGAAATTACCACAGAAAATTTTAAAAAGGACGCAGGTTGTCCTTTTTTATTGGCCGCATGTGTACAATGAGAGCATTGTCCGTCGTATATTTTTTTGTCGGCTTAAGCAGTTTTGACTTTGAAAAAATAGAAATTATATGATGAATTTAAAAGAGGATACGGACAAAATTAATGCTAGTTACAGAGTTGCATTACAATAACTTTATATAGTGTAATTCAAAATTGTTTTAACGTGATGTTTTTTTTTTTTTTTTTAATTAAATATAATTTCCTTGAAAAAGTCAACAAAGAATTGATGCAACGTCGGAAAGAAATTTAATTTAAATGCAGTTTTATTTACATTAAAAATTTCAAAATAAGCTAATACCGCCTAGCTTATTTTGAAATAAAAGTTTTTTTCAAGTTTATTAAAAAAATCGCTCTTTCTTCCTGCTTAAAGACAAACTCAACAGCGAAGCCTAAGATAAGATAAAACGTATTCATGGTTATTCACGATGCTTGCACTGTGATATCCTCGTCAGAAATCGTGAAGAAATCCATATGCGCGATCTAGCATATTGACTGAAAACTTGGACATGATAAAGCTATGCAGAGCGTTATTTCGGTGTTAGGTCGGGTAATTCGGGGACGACCCTAATATATCAATTCACCCATTATCACTTTAATGTGCCTGCATACTGTTGACTTTAATTTCCTTATTTTTATATGAAAATTTTCTTCAATTCAATGTAATAAAGTTTTCGCATAAAACATTAAAACTTTATATTTAAGAGCAATAAAGTTTAATTTGAATGTGATGATACTGATGATGCTCGTGTAATATGACATTTACATTTCAAAAAATGTGTGCGCGAGAGCTAAATATTTACTGCAGGCAATAAGAACGTTTGATGATAAGGGCGAACATTTACAAAAATTTTGGATCAAACGATAAATGCTTTCAATGTTGTGTCGCATATGTAGTTCCTCCTCTGTTGTAAGTTTTTTAAATATAATAAAATACTCCTCCTGATGACATATTACAATACGTTTCTGTTTAAGCTTGTAAACATGTTTGAACATGAAAATTATATTCCTAAAAATAAAACTGGTAGGAATAACAAGCTCGTATCCTTGTGCGTACTTAAATAAATAGTATTTGGGTTGTTTAATATAGTACATAGATATTTTGGAGGCCACAAAACAAAAGTAGGAATATTTGATGACAATAGCGGAAAGATATATAAATAAATTTATTCATGGGGTGTTGTGTCATAATAAATCCGTAAATCATATTCAAACGTATGTAAATACTATTTTGCATTTTAAAATGGGGAAGCCAGAAAAAAATCTTATATTATAACAAATAAATATCTATGATATGATAAAAAAAAATCTATGAAAATGTTGCAAAATAATTCACAGACTAGGGTATTCAATTATTTGAGATTTTTATGGGTGAGACTAATGAAACTGAAAAAAAAAACCCAAGGGTATTAATTAGAACAAGTAGATTCCAGCCCTCGAAATTCGAGTGCAAATTCTAGGAAATTTTATGTTTTCATTTAATAATACATAATTCCATATCATTTAATAATAATTTGAAAAGAGCCTAAAGGTATGCTAATCAATTTTAGCCAATTCACAATTCAACACAGGGCTTTTGATATTTTAAATGAGCATTACTCAATAAAGTTTTTCCAGATGGTGCAAATCTGTAAATCTGGTGGGGGTTTTTTTTTTGTCAAAATCGGTTATTATTTAAGGTAATTACATTGGTTACAAGAAATCACCTTGCCTATTAATATATTAAAAGACATCAGCTTCGGCTGAGTTTCGTGTCTTAACTGAATCTCCATTTTTGAAATTAGTTCGCTTGTACGAAATAAAAAAAAATCGCTACTGTGCGGTGGTTGAAAACAAAAAAGTTGTTTTACTAATTCCTAATTCTTGGAACTTCCCTTTTTAATTACTTCTACCTAAATCGCTATTTATTTAATGGTTTTGGGATTTTTAACGCAAATTATCGACTAAGACCATTTTCTTTTCAAATGAAATTTATTGAAGAAACTGAGAAGCAAAAAAGACTTAGTTTTGTGGAAAATATTTTCAAAAAGCATGAAAAAAAATGTTTTTCCCACATTTTACTTCATAAGCACCACAAAAATTTTTAAATCAATTTTTTAAAAATTTTTAATTATTGCACAGGTCTCTAGCAATAATTTGGCTTTTACAGATTGAAAAAAAATCAATTAGTCGACGAGTTAAAGCCAAAAAAACCATATAAACAATATGCTGAAAATCGGCATTTGACTGCAAAGTTCGAAGGTCGATTAAAAAAAAATTCGAACTAACATAAACAAACGCCGCGATACGGGTCTTCTAATTTAGCCTCTATTTTCACCCCTCACTCTCAGAATCGACCAAACTTTTGCTAACCTGAATTTGTTCCACAGTGATATTATAGATTTTTAGCATTAAAAGTGCAAATACAGCTTTTCTAATTGTATTATAGAATTTATTCAATTTATTTCAGGCTTCACCAAATGTATTATTAATTGAACTTCAGAAACTATTAGTTATAGTTTGTATATATACCCTACACCACTATGTTGTCAGGGTATAATGACCTGATGTTTGTAACTACCAAAAATATTTCACCTAAATCCATCTATTATTATACCGATCGAATCACTTTCTTTAGCGATGTTCGTTCGTCCGTCTGTGTGTCCATTTAAACTTTTAATCAAACTACAGGTCGCATATATGAATACATTTTGATGAAATTTAGTGTATAAGCTTCTCTCGGCCATAAGATAAACGCTATTGAAATTGGTGAAAATCGGTTCATGTTCAGACCTAGTCTCCATACACATGGCTACTATGACATCGACTTAAATTGCCACAAGACCCAAATTATCATATAGAGATCGGTCAAATTGGGTTTGTGTGTGTGTATAACATCCATTTATCAGTAGTACAAAAATAAACGCTATAAGACAATTCTTAGTCATAGACCCCATATGAAGCTGATTCCCGATCTTGCACATATTTTTCTCCAATTTGTGTTGTATATTTTTTTGCGAAAAATAAGTATCCTTAAAAAATATGGTCAGGACCGGTCCATTTTTCGACCTACTCCCTTTACAAATATAGCAACCGGAATAAACTTTTTTTTATATCCGAAGGCAAAAAATTTAATAACAATGCTACTCAAATTTGGTTTATGCTTATTTTCTATGTCTAATTAGTTGGACCTAAGAGATAGGGCCTCTAAACGCATGGTATAGGGTATCGTATAGGCCGACCATCCATCCATATGTCCGTTCGCCCTTCCGTCTGTCTATTGTAATCAAACAACCAGTGTTGCCATTTTAGCATTTTAGTTGCAAGATTTAGCAACTTTTTTTTGTCGTTTAGCATCCAAAATTTATGAAAAGATGCTAGATGCTAACTTAGCATGCTAGATGCTAACTTAGCATCTTTTATTAATAAAAAGCTGCTTTTAGCATCTTTTTTTTTTTTTTTTTTTTATTTTTTTCATTATTTTTGTATATGCGATTTTAATTTTATTGGTATTGATATGTTTTAATTTCTCAAAGTGTAATACGAGAATTTTGTGTACTACTCTTTTTACCACTCTGCTCGTTTCTTTCGACAAATATAACAGAACACTTTGAAATAGAAGAATGTAAACACCAACAACAGATTTTAATGAATTAAAAAGTCGATTGCCAAAAAAATATTAAAATATTAAAAAAATGCCAAAATTTTGAATACAAGACACATTAAACCGGGTAAAAGAACCGATAACCAATATATTAGAAGAGTCTAAATTTAGATCATCTGAAACAGAAAACATTCAAATCCAATGGAGTTACATCACAGAACAATATTGAGATACAACACTGAATACATCCTCTTTATGGATTGAAGTTAACAAAAATTCTATTGGCGAAAATCCATTTAAAGAGCTATCAATATTTGTATTGTCTTTATTAGTTTTGTCTTTCTCAAAAGCCGAAGTTGAACGTTTGTTTAGTTTAATGGCGTTTGAACAGAATAAAATCCGAGTTGTTATGTTCCGTTTGAAATTGAAAAATGGATGAACTTGAAGATGAAGACATCACAGAAATATTAGATTCCATAAACCAATTATTGTAACTAGCAGATTCTACCGTTCGAAATTCGAGTGCAATTTCTAGGCAGCTTTATTTTTCAACTTAGCCAATTCACAACCCAACACTCATTAACAAACACCTTAACAAATTTAATAAAATACACATAGCATATGTATAATTTTATGTATGTGTTAGTAGCAACTTCAAATGCAATTTACTCAAAATAAAGGAAAAAATTTAAAAATCTGTAAATCTGCAAAACGTCAAAATCGCGATAAAACGGTTGAACAAAACATCGGTCACAAGAAATCGCCTGGCCTATTAATATTATAGATATAATCGTATCTTTTGATAATGTAAATTCTGTTATATTTGAAATTAAAAAAGTCCCTCTAAAATTCAAAATATTTAAAATTAAAAAAACTCAATTTGATGTTAAACAAATTACAGATGAAATCCAAAAAAATTTTAATTAAAATTTTAAAATATAAATCGAAACTTATGTTTTATATTAATTTTCTGATTTAAAAACCAAAGAATTTATTAATAAGTATTTAATTTTTCAATATAAAGGTAATGAAATTTGAAAAATAATTTAGCATCTTTTTTTTTTTTTTTTTTTTGACTCCAGTACGTTTTAGCATCTTTTTTTTGCAATTTAGCATCTTTACAATTTCAAATTATGGCAAAACTGCAAACTACAGGTCGCAAATATGAATATATTTCGATGAAATATATCTTATAATTTTAATCGTTTATAAACTTATGGAGCTTTTCCATAAACCCTTTCATTAGGGATTTTATAGTGCTTGCTTTCACTTTTTGTGAATGGATTGTCCATCTCTTTTTAAAATCTTCTACTTTTTTGGTCATCTTCTTCGTGCTCTTCAACTTCATTTTCACAAGGGCCCGATATGTGTCCACTGCCCTAACCTCTGGACTCCCTTGGTACAAAAATACGTTATTGTTATTTTACTTGTCAAGAGCTTTCATAGTGTCTAGATGCCAAATCAGGCCAAAAGTATGTGCGCACATTGTGTTGCCTTATTAAAGGAAATTATTTTCTTTGCCCAGACCCCTTAATAAAATTCCCCTTATAAATTTCGCTATTTATAGAGCCCTTTGTTATTTATAGAGCCCTATTATGCAGCAGATGCCTTTTTTTCAACATGATTTCAATTTGTGTGTTTTGTTTTTTGTCTTCAAATTTTTGCAGCGTCCCTGTCTGGAACATTTTGGAATGTGTTCCAAACCTTCAGCTGCCTTTATACCGGATGTATTGGGAGCTTTCTTCGATATGCTTTCTATTTCCTTGGCCTTACAAACGTAATTTTGGTCTTTCTTTCTTCCCGGACCAAGTTTTCTATTAATGGTGAAGTTCTCCTGATAACATTGAAAACAGTTTGATTCTTTGGCCAACTTTTTGTAGGACCAAGTTAGATTTTGTTGAAAATATTTAACATTTCTAACACGTAATTTTATATCGTCATTCATTTTAATCAGCCTAACAACAAATCAACAGAATAATAACTGACACATTTCTTGAAGATAACTTGATAAAAATAACTCAAATAATACTTCCAAAAAAAAGTTAAGAGGTAAAACATCGGTGCAGATTGGTTCTCATACAAATAAACCTTACAAGATCGAATTAAATTTAAAAAGTTGTTCAAACTTTGTGTATGTTTGTATATGTTTATTACATCAATTAATCAGTTTTCGAAAAAAAAAAACCCCTTTAGAATCATTCTTAGTCATATCTGCCATATAAAGCTGCTTCCCAATCTTCACTAAAAGCTATAAAAAATAAAATGTATCATTTTGATAAAAATAAGTAAGTGACTACGAAATATGGTCATGATCGGTCCATTTTTGACCTAGACCCCGTAAAAAATATCTTGGGATATAAACTTTTTCATATCTGAACAAATTCATAACAATGCCACTCAGATTTGGTTTATGTTTATTTTCTATATCCCATTTGTTGGATCTTAGAACCTTTATATGAACTAATAGTATATGGTATCGTACAGTCGACCTAGTTTATATCTCTCGAATAAGAAACAACTAATCTGATAACAGAAAATATGAATATATGTATAAATATAAAAAAAAAATCAACTAATTCTGCAATAATTGTTCTGAAATTAAATTGAAATTTTAAGTACAGTTAAACCTCCTGTTTACATATTAGGGATTTTAATTTCATAACGGGGGCTAAGAAGGAATGTATGGGATTTTGTTTGAGATTTTGAGTACTTACATTTCAGTCGGTTTCAGGTACAACGATTGATAACAGGGATAAAGTTGGGGTTTGAATTCAAGTATGTACACAGATTTATTGTATCAAATTCACGAATTAGACTTAAAATCCAGTAATTAAGAATATAATATACAGTTGTATGAGTGATTGTGAACTCCAGTTGGATGTTGAGGGTAGGATGAATGATGAGTGAAATCCAGTTGGATGCTGAGTGTGAGCTATAGGTGTGTTGAAGGATGAACGATGATACGGACTCCTGTTGGATGACGAGTCTTAAAAGACTGATGTGAACGTGATTGATGATAGTTGGAAAAATAGCTGGATGAATGATTGTATGCGGTTTCCTATAACGCGTTTTCGCTACAACGCGGTTCTCAAAATGCGGACATTTTCTTACAACGCTACTCTTACAACGCGATTTTTACGAAAATTTTTTCAAATATTTACTATTTTAATTTGAAAAAGGTTTTCTTGCCCAAATAAAATTCTTTCCATTTTGTTCATACTTTGATACCTATCTTTTTTATAGCATTGCCACCCTACACTTGAACAAAGTGACAAACAAATACGTAATTGTGTAGTCAACGGCAAAATTAAAAAAGGGGTTTCCCCGCGGTTCTAACATCACACAACGATTTATGCTACTTTCATTTGATATAATAATTTTTTTTGTTAGTTTGTTGTCGGCATTGCAAATAAAAGCATCAATCTAATGCGTGTAAAAAATTGCGAAAAAATATTCAGTCTAATTCCAGTTAAATTATAAAAAATTTGTGAAACAGTTGTTGTTTTTTTCGTAAAAGAGTTTTGATAAAATTATTTTAAGGTGAATAAGTAAGTTTCTTTTAAACCTAATTTATATGTATGTATGTAACTTTTTTTAAATGCAAATAAATTTTTAAATTTAGCCACAAAAATGCCGAATGAAAAAAAAACGCCGTTAAAACGAAAATTTTTATCCATTGAATTAAAAATACAAATTTTGGATCGACTTCAAAATCAAGAGAGGATAAGTGATATTGCCAGACATTTTAACATAAATGAGTCAACAATAAGAACTATCAAACAAAACGAAGAAAAAATTAGTAGTTCGGTAGCATCTGGATCCTCTGAAGTCGCGAAAGTAACTGCTTGTCCTAGACCACAGATAATGGAGAAAATGGAGCAATCGCTTATGGTGTGGATAGAAGACAAGACAAAAAACGATTGCCCTTAGATGGGAATGTAATTAAGCATAAAACACTAAAAATATTTAATTATTTAAAGGAAACAGGGCAATCGTCAATCGATGAAGACAATCATCAATTCGTAGCTAGTAATGGATGGTTTGGAAAATTCAAAAAAAGACATGCACTTCACAATTTAAAAATACAGGGAGAAAGTGCATCCGCAGGCGTAGATGCAGCAGAAAAATATCCAGCAGTTTGGAAAAATTATTAAAGAAAATGGTTATTTACCTGAACAAGTGTTCAACGCAGATGAGACAGGCTTGTGGTGGAAAAAATGCCTTCAAGAACTTTTATTTCGAAAAACGAAAAAAGAGCTCCTGGCTTTAAAGTTTCGAAAGATCGAATAACATTATTGCTGTGCAGTAATGCGTCTGGTGATTTTATGACCAAGCCAATGTTTATTAACCGATCATTAAATCCAAGATGTATGAAACAATGCAACAAAAACAACCTTCCAGTGTATTGGAGAGCCAACAAAAAATCATGGATGACTGCCAGTTTATTTAATGATTGGTTTTATCATTGCTTTGTTCCTGACGTAGAAAATTATCTAAAAAAAAAAATGAACTTAGCATTTAATGTTTTACTACTTTTAGATAATGCGCCATCCCATTCGACTGATTTAAGTCATCCTAATGTTCAAATCGAATTTTTACCGCCCAACACCACATCGCTATTACAGCCCTTAGATCAGGGCATAATAGCAGCATTCAAAGCTTACTACATTCGGAAATCCTTTGAGGTAATATTAGAGAAGATGGAGTCAGCAAATATTACGGTTAAAGAAGTCTGGAAACAATTTACAATTTTAAATTCCGTTGAAATTGTTGATGCGTCACTTAAAGAAATTCGTCCTTCAACACTAAAAGCTTGCTGGAAAGCACAAATACCGGGAATAGACGTTCAGGGCACTGTTTCTACACCAATAGAAGATGAATATAGGAACATAGTGAGATTGGCGCATGCAGTAGAAGGTGATGGATTTGATGAAATAACAATGGCTGATATTCAAGAATTAATTGCGGACGACGAAATAAACGAAGCAGATTTAGTGACAATGACAAATGAAGAATCAGTTGGAGATAGCTCTGACGATCTTTCCGATGTTGAAAATAAAAACTTTTCACTAAAAAATATCGAAAAAGTTTTATATATGGCAAAGCAGTTGGAAGAATACATTTTGGAGAACGACCCTTTAAGTGACAGAGCAGAAACATTTTAACGAAATCTTCAAAACAATTTAGCTCCCTATCAAGAAATTTATAAAGATTTGCGAATAAGAGCAAACAAACTTTAGCTCCCTATCAAGAAATTTATAAAGATTTGCGAATAAGAGCAAACAAACTTCAATGCACGATTTTTTCAAACCAATAATCGTCGAAAGGATGCCCGAATCTGATAGTGGATCAAGCTCAGATTTTGAACTAGTACGAACAAAACGTTCGAAACAAATCATACTAAGTGATGAGGAGGAGTAGAAAGTTATCGTTCTGTTTTGGCTTTAATTTATTAAATCTTTCAACTTGAATATTTTACGTAGAATTCAAATTTTATTTTATTTTGTTTTGTTTTTGTTTAAATAAATGGGAGTGTTATTAAATTACATAATATGTATGTTCTTATGAGTCAACAAATAAATACACAAAATTATATTAAGCACATATTTTTACTATACAAATTCCAATATTTTATTGAAAATTTTTTTACTTTGGAACCAAACTCTGATTTTTGTATGGAGTTAGAGTCTCCTACAACGCGATTTCCTATAACGCGGAGTTTTTCAGGAACCTATTCACCGCGTTGTAGGAGGTTTACCTGTACAATGGGCAGAAATATGAAAAAAAAAAACATTTGGAAAAATAGGGAAAACTATAAATCGCGAAAAGCCGATTAATTAAGGCAAAGTCTACATCTCTGCAAAGAAATCAAGAACATTCACATGGTTACATGGTTGTGCTTACGCTCGAGTGTGAGCAATCGCGGCACCCATCACGCTGGTAGCGATAGATTTTGTTTAGTTTATATGCCTATAGCCTCAGCCAACTCACGAACTTTCATTCTTTGATCGCCCAATATCAATTCATTGATTTTATAGACAATTTCTGTCGTGACGTGGTCTTTGGGGCGACTTGAACGTTCAGCTTCACTTGTGGTGATATGACACAATTGCATGCAGTCTCCATAGTATCTATCAAGCCTTTCCTTGCTTTTCGCAAAATACAGTAAAAGCCCTATTAATCGGAATGCTTGCGAATTAGAGCATTCCTAATAGTTGACTGTTTCATTAAAACTAAAAAATTTACGAGAATTTCGCTTATTTCATTTGATTTCATTATTTTTTGGAATTCTCGTTTATTTATTTTCAAATTATGTACCAGAAATTATGCTCAGTTCATTGAATTTATTGCAAATAATAAATACATATTATGTACGTATACGAGTACCCAAAATTTTTAAATAATTCATAACTTAAGGGGTGGGAAAGGTTTTAAAACTTTTTCTGAATGTCGAGAATGTATCAAAATTTCATGTAAATCGGAGCAAAACTAACGAAGATACAGCGTTTCAAGCGGCCCTCATACGGTATTCCGTATATCTTAAACATTTTAAATCGATTTTCTCGCAAACAACATTTTCGAAGTCTGTGAACATCATAACTCGGAATGTACTTGACCGATCCTTTTGAAATTTTATACACTATTCCTACACATAAATCAAGGAATTTTTTTTCCAATTTTTTCTCATTTTTTCCCCCATTTTTTAACAACAAATTTACCGAAATTTTACAGCAAAAATCGTGTTTTTCACTTCAAAATGCTGCCAAAAATAAAAAACAATTAAAAAAAACTCCTCGTGATTACCTCGGGAAACATATCACCTTTTAAACGCATTTCGATTGTTTTACTTAACATAATCCGTTAACGAGTTATGTTCACCGCAAAACTACTTATTTTCGAGGAGATTCGCTGTCACGGACTTATTTATGAAAATTTGTTTGAAAAAGATGCTTGAAGTGTTATCATTATTCATACCTTCACAAAAAAAAAAAAAAAAAAAAAAAAAAAAAAAAAAAAAAAAAAAACATTAAAACCAAACCAATCAAAAATTTCCTAAAAATTTAAATCCCAAATTGGATGCTGGATAATCGGACTTTCACTGTATAGTGGTTTCTTTTAATTTTTGAAAAAACTCTTGAGGTTGTCTGCTAAATGGCACAGCTTGTTCTTTTAAGAGGCAGTGTTTACAGGAGCAGTGTTGATTTTTTTTATTACATCTAGGTTAGTTGTAAAAGTCACGGAGTCAAGCTGCCCTCGTATATACATATATGAATCTTTCGGTTAAAAAAATGAAAAGTTTACTTTAAGGTGCGTTCAGACTACGCAAATATTTGACCAAATAAACGTAACCCCTAAATAATGTATAATTTTCCTTGTATAATTTTCATTAAGTTATACAATATATGATATAGAATATAGTTAAATATATTAAATATTACAAATGTAATAAAACATAACTTAATTTTGTCTTTTATATATCATGTAAGATTGAATAAAACTTTCATAAAATTAGGGGTTACGTTTATTTGGTCAAATATTTGCGTAGTCTGAACGCACCTTTAGTTATATATTTTTTTTTAAAGATTTTTTTCTCTCCATTTTGGTTATTTGAATCTTTACTCTGGTGGGCCGGTGTTATGGTCCGCAACTTATATTCTCTAACAATTTTGTTCTTCATATATATCTTTATATATTCATGTTTTTATTTCAATAACTAATTGTTAGTACATTTTTATTTTCCTCCTCCATAAAGTATTTTGACGTTATAGGCGTGAATGAAATAAAAATGTTAAAAATAAAAAATTCTAAAAATAAATTGATTTATAGACATTTCTTTAATATAACATGCGAAGTTTATTTTTATAACAAAATAAATCAATATTTTTGGATGAAAACAAAAACACACACTACGTGGATTCATGAACACATCAACCCGGAAAGTTCTAGTTTCATTAACGATAAACAACAGCATAAGACTGTTAATTTAACAAGCACGTGCTTAATAATAATAACTATAATGATATGATTTATTAAAGAGTTAAGAAAAGAAATTAGTATTGAAATTTAAAGATGAAGATAACGGTAACGATAAAGATAGGAAATTAGTAATTTCGTAATAACCCCTAGTTAGATTGAAACATTTATTTTTCGATTTAAAGTATTAGACAGTATTTTAAATCTTAGTTTTAGGAATTAGACATAGCAAAGAGTCTCCATTTCTCTGAAATCTACTACGAAGACTTTCTTTGATCTGTGTATAATTTAGTACTTTGTCAAAACCCATTTATAAGGAAAAATTTCAAAGGAAGGGAAGTGGCAAAAAATGGTTAACATGGCCCGTATATACTTTTAACTTAAAGTGTTCGTGCTCGCGAGTCCTGCATCATAATATAAAGGGACCAGCGTGTTTTACTGATGCTTAAAAAGTCAATGGTAGTAAATGTGATTCCTTTCGAGAAGCCTTCGTGTCCTTAGGTTTGATGGAAAATGACACACAGTGGAACCTAGCTATAGGAAAAACTGTATTTGTTGTTCTCCCAACAAACTAAGGAATCTCATTTCTATTTTAATTGGCATAAGCGGCCTATCGCCTCTCTTAAACTCTAGAACTCTTAAGCGTTTTAAAAATGATTTGTCGGAAGATAATCCTTGCGGAAAACAAATGCCAAATTCCAAATTGCAAAGTTCGATTAAATACTTGTATCTCCCTCAATTGCCATTGTACAATCATCGCATAACAAAAAATTGCGCTGTTGCAATAAAACTCATCGGCTGTTTATTTACTGTTGTTGCAGCTAGGAGCTACAGTTTGAGCTAATTTTAGAGCAGAGTGTTCTTGTAGTCCGGCCATTCTCCAGTAAAGTTGCCGGTATGCCTGAGGAAACTACTGCAATCGCGTTACTTAAATCTTCATGGATCTGAGAAAACACATGATTTAGGAGAAATATTTTCGAACGCCTTCTAGAGTATCTAAGATTCTCTCAAAATTATATTTTTGTCCAGTAAGCACCCACTGCGATCAATTTGTCCTCTATAATTGTGAAAGGCTCGTTTTAAATTTAATTGTCGCAATTAATTTTGGAATTTGACATTTGTTTTTTAAAACTCTCAAGATTTTCAGAGTTTAAGGGTAGGGTTAGGCCGCTTATGCCAATTGAAATAGAATAGGGGTCCCTCAGTTTGTTGCTTCTCCTATGGAAGGTCTCACTGTGTGTCATTAACCCTAAAGTATCACATTCACTGCCATTGATTGCTTGATGATCATCAAACTACGTTGGTCCCTTTATATTGTTGTGAAACATGAACCTCAGGCAATAACACTTTTTATTAAAAACTGGAATGGGCCATTTTAACAATTTTTGCGGCTTCTCTTTTTTTTTCCTTGAATTGCGTCAGAAATTTCGGCATATAGTAGGGTTTTGGCAAAGTTCTAAACTATACACTGTTCAAATAAAGCCTTTATAGTGGATCTTGGAGAACTGGAGACTCATTGGTATGACTAATTCCTAAAATTAAGAATTCGAAATATTGTCTAATATTTCAAATCGCAAATTAATATTTTCAATCTTACTAGGGGCTATTACGAAATAACAAATTTTCCTATATTTATCTTTATCTTTATCTTTATCTTTATCTCAATCTTAACATTTCTATATTAATTTCTTTATATAACTTTTTAATACACCATGTTATTATTAATACTAGTATAGCCCAACACTCGAAATTCGAGTGCAAATTCTAGGAAATATTTTTTTTCGTTAAATTTTTGTTTTCCAATGGTTTTTTTAATCTATAGATATAAAAAATTCATGAATATTTAAATAAGCCTAAAGGTATGTTAATCAATTTTAGCAATTCACAATTAAACACAGAGCGTCTGATATATAATTTACATCATTAAATCATAACGAATTATTATAAATATTTTATTTTATTTAATTTAATATATTTTTAAGACAGATTAAACATAAATGTTTTCATTCTTAGCTCATTTTCACACTCCTCCGTGCCCGCATATTGCTTAAAAGGGAACTAACAATTTACCTTCACGTATTAATACCAGGTCTTGTCCGGGATCCAAAGGCTTTTGACTGGAAAAATGGTTTACCATGCTTACCATTACAACTAACTATGTTTAACCATGTTACTATTATTATTGTTAATATTATTATTGTTAATATTATTATAATTAGTATTATTAATATTAAAAATTGATTTTAGGATATAACTCGAAAACCAGAAGAGATATTGTCCTGAATTTTTTAAAATTTTTTTACACGCCGCCCACTTGGTGTAATTCATCGATTTTACATGGATTTTTAACAAATCGTTTTTATTTTGCTTCAAAACTAACTTTACCTTAATTTAAATAAATATTTTCGCATATCTATGCAGAGGACCTGTTCCAAATAATTGAAAAATATTGAGAAAATTTTAAAAAGTAATAGGATATAACTCCAACACCAGAAGAGATATTGTTCCGAATTTTTTATGAAATAATAGAGTGGAATATTCTCTACAATCTGGATTAAAAATTTACGCCCACTGCCACGCCCACTTAGTGTTATTCATCGATTTCACATGGATTTTTAACAAATCGTTTTTATTTTGCTTCAAACTAACTTTACCTTGATTTTAATATATATTTTAGCATATCTGCGGATAGGACGACCTGTTCCAAATAATTGAAAAATATTGAGAAAATTTTAAAAAGGAATAGGCGATCAGAATTAAGCAGTAAGTAAATTTTAAATATTAAAAATTGATTTTAGGATATAACTCCAAAACCAGAAGAGATATTGTTCTGAATTTTTTATAAAATAATAGAGTGGAATATTCTCTACAATCTGGTTTAAAAATTTACACCCACTGCCACGCCCACTTAGTGTAATTCATCGATTTTACATGGATTTTTAACAAATCGTTTTTATTTTGCTTCAAAACTAACTTTACCTTGATTTAAATATATATTTTAGCATATCTGCGGATAGGACGACCTGTTCCAAATAATTCAAAAATATTGAGAAAATTTTAAAAAGTAATAGGCGATCAGAATTAAGCAGTAAGTAAATTTTAAATATTAAAAATTGATTTTAGGATATAACTCCAAAACCACAAGAGATATTCATCTGAATTTTTTATAAAATAATAGAGTGGAATATTCTCTACAATCTGGATTAAAAATTTACGCCCACTGACGCCTACTTGGTGCACTTCATCGATTTTATATGGATTTTTAACAAATCGTTTTTATTTTGCCTGCGGATAGGACCTGTTCCAAATAATGTAAATTTATTGAGAAAATTTTAAAAAGTAATAGGCGATCAGAATTAAGCAGTAAGTAAATTTTTTAATATTAAAAATTGATTTTAGGATATAACTCGAAAACCACAAGACATATTCTTCTGAATTTTTTATAAAATAATATAGTGGAATATTCCCTACAATCTGATTTAAAAATTTACACCCACTGCCACGCCCACTTAGTGTAATTCATCGATTTTACATGGATTTTTAACAAATCGTTTTTATTTTGCTTCAAAACTAACTTTACCTTGATTTAAATATATATTTTAGGATATCTGCGGATAGGACCTGTTCCAAATAATGTAAATTTATTGAGAAAATTTTAAAAAGTAATAGGCGATCAGAATTAAGCAGTAAGTAAATTTTAAATATTAAAAATTGATTTTAGGATATAACTCGAAAACCACAAGAGATATTCTTCTGAATTTTTTATAAAATAATAGAGTGGAATATTCCCTACCATCTGAATTAAAAATTTATGCCCACTGCCACGCCCACTATTCATCGATTTCACATGGATTTTTAACAAATCGTTTTTATTTTGCTTCAAACTAACTTTACCTTGATTTTAATATATATTTTAGCATATCTGCGGATAGGACGACCTGTTCCAAATAATTCAAAAATATTGAGAAAATTTTAAAAAGTAATAGGCGATCAGAATTAAGCAGTAAGTAAATTTTAAATATTAAAAATTGATTTTAGGATATAACTCGAAAACCACAAGAGATATTCATCTGAATTTTTTATAAAATAATAGAGTGGAATATTCTCTACAATCTGGATTAAAAATTTACGCCCACTGACGCCTACTTGGTGCACTTCATGGATTTTATATGGATTTTTAACAAATCGTTTTTATTTTGCCTGCGGATAGGACCTGTTCCAAATAATGTAAATTTATTGAGAAAATTTTAAAAAGTAATAGGCGATCAGAATTAAGCAGTAAGTAAATTTTTTAATATTAAAAATTGATTTTAGGATATAACTCGAAAAGCAGTACAGATATAGTTCCGAATTTTTTATGAAATAATAGAGTGGAATATTCTCTACAATCTGGTTTAAATATTTACGCCCACTGCCACGCCCACTTAGTGTAATTCATCGATTTTACATGGATTTTTAACAAATCGTTTTTATTTTGCTTCAAAACTAACTTTACCTTGATTTAAATATATATTTTAGCATATCTGCGGATAGGACGACCTGTTCCAAATAATTCAAAAATATTGAGAAAATTTTAAAAAGTAATAGGCGATCAGAATTAAGCAGTAAGTAAATTTTAAATATTAAAAATTGATTTTAGGATATAACTCGAAAACCACAAGAGATATTCATCTGAATTTTTTATAAAATAATAGAGTGGAATATTCTCTACAATCTGGATTAAAAATTTACGCCCACTGACGCCTACTTGGTGCACTTCATGGATTTTATATGGATTTTTAACAAATCGTTTTTATTTTGCCTGCGGATAGGACCTGTTCCAAATAATGTAAATTTATTGAGAAAATTTTAAAAAGTAATAGGCGATCAGAATTAAGCAGTAAGTAAATTTTTTAATATTAAAAATTGATTTTAGGATATAACTCGAAAAGCAGTACAGATATTGTTCCGAATTTTTTATGAAATAATAGAGTGGAATATTCTCTACAATCTGGTTTAAAAATTTACTCCCACTGCCACGCCCACTTAGTGTAATTCATCGATTTTACATGGATTTTTAACAAATCGTTTTTATTTTGCTTCAAAACTAACTTTACCTTGATTTAAATAAATATTTTAGCATATCTGCGGATAGGACCTGTTCCATATAATTGAAAAATAGTGAGAAAATTTTAAAAAGTAATAGGCGATCAGAATTAAGCAGTAAGTAAATTTTTTAATATTAAAAATTGATTTTAGGATATAACTCGAAAACCACAAGAGATATTCATCTGAATTTTTTATAAAATAATAGAGTGGAATATTCCCTACAATCTGAATTAAAAATTTACGCCCACTGCCACGCCCACTTAGTGTTATTCATCGATTTTACATGGATTTTTAACAAATCGTTTTTATTTTGCTTCAAAACTAACTTTACCTTAATTTAAATAAATATTTTAGCATATCTATGCATAGGACCTGTTCCAAATAATTGAAATTTATTGAGAAAATTTTAAAAAGTAATAGGCGATCAGAATTAAGCAGTAAGTAAATTTTTTAATATTAAAAATTGATTTTAGGATATAACTCGAAAACCAGTAGAGATATTGTTCCGAATTTTATATGAAATAATAGAGTAGAATATTCTCTACAATCTGGATTAAAAATTTACGCCCATTGGCACGCCCATTTAATGTAATTCGTTGATTTTACATGGATTTTTAACAAATCGTTTTTATTTTGCTTCAAAACTAACTTTACCTTGATTTAAATAAATATTTTAGCATATCTGCGGATAGGACCTGTTCCAAATAATTGAAATTTATTGAGAAAATTTTAAAAAGTAATAGGCGATCAGAATTAAGCAGTAAGTAAATTTTTTAATATCAAAAATTGATTTTAGGATATAACTCGAAAACCAGTAGAGATATTGTTCCGAATTTTTTATGAAATAATAGAGTAGAATATTCTCTACAATCTGGATTAAAAATTTACGCCCATTGGCACGCCCATTTAATGTAATTCGTTGATTTTACATGGATTTTTAACAAATCGTTTTTATTTTGCTTCAAAACTAACTTTACCTTGATTTAAATAAATATTTTAGCATATCTGCGGATAGGACCTGTTCCAAATAATTGAAATTTATTGAGAAAATTTTAAAAAGTAATAGGCGATCAGAATTAAGCAGTAAGTAAATTTTTTAATATTAAAAATTGATTTTAGCATATAACTGGAAAACCAGTAGAGATATTGTTCCGATTTTTTTTAATAAAATAATAGAGTGGAATATTCTCTACAATGTGGATTAAAAATTTACGCCCACTGCCACGCCCACTTAGTGTTATTCATCGATTTTACATGGATTTTTAACAAATCGTTTTTATTTTGCTTCAAAACTAACTTTACCTTGATTTAAATATATATTTTAGCATATCTGCGGATAGGACCTGTTCCATATAATTGAAAAATATTGAGAAAATTTTAAAAAGTAATAGGCGATCAGAATTAAGCAGTAAGTAAATTTTAAATATTAAAAATTGATTTTAGGATACAACTCGAAAACCAGTAGAGATATTGTTCCAATTTTTCTATGAAATAATAGAGTGGAATATTCTCTACAATCTGGATTAAAAATTTACGCCCACTGCCATGCCCACTTAGTGTTATTCATCGATTTCACATGGATTTTTAACAAATCGTTTTTATTTTGCTTCAAAACTAACTTTACCTTGATTTAAATAAATATTTTAGCATATCTGCGGATAGGACCTGTTCCAAATAATTGAAATTTATTGAGAAAATTTTAAAAAGTAATAGGCGATCAGAATTAAGCAGTAAGTAAATTTTTTAATATTAAAAATTGATTTTAGCATATAACTGGAAAACCAGTAGAGATATTGTTCCGATTTTTTTAATAAAATAATAGAGTGGAATATTCTCTACAATCTGGATTAAAAATCTACGCCCACTGACATGCCCACTTTGTGTAATTCATCGATTTTTCGTTGATCTTTAACAAATCGTTTTTATTTTGCTTCAAAACTAACTTTGCCTTAATTTAAATAAATATTTTAGCATATCTGCGGATAGGACCTGTTCCAAATAATTGAAATTTATTGAGAAAATTTTAAAAAGTAATAGGCGATCAGAATTAAGCAGTAAGTAAATTTTTTAATATTAAAAATTGATTTTAGCATATAACTGGAAAACCAGTAGAGATATTGTTCCGATTTTTTTTAATAAAATAATAGAGTGGAATATTCTCTACAATGTGGATTAAAAATTTACGCCCACTGCCACGCCCACTTAGTGTTATTCATCGATTTTACATGGATTTTTAACAAATCGTTTTTATTTTGCTTCAAAACTAACTTTACCTTGATTTAAATATATATTTTAGCATATCTGCGGATAGGACCTGTTCCATATAATTGAAAAATATTGAGAAAATTTTAAAAAGTAATAGGCGATCGGAATTAAGCAGTAAGTAAATTTTAAATATTAAAAATTGATTTTAGGATACAACTCGAAAACCAGTAGAGATATTGTTCCAATTTTTCTATGAAATAATAGAGTGGAATATTCTCTACAATCTGGATTAAAAATTTACGCCCACTGCCATGCCCACTTAGTGTTATTCATCGATTTCACATGGATTTTTAACAAATCGTTTTTATTTTGCTTCAAAACTAACTTTACCTTGATTTAAATAAATATTTTAGCATATCTGCGGATAGGACCTGTTCCAAATAATTGAAATTTATTGAGAAAATTTTAAAAAGTAATAGGCGATCAGAATTAAGCAGTAAGTAAATTTTTTAATATTAAAAATTGATTTTAGCATATAACTGGAAAACCAGTAGAGATATTGTTCCGATTTTTTTAATAAAATAATAGAGTGGAATATTCTCTACAATCTGGATTAAAAATCTACGCCCACTGACATGCCCACTTTGTGTAATTCATCGATTTTTCGTTGATTTTTAACAAATCGTTTTTATTTTGCTTCAAAACTAACTTTGCCTTAATTTAAATAAATATTTTAGCATATCTGCGGATAGGACCTGTTCCAAATAATTGAAATTTATTGAGAAAATTTTAAAAAGTAATAGGCGATCAGAATTAAGCAGTAAGTAAATTTTTTAATATTAAAAATTGATTTTAGCATATAACTGGAAAACCAGTAGAGATATTGTTCCGATTTTTTTAATAAAATAATAGAGTGGAATATTCTCTACAATCTGGATTAAAAATCTACGCCCACTGACATGCCCACTTTGTGTAATTCATCGATTTTTCGTTGATCTTTAACAAATCGTTTTTATTTTGCTTCAAAACTAACTTTGCCTTAATTTAAATAAATATTTTAGCATATCTGCGGATAGGACCTGTTCCAAATAATTGAAATTTATTGAGAAAATTTTAAAAAGTAATAGGCGATCAGAATTAAGCAGTAAGTAAATTTTTTAATATTAAAAATTGATTTTAGGATATAACTCGAAAACCAGTAGAGATATTGTTCCGAATTTTATATGAAATAATAGAGTAGAATATTCTCTACAATCTGGATTAAAAATTTACGCCCATTGGCACGCCCATTTAATGTAATTCGTTGATTTTACATGGATTTTTAACAAATCGTTTTTATTTTGCTTCAAAACTAACTTTACCTTGATTTAAATAAATATTTTAGCATATCTGCGGATAGGACCTGTTCCAAATAATTGAAATTTATTGAGAAAATTTTAAAAAGTAATAGGCGATCAGAATTAAGCAGTAAGTAAATTTTTTAATATTAAAAATTGATTTTAGCATATAACTGGAAAACCAGTAGAGATATTGTTCCGATTTTTTTTAATAAAATAATAGAGTGGAATATTCTCTACAATGTGGATTAAAAATTTACGCCCACTGCCACGCCCACTTAGTGTTATTCATCGATTTTACATGGATTTTTAACAAATCGTTTTTATTTTGCTTCAAAACTAACTTTACCTTGATTTAAATATATATTTTAGCATATCTGCGGATAGGACCTGTTCCATATAATTGAAAAATATTGAGAAAATTTTAAAAAGTAATAGGCGATCAGAATTAAGCAGTAAGTAAATTTTAAATATTAAAAATTGATTTTAGGATACAACTCGAAAACCAGTAGAGATATTGTTCCAATTTTTCTATGAAATAATAGAGTGGAATATTCTCTACAATGTGGATTAAAAATTTACGCCCACTGCCACGCCCACTTAGTGTTATTCATCGATTTTACATGGATTTTTAACAAATCGTTTTTATTTTGCTTCAAAACTAACTTTACCTTGATTTAAATATATATTTTAGCATATCTGCGGATAGGACCTGTTCCATATAATTGAAAAATATTGAGAAAATTTTAAAAAGTAATAGGCGATCAGAATTAAGCAGTAAGTAAATTTTAAATATTAAAAATTGATTTTAGGATACAACTCGAAAACCAGTAGAGATATTGTTCCAATTTTTCTATGAAATAATAGAGTGGAATATTCTCTACAATCTGGATTAAAAATTTACGCCCACTGCCATGCCCACTTAGTGTTATTCATCGATTTCACATGGATTTTTAACAAATCGTTTTTATTTTGCTTCAAAACTAACTTTACCTTGATTTAAATAAATATTTTAGCATATCTGCGGATAGGACCTGTTCCATATAATTGAAAAATATTGAGAAAATTTTAAAAAGTAATAGGCGATCAGAATTAAGCAGTAAGTAAATTTTAAATATTAAAAATTGATTTTAGGATACAACTCGAAAACCAGTAGAGATATTGTTCCAATTTTTCTATGAAATAATAGAGTGGAATATTCTCTACAATCTGGATTAAAAATTTACGCCCACTGCCATGCCCACTTAGTGTTATTCATCGATTTCACATGGATTTTTAACAAATCGTTTTTATTTTGCTTCAAAACTAACTTTACCTTGATTTAAATAAATATTTTAGCATATCTGCGGATAGGACCTGTTCCAAATAATTGAAATTTATTGAGAAAATTTTAAAAAGTAATAGGCGATCAGAATTAAGCAGTAAGTAAATTTTTTAATATTAAAAATTGATTTTAGCATATAACTGGAAAACCAGTAGAGATATTGTTCCGATTTTTTTAATAAAATAATAGAGTGGAATATTCTCTACAATCTGGATTAAAAATCTACGCCCACTGACATGCCCACTTTGTGTAATTCATCGATTTTTCGTTGATTTTTAACAAATCGTTTTTATTTTGCTTCAAAACTAACTTTGCCTTAATTTAAATAAATATTTTAGCATATCTGCGGATAGGACCTGTTCCAAATAATTGAAATTTATTGAGAAAATTTTAAAAAGTAATAGGCGATCAGAATTAAGCAGTAAGTAAATTTTTTAATATCAAAAATTGATTTTAGGATATAACTCGAAAACCAGTAGAGATATTGTTCCGAATTTTTTATGAAATAATAGAGTAGAATATTCTCTACAATCTGGATTAAAAATTTACGCCCATTGGCACGCCCATTTAATGTAATTCGTTGATTTTACATGGATTTTTAACAAATCGTTTTTATTTTGCTTCAAAACTAACTTTACCTTGATTTAAATATATATTTTGGCATATCTGCGGATAGGACCTGTTCCAGATAATGTAAATTTATTGAGAAAATTTTAAAAAGTAATAGGCGATCAGAATTAAGCAGTAAGTAAATTTTTTAATATTAAAAATTGATTTTAGGATATAACTCGAAAACCACAAGAGATATTCATCTGAATTTTTTATAAAATAATAGAGTGGAATATTCTCTACAATCTGGATTAAAAATTTACGCCCACTGCCACGCCCACTTAGTGTTATTCATCGATTTTACATGGATTTTTAACAAATCGTTTTTATTTTGCTTCAAAACTAACTTTACCTTAATTTAAATATATATTTTAGCATATCTGCGGATAGGACCTGTTCCAAATAATTGAAATTTATTGAGAAAATTTTAAAAAGTAATAGGCGATCAGAATTAAGCAGTAAGTAAATTTTTTAATATTAAAAATTGATTTTAGGATATAACTCCAACACCAGAAGAGATATTGTTCTGAATTTTTTATAAAATAGTAGAGTGGAATATTCTCTACAATCTGGATTAAAAATTTACGCCCACTGCCACGCCCACTTAGTGTAATTCATCGATTTTACATGGATTTTTAACAAATCGTTTTTATTTTGCTTCAAAACTAACTTTACCTTGATTTAAATATATATTTTAGGATATCTGCGGATAGGACCTGTTCCAAATAATGTAAATTTATTGAGAAAATTTTAAAAAGTAATAGGCGATCAGAATTAAGCAGTAAGTAAATTTTTTAATATTAAAAATTGATTTTAGGATATAACTCGAAAACCACAAGAGATATTCTTCTGAATTTTTTATGAAATAATAGAGTGGAATATTCTCTACTATCTGGATTAAAAATTTACGCCCACTGCCACGCCCACTTAGTGTAATTCATCGATTTTACATGGATTTTTAACAAATCGTTTTTATTTTGCTTCAAAACTAACTTTACCTTGATTTAAATATATATTTTAGTATATCTGCGGATAGGACGACCTGTTCCAAATAATTGAAAAATATTGAGAAAATTTTAAAAAGTAATAGGCGATCAGAATTAAGCAGTAAGTAAATTTTAAAAATTGATTTTAGGATATAACTCGAAAACCACAAGAGATATTCTTCTGAATTTTTTATAAAATAATAGAGTGGAATATTCCCTACAATCTGAATTAAAAATTTACGCCCACTGCCACGCGCACTTAGTGTTATTCATCGATTTTACATGGATTTTTAATAAATCGTTTTTATTTTGCTTCAAAACTAACTTTACCTTGATTTTAATATATATTTTAGGATATCTGCGGATAGGACCTGTTCCAAATAATGTAAATTTATTGAGAAAATTTTAAAAAGTAATAGGCGATCAGAATTAAGCAGTAAGTAAATTTTTTAATATTAAAAATTGATTTTAGGATATAACTCGAAAACCAGTAGAGATATTGTTCCGAATTTTTTATGAAATAATAGAGTGGAATCTTCTCTACAATCTGGATTAAAAATTTACGCCCACTGCCACGCCCACTTAGTGTAATTCATCGATTTTACATGGATTTTTAACAAATCGTTTTTATTTTGCTTCAAAACTAACTTTACCTTGATTTAAATATATATTTTAGTATATCTGCGGATAGGACGACCTGTTCCAAATAATTGAAAAATATTGAGAAAATTTTAAAAAGTAATAGGCGATCAGAATTAAGCAGTACGTAAATTTTTTAATATTAAAAATTGATTTTAGGATACAACTCGAAAACCAGTAGAGATATTGTTCCGAATTTTTTATGAAATAATAGAGTGGAATATTCTCTACAATCTGGTTTAAAAATTTACGCCCACTGCCACGCCCACTTAGTGTAATTCATCGATTTTACATGGATTTTTAACAAATCGTTTTTATTTTGCTTCAAAACTAACTTTACCTTGATTTAAATATATATTTTAGGATATCTGCGGATAGGACCTGTTCCAAATAATGTAAATTTATTGAGAAAATTTTAAAAAGTAATAGGCGATCAGAATTAAGCAGTAAGTAAATTTTTTAATATTAAAAATTGATTTTAGGATATAACTCGAAAACCAGTAGAGATATTGTTCCGAATTTTTTATGAAATAATAGAGTGGAATATTCTCTACAATCTGGATTAAAAATTTACGCCCACTGCCACGCCCACTTAGTGTAATTCATCGATTTTTACATGGATTTTTAACAAATCGTTTTTATTTTGCTTCAAAACTAACTTTACCTTGATTTAAATATATATTTTAGGATATCTGCGGATAGGACCTGTTCCAAATAATGTAAATTTATTGAGAAAATTTTAAAAAGTAATAGGCGATCAGAATTAAGCAGTAAGTAAATTTTTTACTATTAAAAATTGATTTTAGGATATAACTCGAAAACCACAAGAGATATTCTTCTGAATTTTTTATAAAATTATAGAGTGGAATATTCCCTACAATCTGAATTAAAAATTTACGCCCACTGCCACGCCCACTTAGTGTTATTCATCGATTTTACATAGATTTTTAACAAATCGTTTTTATTTTGCTTCAAAACTAACTTTACCTTGATTTAAATATATATTTTAGTATATCTGCGGATAGGACGACCTGTTCCAAATAATGTAAATTTATTGAGAAAATTTTAAAAAGTAATAGGCGATCAGAATTAAGCAGTAAGTAAATTTTTTACTATTAAAAATTGATTTTAGGATATAACTCGAAAACCACAAGAGATATTCTTCTGAATTTTTTATAAAATTATAGAGTGGAATATTCCCTACAATCTGAATTAAAAATTTACGCCCACTGCCACGCCCACTTAGTGTTATTCATCGATTTTACATGGATTTTTAATAAATCGTTTTTATTTTGCTTCAAAACTAACTTTACCTTGATTTTAATATATATTTTAGCATATCTGCGGATAGGACGGACCTGTTCCAAATAATTGAAAAATATTGAGAAAATTTTAAAAAGTAATAGGCGATCAGAATTAAGCAGTAAGTAAATTTTAATTATTAAAAATTGATTTTAGGATATAACTCCAAAACCAGAAGAGATATTGTTCTGAATTTTTTATAAAATAATAGAGTGGAATATTCTCTACAATCTGGTTTAAAAATTTACGCCCACTGCCACGCCCACTTAGTGTAATTCATCGATTTTACATGAATTTTTAACAAATCGTTTTTATTTTGCTTCAAAACTAACTTTACCTTGATTTAAATATATATTTTAGGATATCTGCGGATAGGACCTGTTCCAAATAATGTAAATTTATTGAGAAAATTTTAAAAAGTAATAGGCGATCAGAATTAAGCAGTAAGTAAATTTTTTAATATTAAAAATTGATTTTAGGATATAACTCGAAAACCACAAGAGATATTCTTCTGAATTTTTTATAAAATTATAGAGCGGAATATTCCCTACAATCTGAATTAAAAATTTACGCCCACTGCCACGCCCACTTAGTGTAATTCATCGATTTTACATGGATTTTTAACAAATCGTTTTTATTTTGCTTCAAAACTAAATTTACCTTGATTTAAATATATATTTCGGCATATCTGCGGATAGGACCTGTTCCAAATATTGGAAAAATATTGAGAAAATTTAAAAAAGTAATAGGCGATCAGAATTAAGCAGTAAGTAAATTTTAAATATTAAAAATTGATTTTAGGATATAACTCCAAAACCAGAAGAGATATTGTTCTGAATTTTTTATAAAATAATAGAGTGGAATATTCCCTACAATCTGGATTAAAAATTTACGCCCACTGCCACGCCCACTTAGTGTAATTCATCGATTTTACATGGATTTTTAACAAATCGTTTTTATTTTGCTTCAAAACTAACTTTATCTTGATTTAAATAAATATTTTAGCATATCTGCGGATATGACCTGTTCCAAATAATTGAAAAATATTGAGAAAATTTTAAAAAGTAATAGGCGATCAGAATGAAGCAGTAAGTAAATTTTAAATATTAAAAATTGATTTTAGGCTATAACTCCAAAACCAGAAGAGATATTGTTCCGAATTTTTTATGAAATAATAGAGTGGAATGTTCCCTACAATCTGAATTAAAAATTTACGCCCACTGCCACGCCCACTTAGTGTAATTCATCGATTTTACATGGATTTTTAACAAATCGTTTTTATTTTGCTTCAAAACTAACTTTATCTTGATTTAAATAAATATTTTAGCATATCTGCGGATATGACCTGTTCCAAATAATGTAAATTTATTGAGAAAATTTTAAAAAGTAATAGGCGATCAGAATTAAGCAGTAAGTAAATTTTTTAATATTAAAAATTGATTTTAGGATACAACTCGAAAACCAGTAGAGATATTGTTCCGAATTTTTTATGAAATAATAGAGTGGAATATTCCCTACAATCTGAATTAAAAATTTACGCCCACTGCCACGCGCACTTAGTGTTATTCATCGATTTTACATGGATTTTTAATAAATCGTTTTTATTTTGCTTCAAAACTAACTTTACCTTGATTTAAATATATATTTTAGGATATCTGCGGATAGGACCTGTTCCAAATAATGTAAATTTATTGAGAAAATTTTAAAAAGTAATAGGCGATCAGAATTAAGCAGTAAGTAAATTTTTTAATATTAAAAATTGATTTTAGGATATAACTCGAAAACCACAAGAGATATTCTTCTGAATTTTTTATAAAATTATAGAGTGGAATATTCCCTACAATCCGAATTAAAAATTTACGCCCACTGCCACGCCCACTTAGTGTAATTCATCGATTTTACATGAATTTTTAACAAATCGTTTTTATTTTGCTTCAAAACTAACTTTACCTTGATTTAAATATATATTTTAGGATATCTGCGGATAGGACCTGTTCCAAATAATGTAAATTTATTGAGAAAATTTTAAAAAGTAATAGGCGATCAGAATTAAGCAGTAAGTAAATTTTTTAATATTAAAAATTGATTTTAGGATATAACTCGAAAACCACAAGAGATATTCTTCTGAATTTTTCATAAAATTATAGAGTGGAATATTCCCTACAATCTGAATTAAAAATTTACGCCCACTGCCATGCCCACTTAGTGTTATTCATCGATTTTACATGGATTTTTAATAAATCGTTTTTATTTTGCTTCAAAACTAACTTTACCTTGATTTAAATATATATTTTAGGATATCTGCGGATAGGACCTGTTCCAAATAATGTAAATTTATTGAGAAAATTTTAAAAAGTAATAGGCGATCAGAATTAAGCAGTAAGTAAATTTTTTAATATTAAAAATTGATTTTAGGATATAACTCGAAAACCACAAGAGATATTCTTCTGAATTTTTTATAAAATTATAGAGTGGAATATTCCCTACAATCCGAATTAAAAATTTACGCCCACTGCCACGCCCACTTAGTGTAATTCATCGATTTTACATGAATTTTTAACAAATCGTTTTTATTTTGCTTCAAAACTAACTTTACCTTGATTTAAATATATATTTTAGGATATCTGCGGATAGGACCTGTTCCAAATAATGTAAATTTATTGAGAAAATTTTAAAAAGTAATAGGCGATCAGAATTAAGCAGTAAGTAAATTTTTTAATATTAAAAATTGATTTTAGGATATAACTCGAAAACCACAAGAGATATTCTTCTGAATTTTTCATAAAATTATAGAGTGGAATATTCCCTACAATCTGAATTAAAAATTTACGCCCACTGCCATGCCCACTTAGTGTTATTCATCGATTTTACATGGATTTTTAATAAATCGTTTTTATTTTGCTTCAAAACTAACTACCTTGATTTTAATACATATTTTTGCATATCTGCGGATAGGACGACCTGTTCCAAATAATTGAAAAATATTGAGAAAATTTTAAAAAGTAATAGGCGATCAGAATTAAGCAGTAAGTAAATTTTTTAATATTCAAAATTGATTTTAGGATACAACTCGAAAACCAGTAGAGATATTGTTCCGAATTTTTTATGAAATAATAGAGTGGAATATTCTCTACAATCTGGATTAAAAATTTACGCCCACTGCCACGCCGACTTAGTGTAATTCATCGATTTTACATGGATTTTTAATAAATCGTTTTTATTTTGCTTCAAAACTAACTTTTCCTTAATTTAAATATATATTTTAGCATATCTATGGATAGGACCTGTTCCAGATAATTGAAAAATATTGAGAAAATTTTAAAAAGTAATATGCGATCAAAATTAAGCAGTAACTCATTGAGACTCGATACGAATTTGGGTCTGATCGGGGGTCTCTAGAGTTCTGTTTAGCCCTAACCTTTTTGCATTTCAATATATTGCATTAAAATATCTAAATTAATCAAAGTTGTTTCGTGGATGTATGCGTTGTATGCTTTTATATGCAAGTCACAATTGCAAATACTTCTTTTTCAACTCATTTATATAGTGAAAAAGATGAATTGGAAATATTTGTAGTAGGTTGCTTTCCAATGTAGGCAAACGGCGAGATGGAAATAAATGTAATATATTGTTTTCAAATGTAGTTAAAAAGGCGAGATGGAAATATTTGTATGATGTGACCTCATCGGAGTAATCCTACAGCGGTAGTCAACCTACATCTTTTTACCCATGAAATAAATCTGCAAACATTACAACTCATATAGTAAAAAAGGCAAGACGGGAATATTTATAATAGGTTGATTTATAATATTTATTTCATAATAGTGTAAACTCAAGAGTAGTAAGTAAAGAGATTATACACGATGTTTTAGTGAAGTCCATTGAATAATTAAAATATGTATAACAAACACTAAAAGCGTATATAGAAAATTAAAAAAAGTGGGCGTGGCCGATAAAAATATATGACGACCTTGCCTGGGATATGAAAATAATGTGCAGCAAATTCGAGCGAAACCCTTTAAAACATGTACCAAATTTCAGAGAAATCAGTTGAAAAGTTAAAATTTATGTAGCGAACAAATATACAAAAAAATAGAAAATTATTTTCATATAAAAAGTTTGTGTAAAGGTAGGCGTGGCGATCGTGTGTACTAAATTTCAAAGAAATCCGTTAAAAAATAAAAATTGTATAACGGTCAAACAAACAAATAGAAAATTAATTTTATATATACATATATATGTTTTGAACACGTGCTTGTTAAATTAACGGTCTTCAATATGATTGTTATTTTTGTTGTTGTTTATCTTGTATGAAACTACGGCTTTCGGGGTTAATGTCTTCAAGTATCCACGTAGTATGTATTTTTATTTCATCAATTTATATTTATGTTTTTTTTTTTTTTTTTTTAATTTTTTTTAATTACGCCCAAAACGGCAAAACACTTTAAGGTGGACAAAATAAAAAAGAACTAACAATTATTTCTTGAAATAAAAATTTTGAACAAATATTTTAGAAATAAAATTGTAAGAGAATACGAGTTGAAGACAATAACACTGGACTAAAAATTAGAGAAAAATCCAGACCCTGGGACCAGAGTATAGATTAAATAACAAAACTGAAAAAATTTATTTTCGAAGTAAAAATATAACAAAATCAACTTTTTTTCTGGTGGAAAGATATATCTATGAGGGCATTTTCACTGCACCGTGACATTTTAAACTATCCTCGCACTTTATATAAAATCAACAGTACTGCTGTCAACTACAGTCTGTTAATGGACTACTATATAATTTTGAGCAAGCTGTGTCATTTAGTTTTGTTTTTGACAGCCATTGACAGCAGACAACCTCGAGAATTTTTGCCAAAATTAAAAAAAAATTTTAAAAAATTCGAGTGCTCATAAAACATTGTATTTTGCGAAAACCAACCATCACCGAAACCAAGGAAGGGCTTGATAAATACTATGGCGACTCTGCACCATCAACTTCAGTGTTTAAAAAGTAGTTTAATGCTTGCAATTTTGTGAAGCCGAAGATTCACGTCGCCCAAATTAAGTCGTCATGCCAGAAATCGTCGCTAAAATGCATGGATAGTACACGAACGGAAAATAAAAGTGCGTCAGTCGGCTGAGGTTATATATATATATATATATATATTTATTTGGACATGAAAAAGGTATCCTCGCGATGGGTACCGCAATTGCTTACATTACACCATAAACCCAACCGTGTGATCACTTCAAAACAGTGGATTATCTTTTGTAATATCTTGATTTCTTTGCCGAAATTTAGACTTCGCGTACGTAAAAATAATCGTATTTTCGGGATTTATATTTTTCAGATTTTTTCCCCATTTTAGAAATGTGAATTTTGTGGTCGGTAAAAATAAGGTTTTTTTCATATTTCTGGCCATCGTACTTAAAGTGCCAATTTGATTTCAGAACAATGTTTGCGGTATTTGTGGTATTATTTACATATTCATATATTCAGCTACCAGATTGTTTGTTTCTAAATCGGGATATAGACTAAATAGTGAAACCAGTATTAAATAAAAAAATAAAAAAATTAAAAAAAATTAATGCCGATTTTCGAATTTAGCAGGCCAAAGTGAATATATACAAGAAAATTATAGCCAATTAAGACCCCATGAGTTGAGTGAAATGGTCTTAGATCCAACTTTGAATTGCATTGTTATTAATTTGCCAGCAGATATAAAAAATTTTATATCACTAGGTCAAAAAAAAACAACCGATCATGACCATATTTCTTAAACTCATTTATTTTTGTCAAAATCATACATAAGCCAATTTTGAAAAAAATTTGTGGATTTTTTTTTTTATAGATTTATATGGGAGCCATGACTTAGAATGGTTCTAGAGAGTGTAATAAATATACACAAGTCAAATTTGATTAAGATCTATATTTTAATTTGGATCTTAAGGCAATTAAAGTCGATCTGGTAAACTGGACCTTTATAATAAAAATAAGTAACTTTTTTCAAAAAAGTAAATTTTCTTAAAACAGTACCTTTTCTAAAAGAAATATCATTTCTTAAAAAAGTACCTTTTCTTAAAAAAGTACCTTTTCTCATAAAAGTACCTTTTCACAAAAAAGTACCTTTTCTTTTTGAGAAAGTACGTATTCCTAAAAGGAACCTTTTCTTGGAAAGTACCTTTTCTCTTGGAAAGTACCTTTCCTTCAAAAGTACGTTTTCGTAACGAAGTACATTTTCTTAAAAAAATTACCTTTTTTTTTTAAAGTCAAAAAGTTTTAAAAAAGTTTTCTGAAAAAATTATGTTCCTAAAAAGTACGTTTTCTTAAAAAAATTAACTTTTTTCAGGCGGTGCATTTTCTTCAAATAGTACGTTTTCTTTAAAAGTTCCTTTTCTCAAAAAAGTGGCTGTTCCTAAATAAGTATATTTTCCTTAAAAATTCCTTTTATTAAAAAAGTTTCTGTTCTTAAAAAAGTACATATTCATAAAAAATGGATTTTCGTAAAAGGTGCCTTTTCTTACAAAAGTAACTTTTCTTAAAAAAATACCATTTCCTAAAAATGTAGTTCTTCCTTAAAAATGCCTTTTTTTAAAAATACCTTTTATGAAAAAGAACTTATTATAAAAAGGTACCTTTTATAAAAAAGTATCTTCTCTTTTCTCAAAAAAAGTAAATTTACTTAAAAAATACATTTTCTTAAAAAAGTACATATTCATAAAAACTAGATTTGCGTAAAAAGTACCATCTCTTTAAAGCCCACCTTTTCTTATAAAAGTACCTTAAAAAATTACCTTTTTATAAAAAAGTAGTTTTTTTCTTTAAAACGTACATTAAAAAGGTACTTTAAAAAAATAATATTGGAAAATATGTATGTACATGATCTTAAACCGAACAATAAGAAATTATTTATTGCAATAAAGATCAACAATAAATAAAAAAAAAAAGAACTAAACTACATTTTCTGCAAAAATTACCTTGTCTAAAAAGTACATTTTCTTTAAAGAAATACATTTTCTTAAAAAAGTAGAATTTCTTTAAAAGTAAATTGTATTAAAAAGTGCATTTTCTAACAAAAGAAATACCTTTCATACAGAAGTACCATTTCTTAAATAGTACCATTTCAAAAAGTAAATATTATCAGAATTTTCCTTTTCTTTAAAAAGTACGTTTTCTTGAAGTACTTTTTCTTAAAAAAGTATCTTTTTTGAAAAAGTTCCTCCTCCGAAAAAGTACCTATTCTTAAAAAGAAGTAAATTTTCTTAAATAAGTACACTTTTTTACAAAAAAGTTCTTAAAAAAGTAAATTTTCTTGAAATAGTACCCTCTCCTTAAAACTATTTTAAGCTCTTTCTTTTAACTCGTACTCTCTGTCTGTCTGTCTGTGTGTCTGTCGTGGGTCAACCCCATTCCCCCTTTTGCAATTGATTTGAAACTTGGCCCATAGTCTTGTTGCGACTACAGATTAATTTTGGGGTAGTCACGCATAGTCACGCACAGTCTCGGAGTGATCTAAATGTCATTTCCCCTCATCCGATCGATCTGAAACTTAGTCCATACTCTTGCTATGAAAAAAAGATTAACTTTGAGTTAGTCACGCACAGTCACATATGGTCACGTACAGTCACGGAGAGATTTAAAACGGATTTCCCCTCATCCAATCAATCTGTAACTTGGTCTATATACTTGCTGTAAAGAAAGATTTACTTCGACATAGTCACGCACCGTCCCGGATTGATTTAAAACCCATTTCCCCTTATCCGATCGATCTTAAACTTGGTCGTATAAACTTGCTGTGAAAAAGATTAACTTTGACATAGTCACGCACAGTCACGCGTAGTCACGCACAATCACAGAGAGATTAAAACCTCACTTCCTTTCATCCGATCGAACTTAAACAATGTCCATAGAATTGTTGTGGCCAAAGATTAATTTTAAGATAGTCACACACAGTCACACACAGTCACGGAGTGATTTAAACCCCATTTCCACACATCCGACCGATCTGAAACTTTGTCCATGGACTTGTTGTGACCAAAGATTAATTTTAAAATAGTCACGCATAGTCATGGAGAGACTGAAACCTCATATGTATAAGCAAAGAAAGAGTTAATAAAAACTTTGTTTTTATTGGTTAAATTATTTTTTTTTTAGTACCTTTTCTTAAAAGAGTACATTTTCTTTAAAAATTAGCTTTTCTTTTTTCTTAAGAACTACCTTTTCATATATAAGTACCTTCTAAAAAAGTACAGTTTCTGCAAAAAGTATATTCTCTGTAAAAAGTTTTTAAAAAATAACCTTTAAAAATGCAAATTTTTTTTTTCGAAGTAGGTTTTCTGAGAAAATACCTTTTTTTAAAAAAAGTACTGGCTTAATCTTTTTTTTTTTTTTTTTGGAGCAACGACGATATTTATGAGACTGGCCGGGACTAGCCGGAGAAAATGTTTTTGTTCCTCATATACCAACAAATTTATGATTTTTTAGGATCAATCGCTGAAAATTATCGGTATACATTTGGAAACATTCACCCCTGTTCTTGAAACCACTATCACAAAAAAAAACTCGTAAATGAAAAAATTCTTAAATCTACGAGTTTTTTGCTGTTCTCTAATTTCAATAAGAATATTTTTTCTCGTTTTAATTCATATAGAAAAGGCTTTGTGAAATCAAAACAAATGCCCTTTTTTTCTACTGAGCAGGTCTTAAGAGATAAAAAAAACTAATTGATATTTAAACTCTAACATGTTTTTTATTGAACCTTGTCATTATTTTAAAAAATCAGACATTAATTTTATGAAAAAAACGATTTTAAAAAACGTCTACATTTTGCGCTGATTAAAAAAAAAACTCGTAATCAGTAGTCAAAGTTAATAAAACACACTTTTGGAGATGATGTTGTTCTATAACTATAATAAATACTTTTTATCTACACAATCTATTTTCCATTATAATTTTTTCAATTATAACATATATAGATTCTTATGTACTAATTATTAGGAATAAAGGAATTTAAAATAATATTTCACTCAAATCACATATTTTTATTTTTTTTTTTTTGCATATGACTGCCACAACTTTGTTTATGTTCGAAACAGTAGTGATGCCAGTCAAATCCAATTTATTTGAATTTCGAATTTTCTTTGGTGATGCCTAACTTATTTCAAAAAGAGAAGTCATTCTTAATTGAATGAAATTGAAGAATAAAAACAATTAAATGAAAAAGTAATATGTTATTTTAAAAGAAAATATTTTTTTTTACTTTCTTTATAATCTTAAGGAAAAACATGCAAAAATTACTTAAGGTTTTTTGTGAAAGTGACTAAAGAACCATATGGCACCTAGGTTTCTAGATAACATATGGTTCTGAAGCTAAACTATATATTTCATGTCATTTGATAATAAAAAATATGATTTCGAAAAATACTTCAAAGATATAAAATTTGTGTTTTCAAGAAACCCAAAATTTCAATTTCATATTATTTCAAATTCATTCTTATTCAAATAACAACGTTTCAAGAACAGGGCTGATTATGTTTTTCTTTACGTCTCTTGTTCCATGTAACAAACATTTATTTAACTTCCTTTTGATAATTTTTATATAAAGCAACCTAAGCATCGCCAGGCTAATAATATAAAAAATTTGGAGAATATTTAAAGACCGTATTTAACATTTTTTTTTTGTTATTTGTTAACGATTTAAAATCTGTTTCTTACTTAAATATAGAATACAGCAGCACATTTGATTTGTTATAAAATTAAGAAATAATTAATAACAATCACACGCTTAAGTGGAGCAAATAAAAAAAAATTTCCATTTCTTGTAGGTTTGCATATAACTATTACTACATTAAAGCACAAAATGTCTGCAAGTTAAACGCATCATTTGTTAACTAATTTTCCGTCTTCTAAACGAATTTATTATTTTATTTATTGGTATGATACGTTCAGCTATTATTACTCGTACAAACAGAATGGTTTGACATTTCTCTCATTAATTTAACAACTTCTATAAGTTGCAGTACCCATTACTCTTAACGATGTTAAAAAAAAAACTAAAAGTGGGTGTAAAGGGTGTAAGATTGAAAATATGTATTTGTTTGTTCATTTATTTCCAAAGAAAATAAATGAAATATAATTTATTTTGGTATTTGACATTTCAATAATATAGGTTGGGTGTAAAGTGTCTTATTAAAAACAAAAACTTACTGTCAAAAATATTTTTATAATTCTTTGAAAAATGTTTAGATACATTTTTATTTTCATACAATTTTTTTTTTAGCAATTATATTTAAAGTGACTGATTTTATAAACAAAACGAAACAAATTAGTGTAAATTTGAAAAAATCAAATTTAAAGAATTCATCTTAAACTTCTTCATAGAAATTTCAAATGTTAGAAATATATCAGGCTCAAGATCAAATGTTTTTACTTTAAATAAAACAAAAACCACTGGCAAATTTGTTTAAAAAATTGATGTATATTCTGCATGACAGGTTATACAGCTATTTCGGAAAGAGTCACCAACCCTCACCAGTAATCTAATATATTTGTAACTCAATCATTAAAATGATATAGATCGAAAATAAGAATTTTTTAAAATTAAAATGTTTAGTTTTTTACATGAAGCTGTAAGACCAGGGACCGTAAATTATTCCTTTTTTCATAAAAGTCGGATGATAACATAAAATAACAGTTATTTTTTGATTTTTTTTTTTTTTTTTTAGCAAAAATAACAGTTATTTTTTGATTTTTTTTTTTTTTAGCAAAAATAACAGTTATTTTTTGATTTTTATTTTTTCGAGCAAAAATAACAGTTATTTTTTGATTTTTATTTTTTCGAGCAAAAATAGCAGTTATTTTTTGATTTAAATTTTTTCAAATATGAAAATTACCAAGAATATAAACTAAAAAAAGAAAAAACAATGTATATCATATGTATATATTATAGCATATAACATATCTATTAGAGTTCGTTTGGCGACCAGGTCACCTGATTTGTTTTTCGGGTATCCACATTTTTTTTAAGGTTTTCGGGTAAATAAAAATAATGGCGGTCTTTTTTTTTAAATTTTTACTCCTTGGGGTGGTTCAACTCACCTAAAAACGCAGATTTCGAGCTCATTTTCTGCAGCGCAAAAACGGTTAAATATATTGCAAATCTGATTTCATCAGTCGATTCTGCAGCAAAAATTAATACAATGTATGTTTTTTGAACCCCTAAAAAAGTTCCAAAAACCCACAACAGAGGGCGCAAATCTCATAAAAAAAAAAAAATTTTTTTTTGATTTTTTTAAACATGCACGATGAAAAGGCATTTTAAGCTTAGTGAAACGGTACCAACATTTTATTTTTATCAGAACCCGTAAAAAAGTTATATGGCTTTAAACATTTTTTGTTAAGGCTAAGTAACTTGTTAGAAAAAAGTTAAAACTGTTGAAAAAAATTTTGCAAAGAGTTTCCTGTCATTTAAAATTTTTAAAAAATTAAATCTTAAACATTTGTTTGCAATTGATAATACTTTAGCAATATGTCGGATCTGTTACATTTAGCAAATAAAAAGCACCGAAGGGCGGATCACAGAGAAGTGGCCGAACTTGCACTTGTTCATTTAAATGCGAATCCTGGCTATAATTTAAAAGCCTGCGGAGCAGATCACCACGCCCGATGGCTCTCAAAAGTAATATATATTTTCAAAATAATGTTGTACAAAAATCATTTTTACATTTCGGAAACGTTGTTGGAGCAATTTGAAGCTATGCTTCTCTATTTTATAACCGTATACCTAAAGTATTGGTTCACAATTTATGTTACAAAAAATGACCTAGACTTTTTGTCCGAACTTGAGAAATTTTCGCAGATGGAAGGAAAATATTGTTCTTTAATTGCAAACAGTGCTAAAGCCACTCAGCTACGGCATTTGGAATACCTAAGCGAAGATAACGCAGTATTTTCAATTTTTGACGAACGACTTTCATTAGAGGAAAAGGAAAAACTACGAAAAAAATTGTTACCAAATAAAATCAAAGATCAAACTCAAAAGTTGTTAGAAATTGATCCAAATTGTTATTTACACGATTTCAAAGACTATGATGCCGTTACATATTGTACACCGGATGAAGAAGCTGAATATTTTGTTAACTTGATCCATTCAACCGATCAAATACTTTATGAAAAAGATTTCGTTGATGTCGATGAAAATGAAAATGTATTAAACAAAACTATCGATGTAACTAGGAAATTACCAAATTATGATTCTTTTTGTTCTAAATCGCCTTTTGATTACGTCACTCTTCAGAGCATAAAAAGTTTAGCTAATTTTGGTATAAATATTTCCTTTATGGGTCATAAAGCCATTGATTGGCCAACTAACAAAAGCTATGTAAATGCAATCAAAATCGCCAATAACATTAAATCTACAAGCATTTATACGGAACAACTAGTTGGCCGAATTTCAAGACTAAACGATTCATGTTTGCTGAAAAATAAAGACGGTTTAAATCTTTTAGCTATAGCCGAAGTAGATAACACTGAAATTGTTTAAAATTACTTTAAAAATCATTTGAAACAATAAAAAAATTTGTAAACTTTTTTTACCAATTATTTTTTTTTTTGTTATAAAATAATTTTGAAGTCTCATAACTTTTCAACGCGTTGTGATAAAAATAAAATGTTGGTACCGTTTCGCTAAGCTTAAAATGCCTTTTCATCGTGCATGTTTAAAAAACTTAATTTTTTTTTTTTTTTTTAATGAGATTTGCGCCCTCTGTTGTGGGTTTTTGGAACTTTTTTAAGGGTTCAAAAAACATAAATTGTATTAATTTTTGCTGCAGAATCGACTGGTGAAATCAGATTTGCAATATATTTAACCGTTTTTGCTCTGCAGAAAAACGAGCTCAAAATCCGCGTTTTTAGGTGGGTTGAACCACCCCAAGGAGTGAAAATTTTCAAAAAAAAAGACCGCCTTTATTTTTATTTACCCAAAAACCTTAAAAAAAATGTTGATATCCGCAAATCAAATTTTTAAAATTTACTCTAATATCTATATATATAAAATGGAATGTGTGTTTGTTTATTTGTTTGTTTGTTTGTACCTTATAGGAGACCAAACCTCTGGACCGATCTTCCTGAAACTTTTCACAGCATTTAACTGGGACTCTGGCATGATTAATAGGGTCCTGTTTTTCGACCACGCCCACTTTTACGCCCACTTTTTTAAAAATATGTAAAGATTTACTTCAAATTTTTACACATTATACTCCAGGCGAGGTAGAAATAAATATTTCTTACGCCACGCCCCCTTTCACGCCCCTTTTCACGCCAAATTTTGTTTGAAAGTTTTAACTTTTTGTTCTCTGTACAAATTTATTCCTTCCAACGGATTTTTTTTTATTTGGTAGTATATTGCTCTTAATACTGTTAACGTCGCCATATAACTATGAAACACGCCCACTTCACCGCCCCCTTTTTTTAATTCAGATACTTACTTATACCACTAACACTGTTTGCTATACAAAATACTTTTTTTTTGTAATATGTGTAATATGCCACGCCAATATAATGCAAAATTTCAAATCGTCATATCTCGGGAATTTTTTGACCTACGGCGGTCATTTTGGTACATATGGTATTGGCATGAATATAAATACATACCAGAAGAAAAGTTGGCGGGACCACGCCCCTTTTTATAAAAATAAAAAATCGTAAAATCTTCTAAACTACTGGAAGGATTGTCATGAAATTTTCACAGAAGGATATTTTTGCGAAATAATAAGTCCTTAACTATATAAAGTTGTTAGTGGGCAAAGGGGCGTGGTCCCGCCATTCTAACCCAAAATTTAAAATCGTCATATCTCGGCCATTTTTTAACCTACGGCGATGATATTTGGTATATATCGTATTGAAATTTATAGAAATAGTACAACAGGAAAACTGGGCGGGACCACGCCCTTTTTAGAAAAATTAAAATCCATAATAAATTCTATTAAGCCCTTGACTATATAAAGTTGTTAGTGCAATAATTAATTCTAAATTAAATAAATAATATTTTGTTAATGTATAAATATTTTTTATTTTTTTATTTTATTTTATAACGATGAGGGGTAGCGAAGCACACCGGGTTCAGCTAGTTTTGTTTAAAAATTGGAGATTAGAAATTAGACGACAGCCTAAAAAATAAGAGTTATTTCCTTTTTTCGTATTCTATAACATATTCCTGATATGCAAGTGTCCCCTCCCATTCCCATGAAATCTTCTTCGTTATAAAGTTTAGATTAATGCCATTTCTATACGAAGTATCTAATGTTGTGGAATATGTATTTTATGTACGCGATTTCATGCTATATAGTATAGTTTTGTCTACTTAAAGCCCGACTTCTTTTCTTCTTTTTTTTAAATTTTCTCTTTCTCCATATATTTTTATAATATTTTTAAATTTTTAGGGTATTTATAGTTCTTTCTAATTATCAGAATTGTTTCTGCTTTTTATTTTTCAAATATATTACACCCATTTTAAACCACAAGGTCGTTATATCGCTTTTTACAAAAATAGATTTGAAAAAAAAAAAACAAAACTACGAGAATGTCTTCTATAGGGGATGAGCGAAATTCCACAGCTTTATATAAATAAAGTAATAACCATGTTCGTCGTCTACTTTAAACGTAAGTATGAGTAACAAGGAGTGTTCTTCAGTTTGATATCTTGTACGAGCATGTATTAGACATTCACATAAATATGGTTGTATATATTTTTTTAAATCAAATGTCATGTTATTTTTTTTGCTATGACACCATTTTGTAAATATGGAATGTAGAAAGAAAAAATAAAATGTTTTAGAATTATAGAAGATGATGTGCAATCCGTGGTGTTCAAGCAATTCTAGATTTTGTTTAAAGTTGTAAGTTTTGTTAATGAGACTAGAGGATAATTAAAATGACGTAGCATTATGATCGACTTGTTCAAATGATGTACAAACTAGGTCCAAGCATGCTTAAGAGCTGTATAAATATATTTCCGTCGTTTGAAAAAAGATCGCGCTACCAGGAGGTTATATTAAAATTTGCCGCTGGAAATCGTCATTATCGTCAGATTCGGTCAATTACATAACGTTGAAATATTAGCGATTTTTTTTTAACAGAATCATATATTTTTTTCGTGCGAAAATATGGAATTTTGAATCAAATTGGCGTTATTTGGGCGGAACTTTCAGGTTGCCTTAAGAGAGAAATTTTGTCGTGAGTGGCTTCAAAAGTTTAAGAGCGGTGCATTGGATTCGAAGACAGGCATCATAGCGGAAGGCCGAAAGTGTAAACAGTCGCGGAATTGGACGCATTATTGAATCAAGACTCATGCCAAACTCCAGAAGAACTTGAACTTATATCAAAAGTGACTTAACAAGCCATTTCACATCATTAAAAATCATTCGGAACGACTCGAAAACAAGGAAATTGGGTTCCATATGAACCTACGTCGAGAAACGAGAAACGATTATTCAAATTTTAAAATGCTTCTTGCAGGCTTAAACTACATGATCCACTATGATAAGCCAAAAAGGAAGAAACAATGGGTGGGGACTAGCTGGCCATGATTCGACATCTGCAGCTAAGCCAAATATTAATCGGAAACAACTCTGTTGTGTAGTTGGTGGGATTAGTTTAAAGTTGTGTATTATGAGTTGATCAGAGCTAACCAAACCATTACTGAGGCAATTAACCGAACACAATTGATGAGATTGAGTAGAACAATTCTATTCCAGACATGATAAAGTTATTCTGCTGCATGATAATGCTCGTCCACATGTCGTAGCGAGGTCCAAATCTCTTTGGAAACAGTCAACTGAGAAGTTTTTGCCCTACACCTGACGTATTCAGCAGACATAACTCCTTTTAATTTCCATATAATTTGAATGATGACATGTGGTTTGTCTGAGTAACTCTGCATATCATATGAGGACACTAAAAATTTGAGAGATTCACAATGAAACTCCAAAAGATGTAATACTTTTTATATATACATCAACACTCATGGGATCCCCCTTTTAATGCAGTGCACTGTGTTGATATCAGGAAAATATATTAGGGGTACAAGAAAAGAGGCAGTAGTGTTTGTGGATAGTTAACTTAGAAAAGTACCTTCTCTCAAAAAAGTACCTTCTCTGAAAAATATTCATTCTCTTAAATAAGTACCTTCTCTTAAAAAAGTACCTTCTCTTAAAAAAGTGCATTCTCTTAAAAAAGTACCTTTTATTAAAAAAGTACCTTTTATTGAAAATTTTCATTAAAAAGTACCTTTTATTAAAAAGTACCTTTTATTAAAAAGTACCTTTTATTAAAAAGTACCTTTTATTAAAAAGTACCTTTTATTAAAAAGTACCTTTTATAAAAAAGTGCCTTTTATTAAAAAGTACCTTTTATTAAAAAGTACCTTTTATTAAAAAGTACCTTTTATTAAAAAGTACCTTTTATTAAAAAGTACTTTTTATTAAAAAGTACCTTTTATTAAAAAGTACCTTTTATTAAAAAGTACCTTTTATTAAAAAGTACGTTTTATTAAAAAGTACCTTTTATTAAAAAGTACCTATTATTAAAAAGTACCTTTTATTAAAAAGTACCTATTATTAAAAAGTACATTTTATTAAAAATGTCTTAAAAAAGCACGTTATATTAGAAAGGAACTTTTTTTAAAAAGGAAATTAGATTAAAAGGCAGCTTTGATTAAAAAAGTAGCTTTTCTTAGAACGGTAACTTTTAGTAAAAAGTACCTTTTATTAAAATGTACCTTTTATTAAAAAGTACCTTTTATTAAAAAGTACCTTCTATTAAAAAGTACCTTTCATTAAAAAGTACCTTTTATTAAAAAGTTGATTTTATTAAAAAGTACCTTTTATTAAAAAGTACCTTTTATTAAAAAGTTGATTTTATTAAAAAGTACCTTTTATTAAAAAATACCTTTTATTAAAAAGTACCTTTTATTAAAAAGTACCTTTTATTAAAAAGTACCTTTTATTAAAAAGTACCTTTTATTAAAAAGTACCTTTTATTAAAAAGTACCTTTTATTAAAAAGTACCTTTTATTAAAAAGTACCTTTCATTAAAAAGTACCTTTTATTAAAAAGTACATTTCATTAAAAAGTATCTTTTATTAAAAAGTACCTTTTATTAAAAAGTATCTTTTATTAAAAAGTACCTTTTATTAAAAAGTACCTTTTATTAAAAAGTACCTTTTATTAAAAAGTACCTTTTATTAAAAAGTACCTTTTATTAAAAAGTACCTTGTATTAAAAAGTGCCTTTTATTAAAAAGTACCTTTTATTAAAAAGTGCCTTTTATTAAAAAGTACCTTTTATTAAAAATTACCTTTCATTGAAAAATACCTTTCATTGAAAAGTACCTTTTATTAAAAAGTACCTTTTATTAAAAAGTACCTTTTACTAAAAAGTACCTTTTATTAAAAAGTACCTTTTATTAAAAAGTACCCTTTATTAAAAAGTACCTTTTATTAAAAACTACCTTTTGCTAAAAGGTACCTTTAATTAAAAAGTACCTTTTATTAAAAAGAACCTTTATTTAAAAATTACCTTTTATTAAAAAGTACCTTTTATTGAAAAGTACCTTTTAATAAAAAGTACCTTTTATTAAAAAGTATCTTTTATTAAAAAGTAGTTTTTACTAAAAACTACCTTTTATTAAAAAGCCCCTTTTATTAAAAAGTACCTTTTATTAAAAAGTACTTTTTATTAAAAAGTACCTCTTATTAAAGAAGTACCTTTTATAAAAAAAACGCTTTCATTAAAAAGTACCTTTTATTAAAAAATTTCTTTTATTACAAAGTAATTGACAGGAAAGAACTCAGCGGGCAGTTTATTCCATATACGGCTTGTGTGGCTAATAAACAAATTTTCGCGGTAATGCGTTGTTTCATTCACTGGACAATAGACTGCAAACGGATGAAAACTACTAGATGGCTGGGTCGTGCGAAAAAAACACGTACTTTAGGGATCAGTTCACTTATCTCAGCATTGTAATAACTACTAGCAGATTCAAGCCCTCGAAATTCGAGTGCAAATTCTAGGAAATTTTAATTTTTCATAAAATAAAGACCCTAAAGGTATGCTAATTAATTATAGCCAATTCACAAATCAACACAAAAAAACAAACTCATTTTTATTACAAACACATTAACAAATTGCATTGCATAATTTTATGTATGTGTTAGTAACTTTAAAGGCAATTTACTCAAAGTAAAGGAAAAAATTTAAAAATCTGTAAATCTTCAAAACGGCTAAAAAGAAATACCTTTCAAATAATATACGTTTGGTCAAAATCGGGATAAAACGGTAGAACAAAACATCGGTCACAATAAATAGCCTAGCCTACTAATATTATAGATAATACAGTTTAACACAACCAACGTTCTGACGATGCTCCCATATGTTATTGAAAAACACCATTGCCTTCCACAAAATAGACTGTGAAGCCCCTGACCATTTATTATGAAATTGTGTTCCATTTTCGGTCGGCTATGGGTGGTATAAATAATAAGGAGTTCAGGTGGGGCGGAGTAATTCTTACGCCGAATGAGGAAACTTGAAAGCTTCTTTCGACAATTGAAAAATGTGTTTATTCCAACAGACATAACGCTGAGTTTTCATGCCTAGAACTTGAAGAGCATCTGTTTCCTCAAAATCAAACAGCACCTATGAATACTGACGATATTGATGACTCCGTGGATATTACGAGCATTAAAATCGATGCTATCCACTTAACCAACTCAGAGACTGTTAAAAGGTCCTGATTAAGTGTGTCATTCATATATTGCCTCATGCCGTCAATCTCCCTAAGGCTTGCCATCAAACTGCTAATAAATTGTTCTTTAAATTGTTCACAAGATGGTAACTCTTCCTACGCAGTATGCATGGAAAGGTGAAAAAAGTAGTGGCAAGTGATGGATAACAATTCGAATAAAATAAGAACTCAATTCTTTCACAATAAATGCCCAATTTCGTATAAAAAAAATACCGGTAACTGATAGATTTTTTGAAAAGTTTGTATAAAGATTTTCATAAATCAACCTAAATTTAAATGTTCTTAGTTTTTGTTTTCTTTTTCCGGTTGGTATAAAACGTTGATGTTAAAAGAGATTTATTTTATTTATACTTTGGCCGTGAAGCTGCGTAATATATTTTTCTAATAAAATTTATTTCAATGATAGTCAATGATATTGACTTTTCCTTCCCTAAGCATGAAATTGATTTTTTTATGATATTTTTTTTTTTGAAGATTGGCAATTTTATGTGTGTTCCTTTTTTTATTGTTATTGAAATGTATGTCTTTAAAGTTTTATTTTTATCGCTCTGATGCGAAAAAAATCTGTGAATGATACTTAAAGCGAAGGTCGCTCATAGAAACTTAAGTTTTAAGTTTATAAATATTTGGTACCTAAATGTTGCCCTACAAGAGATTTTTAAATAAAATTTGTGACATAATTAATAGAACTACCAGAACTAACAAAGGAAGCACACAAAAATATAGAAAATAGCCTCATTTTTGCTCGCAAATCTTTATTGCTGGCAAATCTTTTATCGCCGATTCAATTTTCAAGTTTGGCAAGAGAAAAAAAAATTATTAATAAAGTATCTCAGTTTTGGCAATTTCAACCTTTAGTGTCTTGAAAACATTGTCTTGACGAAATAACTCAGCGGGGTTTTTCTTTAATTTTCTGCATAACTCTCCCTTTATCGTCTTTGCATTTTGAAAATAACAGTGTACAACATCCAAGTCAGGGTGAAAGTACTAGATTAGTAAAGTAAAACCTCCAAACTATTTTTTATCACCTGTTATATTTTTGATGTGTAAACATCTATACGCGCAGGGGGGTAAATTTCTATTTCACAATACAATCGCAAAAACAGCGTAACACATCGGTGTGAGCTGAAGTGTAAATCGGTGTGACTTTATCTGATTGTATTTGTGAAAAAATTATGATATGTTCTTTTCTAAACATTTTCCAATTGTCTTCCAAAAAACATCAATTGTATTTCAGAAACCATCAATATAATTTCAGAAAACATCAATTGAATTTCAGAACACATCAATAGAATTTCAAAAAGCATCAGTTGTATTTCAGAAACCATCAATATAATTTCAGAAAACATCATTTGAATTTAAAAAAACATAAATAGAATTTCAGAAAACATCAATATAATTTCAGAAAACATCATTCGAGTTTCAGAAAACATCAATTAAATTTCAGAAAGCATCAATAGAATTTCAGGAAACATCAATTTTATTTCAGAAACCATCAATATAATTTCAGAAAACATCATTTGAATTTCAGAAAACATAAATAGAATTTCAGAAAACATCAATTGTATTTCAGAAACCATCAATATAATTTCAGAAAACATCAATATAATTTCAGAAAACATCAATTGTATTTCAGAAAACATCAATAGAATTTCAGAAAACATAAACTGTATTTCAGAAAACATCAATAAAATTTCAGAAAACATGAATTGAATTTCAGAAAACATCAATATAATTTCAGAAAACATCAATTGTATTTCAGAAAACATCAATTGTATTTCAGAAAACATCATTCGAGTTTCAGAAAACATCAATTAAATTTCAGAAAGCATCAATAGAATTTCAGGAAACATCAATTTTATTTCAGAAACCATCAATATAATTTCAGAAAACATCATTTGAATTTCAGAAAACATAAATAGAATTTCAGAAAACATCAATTGTATTTCAGAAACCATCAATATAATTTCAGAAAACATCAATATAATTTCAGAAAACATCAATTGTATTTCAGAAAACATCAATAGAATTTCAGAAAACATAAACTGTATTTCAGAAAACATCAATAAAATTTCAGAAAACATGAATTGAATTTCAGAAAACATCAATATAATTTCAGAAAACATCAATTGTATTTCAGAAAACATCAATTGTATTTCAGAAAACATCATTTGAATTTCAGAAAACGTAAATAGAATTTCAGAAAACATTAAATTGTATTTCAGAAACCATCAATATAATTTCAGAAAACATCATTTGAATTTCAGAAAACATAAATAGAATTTCAGAAAATATCAATATAATTTCAGAAAACATCATTCGAGTTTCAGAAAACATCAATTGTATTTCAGAAAACATCAATAGAATTTCTGAAAACATAAACTGTATTTCAGAAAACATCAATAAAATTTCAGAAAACATGAATTGAATTTCAGAAAACATCAATATAATTTCAGAAAACATCATTTGAATTTCAAAAAACATAAATAGAATTTCAGAAAACATCAATATAATTTCAGAAAACATCATTCGAGTTTCAGAAAACATCAATTAAATTTCAGAAAGCATCAATAGAATTTCAGGAAACATCAATTTTATTTCAGAAACCATCAATATAATTTCAGAAAACATCATTTGAATTTCAGAAAACATAAATAGTATTTCAGAAAACATCAATTGTATTTCAGAAACCATCAATATAATTTCAGAAAACATCAATATAATTTCAGAAAACATCAATTGTATTTCAGAAAACATCAATAGAATTTCAGAAAACATAAACTGTATTTCAGAAAACATCAATAAAATTTCAGAAAACATGAATTGAATTTCAGAAAACATCAATATAATTTCAGAAAACATCAATTGTATTTCAGAAAACATCAATTGTATTTCAGAAAACATCATTTGAATTTCAGAAAACGTAAATAGAATTTCAGAAAACATTAAATTGTATTTCAGAAACCATCAATATAATTTCAGAAAACATCATTTGAATTTCAGAAAACATAAATAGAATTTCAGAAAATATCAATATAATTTCAGAAAACATCATTCGAGTTTCAGAAAACATCAATTGAATTTCAGAAAACATCAATAGAATTTCAGAAAACATCAATTGTATTTCAGAAAACATCATTTGAATTTCAGAAAACATAAATAGAATTTCAGAAAACATCAATAGAATTTCAGCAAACATCAATTGTATTTCAGAAAACATCAATTGAATTTCAGAAAGCATCAATAGAATTTCAGAAAACATCAATTGTATTTCAGAAAACATCAATTGAATTTCAGAAAACATAAATAGAATTTCAGAAAACATCAATATAATTTCAGAAAGCATCAATAGAATTTCAGAAAACATCAATTGTATTTCAGATAACATCAATTGAATTTCAGAAAACATAAATAGAATTTCAGAAAACATCATTCGAGTTTCAGAAAACATCATTTGAATTTCAGAAAACATAAATAGAATTTTAGAAAACATCAATATAATTTCAGAAAACATCATTCGAGTTTCAGAAAACATCATTTGAATTTCAGAAAACATAAATAGAATTTCAGAAAACATCAATTGAATTTCAAAAAGCATTATTTGAATTGCTGAGAACATTAATTGTATTTCAGAAAACATCAATAGAATTTCATCATTTTAATTGCTGAAAACATTAATTGTATTTCAGAAAACATCAATTGAATTTCAGAAAACATCAATTGCATTTCAGAAAACATCAATTGAATTTCAGAAAACATCAATAGAATTTCATCATTTGAATTGCTGAAAACATTAATTGTATTTCAGAAAACATCATTCGAGTTTCAGAAAACATCATTTGAATTTCAGAAAACATAAATAGAATTTCAGAAAACATCATTCGAGTTTCAGAAAACATCAATTGAATTTCAGAAAACATCAATAGAATTTCATCATTTGAATTGCTGAAAACATTAATTGTATTTCAGAAAACATCATTCGAGTTTCAGAAACATCATTTGAATTTCAGAAAACATAAATAGAATTTCAGAAAACATCATTCGAGTTTCAGAAAACATCAATTGAATTTCAGAAAACATAAATAGAATTTTAGAAAACATCAATATAATTTCAGAAAGCATCAATAGAATTTCAGAAAACATCAATTGTATTTCAGAAAACATCAATTGAATTTCAGAAAACATAAATAGAATTTCAGAAAACATCATTCGAGTTTCAGAAAACATCATTTGAATTTCAGAAAACATAAATAGAATTTTAGAAAACATCAATATAATTTCAGAAAACATCATTCGAGTTTCAGAAAACATCATTTGAATTTCAGAAAACATAAATAGAATTTCAGAAAACATCAATTGAATTTCAAAAAGCATTATTTGAATTGCTGAGAACATTAATTGTATTTCAGAAAACATCAATAGAATTTCATCATTTGAATTGCTGAAAACATTAATTGTATTTCAGAAAACATCAATTGAATTTCAGAAAACATCAATTGCATTTCAGAAAACATCAATTGAATTTCAGAAAACATCAATAGAATTTCATCATTTGAATTGCTGAAAACATTAATTGTATTTCAGAAAACATCATTCGAGTTTCAGAAAACATCATTTGAATTTCAGAAAACATAAATAGAATTTCAGAAAACATCATTCGAGTTTCAGAAAACATCAATTGAATTTCAGAAAACATCAATAGAATTTCATCATTTGAATTGCTGAAAACATTAATTGTATTTCAGAAAACATCATTCGAGTTTCAGAAAACATCATTTGAATTTCAGAAAACATAAATAGAATTTCAGAAAACATCATTCGAGTTTCAGAAAACATCAATTGAATTTCAGAAAGCATCAATAGAATTTCAGAAAACATCATTCGAGTTTCAGAAAACATCATTTGAATTCCAGAAAACATAAATAGAATTTCAGAAAACATCAATTGAATTTCAGAAAACATCAATAGAATTTCAGAAAACATCAATATAATTTCAGAAAACATCATTCGAGTTTCAGAAAACATCAATTGAATTTCAGAAAACATCAATAGAATTTCAGAAAACATCATTCGAGTTTCAGAAAATATCATTTGAATTTCAGAAAACATAAATAGAATTTCCGAAAACATCAATATAATTTCAGAAAACATCATTCGAGTTTCAGAAAACATCAATTGAATTTCAGAAAACGTCAATAGAATTTCAGAAAACATCAATTGTATTTCAGAAAACATCAATTGTATTTCTGAAAACATCATTTGAATTTCAGAAAACATAAATAGAATTTCAGAAAACATCAATTGAATTTGAAAAAGCATTATTTGAATTGCTGAGAACATTAATTGTATTTCAGAAAACATCAATAGAATTTCAAAAATCATCATTTGAATTGCTGAAAACATTAATTGTATTTCAGAAAACATCAATTGAATTTCAGAAAACATCAATTGCATTTCAGAAAACATCAATTGAATTTCAGAAAACAGCATAATCGACTTATTTTTTATGCACTGGAAAATATGATGTTGATGTTTTCTTTAATTATTAGATGTTTACATATCTCCCTTGTGATCGGACTCACATGATTTTTCCTTATCTTGATATTTGCTTAGTTTTGCAGCTATAACTATAACTATGATTATTATTTGCTAGTAGTGTAGAAGAGATTTTACGTATGAGTGATATTTTTAATATTAAATCAAACATACATAATTAATTTTTATTCAATTTTTATATGGATATATAAATAAAAATTATTTATTTAAGCTACAATTTGTTACAATTTTGCTGAATAATGAAATGGGAAATCTTTAAGGGTCTTGAGTTATAGCTGAAAAACTATGCAAATAAACGTGAAAATAAGCAAAAATATAAAAGGTCACATTGATCGTTTCGCCATTCTTTAACAACTGACAGAAAACATTCATTTAACTCCCTGTAATACGAATTGCTTGCCCCATTCCATATTCTCCAGACCATACTCCCAGCGACTGCCACAGTATTTCTTCTAAAACTTTAATAAATATGCAGGGAATTATTTATCACGAATAAGGCCGTCATATTGCATATTTGTGAAAAATCGTTAAGATTCCTAGGATATCAAAATGTTAGAGGATCGTTGGCAGAAGTACATAAGTTTGGGATTAATGTTAAAGATAAACAATGATATCAATCAAATCCACAAAATATTTTTTCATTGTTAGGCCACAAGCTCTTCACCTATGAGTGATAGTAATATCTAATATCCTAATACTCATACCCTACGGAACAAAGTGGGGGCATTTGAATAAGGGATAATTACACTGTGGAACGTTTTTCAGGGTCATTGTCGGGTGGGTGAGAATTCCAAGTCAGAGTGAAAGTACTACGGCAGTATAATAAAACCTCTAAAGGGTTTTTTTATGATCTTTTATATTTTTTTCTTATCTTGATTTTTATTTGCTTAGTTTTTCAGTTAAGTATAAATAAATAAATAGTTTTTATTAGTATACCCATGTAAAAAATAGAATAAAAATTCTGGCATATTGGATTTAATATTAAAAATATCACTCATATGTATACATCTCTGCTACTTTACTAATAAATAATAATCATACGCCCTGAATATGTTATGTTATTCAAAAAAATAAATTAAAACAAGAGTGTTAAATGTTTAATACCCTCCACCTGCGTCTTAAACTCAATATTACATTCAATGTTGAGTACGGCTACCACTTTAAAACAGTTGCCGATACTGAAACTATAAATTCAAATACCAATTAAATTTTGAGTTAATTCCCTTTCATTTTGGCCAGTTTCTATAAAAATTTCTTTTTATAAATGACAATGATAGAATTAATAATTACTATATCAAAAATGTCATTATTATTTTTATCTTACTTGAGTAGAAATCCTATAACTTCCCTAAGTACTTCATTAGGACACTAATGGAATTCAATATTTAACGTAGCCGGCGTTATTATATCCAACAACTATAAAAGTTATCCTTTTTTTTATAAGCTGTAATATAATTTCATTTAAATAAAAAAAAAAAAAATCAAAAATCTAGGTCAAATGGATTCCTTATTATTACATTTTATGTATATTGAGATTTTTTGATCTCACTCCTTATACTGACCCTCACAAGGTTAGAAGAGTATTGGCACTTGTGAAAGAAAATACAAATATTTCGAATAGAACATCAGTTCAAAAGTCCTGCGTGAGAAAATTGTAACTCTAACGGAACGTGCTAAGAAACATAAACGTAATCTCATCAACAAGTCGGAATGCTGGCTTATGGTCAATGAAATATACATGCTAACAGGAGTCATTTTTTTACATAGCTGATACTAGAGGAAATGTTCGAGAACAGACTACTCCTATTCATAAAACAGCCTAATCTTGCATTATGTCATTATATTAATCTACTGTTGAATGTAAAAACAAATAACGTAAATTTCAATCTACGAATCCACCCAACCACCCAAAAAAAGATATCGGACTCTTGCCAAAAAATAGTGATAAAAACCACAAACCAAGTCGCCCACAATATCACACTTTTTGCTTGGAAATAGTCTGGGTCGATCAAAAGGATCAATGCAAATACTATAAAAGAGCTTATGGGACATATTCATAAAAAACTGGAAATGTACATACAAAATAACTAATTTTGCAAATTAATATATCTGTGGTCACAAGCATTAACCGCCCAAGTCGAAAATCATGCTTTTGAGAAAAATAACTTTTTATATAAATGTAATGGGGCTTCATTACGACTTAGGTCAGTATGTTTTCATTAATATCTTTTTAATAAACAGTGTTAGAGAAATGGGGATTTCACGTATATATAAAGCGTTTTTAGTAGAATATGATAGCATACATAACTCAAATCGTTCTTAAGTCGACTTAATTTAAATAACGTTCACATCATGTAGTTATAATTTTTATTTAAAATCGGTTGTTTCGTTTAAAGGTTATTGCGATTTATTTATATTACAATTTTTATGCGCCCAATCCTTATCCACAAAAATTATATTTCATTGAGTATGAATGATACCAATATATATAATTTTATAATAATCATACGCCTCAAAAACACAGTGGGGCATATGAAAAAGTGGTAATTATAATTAATTTATATTGAGTTTTGACGGCGCCATTCAATACAAAATAATAAAAAATTTAAACGAAAGTTTAAATACAAATTTGTAGAGTAAAAGCTAATGATGATAGATTGCAGTTAGCATACAATAATTTGGGACTAAAATTCTAAAATCAACTACAAGCATATTCTCAATTGGTATCAAGAAATTTTGGTAAACCCCTAAAAAATGTTTAAGATTAAAAAAGAAACTTATTATGAAAAGTTCTATAAAATAGTTAAGATTTATAAACGAGTAATTTTTATATAATTTTTTTTTTTTCATATATGGAGGGTTTCACGTCAAGAGACCCAACTTTTGAAACCGATGTCTTCCGATGAACCTAATAACGCCAAGAAAGGCTCGGAAAACAGCAGCAAATAAAGGCTATAGATAAGCTGGATGAAAGACTGGGTATTTAAAAATTTACAAAACTTAAATACTTCATCAGCTACAATAAATTAAGTATAAAAATAGTTATAATATAAAAGGATCTGATGTGATTAAGTCTAAATTTTTTAAATTATTTATCTTTTCATTTTTATTATTATTATTATATATTAATTTGATTGTTATTACTAATAAATAAAAAATATAATTTTTCAACATTTCTTTAGAAAAAAGTGAATTTTTTCATGAGGTTAACATATTGCGGTTATTACAGTATCGAAGGTATGCAATTTTAGTTAGGTATATTACATACCGTTGGAAAGGTTAATTTGTCCAGTTTCTCAGTTAAGTTTTATTTGTAAGATTTTAGAAACACACACAAATAGGAAAAAAATCAAAATATAGAATATGCTAAAAATTGAAAAACCACTCGCATCTCACTAAGCGACCAAAAAGCTCTTAAAGGAAAAACCCTAAGCTTTCTCCTGAGCAAAGAAAAAATCTTTTTTTGAAAAAAAATCAAAAAAAAATTTTGATTTAGCAAAAAAAAAAAAGTAAAAAAAAATTTTTTTTCTAATTTTTTCATCAGTCTGAATTGAGCAACCAAAGTGACAACATCTCTTTTTATCTGCTTACTTTCACACAAAAAAAATAAAAAAAAAACATCCAAAGTGCATTTACATAGCAAAGACTTTCAATAGCTCTATATACATTAAACAGTTAAAAAACAAGAAAACTAAAGTAAACGAGAAATTTCATTATACATCATTGTGTTATTTTTGCCTCTTTCGTTATATTTCTTTCAAACATGAATAAAATAGTCGAAACAGCCGAACAACACCAACAACAATGAAAGAACCTCCCAATATTGGGGACATAGTGAACCTTCCTCAACCCAGCTTTGAGCTGGATATGGAAAGGTATTTAGACAATCCTACAATTGGGCCAAAATACCTGCTCATGACTAGGACTAATATAACATCTAATGAGACCAGTGACAATAACTTATCTAAAAGTGATCAAAATCTAAAAAATGTTTCTCCCTTCCTAATCAAAAAAGTCATTGATAATGTCTGTGGAGAAATTGAGATGTGTAAAAAATTATTATCGGGAGCAATATTGATGAAAACCAAAAATTTAACTCAAGCAAACAAGTTGATCAAAATTGTATCACTCTCACAAACCATCAGAGTAGAGGTTAAATTTCTAAATTACTCCAAGGGTGTTATATATTGTAACGACCTCAGAAACATTCCTGAAAACGAAATGCTAGAAGAACTCAAAACTCAAAAGGTCACAGAAGTCAAAAAAAATTTTGAAAAAAGAAAACAACAATCTGATTGAAACTGGACTCATTATATTGACCTTTGCCACAGTAGACCTTCCAGAAACTATAAATATTGGTTACCAAATTACCCATATAAGACCATATATACCACTCCCATTAAAATGTCATAATTGTCTTCGATTCGGCCACGTCTCCAGTTTTTGTAAAAACGATAAATTATGTATAAATTGTGGAAATATTGATCACTTAGCTGAAAACGAATTATGCGAAAACATAAAATCATGCAATAACTGCAAAGAAAGCAAATTAAACGACACCAATCACTCAGTTCTCAGTAAAAGTTGCACAATTTTTATCAAACACAAGGAAATTCAAGCAATAAAAACACTTGAAAAAGTAGACAACAAAACTGCCATAAAAAAATATAACGAGAAACACTCAAAATACACCAATTACTCAAATGCTGTAAGATCTACCATCGTTTACGACAACTCTATTGTAACAGAATCCAAATCAAAAACCAACATACTATCAACAACAACTGAAGACATCAATTCTACAAATACAACAAATACTGCATCGACGTCAATAACAAATAATAAACAAAAAGAAATTACCAAAACTGAAACAGCAACAACATCAGCATATACCAACCCAATAAACGCATCACAAAAAATTAAAATTCTGCCAATAAAAATATCGAAAGACAGTCAAGAGAGTCAGCAAAGCGACGAAACTGATTACTATACAATGGATAATTAAATATTAAGTATACCCAGCTTAACAACACTAACCCTATATTTCTTATTAAATTACGATAAACACACTAATATCATTAACTCCCATTAGCATATATAGTATATTATACATATGTCACTAACAATCATTCAATGGAACATAAAAGGTTACATTAACAACTACAACGAACTTCTTATCTTCATAAAAAAATATAATCCTAAAATAATATCGCTACAAGAAACTCACTTAAAGAATCTAAACAATATTATTACACCTATATCTTTCAAAATACACTTATCAAATTCTAGTCACAATTCCTTTGGTGGCTTTGCACTTTTAATACACAATTCAATTCACCACGAAACAGTAGACATACAAAACAACTTCGACTCTATACTACTACTCATTCATTCAAAACAAACCTTTGTAATTTTTTCTACGTATATTCCACCAACAAAATCATTTAAATACAACGACCTAGTACAAATGTATGAGACCAGACACCCAGTATTAATTACGGGCGACTTCAATAGTTGGCATAGTAACTGGGGATCTAACTCAAATAATAAAAGAGGTAAAACGTTAGCAAAATACATTACGCAGTCAAGACTAACGATTTTGAACGATGGTTCGCCTACACATTTTTCTACACACAAAACGTTTACAAATATAGATCTCACAATTGCATCCACATCTCTCTCTATCTTTGCAGAATGGATAATTGAATCGGATCCATTATAACCTCACTTTTCCCAAATGACTTAAACCAAACAAATTTAATACGTAGACCACGCTTCAATCTAAAACATGCAAACTGGACTGATTATAGAAAACTATCTGACAGATACAACAGTATGAGACCCATTAGCAACAACATCAATAAAGAAGCTGCCAATATACACAGAATCATATTACAGAGTGCTAACGAGAGTATACCTCAGCACAAACATTCTATCAATAATCCTACTATACCCTGGTGGACAAAAACATTGGAAAAATTAAAGTCACAAAAAAATCACCTATGGTACAAATTTAGAAGAAATATTTCTACTGAAAACGAATTAAATTTTTAAAAAGCAAATGCGCAATTCAAAAGGGAAATAAAACTTGCAAAAAGAAAATCAATTACTGATTTCACATCCAAAATTAATCCCTCGACTAGCCCAGAAATAATGTGGTCAAATATCCGTAGATTCTGCGGATTAAAATCAAAAACACCAATACACTGCGTTAAAAGCGGCAATAACACAGATAATACCACGGACCCAAACCTTATAGCCAACATTTTCTGCGAATACTGGTCCTCCGAATCTAAAGATGACAATTTTACTACTACCTTTCAACAATATAAACAATCAGCAATTACTAATAGCAAACATTTTACTCCAAGTAAAAACGCCTTTCATATAGAAGAAAAAATAAGACCGATCGAACTTTCCATTGCTTTAAGCAAACTAAACGGCAAAACCCCCGGTATAGACCGTATATCATACCCAATGATAAAAAATCTGTCTATTCAGATGCATTCCACATTAATTCAACTATAAAATACTATACTGGACAACTATGTTCCCCAAATATATAAGACTAGTCTCATTATCCCTATACACAAACCAAACTGCGATAAAACTATCACATCATCTTATCGACCTATTTCCCTCAATCCATGTTGCTCAAAAGTTCTGGACAAAATAATTGCAAACAGGCTTTGGTGGTTTGTTACCGCTAACAAATTTCTTAATAACTATCAATACGGGTTTATAAAAGGAAAGCCAATTTAAGACCCTATACTATTTTTAGATTTTATAATCAACCAAACTTTGCGGAAGAAAAAACACTTATCGATAATATCCTTAGACGTCTCTAAGGCATTTGACAAAATAGGTATTCACACAATTTTAAATCAACTAGAGGAGTGGCATATAGGCCCCAAGATGTTCAATTATATAAAATTATTTAACAAAAAGAAAAATTATAGTCAGGATCAACTCCTAATACTCAAAAACTCAACCGCTATCAAATGGCATAAATCAAGAATAGATTTAAACGATACCTGACATCCAAAATTGGTGCACTTCATCTGGTGCTAAACAAATGTAAACATCTACATATATGCAGAAAACACAATTGCCATCCTAATTTACACAATAGTAATACTCTAATTGAAGCGGTCAATGAACTTAAAATACTTGGAATTGTTTTTAACAAGCATTACAGATGGAATTCACACATTGCTAGCCTCAACTCTGCCCTCTCCAAAAGACTAAATATTATAAAATGTCTCTCTTTTAGGAAATTTGGGTGTAATACAACATCCCTCATCAACATCCTCAATTCCCTCATAATCTCCAAAATCAACTACGGTATATACCTATATGGATTTTCTCCCAAAAGCACATTAAATAAAATAAAAACAATCTTTAACTCAGCCATACGAATGCCATTAGGCAGGCGCCTTTAGGACAACTCCAATTAGGAACATGATATTTGAAGCAAATGTAAGGACAATAGAACAATATAGAGACTTCGCCACAGCCAAATTATCTAAATCTATATTATTTAAAGACAATTTTCCACTATCTAATGCTTTAAATAAATCTATAAATCGGAAACACTTTCACAAAATACCATCAACGCTTACCCGTATCGTACAAGCATGCGAGAATAACAACATTCCATACAATTTTAAGCTACAAGCTTATAACAATTTCCAAAATTGGAACTCAACCCAATTACAATAGATACATCCCTCAATGAACTGAAAAAATCTCATACAAACAAAACGGCTTTCCAACAAAGATTTCTAGAAATTCTGTATTCACTTAACGATCACAAATTCATCTACACAGATGGTTCAAGATCAGACAAAGGCACTAGCTTCAGCATTGTAGATAAAGATAAGACTTTGATTACCTCAATCTTACCTGAATACAGTACCAACTTCTCTGCTGAAATTATAGCAATTTACGAATCAATTAAATATATCAAAAACCTCAAAGGTAAGTTTGCAATTTGTACTGATTCCCTTGCTGCACTCCAAGCTATAGAAAATGGCAACAATTGCCAATTATATCCGACAATGATAAGACAAATAATTATTGAAAGACAACCGAAAATCAAACTAATTTGGATTCCAGGTCACTCGAGAATAATCGGTAATGAGATTGCAGATCGTGCTGCAAAAGCAGCTTTAACCGCACCTCTTATAACCACACCAAATCTATCAACTGAAGATATTAAAAATTTCTTAAAAAATAAATACGAGACAGAAAAACATAATAATTTCAGCTCAACCACAAATTGGTACAGGAAAAATAACCCTAAAAAACTCAACGCCTACAAACTTTTTAAAACAATGGACAACAACTTACTACCTAGGAAAGATAAAATCAAAATAATACGCCTAAGATTAGGGCACACTAAAATTTCTAACGTACATATAATTGACAAGAACTTATCAAAATAGTGTCCATTCTGTGGATTTACCCCTATAAGCACCGACCACCTTTTCACGAGTTGTCCTCACATTAATAAATTCAAAAACACTACGCTCAACAATATTAACTTTTTCCAAATATTAGACTCTGATATGAGCAGCGATAAAATTAAGATAATTATTTCTTTTTTGAAAGATTGTAACCTATATAACCATATTTAAACTAAAAACTACAATAAGCTTAAGACCATCGTTGTTATAGCTTTTCCTTAACATTATACTAATAATTTATTATAAGTATAATATGTAAATAAATAAATAAATAAATCATTTTTTTTATCCGAAAGATTGAAGAAATAACTATCTAAACTATTTGGGACAAATTTTGCTAAGAACAGTAAACAAGTTACATGGATGAGAAAAAACACCTGTTTGGTCAAAATGTCAAATTTTGACCCCCTCTCACTCAGAGAGTTCTTGACCGATCTTGTTGAAAAATTGTGCCTAAACTAATATCAAATAGGACTAACCTTGGTGCAAATTTAATCCCGATCGGAAGACATCGGTTTCAAAAGTTAGGTCACTTGACATGAAACTCCCAATACGTACATTAGGGTGGCCCTTCTTTATATGGAGAAAGAAAAAAGTGTTCAAACTCTCGGTCGTACCCCCTAGAAATATGCAAATAGCAAAAAAAAAAAAGAGAAATACAAAGTTTTGAGCCAATCAAAAAAAATTTAGAGGTGGCTCAATGCGATTGAAAATATCAAGTGTATTTTATATGGAGAAAATATGACTTTCTCTCAGATTTTACGAAAATTTCATTCTATAGTTTAATTTTTCCGACAAATTGTTATATAATTTGAAATCAGTATTAAATTATCTTTCCAAAAAGCTATAAAACTTCAAAATCGAAAAAAAAATCGCCAAGAAAGCAAATGCCCCAGACCACTTTTGTGCCTAAAAAAAACTAGGTCATGAAATTTGATGGCATTTTTTTTCAACTTTAAGAAATTAATTAAAGCCAACATTTTCAATTAAATCCCTATGCCAAAATTTTTTTGGCAAGTATTTTATTTTTGCGGATTTCGAGAAAAATGGGATTTTTGTAAAATATTCTGTAAATGTACTATTTCTAAATACTTTGTATTAAAAATTCGTCACTTGTCTACTTTTAAATGTTATATTTTATCTTAATAGCCTAGGGTTTCGGAAAAAAATAATATGACCCCATTAACCCTTTTGGAATTGGGGTCACATATGACCCCAAGCTAATAAAAAACAATTTATCCAAAAAATTCAAATATTTTGTAAGTGCTGTTGAATTTTTAGATGCGATGCTTCAAATATAATAACCAAATGTGTAGAACTTCCGTTCCTAAAATTTGGGATAAATCCGAGAACGTTAACCCATTATTTGCCAAGGCCAGCTTTGGATTTTAAGATATTTTTAAATAAAAATTACCGAAAACGAGTTTTTCTCTTAAACTCGATGAAACCACTATTTCGAATTTAAGAAAAATAAATCGGTTATTTTTTATTTATTTAAGGCTTCAGTGCTATTGGGATGAAAAAAATCCATTGTGATATATCTTTGGTGCAATTATCTGCTTATTGCTCGCGAATATAAATTAAAACAACTTTTAACCAATTTTGTTATAAAATTACTTTATGTAATAAAGTAATAAATAGTTGAATTTCTTGCTGTCTCACCCACCAATTTGGTGGATATTGTTAAAAATTCCAAAAAAAAAAAAAAAAACTTCAGGTCAATCGGTGTAGATGCCATTACTTATAATGGTTGACATTTTTTGATTTTTATAATCGGTCGCTTTATATTATCTTCAATGTCACCTACATGTTTTGAAACTTCTACCATTTTATTTCCCAGTTTTAAATAGTTTATTAAATAAAAGTAAATTTCAAATATAATAATATATATAATAGGTAATATTAAATTAATACTACTCTTAATGGAATAAATTACAAAATTAAATCAAAGTGAATTTCAAAAAACCTCCTATTTTTTTAGACATATGACTTAAGTTGTTTTAATTTATATTCGCGAGCAATAAGCAGATAATTGCACCAGAGATATATCACAATGGATAATTCTGATCTCAGGAGCACTGAAGGGTTAAATAAATAAAAATTAACCAAATTATTTTTCTTAAATTCTAAATAGTGGTATCAACGAGTTTAATAGAAAAACTCGTTTTAGGTCATTTTTATTTTAAAATATCTTAAATATCTTATCTGGCATTGGCAAATAATGGGTTAATGTTCTCGGATTTATCCCAAATTTTTGGGACGAAACTTCTACACATATGGTTGTTATATTTTAAGCGTCGCATCTAAAAATTGGACAGCACTTACAAAATATTTGAATTTTTTGCATAAATTGTCTTTTATTAGTTTGGGGTCATATGTGACCCCAGTTCCAAAAGGGTTAATGGAGTCATATTATTTTTTTCCGAAACCCTAGGTTATTAAGATAAAATATAACATTTAAAAGTAGAAAAATTATGAATTTTTGATACAAAGTATTTAGAAAGAGTACATTTACAGAATATTTCACAAAAATCCAATTTTTCTCGAAATCCGCAAAAATAAAATCCTTGTCAAAAAAATTCTGGCAAAGGGATTTACTTAAAAATTCACATAGTTAATCTGCAGCATGTATTTCATAAAACCTTAAAGTGATAGATTCATTTTTTTAAATTTGGTTAAGAAAATTTTTCAAACTTGAAACAGGAGTTTTAAAAATTTTATCAAAAAAATTTCCAATTTTCGGCCTCAATGCGCAATAGGTTAACAACGTGGTAATAAAACAATACTTCATATCTGAGTACTTATAAGTATAGGGACCAAAAAAGAATGATGGCTTTAATCAATTTCTCAAAGTTGAAAAAAATGCCATCAAATTTCATGACCTAGTTTTTTTTTGGCACAAAAGTGGTCGGGGGCATTTGCTATTTCTTGGCGAGGTTTTATTCGATTTTGAAGTTTTATAGCCTTTTGGAGGGATAAGTTAATACTGATCCTGAATTATATAACAGCTTGTCGGAAAAAATAAACTATAGAACGAAATTTTCGTAAAATATGAAAAAAAAAAAGTCATATTCTCCCCATATAAACACACTTGAAATTTTCAATCGCGTTGAGCCACCTCTAAATGATTTTTGATTGGCCCAAAACTTTGTATTTCTCAGTTTTTTTGCTATTCGCATATTTCTAGGGGGTGAGACTGACAGTTTGAACACTTTTTTTATTAAGGGCCACCCTAATGTATATATATATTTTTACACTCTTTCTTTTAACTCATACTCTCTGTCTGTCTGTCTGCCATGGGGTAACCCCATTCCCCCTAATCCAATTGATCTGAAACTTGGCCCATAGTCTTGTGACTATAGATTAATTTTGGTGTAGTCATGCGCACTCACGCACAGTCGCGGAGTGACTTAAAACCCTTTTCCTCTTATCCGATCGATCTGAAACTTGGTCGATAGACTTGCTGGGAAAAAAATATTAATTTTAAATAGTCACACACAGTCACACATAATCACGCACAGTCACGTAGTGATTTAAACCCCATTTCCCCTCATCCAATCAATCTGAAACTTGGTCCATAGACTTGTTGTGACCAAAGATTAATTTTAAAATAGTCACGCAACGTCACGCACAATCACGGAGAGATTCAAAACTCATATGCATATGGAAAGCAAGAGTTTTAATAAAAACTTTTCTTTTTATGGGTAGATTATTATTTTATAAATTGTGAAATTTTATCATGGAATAAAACGACCATCATTTTTAAACACTACACACATTTCATTTTATAATTCAAGCCTAAGATTTATGTGAAAGAATTTTTCTTTCATCACAAAAATAAACGTTTAATATATTGTAATTTGAGGAAGAGAATACGTATTTGGTTCTTTTTTTTTTAAATTTAATTTTAACAAAACGTCCATCAAACATCAAAACTTTGGCACTAAATAGTTACAAACAATTTTTAATTTCCTGTGTTCAAAAAAATATATATTTGTATATTGTGTTTGCATTACTTTAACTTAAAAAAAAAGGTAATGATGAAAAGTTAGTAATGGAATTTTTCTCTTATAAAAACCCTAAATTCTCATAGTTTTTGAGCAGTCCTTCCATTAAACCCTTAAATTTTAAGGCATTCCTGCCATAGACACTTCCTCAATTCTGATGTATTTTTGTAAACTTTTAGATTCTGTGGTATTTTACTCTAAAAAAAAAAAATCTTCATATTCTGAGGAATTTTTTTTTTTTTTTTCATAGAACAACCGTAAAATTCTTGGAAAAATATTTTATAACAAAAAATGCAACAACATATGTATTTATTGTCTGCATTTATGCGGAAACTGATTCTGTTCACTTTGTATGGATTTATGTACGAGTATTTTGTAAGAACCACACAACAACAAGTTTACACTTTTATACAAATCATCGAGCATAACGAAACTACAAATGCTGCCTTCCCCTCGAGTTTATTTATTATTTATGATGACATCAATAAAGACTATAGCAAACAAACTAAGATCAGACTTACTCGTATTTATACAGTAGGTTGAAGAAAGAGTTAAGTCAACAAATATGCAAATAAGCAACAAAGTTGCAGTTTGACAAGAACAGACTTTAAAAAAACATTTTGCATAAACTCATAAGCTATTCAAATTTTTTGTTGTTCTCAACTTAAGTTTCTATGTTTTGTTGACATTAAGAAATTTAAAAAGACTTAAAACAGAGCAGCTGACTTGTTAAATGACAGTTTGTAGTGAAAGGAAGGGCTTTAAAGTTAAAAAAATTTTAATGTTTGAAAAAACTAATTGTAAATTAATTAAGCAATTGCGTTTTAACTTAATATTAATGGCTAACAGAAGTTTTCAGCACTGATTTGTATTTTTTTTCTCATCTCAAAGAACTGCAAAATTCAATTAAAATTTAAAATTTACAAACTTCATCAGTCACATTCTAAAGAAATACATATATACATAATATGCATTTTCAATTGTGATTGTTTGCTTAATTAAAATGATTAAATTTTCTAATAATGTTAGTTTTGTGTTCCATATATTATCAATCTTAGTTACGCTCCTTACTGAGACGCTGATTCGATGAATGTGTAACTTTGTACGTATATTTATACCCTATACCACATAGGTCAGGGTGTAATGACGTTGTACTGATGTTTGTAACTATCAAAAATATTTGACCTATACCGATCGACTCAGAGTCGATTTATCGATGTCTGTCTGTCCGTCCGTCTGTCTGTCTATGTGTCTATGTGTCCATGTAAACGTTGTAATCAAACTACAGGTCGCAAATATGAATATATTTTGATGAAATTTAGTATATGAGCTTCTATCGGCCATAGGATGAACACTATTGAAATTGATGAAAATCGGTTCATGTTCAGACCTAGTCCCCATACAAATGACCCTTATGAGATTGACTTATATTGCCATAAGATCCAAATTCTCATATAGACCTCGGTCAAATTAGGTTTGTGTGTCCATTAGTCAGTAGTCCAAAAATAAATCCTATAGGACAATTCTTAGTCACAGTCACCATATGAAGGTGATTCCCGATATTCACTTAAATCTAGCAAAATCCTAAAATATTGCACAAGTTTTTCTCAAATTTTGTTTGTATATGATTCTGCAAAAAATAAATGACCTTATCACATACGATCAGGATCAGTCCATTTTTCAACGTAGTTCCCATATAAATATAGCAGCCGATGTGAAGTTTTTCATATCCGAAGGCAAAACAATTAATAACAATGCCACTCAAATGTGGTTTATGCTTATTTTCTATATCTAATTAGTTGGCCAGAAAAGATAGGGTCTGGTATAGGGTATCGTATAGTCGGTCCAGACCGACTATAATTTTCTCGTTTTAATTTTAGTATTTGGATTGTTTATAATTTATGCAAGAACGCTAAAATGGCAAAAACCCAAAATCGTTGTCTTCATCTTTCTGGACATATCTCCGCACAATAATGCCCGATTTACCCCATTTTCAATATCAATCTACTCGAAAAAAAGACAAATAATATTATCATCATAACTTTACACAGGTAAGTGGTTTATTTTGTGAATGAGCGTGATTTAAACAGACAGATGGACGGACGGACAGACGGAGATCCCTATATCAACTCAAGTTGTTATAAAAATCAAGAATATATATTCTTTATTAAGTCGTAAATACATTTTTCCATGCGTTACAAACTGATATATACCCTCTGCACAGTGGTTTGGAGGGCATAAGGACCCCAAACTCAAATTCAACTAAACAAGTAAGAAAATTATAGTCGGTCTAGACCGACTATACGATACCCTATACCATGCGTTTAGAGACCCTATCTCTTAGACCCAACTAACTGGATATAGAAAATAAGCATAAACCAAATTTGAGTGGGATTTTTATTAATTTTTTCGGCTGCAGATATGAAAAAGTTCATATCGGATGCTATATCTATATGGGGACTAGGCCCAAAAATGGACCGATCCTGACCATGTTTGGTAAAGTCCCTTGTATTTTGCAAAAATATATACAGACAAAATTTGAGAAGAATCAGTGCAATATTTTTGTTTTTTGATAGATTTAAGTGAAGATCGGGAAGCAGCTTTATATGGGGTCTATGACTAAGAGTTGTCCAATAGGGATAATTTTTGGACTACTGATTAATGGATGTAATATATACAGACAAACCCAATCTGACTAAGATTTGTATGATAATTTGGATCTTATGGTAATATATATTGATTTCATAGGGGTCATTTGTATGGGGGCTAGGTCTGAACATGGACCGATTCTCACCAATTTCAATAGTGTTCATCCCATGGCCGATAAAAGATTAAATACCAAATTTCATCAAAATATATTCATATTTGCGACCTGCAGTTTGAGTACAAGCTTTACATGGACACACAGACGGGCGGACGGACGGACATTGTTAAATCAACTCAGAAAGTGATTCTGATTCGATCGGTATAATTAAAGATGGGTCTAGGTCAAATATTTTTGGTTGTTACAAACAGCAGCACAAAGTCATTATACCCAAACCACATAGTGGTATAGGGTATAAAAAACGCAAAAGCGTAACATCGATAAAACTTAAAATCAAAATACACAAAACGAAAAATTTCAAAAACGCAAAACTAAAATAACGCAAAAAACCCAAAATCACAACAACGCTCAATCGAAAAAATATAAATTGCAAAATTGCGAAATCATAAAATCCAAACTCGTAAAAACGCACAATCACAAACAGAATTTTAAAAAAAAAAACTAAAATCGCTAATCGCTAAAACTTTAAATTGCAAAATGGCAAAATCGGAAAAATTTAACATGGCAAAAACGCAAAATCAAATAACGCACAATTACAAAATTGCAAAACTAAAACAACACACAATCGCAACAACCGAAAATCGCAAAAACGCAAAAATCACAGAATGAAAAAACCCAAAATCTCAAAAACGCAAAATACGAAAAACGGAAAATCGCAACAACGCAAAATCGCGAATTCGAAAAAGCGCAAAATAAAAAAAAGCAGAAGAGTAAAATCGCAAAAACGCAAAATCGAGACACACTAAATGGCGAAATTAAAAAAAAAACTAAAAAAACGCTAAGTCGTAAAAACGCAAAATTGAAAATTTTCAAAAACTCAAATTCAAAAAAACACAATATCGCAAAAATGTATTATGCAAAAAACTCCGAATCGAAACAACGCAAAATTGCAAAAATGCGAAATATTATTAACATAAAAGGACAACAACGCATAATCTCAGCAACTCAAAATTGCAAGACCGAAAAATGGCAAAAACGCAAAAACATAAAATCCCAAAAACGCAAAAACGCAATATTGCAAACACGTAAATTCGCAGAAATGGAAAATCACAAAATCAAAAAACGTTAAATCTAAAAAAGGAAAAATCTTAACAAAAAATTGCTAAATCCAAAATGACAAAAACGCAATACCTCAAAACTGTAAAAACGAAAAGTCATAAAATTACAAAAATTCAAATTCGCAGATACTCAAAATCACAAAATAAAAAAAAAACACAAAAAAGCAAAATGCCAAAAACCCAAAATCGCAATATCACAGAAATGGAAAATACCAATATTGCAAAATGGCAATAAAACCACAAAATCTCAAAACCGTAGAAGCCACAAAATGTGAAGTAAGAAAATCGAAAAAGCGTAACATCGCTAAAATGCAAAATCAAGAAACACAAAATGCCCAAACACAAAACCGTAGAAGTTAGAAAACGTAAATTCGCAAAAACGCAAAATCTCGGAAATGAAGAATCACAGAAACGCAAAAACATAGGAGCCCAGTAAGTACTACACTAACACTTAACAAAAAAAATTAGGTCCTTAAAAAGTATAAACGCTTTTTAGGAAATTATAATATCGTTTTTATAATAGAACTAGCTGAACCCGGTGTGCTTCGCTACCCCTCATCGTTATAAAATAAAATAAAAAAAATATTTATACATTAACAAAATATTACATATTTAATTTAGAATTAATTATTGCACTAACAACTTTATATAGTCGAGGGCTTAATAGAAGTTATTATGGATTTTAACTTTTTTTAAAAGGGCGTGGTCCCGCCCAGTTTTTTTTTTAGTACTATTTCTATTAATTTCAATACGATATATACCAAATATCATCGCCGTAGGTTAAAAATGGCCGAGATATGACGATTTTAAATTTTGGGTTATATGGGCGGGACCACGCCCCTTTGCCCACTAACAACTTTATATAGTTAAGGACTTATTATTTCGCAAAAATATCCTTCTGTGAAAATTTCATGACGATCCTTCCAGTAGTTTAGAAGATATTACGATTTTTGATTTTTCTAAAAAGGGCGTGGTCCCGCCCACTTTTCTTCTGGTATGTATTTCTATTCATGCCAATACCATATGTACCAAATATGACCGCTGTAGGTCAAAAAATTCCCGAGATATGACGATTTCAAATTTTGGGTTATAAAGGCATGGCACCGCCCCTTTGTCCAATCAAAAATTTATATAGCCTATTATTCCTACCAGAGTCACAGTAACACGCGTGAAAATTTCAGGAAGATCGGTTCAGGGGTTTGGCCTCCTATAAAGCACAAACAAACACACATTCATTTTTATATATATAGATAGATTGAAAGCAGATTAATTATAATTTAAGGTAAAATGGGGCGAAAAAGGGGGATTTGGTAATAAAAAAATTTATGGCTACCTTACCTGTAGATAAAAATTGTATAAAACTTTAGGTAAATACATATTACAAAAAAAGTATTTTGTATAGCAAACATTGTTAGTGGTATAAGTAAGTATCTGAATTTTAAAAAAAGGGCGGTGAAGTGGGCGTGGTTCATAGTTATATGGTGACGTTAACAGTATTAAGAACAATATACTGCGAAATAAAAAAAATCCGTTGGAAGGAACAAATCTGTACAGAGAACAAAAAGTTTAAAACTTTCAAACTAAATTTGGCGTGAAAAGTGGCGTGAAAGGGGGCGTGTCGTAAGAAATGGTTATTTCTACCTCGCCTGGAGTGTAATGTGTATACAATTTGAAGTAAATCTGTTAAAAACTATATGGGAGCAATTATATAATTTTAAAAAAGTGGGCGTAAAAGTGGGCGTGGTCGAAAAAAGTACCATGCCAGAGTCCCAGTTAAATGCTATGAAAATTTCAGGAAGATCGGTCCAGAGGTTTGGTCTCCTATAAGGTACAAACAAACAAATAAACTAACACACATTCCATTTTATATATATGATGCTACTATCATGCTGTAACAAATATTTTGAATTAAAAAAAAAAATTATATAAATTTAAAATTTTAAAAAATCAGTCTGACAAATTTACATATTTTCAATAATTGTATGTTTTTTAAAAATCAGTCGAACAAATACTTACATATTCTTCAATAGAAAACTAATCACTTGGAATCTTTAAAAAAAATCAGACGGACAATTATTTATATTAGCTCATAACTAAAATTTTAATTGGAAAGCATTGTGCGCATTACAACTAACAATTCTTCAATTTTTAACAAAAAATCTGAAACGAGCTTTTAAACCAATTGCTATTGAGGCAAAAGTTTAATTTTAAACGGTTTCCCGGGTTATTAAAAACTATAAGGAACTTCTTAGCAGCTCAAAAAACAAATCGGAGTCTTTCGAGACTGCTGCATTACTAAAGCACTATGTGGTAGCTACGTTTTTTTTTTGCCTGATCTTGAATTATTCCATTATAGTAAATCGGCCGTTGAATGATAAAAAAAAAATTTTTTTTTTGGAAGGTATTCCTGAAAAACTTAAAATTTTCATACAAAACAAAGAATTTTGCAAAGTAATAATTCGAAATTCGAGTGCACATTCTACGAAATTTTATTCTTCATTTAATAAATTATTGACCCTAATAGTATGATAATCAATTTTAGACAGTTCACAATTCAAATTTTTTTTGGTTTATGTCCAAAATAATTTTTCAATTCAACACAATTATTATTGTGAATGAAAAAAACGAACTCATTTTTTTTTTTGCAAACACATTAACAAATTTAATAAACACACACATAGCTTTGTATAACTTTGTTAGTAGCAATTTTAAATGAGCATAACTCCAAAAAATTTTAAAAATTTTAAAATCTGTAAGTCTGGTGGACAGCTAAAAAGAAATATCTTACAAATAAGATACGTTTGGTCAAAATCGTTAGAAAACTGTTGAACAAATCATCGGTCACAAGAAATCGCCTTGCATATTAATATTATAGATAGAATTTCTATCAACTAGCTGTTATCTTTATTAGAATCGGTTATTTCGTTTAAAAGTTAATGAGATTTATTCATTTTACAATTTTTATGTGCGCAATCCTTATCTACCTTCAGCTAATTGAAAAATAATTATAACATTTAATCCTTCTATTATTATTTGCTTACAACATCCTTGGGAAAATAACAAAAAACTTACAGCACATTAAAATCATTCGTCTATATTACGAAAAATGCAAACTATAACGAATGTCAAGGTCTTATTGAAATGTAGGGCCATTGTCGTCAACACTTGGTTGATACTAAAATTCATATCAATACAAATGTCTGTGTGAAAATTGCATTTTGTTTGCAACAAGTAAAAATAATAAATTGTTAAACAACCAAACCAACCAACAAATGTAATAAAAATGCATGGACACTGGCGTCGTGGGTTTTGAGAAGAAGAGAAAAAAAGAAAAAAGAAATAGCAAAATGTAAAAAAAATGTTGTAAAGTATAGATAAACAAAGAAAACACCAGCTGTTGTTCGTTTTGTTGCACGAATATATTAGTTTTTTTAATTCCAGCAACAAGATGGAAAATAGAAATAGTTGGTCATAAAAATTAATACAATAACAAATGGAAATACTATTGCAAACAATAGGAAAGTTTTATGCAGCTTTAATTCCTAAAAAATTTTGTGTATTTTCATTAAAAAAAAACTTGTTTGAAAAAAAAATATTGAAAAAATATGTTCTTTTGATGCCTTTATGTGGTTTTTCCAAATTTACATTACACTGTACAACAGTCCGATATTTAATATTGTCGAAATCGCTGAATCCGAATCTGAAGTCAGTTTTTTCGGGTCATGCCAGGTTACTTTTTCCGTGATTTTTTTTTTATAACTTTATAAAAAATATATTTTTTTTAGTTTAGTTAAATAGAACATGTTTTTTATGCTTCTATTATTGATCGGTCAAAAACTTATACATCATTTGAAAGCCCTGTTCATGTTTTTCTATGCCTATATGTAGCTTTTTCTTAGCGATTATCAAATTTTGTTTAAATTTCAAATAAAACCTTGTGACTATTTTGTAGATTTAGGTTTTACTTTAACAATTTTAACGATTGTGGTTAAACAGATGTCCAGAAGTTATATGTCATTTGAAAGCAATGAGTACATTCTTTCGATGTTCAACAAGTAAAATTTAGTTCTGATAATGGGGGAGAGGTCTGAGCGTGAATAAGTTGTCGTCTTTCCTCTGCTACGCCAGAATTTTTGATGTGTAAACATCTATACGCCCAGGGGGTAAATTTCTATTTCACAATACAATCACAAAAACAGTGTAACATGTAAGATGTAAGACAAAATCGGTGTGACCTATGATTGTATTGGTGTAAAAATTATGATATGTAATAATAACCTGTTTGAAAAGGAGAAATGAAAAATGAAAAAAAAAAAAATGAAAAATAAAAAAATGAAAAATGTAAAACGAAAAGTTAAAAATAAAAAATGAAGAATGAAAATTAAAAATGAAAAATAAAAAATAAAAAACGAAAAATTAAAATAAAAATAAAAATAAAAATAAAAAATGAAATATTAAAAATAAAAATGAAATACGAAAACCGAAAAATGAAAAATGAAAAATTAAAAATGAAAAAAAAACTGAAAAATGAAAAATTAAAGATGTAAAATAAAATGTGACAAACTAAAAATTAAAAATAAAAAAGGAAAAATGAAAAATAAAAAAATAAAAAATGAAAAATTATAAATGAAACATGAAAAATAAAAAATGAAAAGTAAAAAAATGGAAAATAAAAAATTAAATATTAAAAATAAAAATGAAAAACGAATACCGAAAAATGAAAAATTAAAAATGAATTATAAAAATGAGAAATAAAAATTTAAATATAAAAAATGAAAAATGAAAAAAATAAATTAAAAAATGAAAAAAAAAAAATATTAAAAATAAAAAAATTAAAAATAAAAAATTAAATATCAAAAATAAAAATTAAAAACGAAAACCGAAAAATAAAAAATTAAATATGAAAAAAAACTGAAAAATTAAAAATAAAAAATGTAAAATAAAATATGATGAACTAAAAATTAAAAATAAAAAAATAAAAATTATAAATGAAAAATGAAAAACAAAAAATGGAAAATAAAAAATTAAAATTAAAAAATAAAAAATTTAAAATTAAAAAAATAAAATGAAAAATGAAAAATAAAAAATAAAAAATGAAAAATAAAAAATTAAAAACGAAAAATTAAAAATAAAAAATGATTTGCTTTAAGTGATAAATAGATGACACTCTCTGTTCGAATTTAAAGAAGTGCCACAAAAAAATCTTTAATTACTGGATGTTTACACATCTCCCCTGTGATCGGACTCATATGATTTTTTTTATTGATATGTAACTAAAATCTTAAAAATTTTAAAAAATTAAGTTCATCCTTTTTTCATCAAAGCGTCCAAAAAATCTACATCATATTCTTATTTTTTTATCTGTTTTAAATAAATTATATATTTTGTAATTTTGGTCGGTGTTTTTGTAATATCCGGGGTTTCCATTATAATAAATTTTACATAAAAATTAAAAAATGTGTATAATATGCGGAAAAATATATTTTTTTCAACCAGATAAAGACGAGTAAACAGTTATTTTTAACCCTCTACACCACTGTGGAGAGGGTATATATCAATTTGTCATTCCGTCTGTAGCACATCGAAAAATTAATTTGCGGCCTTATATATAATATTAACGGGCAAGGCGATTTCTTTTGACATATTCTACACATTCAATTATCAACCGATTTTTACAAAAAAAAAATACACCATTTGAAAGTTATTTCTTTACAGATGTTCATCATATTTACAGATGTACACTATCTGGTACATTTTTTTTTAGTAAAATTAATTTAAAGTTGCTACTAACACATATTTAAGCTTCAAATAAAAAATGCTGTGCATTGCTTTATGCTCTTATAAAACTATTTATGAATGATAAAATAAAATTTCCTAAAATTTGCACTCGAATTTCGAGGGCTGGGCTTTGCTAGTAAAGTATAAATATTTCTTCGAATCGATGTAGCGATGTCCGTCTGTCTGTGAAAATCACGTTCATTCTCAAAATAAACCAGAGCTCCCCATTACACGAGCTCCGAGCAAATCGAGCTGCTCGAGTAGTCACTAAGCTACTCGAGCTCAACGAGTACCTCGAGTAGTAAATACTTAAATATTTTTTAGTACAAGTACAAAGAATATCATCCTTAAATTTCATTTGTGTCGGACTGTCGTACTGGCGTGGGGAAACTACTACTCGAAAAAGCTCAACGACTTTCGTTCTCATCTTCGACACCTCTCAGAAAAACGCACGTTTCAGGATACTTTTTAGGTATTGAAAAAAGGGTTAAAATGGCCCATGAAAATTGCAAATATAGGGTTAAAATGTTCTACGAAAAAATTCCTCTTAAAATTCTGTTGGAGATATCCGAACATAGAATTTAGATCGGAAGAACTTTTACACTTGTTTTTTTACTTCTTATTTCAAAAAAAAAAAAAAAAAATAATAATCTATAATATAAATAGTTAGGCAAGGCGATTTCTTTTGACCGATGTAAGTTTCACAGTTTTACCCCGATTTTGACAAAAAATTTATCATTTGAAAAGTATTTCTTTTTAACTGTTTCCCAGATTTACAGATTTTCATCGTCTGGAATATATTTTTGGAGTTATGATCGTTTAAAGTTGCTACTAACACATACATAAAATTATACAATGCTATGTGTGTGTTTATTAAATTTGTTAATGGGTTTGAGTTAATGTGTTGAGTTTGCTTTCTTCATTTAAAATGAGTTGAATTGTGAAGCATACCTTAGGGTCCTTAATAAATGAAAAAATAAAATTTCTTAGAATTTGCACTCGAATTTTGAGCGCTGGAATCTGCTAGTAATAATAAATATTAAAACATAAAATTTTACTGTACCCACAGAGGAACAAACCCTTTGGAGGCTTTACTATACTAACCTAGTACATTAATTTGGCATAATAGTTATCCACCCCCAAGAAATGTGGTGTACAGTGTCATCAGAATATTTTAAAAGATTTTGAAAAACTACTATGTGTCAATATTATGGATTTTCGTTTTTTATATTTAAAACTTATATTTCCTTGAAAAATTCAAAGTCCTTTAAAATTTCTAAAAGATGAGAAAATAAAAAAATTGAGAATGCATTTTTACTTCACTGTAACTAAACGTGACTTGTCAATAAACTTTTTAAAATATTTTCTATTTTCAGTTCAAACCAAAATTTATAAAAACATATCTATCTTACTAAAATGTTTATTGAAAAACTTTTTATTCATCATTATTAAAATTCCTCATATGTACTAATGTTTAGAGGATTTCGCCACTGTCCTGTCGTCAATAGAGCATTATCTCATTTTAGTATGTCTTCTCTAAGAATCTATTATACTTTATGGCTTCGTCGTAGAGTATTTTAAACTGTCACTATGTGAAATAAATTTTGTATTGGCGTGTATACAAAATAACAAATAGTGAGTCAGTGTTAAGGGTGCCAATCCTATGATAAGGATGAGAAGGTATGGTTGTGTTGTTGTTTAACTTTAGAAATGGCAAATATAAATGAATTGACTTGAAGGATAAATACTTTCATATCTCTTGATGTTTATGTGTGTGCATATGTAGAAACAAATTGTATATGTATGTGGACGTTACAATATCATATAATATTAAATTTTCATTTAAAACATTTTCCTATCAATTTTCATGGGTTTTAGGGTAGACTAGACCTTGATGTAAATGCGAGGGCTGTATAATAAGTTACTGTTCTGGGCAAAATATAGTGTTAGAAGAATTAACATATCTCAGTAATACTACTCTTCACATGATAGTTGTCAAAATTGTAAGCTGCTCCTTCGTACTCTTCGTGTGTGATAGACATTTTAAAGAAACGACTTTTGTAGCTTTGTAACGATGGCCAAAACTGGCCATCTTTGTTTGAAAAAGAAAAATAAATAAAAATAAAAAGATAGTAATAAAATAGAAAACAGCGAAACTTTATATGCTGCTAATGAATTAATTTCGATTTTTTTATTATTTTTTTAATTTTTTTTTTTTTTTTATTATTTTTATTATTATCTTTATTATTATTATTTTTTTTTATAACTGCTAATAAATTATTTTAGATTTTTTTAATAAATTTTGGTTGAAACAATTGTCGTTTTTATAGGGGTGTATCAGCTTTTCGATCGCGAGTGGATAATGTTTTCATTTTTAGATGTAGGCGTTCAAGAACATGTTCTGTTTTTTAGCAGTACACGTGCTAGAAGACGAACTTAAAATAAAGCTGCACTCGGACCTGTGTGGTTTATGTGTGTTCGAAACAAAAAATACGTGATAGAAACATGTTCGTGTACATAACGGAATATTAAAACGAAACACAGTCATGATTGTGTTCGGCACCGTACAAAATTTAGAAACACACATAATTGATATCAAAATAAAACAAGTAAGATAATTATAGTCGGTCTAGACCGGTTATACGATACCCTTTACCTTGCGTTTAGAGACCCTATCCCTTAGGCCCAACTAATTGGATATAGAAAATAGCATAAACCAAATTTGAGTGGCATTTTTATTAATTTTTTTGGTTGTAGATATGAAAAAGTTCATATCGGATGCTATGTCTATATGGGGACTAGGTCCAAAAATGGACCGATCCTGACCATGGTTGGTAAAGTCTCTCGTATTTTGCGAAAATATTTACAAACAAAATTTGAGATGAATCAGTGCAATATTTATACCCTATACCACTATGTGGTTTGGGTATAATGACTTTGTGCTGCTGTTTATAACTACCAAAAATATTTGACGTAGACCCATCTTTTATTATACCGATCGAATAAGAATCACTATCTGATTCGATTTAACGATGTCCGTCCGTGTATCCGTCCGTCTGTGTATCCATGTAAACCTTGTAATCAAACTGCAGGTCGCAAATATGAGTATATTTTGATGAAATTTGGTATATAAGCTTTTATATACTATTGGACTATTCATTGATAGATGTAATAAACACATACAAACCCAATTTGACTAAGATCTATACGACAATTTGGATGTTATGGTAATTTATGTCGATTTTATAGGGGTCTTGGGGCTAGGTCTGAACATGGACCGATTTTCACCAATTTCATCCCATGGCCGATGAAAGCTTATATACCAAATTTCATCAAAATATATTCATATTTGCGACCTGGAGTTTGATTACAAGGTTTACACGGACGGACGGACGGACATAGTTAAATCGATTCTTGGTCGTGGCCATAGTTATTTGAAAGCACATTCGGAATTTTCCACGTTGATTGCCTTAAGAAAGGGACATCCAGTAAAGACTACAATGCAGACTAGTGTTCTAAATGTGGTGAAAAATTGGATCAACTACAATTAATTTAACACAGGGTTGTCATAGGACGGAAGTTGTCATTTATGGATCCTGTGAAGTTCTTTATACCTAATACTACTATGAGCAGAAAGTATAATCAGTTTGTGCTGATGTTTATAACTACCAATAATTATTTTAACTGGACCCACCTTTTACTATACCGATCAACTCAGAATCACTTTCTGAGTCGATTTAGCGATATCCGCCCGTCTCTCCGTCTATCTGTCTGTCCGTAAGTCTGTGTGTCCGTGTAAACCTTGTAATCGAAGTACATATATCGCATCTATTAATATATTTTGATGAAATGTGTATGAGCTTTTATCGACCATACTACAAACGCTATGGAAATTAGTGAAAATCTGTGTCTGTTCAGACCTAGCCCCTATACAAATATCAGAAGATCCAGATTATCATATACATGATATAACGATAAAATTTGGTGTATGTGTGTCCATTATACCCAATATGTCCCGATCTTCACTTAAATGTTTAAAAAAACAAAACTATGCATAGATTTTTTTCAAATTCGGTTTACATATGTTTTTGAGAGAACCAAATATGGCTTTACTAAATATGGTCAATAATGGCCCATTTGAGAACCTAAACTCCATATAAAAATAACATCAGATATGAAGTTTTTATCTCCACGCCACAAATTATTAACGTAGCACTTAAATTTGGTTTATGTTTATTTTCTACATCCAGATATTGCCTCGGCCAAGTTGGATCTAAGACTCTTTCAAAGACCCTCTCCAAACGCATAGTATTGGGTATTGTACAGTCGATCTAAACAGACTATAGTTTTCTGACTTGTTTTAATTAGGGCTCATGAGTTATTAAAAAACTGATTTATTGATGTTCTCTTTCATAACTGAATAGACGCTTAAGATATGTGACCTTCCCTGAGAAACGGGACCTAGTGTGTGAAAATTAAGTTTTGAGAAAAAAAAAAACGCATCTAAAGTTTCTACAACCTTTTAGGTACCAGAATCCACCGTTTTTGACACAACCCGTTTTTTGACACACTAGGTCCCTTTTCTCAGAGAAGGTTACATATAACGATAAAGAATATCAAGTGAAACAAAAAAACCTTTTTTTGATTAAGAGAGCAATTTGAATGTTACTATTATTTCGATGAGGAAATAAATTGTCAAGATATACACTGCGTTACATCTATAATATAAATAGGTAAGGCCTTTTTTTGTGACCTGTGATTTGTTCCACAGTTTTCTCCCGATTTTGACCAAACGTATCTTATTTGAAAGTAATTTCCTTTAAATTTTTACTTTTTTGGAGTAAAAGACATTTAAAGTTGCTACTAACACATACATAAAATTATACAATGCCTACATGATTTTGCTGAGCTTGTTTAAGAGCGAAATATTATATGTATATTATAATATATGTGGCGAAATATTGGAAAATTTTTTTAACAAATAAAAAAATTATAAAAACACAGACCTTGAGCTTAAATAATTATTTATATTAAAATTAAAAAAATAAATTTCCTAAAATTTGCACTCGAATTTCGAGGGCTGGGATCTGCTAGTAACTATAATCACCTTTTTTTTGCTATTTTTTTTTTTTTTTTTTTTTATTACAAACATTTTTTTAAAACTTACAGGACTTACTGTTCTTAAGAGTGTGATGACTGATCTCTTAATGTGTAAAATTTAAGGGATTATTTATTTGATTCAAGAGAAAAATTGTGTAATAATATTTTGTTAGTGTTTCATAACTATAATTACATATAATGGTAAACATAGAAGAATAGCAAATAAATTAAAAATAAAATAATTATTTTTGTTCATAATGCATTTCTAATGAATTTGCAATAAAATGCTGCGTGGTTCACACCTTAGTGATTTTAAAAAGGGGCAAATTTCAGCCTATTTAAAAAGTGGCTTAAATTTTCGGGAAATTCCAAAGAATATAAACCGTTCACATGTGGTTGTAACAAGTGCTTATGGTACAAAGAAAACTGGCGGACCAAAAAAAAAACTCTGATCAGGATCGCTGTAAAATAATCAACTGTGCCAGCAACACAATGAAGAATCTCAATCAGATAATCAATGAATGTAAGGTAAATGTGTCAAAATCAACCATAAGTAAGCTCTTAAAGGATCCCCAGAGAATTACTCGCCAAAAGATGATGTCCGTGAGGAGGATTTTACCAACTAGAGAAAGGTAAGTCGCTGTTGGTGGGTGAACTGTTTAGACATAAATTTATTTTATAGGTGATTTTTTCTGATGAGAAAAAGTGCAACCTTGATGGTCCAGATGGTTTAAGCAGCTGTTGGAGAGACCTTTGTAAGGCACCACGTTATTTCTCAAAAAGAAATTTCTGAGGCGGTTCCTTAATGGTTTGGAGTGCTTTTTGTTGCGATGGTGTGGTTGATTTGGCATTTCCAATCATCTATAATATTAATAGGCAAAGCGATTTCTTGTGACCGATGTAAGTTTCACAGTTTTTTACCCCGATTTTTACAAAAAAATTATCATTTACAGATTTTCTTCGTCTTGAATATTTTTTTGGAGTTATGATCGTTTAAAGTTATTACTAACACATACATAAAATTATACAATGCTATGTGTCTTTATTAAATTTGTTAATGTGTTTGTGGTAATGGGTTGAGTTTGTTTTCTTCATTTAAAATGAGTTGAATTGTGAAGCATACCTTTAGGGTCTGCATTAAATGAAAAAGTAAAATTTCCTAGAATTTGCAGTCGAATTTCGAGTGCTGCAATCTGCTAGTAAAAATAAATTCTTATGAGTATATAACATTATTAGAAGAGAAATTGGTGCCAGTTATTGAAAATAGGAATAAAGAATAATTAATTTTCCAAAAAGACAATCAGTACAGTGAGTCGCCAAACGATGGAATGGCTATCTTCAAAAAATTGAAGAATATTAGAATGGCCCGCATGTTGTCCTGATCAGAACCCTATCGAGAATATTTGGGGAATATTAACCCGTCGAGTTTAAGCAGAAAACCGGCAATATGAAAGCGTTTTTCAGCTTAAAGAAGCAGTTATTGTTGATGCGTGAACATCAATAACGGAAGAATTACGAATAAATCTGGTGGATCGAATTTATGAACTGATTCAAAATCTACTACTTAAAACTACTACTTTAAAATGTTGTTCTTAATTTTTTGTAAATTTTCATATTTTAGGTTAAGTATATAGTTACTAGCAGATTCCAGCCCTCGAAATTCGAGTGCAAATTCTAGGAAATTTTATTTTTTAATTAAATAAAGACGCTAAAGGTATGCTAATCAATTATAGCCAATTCACAAATCACACAAAAAACAAACTCATTTTTATTACAAACACATTAACAAATTTAATTAACACACACATAGCATTGCATAATTTTATGTATGTGTTAGTAGCAACTTTAAATGCAATTTACTCAAAATAAAGGAAAAAATTTAAAAATCTGCAAATCTGCAAAATGGCTAAAAAGAAATACGTTTCAAATAATATAGGTTTGGTCAAAATCGGGATAAAACGGTAGAACAAAACATCGGTCACAAGAAATCGCCTATCCTATTAATATTATAGATGAAACACTAATTAATTTTATTTTTTTTATGTGAAATATTATTCATTTTCCTTTGGTTTTACATACATTTGGTTTTACGTACATTCCGGTTAAACACTTAAATTTAGTGAAACTAATGTGAATTATAATTTGCAACGCAGTGTATACCAAAATCAATATCTGGACTTTGAAGACCCACATCTCAACAACCAAGACTGACCAAAAAAAAATTTTTTTTTTTGACTCAGACAAGAAGTTCTATCGGTTGTGTGAATTTAAATAAACGAACGAGAAGCGATACTTAAGTCGCAAATAATGCATCAAAACATTTGAAATTGTAATTGCAAAAATAAAGCTTTAATATTAACAAATAAATTATTGAAAATGTTAAATGAATATTGAAATATCTAAACTTGATATTGGGGTTTGAAAAGATATAGAGAATTGAAAAACTTAAATTGTATTAACATTTTTGGAACTTGGTTTAATTATACTTCAATATTGTTTCTCTTAGTATGACATCACATTTTTTGCTGGGTTGCACTAAGGGGTATTCGTACTGAAAAGCTGGCAAAAAATCAAAATTTTAAATTGCGTTTTAACCCATGAATAAGTTCTAACGATAAAATAACAATATAGTAAATTTTGCGTAGCCAGAAAACCGTTGAAGTAGAGGTTTTTCAATTAATTGATATGAAATTTCTTGATGAATCGAAAGAGGGCAATGTTTACGCTCTTTGAGAGTGCAGTAAATGCTTAAAGATAAGAGTTATGTTGTGTTAGTTAACTGATACATAAGTTACGTTTAAGTGAACAAAACGCTTTGTTTTGTACCCTTACTTAAGTTAAATTCCGGTTTTCTTAGGAGCACCTAAAAATTGAGAAGTTAAAAAAAATTTGCCTGTATATTGGAAGTTTTGTTTATGAGCCCCGTTTGGCCCCATTAATTTGTAGTTTGACATATATTGTAACAAAATTTCGTAGGTACAGGTTGCACAAACTTGCTATTCATGGTTTGCGAGGACTTCGAAAAAACGGTTTTTTGCAAGGCAAAAAGCTAATAAAAATTGAACGTGTTACGGTATCTGTCGGAAAGTTAGTAATATAATGGCGGACGCAAAATGGCGGACCTTTCTTCTTAAAACTAAGCGCATTTAAACCAAACTTTGTCTTAAGCGATTTTTGGGGTCGCTGAACTCGAATCTGAAGTCAGTATGTATGCTCAGTTAATTAGTTTTGGTGCATAAAAAACATGTTGCAACAGGAAGCTACAATATGAAACACCAAAAATTCACAGTGACACAAATTTGGACCTAAGATATGAAATCAGTTTGGTGTAAATGTGTCCGCCATTGTGATTTTAGAAAATTTTGACTTCAGGTTTGAGATCAGTGACCCCGAAAACCCCTTAAGACAAAGTTTAGTGGAAATGCACTTGGTTTTGAGAAAATAGGTCCACCATTTTGTGTCCGTCATTTTGATTTTTGAAATGTTGACTTCAGATTTGAGATCAGCGACCCCGAAAACCACTTAAGACGAAATTTAGTGCAAATGCGCTTAGTTAAAAAAAATTGTCCGCCATTTAGTGTCCGCCATTTTGATTTTTGAAATTTTGACTTCAGATTTGAAATCAACGACCCCGAAAACTAAATAGTACACATATTTACGCGGATCGGAAGACCCGTTTCAGTACAAATACCCCATAGTGGGTTGGGTACTCCAAGTTATTGAATGATTTCAACATATATTGTAGTAAATAAGTTGCCATATGCCACTCAAAAAAGCCCACTTTCATTAGCTGAATTTACATAGGAGAAATTCTTGAATTTGAGTATAAATTGTTTTCTCGTTCGCCGCATAAGCCAAAATGAAAAACTGCTTCAGCGCATAAAAGCATAGTTTAAAGGATTTAAAAATCGTACTATTTGGAAACTAAAAGAGAAATATAAAATGAAATATAAAAATGAATAAGCCCAAAATAATATGTTTGTCTAATATTGCGAAAGAACTTTTTAGTCCGCCCTCGTAAAATTGATTATATTGGAAAATATACAATCGTAAACTTGAACCTAAATAACTCAAGAATAACTATACAGCTGTATTGAAAGTAAAGGCCAAAGGAATAATTTATATATAAAACTACTTATTATATATACAACTACATTCAAATAGCTTTAACTTGAGCCGTCAATAGCTAAAGTAAAAGCATTAGACTTAAGAGTGAGATGGGACTGCCTTAAAATAAAAAGTCATATTAAGTTTAAAAATGTAGCTTGAGAAAAACACCTTAATCAATAACAACAAGTAAGAAAATTATAGTCGGTCTAGGCGGAATATACAATACCCGATACCATGCGTTTCGAGAGATGGTCTTGGATCCAACTTTGCTGGGGCAATAACAGGATATCGAAAATAAGCATAAAACGAATTATAGTGGTATTATTATAAACTTGTGGTGTGTAGATATGGATAGTAGGTGAATAAATATACCGATCATGACCATATTTAGTAAAGCCACTTATATTTCGAAAAAATAAAAATAAACTAAATTTGATAAAAGTCTATGCTATATTCTTGTTTTTTGATAGATTTAAGTGAAGATCGGGAAGCAGCTTTATATAGGGACTATGATTGGTGGCTATAATAGACTCCAAATTTTATCGATCTTACCACCAATTTAGTCGGTTTGACAGGGGTTATTTTTTGCGGTCTGTGGCTTGATTTCAAGGCTTACATAAACACAAAGACGGACGGACGGACACCACTAAATCGGCTCACAAAATGATTCCAACCCGTTCAGTATAATAAAAGTTGGGCCTATGTAAAATATTTTTGGTAGTTAGAAACATCAGCAAAAACTAATACCCTTACCATATACTGGTATAATGTATAAAAATCAAGGTTCAGAAAATACACACATCAAACACACAATGTTCTGTTCTAAAACAACCAACACATATTTATACCCTTTACCACTATGTGGTTTGGGTATAATCAGTTTGTGCTGCTGTTTGTAAATACCAAAAATATTTGACCTAGACCCATCTATTATTATACCGATCGACTCAGAATCGCTTTCTGAGTCGTTTTAGTGATGTCCGTCTGTGTGTCCATGTAAACCTTGTAGTCAAACTAAAGGTCGCAATTATGAATATATTTTGATGAAATTTTGTATATGAGCTTTTATCGGCCATAGGATGAACGATATTGAAATTGGTGAAAATCGGTCCGTGTTCAGACCTAGTCCCCATACAAATGACCCCTATGAAATCGACATAAATTGCCAAAAGATCCAAATTATCATATAGATCGCAGTCAAATTGAGTTTATATGTGTTTATTATATCCATTATTCAGTAGTCCAAAAAGAATACCTATAGGACATATCTTAGTCATAGGCCCCATATAGAGCTGCTTCCCGATCTTCACTTAAATCTATAAAAAAAAAACAAACAAAAATGTTGCACAGATTTTTCTCAAATTTGATTTGTGTATATTTTTTCAAAATATAAGTGACTTTACCAAATATGGTCAGGATGGGTCCATTTTTGACCTAGTCCACATATAAATATAGCACCCGATATGAACTTTTTCATATCTGCAGCCAAAAGATATGTATAACAGTGCCACTCAAATTTTGTGTTTGCTTATTTTCTATATCCAGTTAGTTGGACCGAAGAGATAGGGTTTTTAAACCTGGTATAGGGTGTCGTATAGTCGATCTAGACCGACTATAATTTTCTTACTTGTTTAAATTTAATTTCAATTATGTGTGCTTCTAAATTTGTACTTTGCCGGACACAATCATGAATGTGTTTCGGTTTAGTACTTGATTGTGAACACGAACATGTTTCTATAACGTATTGTTTTATTCGAACACACATAAACCACACAGTTTCGAGTGTAGCTATATTTTAAGATAGTGTCAAAAAAAAAAAAAAAAAACAGAACATGAGCAATACACATGTTCGAGTGTAGCTTTATTTTAAGTTCGTGTTCTGGCTCGTGTACTGCGGAAAAACAGAACATGAATTATTGACAGGTTCGAGTTCAGTGAATAACAACAGTTTAATGTTAACCACATAGAGAAATTTGTATATTTTGTTTATGAATTATTTTCGTTTTTTTTTTTTGTATTAGTTTTTTATTTTTATTATTTTTTTTATTTCTTTATACCTGCTAATGCATTATTTTAGATTCTTTTAAATAAATTTGGTTGAAACAATTGTCGTCGTTTTTATCGGGGTGTATCGGATTTTTTCGATCGCGAGTGGATAATGCTTTAATTTTTAGCTGTACACATTCAGGAACATGAACTGAAAATAAAGCTACACTCGAGCTGTTTTTTTTTTTTTTTTTTTTTTTTTTTTTTTTTTTTGGAGAACACGAACTTCAAATATAGCTACACTCGAAACTGTGTGGTTTATGACTAGTCTGAGTATAAAATGATAGTTTTGACATAAGCATTTAGTCTGAGTATAAGACTTTAGTTGAAGAAACGTAAGTCTATAAATAAGACCTTACTCCGTGTCAAAGGCCACAATATATATATTGTTAACAATATTTACTATATCCTAAAAAAGTTATTTAAATAGTTCTTATTCATTCCCGTGTTAGCTATTAATTTTACAGTAAATGAATATTTGTAAAATGTTGATTGATAAAAAAAAGGAAAGGTTTATAAACATGAATCGTCATAATAGAAACAGTACCTTCTTAATTCAAATTTGGCCACACTCGTGAAAAATGTGGTTTGCACATGCTCTCATTAAATGGTACTTGCTTAAACATTAGTCTGATTATAAAACTATATAGTATAAGACTTCACTCTGAGTATAAGATTTCAGTAGGGAGTATAAGATATTAGCTATCATTAATATAATAGTTTATCGTCGTTAGTATAAAAGGCACTGAGTTGGGTATAAGCCATTTATAAGACTTTACACAGAGTAGAAGACTATTGTCTATTAGAATTTGTTCTATGTACAGGACTTTGATCCGTGTTTAAGAATTTAATCGGAGTAGAAGACTTTAATCTGAGTATAAAACTTTAGTCAGAGTATAAAACTTTAGTCAACGTATAAGACCGAGTATAAGAATGAAGTTTATGTATAAAACCATAGTCTAAATAAAAAACTTTCGTCTAAGTATATGATTTTAGTTAGAGTATAAGAATTAAGTCTAAGTATAAGAATTTATTGTAAGTATAAGATTTTAAAATGGGTACTAAATTTAATGTGAGCATGGGATTTCAGTCTGAGTCTAAGACTTTAGGACTTTTGTCAGAATATAAGACTTTAGTCAAAGTATAAGTCAAAGTATATGACTTTAGTCATAGCATAATATTGTAGTCTAAATATAAGACTTTAGTTTGTGTATAGGACGTTATTCTAAGTATAAGGCTTTAGTATGGGTATCATAATTTGGTGTTAGTGTAAGACTTTAGTCGTACTATAAGACTTTATTCTAGGTAAAAGACTTTATTCTAAGTAAAAGACTTTATTCTAAGTAAAATACTTTATTCTAAGTAAAAGACTTGAGTATTAAAATATACCGAGCGTAGGACTTTAGTTTGAGTATAAGATTTATATCTCAGTATAAGACCTTGGTCTGCGTATAAGACTTTAGTCATAGTAGAAGTCTATTCTAAGAATACGAATTTATTCTAAGTTTAAGACTTTTTCTCAGTATAACACTATGCTCTGAGTATAAGACTTTAATCCGCGAGTGAAAGAGTTAAGTCTTAGTAAAATGTTTAAGGCCGAATGAACAAAATTTCTATGAGAAATTCAAAACGGAAATATTTTTTTAAAATTTTTTTGTATAAATTTTAGACGTTTCGTTACTTTTCCTTTTATAAAATGAGCCCATAATCCTTTTGTCGAATTATAGAACTAATTCTTAGTTTAAGACAAAAGTTTAAGTTTAAGACTTAAGGCTGAGTATAATACTTTTCAGAGTATAAGACTTAAGACAAAGTATAAGTTAGGGTATAAAACTTTAGTCAGAGTATAAGATTTTAGTCTAAGTAAATCTAAGCATAAGACTTAAATCTAAGTATAAGACTTTAGTCTGAATATACGATTTTAGCCAAAGTATAAGACTAACCTCTAAGTATAAGACTTAATTCTAAGTATAAGACTTTAGTATCACATTTCAGTCAAAGTATAAGACTTTATTCTGAATTTAAAACTATAGCATATGTATTAGAATATGTGTGAGTTTAGGACTTTACTCTGAGTAGCACACTTCAGTCAAAGTATAAGACTTTACTCTGAGTAGCACACTTCAGTCAAAGTATAAGACTTTAGTCGTAGTATAAGACTTAATTCTAAGTTTAAAACTTTAGCATGGGTATGCGAATTTGTGCGAGTGCAATACTTTAGTTTGACAATAAGGGCCGTATGCAAAAAAAAATTAAAGTGTACTTCAAGTAGACTTTATTGTACGATTTTCATACAAAACTGTTGATAAAGTTTACTTCTTCTCTTCTTTATTTGCCTATTCGATTTTCGAATGTTAGTGACCAATAGAATTACATTTCAATAAATTCATAAGGTTTTTAAAATTTCAGCATAACCGTCTCTATTTCTCGCCTCGCTTAGAAGATTTCCTACATCTCGGATACCAGTCCACGCCTGAATATTTTGAAGCCATGTTGTTTCCTTTCTGCCTCTAGTGGGTATTCCTTCAATATTTGCTCTCGTAATAACTTGTAGCATCTTATATTTTGGGTTTCTCATAATATGGCCTAAATATGCTGTCTTTCGTCTCTTTATAGTGGGGACAAGTTCTCTTACGCGGTGAACTTTTCTTAAAACTTCGCTATTCGATATAAGATGGGTCCATGATATTTTGAGTATCCTTCGATAAATCCACATTTCGAAGGCCTCCAGTCTCTTTATGTCCACTGATTTAATGGTCCATGCCTCCATCGCATATAGCAGGACTGACCATACATATGACTTGATAAATCTTAACTTCGTTTCAAGATCAATGTCATGGCTGGTGAAAACTTTTTTATATTTAAAAAATGCGTCTCTTGCCATTTCGATACGGTATCTTATTTCATTTGAACCATCCCATTTGTCATTCAGCGTAACGCCGAGATATTTAAAACTATGTACTCTGTCGACGTAGGAGTCTTGTATTTTTAAGCTGGTTATGTTGTGGTTATTTTTTCTGCTAATGATCATGTATTTTGTTTTTCGTATATTAATCTTCAGACCGTATGCTTCACTGTATATCGTCAGTTTGTCCACTAGATCTTGAAGCCCCGACATACTATCAGCTAGTAAGGTAGTGTCATCAGCATATCTAATGTTGTTAAGAAATGTGCCGTTTATATATATGCCCTTTCGAACGTTGCTGATGGATTCCTAAAAAATTTTTTCGGAGTAGATATTGAATAATAATGGAGACAATATACAGCCTTGTCTGACTCCTCTGGAAATTATTATATTTTCCGTCAGCTCACGTTTGATATCTACTTGCGCTGTTTGATGCCAATACCTATGGACATAAGAATTTCCATCATTTTATCATGTCGCACTGTGTCGAAAGCTTTTTCGTAATCTATAAAGCACAAGAAAACATCCTTCTGTACATTTCTGCATTTCTGAACCAATATCTGTAAAGAAAATAGTGCTTCGCGGGTGCCCATTCCTTCTTTAAAGCCAAACTAAGATACGCCCATTGCCTTCTCGCATTTTTCATAAATTCTGGAGTGAATTATTCTGAGAAATATTTTTAGGGCATGGCTCATTACAATATTTTGGATGTTTTTTCTTAGGAATGGTTATAAATGTTGATCTAAGCCAATCTTGTGGGTATTGACCCGTATCATAGATGTAGTTAAACAAATCTATTAATAGTTGGATATTGTCGTCGTCTATCAACTTCAGTATTTCAGAAGGAATTTCATCAGGACCACAGGCTTTTTTGTCTCTTATAGACCTTACTGCAGATTCCACCTCCGTTTTAGTGATAAAAGATCCTGTTAGTGGTTGTTGCATCTGCGCTTCATAATTTGATCGGATTCTATCAGTAAACATTTGTCTAATATATTCAGTCCATATAGTCTTCTTTTCTATAATATCGAAAACAGCTTCGTTGTTGTTGTTGTATAGTACAACTGTGGTTGATTTGCGGTATATCCCTGCGGCTTCTTTTAGTTTTTTGTGGAGATTAAAGTCGTCATGCAAGTATTGTAATCTTTCGATCTCCTGGCATTGTCTATTCAGGTGTTCGTTCTTTGCTATCCGTATTGCCGTTTGAATCTCCCTATTTAATTCATAATATAGCTCATAATTTGAGTTTTTGTATTTGCTACGTTCTTTCATTAGTTCTAATATTTCCATTGTCATCCATTGTTTTCTTTGAGCTCTTTCGCTGTTTCCCAGTGTATTGTCTGCTATTGATTTTAATGTGTTTTTAACAGAACTCCATACATTTTCAGTCTCTTCTCTACTAACGTTATTTAGTTCTCGATTTATTCGCTCCTTTACATTTGTTCGAATAGCGGGTACTTCGAGTTTTCCCATGAGGAGAGTTTTAGGTACAAGTTTGCCATTAGGAGATTGTGGTCCGATGGTACGTCCGCCCCTGGGTACGTTGAAGTTTTTGCTTTAGTTGAGCAATAGCGTTTATTTATAAGTATGTAATCAATTTGATTCCTCACAATGTTACCTCTTCTATCGTGTGGAGATTTCCAGGTATAGAGTCGTCTTGGCGGAAGGCAGAACAGTGTGTTAGTTATTGTCATTTTGTATTCCTGACAGAATTGGATTAGTCTGTCGCTTCTTTCATTTCTTTCTCCTAATCCGTAATTTCCTGTTGTACCAGGTACTTTATCTTCTCCTACTTTTGCGTTGAAATCTCCTTGAATGATGGTTATCTCGTGAGGTTTCGTCATTTTCATAACATCTTTAATTTCATCATAAAAAACTTAATTTCTTCGTCACTTTTATCAGCAGTGGGTGCAAATATTTGAATAATATTTATATTTATTGGTCTGGCGTCTAGCTTTATAAGCATGACTCTGTCTGATTTTGGGATAAATCCGGATACGCATTTCGCTATTTTATTTTTTACGATAATTCCTACGCCATTTCCGTGGTTATTGTTAAGGTTGCCTGAATAGTCCATTTTCGTATTTTGGGAAGAAAATTCTCCACTATCTGGCCACCACGTTTCACTTACACCGAGTATGTCAATTTTGAGCCTGTTCATTTCAGCTATGGTATTAGCTAGTTTTCCAGCTTCATAAAGACTTCGTTTTTGTTTTGTTTTACCTCCGGGGATTCTTAGCACCCTCGTGTTTCCGGAGATTGTTATTGTTCATTGTATGGTTTTCAAGGGACATTACTTCAGTGGTTTCCCGTTGCCTTCTGAAGGGTTTATAGTTTTCCTTCTGTGTATTCAGCCGCTCCTCTGGAGTACAGATGCTGTTTGCTGCCGCCCAGTATGAGACAGACGCAGCGATGGGGTGGTTGGTTCATTCGATGATGTGATACATCAATCACTTCTTCGCCGTTGATTTTGCACGTTGCACACATTAGCTAGTATTTTAACGGCTGTTATAATACCATTGCCCGGTGTCCACCTGCCCCGAAGGGTCGGAGGTCGTGAGTCTTCTTAGCTGTTTACAAGAACAAGGATTGGTTCTGGACTTTACCAAGTTAAGGACGATCAGTTCCGTTACCTTGTATGCACCACTCTGAACACTTAAAGTACACTTTAATTTTTTTGCAAGTAGACTTTGTTGTATGATTTTCATACAAAATGGTTGATAAAGTCTACTTGAAGTACACTTTAATTTTTTTGCATATGGTCCTAAGACTTTAGTACGAGTTAAAGTATAAGTCTTTTGTCTAAGTATCAAAATTTATTCAGAATATAAGACTGTAATCTGAATATAAATGTAAATATAATTTTTAAGTTGCAATTTAAAGCTCTATTATGTCTTCAGTCATAGTATGTTTTTCGACGAAATCTGTGCTTAATCTATAGCCAAACTCTAGCTTTGATCGTAATTATATTTTGACTTAAAATTTTGGCAATATCATAGTTCTTTTTGTTAGCAAAAATATGACTTCAGTCCTAGTTCTGCTTATAATTAACATAGAGACCTAATCTTATATACATATATGTATATTAGGGTGACAGCCATTTTTTTTTTTTTGAATTTCAAGACGCGCCGGTCGGATTATTGTGACATTGGATCTAAAACTTAAGTGCGCAAAATTTGAGCCAAAGTTCAAAGTTCAAAAATGATTAAGATAATCGACCTCACATTTTTAAAGACATTGAAATAATTTACAATAACAATATTTTTGCATTTTTCTAATCCCAAAATGATCTTATCTAAAGTATTTTGTATCTCGTCTATTGTTATGCCGTTCTAAATAAATGCCAAAACGGTACGTATTTTTTAGCACTCTTTCAAAATCTCCAATTTTACTTTTTCAAAAATTTTGTTCAAGAAATTTACCGAAATCAACGATTGGACTTCAAAGTCTTATTAGCAAAATATATGTGATTAAAAATGACAAATATTGTAGGTATCCTGTTCTTAATTTGGCGAGGGCAGCGTTTTTATTTCAGCGGTTTTGAAGAAAAATTTGATTTTTCATATTTTTTCAACTTTTAGGCTACATCTTTTTGGTGTTTTCATATCTCAAATATCTTTTATCAAAATATTATACTACTTGATATAAGTTCTCAATCTTGGAAGTTAAGGTTATATCGAAAGACTATAAAATGTCCCTCTTTAAGGTCAAAGGTCAAATTTAAGGAGATTCATATTTTTTTGAAACAAAATATCGAAATAATATATAATTGCTGAAGGATTTCGACAAAACTTGCTGATAAATTTGAAGCTGCAAACCAGTGGTAATTTTTTCTTTAAATATAACACAATATTTTTAGTTTTACACTCAACAGTTTATATACTAATTTTTAAAATTTTTTTCAACAATTATAAAAATGTGTCACCAAACTTAATAGAGAACAATGGTCAATTATTACACTCTTAAAAAAAAATGGTAAAAATTACACAGTACAATCAATAATACAAATCAAATTTCACAAACACAAAACAAATACAATAAAATAGAAATTTGAATGAAATAAAAGAAAAATTCAGTAAATAGAAATAAATTTGGATCAGCGCCATCTATTGTCTCACTCTCGGCAATGCCATGCGATAAAATTTTCTGTAATTTTAGAAGATCTATTCTCATTTAACACAAAAAACGTCTTTAAGCGATTTAAAATATCCACTGGTTTCTTTAAAGAAGACCCGCGTATATGGGAATTTAATGAAGAATTTAAAAGAGGAAAAGAAATTGTTAAAAGTTTAAGTGTTGTCAACGATTGTGCTGAAAGAGGGATTAAACTTATCCAGGAATACCGTTGTAAAATCACGAAGGATGAGGAGCAAAAGCAACACTTACTAAAAGTAATTTTTGAATTTATTTTGCTTTGTTATTAATTGTACTAATATTTAGTTTTTTTGTATTTTTTCAGGTGGTACAAAGCTACAGAAAACATATTCCAAACAGTCTTTAACTATAGATTTTGAACTATAAAATAATTTTCTAAAATTTATTAAAAATTTTAAATTGTTTTTAAAACTGTCATAAACTAATGAAATCTCTAATTTTTTAATACTGTGATTTAATATGTAATTTATTATAAATAAAAGTAAAAACCAGCCTTTAAATTAATATAAAAGTTCTTTCAAATAATAAATTTTGTGGGTCATTTTGATCTAGTGGAAGCAATAGTGTTAACTTAATTTTTTGGATTTTTTTTTATATTCTTCATGTCCAGATTATGTACATGAAGAATATGTTAGTAAGAATTAAATGTCTAAAATGACAATAAAGTCAAAAATTTTGAGTGGGTCACTTTGACCCCCTGGTATATTTTGGGTTAATTACAAAAAATATTTTAAATTACATTTTCTAAAAAAAAAAAATAATAGATTTAGCAATTTACACGATACACGAAATAAATTAAAGCTATTTATTATATAATTTTCATATATTTTCGAATATTCTGTATGACTTGACCTTTGACCTCGTTGCGCCTCGTGTTAACGATGTCCGATTTGGCCCAAACTTGCAGGAAATACTTTTTAGACCAAGTGTCACCAAATTCCTCCCGGCGCTCCTTTAGATTCTAAAAACTAAATTTGTTCATACAAACCGCTGTCACCCTAATAAAAATATCCAACCGAATTATTTTAAATTTGCGATTGTAATAACCGAAATTAAATAGCAACTAACTATTTTCTATAATGATAAAATTTTTACTATTAAGGCAACATAATTTCAAGCTTCTTGAAATCAAAATTCGGTTATTAACTTCATCGCAATTCGGTTGGCAATAAATTCAGTAGCTACAATGAATCTGCTTTCCGTGTGCATATATATATAGTCATTGAATTGCTACATGGAACATAGGACTTTAATTTTAGATAATTTTAAAGTTAAGTTGGGGTTTGAATCTTTGTTTTATTTATAGTCAAATTCCAGCTTTAGTATTTTTTTTTTTTTTTTTTTAGTTAAACTTAGCCTCAATTGTAATTCTTTTTATATATAGAAAACATAACTTTAATCTTAGCTCTGTTTAAACTAAAAATTATACTTTTATCTTTTTCCTTATATATATATATATATATATATTTCAAATCTAACTTTAGTCATAGTTTTATTTATACGCAATATGTCAATATGGCTTTATTCATTTTTCTCTTTTTAGTTAAAATCGCAAACATCATTTCTTCAAACCACGACTCTTAGATTTTTATAACTTATTTTAAATTGCTATGATTATTACCGAGAATCACTGATTGTGAGCTCATTATTGAAACATTGATTTGCATATCGTTAGCTAAAATGGTAACGGAAGTAATAAAATGAAAATACTCACAATTTGGGCTTTTGACTTATTGTGGTGAATGAATAATTTTATTTACAGGAAAAACAATACAAAACAATTTAGTTTTGAATTTCTTTGTCTGAAACGGAAACAAAATATAAAGCTTAATATGAGTTGGTTTACATATGTTATTCTAAAAAAAAGAAATATGAAAGATGTGGTGGATTAATGTCTTCACATTTGATCCTTATACAATATAAAAAATAATTTCTCACAATAAGTCACAATAACTTTGCTTATCGTGTTAAAAAAAAATAGTATATATTTCAGATAACTGGTCCATTTGCATTACAACTGACGTTATGGATAAGCAAAAATAAATTATTCCAGTCTATTAATTATTGAAATATTTATTAATGTCCATCAAAGCCAGCAAAGTCAATGACATTTAATTTTTATTATTATTATATTTTTCTTTTTTTAATTTTTTTTTTTGAGATTAATGCCATATTGATAATATGATAATATTGACCTGTAAACCGGTAAATATTCCCATTAAATATACAGTAGGGCATGTTTATATTGTATTTTATTTGTTATTAGTTTTAGCATTTTCTATAATGTGTAAAACATTATCTATACAATATTTATATATTCGGTTTTATTCTCTTTAGGATTTGCTTAGAGTGCATTAGTTGTTATACTCGTATCTTTTCTCACCATCATGTGAATATTAATACGTACTTAGTTGTTGACAGGTCATAGTCAACAAGTCATAAACCTTGTTGACTTCTTGCTGGTTATCATTATTTAATAAATATTATAGCACTTAAAGTTATTGCTCCTTAAACACTTCAAAAGATAAGTTAAAAAGCACTTTGAATATTTAGAAGTATGATTAAATATTAATAATGTATATCGTATTGACGGATAAGTATTATAAATGATATTAAATATTAGTCATACGCCACCGTTAATATGGCTGAAGTATAATGTTTGTTAATACTAGTATTGATTACAGCTAGTGATTTCAAATTGTAATTATCGATAATAATCGATAAAAAGCAAACAATTCAAATTAAATTATTTTTTTTTATTACCATATGGCCAAAAAATACGTTATATGTTTAAATACGTTAATTAAAAGGAACCCATATTGTTTACAACAAAAAAAATTTTTTTTTGCTTATTATGTATTTTTCCCATCTCATCCCTTATTCCTTTGTTCCATTTAACACCGATAGCGACAACACAAAAATCAAAAATTTCATGTGCGCTTATGATATTTTGAATATAGGATATGGTTCAAAGTTCAAACTTGCTACCTTCAACAAAATCAGATTTGTTGACTTCTTGCTGGTTATCATTATTTAAACCCATATAATAAATATTATAGCACTTAAAGTTATTGCTCCTTAAACACTTCAAAAGATATGTTGAAAAGCACTTTGAATATTTAGAAGTATGATTAAATATTAATAATTTATATCGTATTGACGGATAAGTATTACAAATGATATTAAATATTAGTTATACGCCACCGTTAATATGGATGAAGTATGTGTAATGTTTGTTAATACTATTATTGTTTACAGCTAGTGATTTCAAATTATAATTACACTAGCCAACAAGGTTTTGGACTGGAGCAACCAAATATTATTCCTAGGGTATTTGGTGGGCTGAATTCGAATCTGTAATTGGTTTTTCTCTATCTCGTCAGGTTTTCAAGATACAAAAAAATGTTTTTATTCGTTTTTTACATAAAAAATCATTAGTTTATTTAAAAATTAATGAGTTTTCAAACGTGAATGGCGTTATTTGAATGTAGTTTGTATTTTGTTGGTTCGGTTTCACGTATTAGAGTCCAGCAATAGTCTCCAGCATGCTTTTGTCACAAAATCCTTGATAATTTCTTTCAATTCTTGGTGAGCGCGCTCCCCTTGTTCGTTGCTCACTGCACCTGGATTTTGTGGAAAAATCAAAATGCGAATGAAGAAAATGCATTTTGAATGACATTCGTGCACCTAATTCGTGATAATCTTTCAATAATTCAGCAACAATTTGTCTGTAGTTTTCACTCCTATTGTTTCCAAGAAAACTGTCCACAATGCTCTTGAAAGATTTCCAGGCTGCATATTCTTTCTCCAATAAACATTGTGAAAAATTGTCATCATTCCTGATCTGAAGGCCAACAAATATGCCTTCTTTGATTTTAGCATATGAACTTTTAGGAAAAACCGCTAACAAATATTTAAATGCTGCGCCATCTTTGTCCAGAGCCTTGACAAAGTTCTTAAAAAGGCCCAATTTTATGAACAGCGGCGGAAAAAGAACGTCATTTGGATCAATTAATGGTTTATTTGAAATGTTTTGTTTTCCTGGTGAATACTCAGTTCTTTTTGGCCACTCTGTTCTGACGTAATGATGACGTGTAGCGCGATTATCCCATAGACAAAGGAAACAACAATATTTTGTGATACCTCCATACTAATCAACAACGACCTGAAACAGATTAATTTATAGTTATTTACGATGGTCTATACTATATATAAAAAGAAATTTAAATCACACACCTTAAGGTTGTATTTGAGTAATGTCAAAATTTCAGTCATTGATTCGTAATTTTCCATTGTATCAATGGCAGGAGCAATTGGTATGGATGGTTTTTCATTCCCATTATGCAAAAGAAGAGCCTTTAAACTGTACTTAGAGCCATCACTAAATAATTTCCGTTCAGTTTTGTCATATGGCTGGTTCATTTTTTGAAATAAACCATCAACATCAGTACAGTACAGAATGGAGTCTTTCTTTTCAAAATATGCAATCAATTCCAAGATAGAATCTCTATAGATTGTTACTTTTGTCCCAACTACAAAATGTCCTACTGCTGCATGCGTGAAGCTAGTAATTCTGCGTCTTGCTTCGTTAAATGTAAATCCCGAATTAGATAATTCAGCTCAACTTGAGTCACTAAATGACGTTCATCATCAGCCTCATAAAAGCTACCACTGCTGGTGAAAGATGTTTCGGACTCACTGCTCGTAGCACTGGGAATGACTGGTAATGGATCATTTGGTGGACGTTGAACTGGTTTGGAAATCGATGTGACATTCGCAACATTCGCAGCAACTTTTGTTAAACAGAAATAACAATCGGTTTGGTGGTTACTTCACTCTATCCAAAGTACTGGAATTGAAAAATCCAAATAGATCTTCTTGCAATTTGACCACTTGTATAAAACAGTTCTGCAACTATTCCAAAACATTGTCGGTGTCCAGGGTTTGTTCAAGTGTATTTTAATGATTCTGATATTGCATATCCTTTTTTTTCCAACCAAATATTCACCACACACAAAGCAAAAATAGCTTGAATCACGATCTCCCTGACATGCTTAAATGCAACTATTATGGGGATTTAGAATGAATGTGGGCTTCTGTCAAATTAATAATTGTGAAATTGTAGTGTCAGAATTGACTGCTTTACAGTATTGCCGGCATGCGATAAAAAATGAACAAGAAGTAATAGCCCAATTTTATGCCATATTCGAATTCAGCGCGCCCAAATTAGTTAAAAACATGCTTCGATAAAAAGCAAACAATTTAAATTTAATTAATTTTTTTACTAACGTATGGCCAAAAAATACGGCATAGGTAAATGCGGTAATTAAAAGGAACCTATGTTGCTTACAACAAAATAAATTTTTTTGCTTATTATGTATCTTATGTACATATTTTACAGAGTTTTTCGCTTACGATATTTTAAATAAACTAATCTTATAGGAAATTGTTCAAAGATTACAAATTTGCTATCCTCAATAAAATCAAATTTTTAGTTTAGAAGATATAACCTTTCAAAGTTGTTAGATTTTCAGTTTTCAAAAAATCACACAATTTTTTTGGCAATTTGGTCCAGTTTCAGGTAGAATAAAAAAACTAGGTAACTGTCTAAGGTATTCGAGAAATTAATTTATCAACAGCTTAACAGAAATATAAATGATAATCGTCTAGTATTAGATAGACAATCAGGCTTTCGCAACAAGCACAGTTGTGTCACTGCACTAATTGATGTGGCAGAAGATATTCGTGGATGTATTGATGATGATGATGGTGATATATGTTTACTTGTTCTGCTGGATCACTCTAAAGCATTTAACACGGTAGACCACAATATTTTGTATTTGAAACTATCAACAATGTTTAATTTTTCGTCCTCGTCTATCAAACTTTTTGATGTGTAAACATCTATACGCGCAGGGGGGTAAATTTCTATTTCACAATACAATCGCAAAAACAGCGTAACACATCGGTGTGAGCTGAAGTGTAAATCGGTGTGACTTTATCTGATTGTATTTGTGAAAAAATTATTATATGTTCTTTTCTAAACATTTTCCAATTGTCTTCCAAAAAACATCAATTGTATTTCAGAAACCATCAATATAATTTCAGAAAACATCAATTGAATTTAAGAAAACATAAAACTGTATTTCAGAAAACATCAATAAAATTTCAGAAAACATCAATTGAATTTCAGAAAGCATCAATAGAATTTCAGAAAACATCAATTGTATTTCAGAAACCATCAATATAATTTCAGAAAACATCATTTGAATTTCAGAAAACATAAATAGAATTTCAGAAAACATCAATATAATTTCAGAAAACATCAATTGTATTTCAGAAACCATCAATATAATTTCAGAAAACATCAATTGTATTTCAGAAAACATCAATAGAATTTAAGAAAACATCAATTGAATTTCAGAAAACATCAATATTATTTCAGAAAACATCAATTGTATTTCAGAAAACATCAATAAAATTTCAGAAAACATCAATTGAATTTCAGAAAACATCAATATTATTTCAGAAAACATCAATTGTATTTCAGAAAACATCAATATAATTTCAGAAAACATCAATTGAATTTCAGAAAACATCAATTGTATTTCAGAAAACATCAATTGTATTTCAGAAAACATCAATAGAATTTCAGAAAACATCAATAGAATTTCAGAAAACATCAATATAATTTCAGAAAACATCATTCGATTTTCAGAAAACATCATTTGAATTTCAGAAAACATAAATAGAATTTCAGAAAACATCAATATAATTTCAGAAAACATCATTCGAGTTTCAGAAAACATCAATTGAATTTCAGAAAACATCAATAGAATTTCAGAAAACATCAATAGAATTTCAGAAAACATCAATTGAATTTCATAAAACATCAATAGAATTTCAGAAAACATCAATAGAATTTCAGAAAACATCAATTGTATTTCAGAAAACATCAATTGTATTTCAGAAAACATCATTTGAATTTCAGAAAACATAAACAGAATTTCAGAAAACATCAATTGAATTTCAGAAAACATCATTCGAGTTTCAGAAAACATCATTTGAATTTCAGAAAACATAAATAGAATTTCAGAAAACATCAATATAATTTCAGAAAACATCAATTGTATTTCAGAAACCATCAATATAATTTCAGAAAACATCAATTGTATTTCAGAAAACATCAATAGAATTTAAGAAAACATAAAACTGTATTTCAGAAAACATCAATAAAATTTCAGAAAACATCAATTGAATTTCAGAAAACATCAATATTATTTCAAAAAACATCAATTGTATTTCAGAAAACATCAATATAATTTCAGAAAACATCAATTGAATTTCAGAAAACATCAATTGTATTTCAGAAAACATCAATTGTATTTCAGAAAACATCAATAGAATTTCAGAAAACATCAATAGAATTTCAGAAAACATCAATATAATTTCAGAAAACATCATTCGATTTTCAGAAAACATCATTTGAATTTCAGAAAACATAAATAGAATTTCAGAAAACATCAATATAATTTCAGAAAACATCATTCGAGTTTCAGAAAACATCAATTGAATTTCAGAAAACATCAATAGAATTTCAGAAAACATCAATAGAATTTCAGAAAACATCAATTGAATTTCATAAAACATCAATAGAATTTCAGAAAACATCAATAGAATTTCAGAAAACATCAATTGTATTTCAGAAAACATCAATTGTATTTCAGAAAACATCATTTGAATTTCAGAAAACATAAACAGAATTTCAGAAAACATCAATTGAATTTCAGAAAACATCATTCGAGTTTCAGAAAACATCATTTGAATTTCAGAAAACATAAATAGAATTTCAGAAAACATCAATATAATTTCAGAAAATATCAATTGTATTTCAGAAACCATCAATAAATTTCAGAAAACATCAATTGTATTTCAGAAAACATCAATAGAATTTAAGAAAACATAAAACTGTATTTCAGAAAACATCAATAAAATTTCAGAAAACATCAACTGAATTTCAGAAAACATCATTTGAATTTCAGAAAACATAAATAGAATTTCAGAAAACATCAATTGTATTTCAGAAAACATCAATTGTATTTCAGAAAACATCATTTGAATTTCAGAAAACATCAATATAATTTCAGAAAACATCAATAGAATTTCAGAAAACATCAATTGTATTTCAGAAAACATCAATTGAATTTCAGAAAACATAAATAGTATTTCAGAAAACATCAATATAATTTCAGAAAACATCATTCGAGTTTCAGAAAATATCATTTGAATTTCAGAAAACATAAATAGAATTTCAGAAAACATCAATATAATTTCAGAAAACATCATTCGAGTTTCAGAAAAAATCAATTGAATTTCAGAAAGCATCAATAGAATTTCAGAAAACATCAATTGTATTTTAGAAACCATCAATATAACTTCAGCAAACATCATTTGAATTTCAGAAAACATAAATAGAATTTCAGAAAACATCACTATAATTTCAGAAAACATCAATTGTATTTCAGAAACCATCAATAGAATTTAAGAAAACATCAATTGTATTTCAGAAAACATCAATAGAATTTAAGAAAACATAAAACTGTATTTCAGAAAACATCAATTGTATTTCAGAAAACATCAATAGAATTTCAGAAAACATCAATAGAATTTCAGAAAACATCGATATAATTTCAGAAAACATCATTAGATTTTCAGAAAACATCATTCGATTTTCAGAAAACATCATTTGAATTTCAGAAAACATAAATAGAATTTCAGAAAACATCAATATAATTTCAGAAAACATCATTCGAGTTTCAGAAAACATCAATTGAATTTCAGAAAACATCAATAGAATTTCAGAAAACATCAATAGAATTTCAGAAAACATCAATTGAATTTCAGAAAACATCAATAGAATTTCAGAAAACATCAATAGAATTTCAGAAAACATCAATTGTATTTCAGAAAACATCAATTGAATTTCAGAAAACATAAATAGTATTTCAGAAAACATCAATATAATTTCAGAAAACATCATTCGAGTTTCAGAAAATATCATTTGAATTTCAGAAAACATAAATAGAATTTCAGAAAACATCAATATAATTTCAGAAAACATCATTCGAGTTTCAGAAAAAATCAATTGAATTTCAGAAAGCATCAATAGAATTTCAGAAAACATCAATTGTATTTTAGAAACCATCAATATAACTTCAGCAAACATCATTTGAATTTCAGAAAACATAAATAGAATTTCAGAAAACATCAATATAATTTCAGAAAACATCAATTGTATTTCAGAAAACATCAATTGAATTTCAGAAAACATCAATATAATTTCAGAAAACATCATTTGAATTTCAGAAAACATAAATAGAATTTCAGAAAACATCAATAAAATTTCAGAAAACATCATTCGAGTTTCAGAAAACATCAATTGAATTTCAGAAAACATCAATATAATTTCAGAAAACATCAATATAATTTCAGAAAACATCAATATAATTTCAGAAAACATCAATTGTATTTCAGAAAACATCAATAAAATTTCAGAAAACATCAATTGAATTTCAGAAAACATCAATAGAATTTCAGAAAACATCATTTGAATTTCAGAAAACATAACTAGAATTTCAGAAAACATCAATATAAATTCAGAAAACATCAATTGTATTTCAGAAACCATCAATATAATTTCAGAAAACATCAATTGTATTTCAGAAAACATCAATAGAATTTCAGAAAACATAAACTGTATTTCAGAAAACATCAATAATATTTCAGAAAACATCAATTGAGTTTCAGAAAACATCAATATAATTTCAGAAAACATCAATTGTATTTCAGAAAACATCAATAGAATTTCAGAAAACATAAATAGAATTTCAGAAAACATTAATTTAATTTCAAAAAGCATTATTTGAATTGCTGAGAACATTAATTGTATTTCAGAAAACATTAATAGAATTTCAGAAAACATCAATTGAATTTCAGAAAACATCAATTGCATTTCAGAAAACATCAATTGAATTTCAGAAAACAGCATAATCGACTTATTTTTTATGCACTGGAAAATATGATGTTGATGTTTTCTTTAATTATTAGATGTTTACACATCTCCCTTGTGATCGAACTCACATGATTTTTTTATTTATACTAGCAGATTCCAGCACTCGAAATTCGACTGCAATTTCTAGGCAACTTTATTTTTGAACTTAGCTAATTCACAAACCAACACCATTTTGGTTTATTATTATTGCGAATGAAGAAAAAAAACTCATTAACAAACACATTAACAAATTTAATAAACACATACATAGTATATGTATAATTTTATGTATGTGTTAGTAGCAACTTTAAATGCAATTTACTTAAAATAAAGGAAAAAATTAAAAAATCTATAAATCTGCAAAACCGCTAAAAAGAAATACCTTTCAAATAATATACGTTTGGACAAAATCGGGATAAAACGGTATTATAGATCTAACTGGACGTTTTCAATCTGCATTTGCTAACAACATAAATTCTCGTGCTCTACCTGTAACAAAGGGCGTACCTCAAGGTTGTGACGATGATCTGTTTTGCTCTGCACTGTAGCAAAAGAATTTCTGTTACAAGCAGAATAAGAAAGAAGAAAAAAAAATAATAACCGTGATCTTGAAATTATTTTCAAGTTCAAGTATGTACATATAAACAACACCTTATATGGTAATATGTTGATGGCATTTTTTTTTGGCAAACTGATTTATGGCGTTTTTTTTTTCTCTTCATTGTGTTGTATGAAATCATGAACACATTCATATGCAATCATGCTGGTCAAACCACGTATTGTCTTGTATTGATCTCACTTGCTCTCATAGTCATATATGAGTGGGAGTGTTATAAATACTAGAGAATATTATGAATGCATATGAATGTTCTCAATGAATTGGTGGTGATTTTGTTTTTTTAATAAACAGGTTTTTATCTGGACATGAATGAATGAAGATGAGAAGGTTGAATGTAAGAAAGTTAAATTTAAATCGAGGAGTTGAATTTTGTTTGTTGAATTAGATGGTTGAGGAAAAACCTCCGGTTAAAAGTTAAAATGTAGTTTTAATTTAATTTTAATAAGAAACGACATAAGAAAAAAAAGATTTAAATTTAAAAATAAGTAACGTGAAATTAAAATTAAATTAAAGTAAAATTAAGATATAGAGTTTAAAAATTGAAAATAAAAGTAAAGTTAAAATAGATTTTTAAGAAAGTGAAAATAAAAGAATAAGACTAAATATTGTTGAAAAAAAAAACGAAAATTTAAGAAATCTAAAATTGACAAAAAAAAAAAAAAAACTGGAAAAGAAAGAAACTGTTAAAATAAAATGATTATTGATGTAAAAAAAAAAAATAAAAAATAAAATTGTGAATTAATATAAATCAATGAATGAATATACAAACGATAGTAATTGACATAAGTGTATTTCAACTACATTCTCTGCAAAATACTGAAACTATAACAAATCATATTATGTTACCACATCTCGTATTGGAAAAAAAGGAACAAAAAAACTTACAATAAGTCCCACAGTAAGAGGAACTTTTAGCAAAACCCACAATAAAATCCATAACCATCAAGGCGATACAAGGTGAATATAGTTTAAGCTAAGACGTCCTACGTTTCGTACAGTACGGTTCAGTTGATAAACATTATATATATTAAATATTTTGTATATTATTATAATATTAATAACTATTTAATAATTAATTATAAAAATAAAAATGTACTGAAATTAATATATTTCTAAGAAAATAAAAGTGTCCTAACTAAATAAATTTTTCTATATTTAAAATTAAAACGAAAATTTTTCAAAAATTTTTATATATTCTGAATTAAGAGCAACTTTATCTTATACATCAATTGAAAGGTCTCAAAGTCGAGCCCTCGAAAATCACAAAAAATTCTAGCCATTGACTTCTTTCAGATCACAGTGTGAGAATATTTCCCCATTGTTCCTCTTTCTTGAATATTTTCACCCTATGACTTCCAAAAGGACACTAATCAAAAATTTTTTGCATTTATGAACACAGCACTTTGAGACCTTTCGATTGATATATAATATAAGGTTGCTCTTAATTAAGAATATATAAAAAAAAAAACATTTTTCAAAAAAAGGGCGACATTTTTTGTCAGAAAAGAAAACGGCATAAATTAAAATCCCCAAAAATTTTATATATTTAAAATTACTTGAATATTTAAAATTGACCTAAATTTAAAAATTATAGAAATTTAAGAGAATTCACAAATGGTACCATATTAAAAAAAAAAATATTTTTTTAGATGTAACATGTTCTAAAAGTAAAAATTTTTTATAATAATTATATATTGTTAAAATTAAAAAAAAAAAAAAAAAAATTACATAATATAAAATTGAGCTAAAATTAAAAATTATAATAAGTAAAATACTTTAGTTAAAAAAAAATTAAAATTTTGTAAAAAATAAAAATTTGGCTAAAATTTTCCTAAAACAAAATTTTGCTAAAATTTAAAAATTTTCCTAAAATTATATAATTTTCCTAAAATTACAAGTTGGCTTAAATTAAATAAAAAATTTTTCTAATTGTTAAAATTAAAAATTTTCATAAAATTAAATTATGCTAAAATGAAAATTATAGTGCTAAAATTAAATCGTGCCAAAAAATTAAATAGTGCTAAAAACAAAAAAACAATTCAAATTTTGTTAAGACTATTTTTTTTGTACCCAACATGTTTTTGTGTTGCTAATGATGACTGGTAACAGTTCTTTGTTAACCGTAAATATTTAAAAACACCCAGAAACAACTAATGTATGAGAAAGTACAGTACCGACAAAAAATTATTTTTTAATAAAACCTTAATGTTAAACCAATGTAGAAAACCAAAGCCAAGCCAAATCTTATCATTTTATGTGGGTTACCTCCAAGTAAGATGGAGTCGAGGTAACATGGTAGGGAGGGCAAAAGGGGCAGAACACCTCGTCCCCAATCCCAAGGTAAGTATGGCCATCCGTCCCATTTAGCGTCCGTTGTTTTTGACAGTTGTTTTTTTTAAATCGCACGTGAAAATCTGTAGTGCGGTTTCCCTGGGACTGAGCAAGACCCCACCCATCCGGCGAGCTAGGCCCCTACGCCAGCACGTGCGACCAGCAAAGGCTCAGGGAAACGGAAGCGGATCTTCCACCAACGCAGCACCATTAAAAGGTTCAATTTTAGGTCCGCTTCTTTTTACTGTTAACGACCTAATTAAACAAGTATCATATTGTAAGATTCACCTGTATGCGGACGATGTACGGATATATGTACATATATATATATATACTGTAAAAGAAATCAAATTTCGAGTTGTGTAGATAAGTTGAATGCTGATCTGGCTAAAGTTCACACTTGGGCAACATCTAATAGCCTCTGTCTAAATCCATTTAAATCTAAATACCTAACTATTAAACGTAAATCAATTAACCTGAGTATTGAACCAGTTGTAACTATAAATAATGAACCAATTCAAAATGTATATTCAACCAAAAATTTAGGTATCACCTTTATTAATACTCTCACCTGGTCTGATCACATGAATAGCGCATCTGGGAAAACTTTCTCTATGTTACGTACACTATGGACAACCGAACACTTAACCCCACTGAACATACGAATACTACTTACGAAAACATATCTCATCCCTACTTTACTGTATGGTTGTGAAATATTTACAAACCTGGATTCTACATGTAGAAAAAAAACTTATCAGAACTTACAACGCAATATTAAGATACGTCTTCAACCTAAGAAAATATGATCATATTTCAGCATACTCCAAAAGCCTTTATGGAGTCTACATAGATGATCTTCTAAAAATAGGAATATTGATACTCATGCAAAAAATTATTTTTGCGCGTGATCCAGGGTACCTAAATAACAGATTAATCCCTACTCGCTTTAACCGCTCTAACGACATGATGCAAATCAGATACAGAACCTCTTTCTCGGAACACCATTTTTATGTCTTTGCAATTCGTCTTTGGAACATGCTGTCATTAAATTTACAATCACTAAGCAACGCTTTGCAATTCAAAAAAGCTATTTTTCAATATTATAATTAAATTTAAATATAATGATTTATGTATATTCATATTCATTACCCTGCAGGACATGTCAATAGTGAAACAGTACTGATTCACTATTGACTTTGTCACCAGTACTACTGACCAACTATACCCCAGACAATGTAATTTTCTATAGACATTTAACATGTACGTGTCATTGCAAATCACTAGTGACATTGATACTATTGATCAGGTAGGGAATAGGTAGTTCTCATGGGACCATATATAGATAGTGGAACCAGAGATTCACTAGTGAGTAGGTACTTCTCATGGACCATATACAGACATTGGAACCAGAGATTCTTGTACAAATTTGATTGTTCTTTCACTTTTCTTTTATAACTTCTTTTACTTATAATGTTTTTTTCTTTGATTTATTATAAAATATGTTTTTATTTACCTTTTATATTCAATTTTTCTATATCTTGTTTTAAAACTTTAGTTTTTCATCCATACGAAACTATAGAAATCAAGAAGAAGCAGAACTCCCAACTTCTCTATGGAAATTTTTTTTGCCAGATAAAGCAAAGTAAATAGTGTAGACGCTTAGTTGACAATGTCAACAAAATAGTAGACAAAAGTGGTGACCCCCAGGCTTCCTGCAGGGTATAAATTTTTCGTTTTAATTTTTGCTAACTTTATTTTTATTATTTTATTAAGTTTATTTTTATTATTATTTTTTAATTTTCTTAATTTTTTTTTTTTTTCATTTTTCAATTGTAATAAGTTTATATTGTTTTCAAATTTTAATTATGTACAATGTAATGATTCTGTGCGATAATAATAAGATTTTAAGTCTTGTAGCACGGAAAACCGAAATAAATAAATAAAATAAATATCTTCAATGTAGTTACGAGTTCCACCTGACCATGGTTGGCAGAAATGTCGTAAACGAACTGACAAATTCAACCTCAACATTGTCAGTCCGATTTGCAAACAGACGCAAAATAACTTTGGAAATTTGAACGATTCTATAAACGAGGAGAGCTATTATGAGTATGGAATGTCACCATTGCACGCGAGGATAAAGTGTATGAAGTTTTTGCTAAAATTGGCGTATACCCTTCCACAAAAGGATAAACACTTTGATGTAAAGACATTAGATAAGGATAAGCAAAGGAGCAGAAAGAACCGAAAGAACAGGATGCGTTTTTCAAAAAAGTTGGACCACAAGTAGACTACCCCAGGTGCGGATACGGCAACTAAATTTGGCGGAGATTTTTAGAAAATGATGAGGCACTAACTCGAATCACTGGAATTAAGAATGAAATCATTAAAAAATTGGGAATGATCTTGAATGTTTGAAATTGCAAAGAAAATGTTAATTCTACAAAGTATGCTTCGAAAACCGCATCAGTTTTGGCGGAAACATATCCACTGAAGAAATTGACCCCGACAGTCCATAAAATATTGGCGCATGGCAAAGATATAATTGAATATAAGTCTTAGCCAATTGGAGAACTTTCCGAAGAAGCTCAGGAGTCCCTCAACAATTTTTATAAAAAGTATAGATGCACGAACACGTTCAAAGCATCATGAGTGAGGCAAAATGAGGACCTCTTCAACATGTTGCCAGCATCTTCCGATCCACTTATTTTATCTCTGCGGCATGTGAAGTCACGAAGTCAGAGTTATAATCCAATAATTATAGTTCAGAAATTATTAGTCTATTAGATATACCTTCTTTCATGAATTGTGACTATTATTTTCAAACATTTTGAAAAAATAAATTGGAAAAATCTTAGTTTTTTTATTTTTTAGTTTTATTTATGGATAATTTTGAAACAAAAAGCCTTGAAAAAGAAACAAAAAATATATAAAATGGTTAAAACCCATGTTTTTTAGTTATCATAAACATGATTTTTTCATGCCGTTAACAAATTTCAACTTTGATAACCCATAAGTAAGCATCTAGAAGGCGTAGCAATTGGTTCAAAAGTTACGATTTTTGCAACGAAAAAACTAAAATAGCGCCATTGTGCAACGTAGGACGAATATAAGTATTTTAATATATTTTTTGAAAAATGTAATCCTTTTAGTTTTTGAAGGACTTCTAACAGGAAAAAAATCACGAAGTGAAAAACTATAAATGGTTAAAATCCAGTGAACACAAGAAAAGAACCAGTGATGCTAAAAAAAAACACTTAGAATGAAATTTTTTGTTTGTTAGATTTGTAGTCATTTTTCAGACATATTGCAATTAATACTTGTGGGATTCTTACATTTAATGTAGAAGTCCCATATTTTATATTTCGAAACTGTTATAAAATACTTTGTTAATATTTTAAAAATATAATCAAATATCATTTGATTTCTTATTTTGATATAAAAGAAAATTATATAAATAAATTTAGTCAGAATTGATTTTGAAAACAATAAAGAAACAAGACTTTCTTATTGGCGCCCAACGTGAATTTTTTTATCCAGTCGTATCCTGGTATTAAAAAATAAATATTTTATATATTATTTTGTGTCTGTTATCCGGACATATCCTGGTTGGACTTTATTTCTTCGGGTTTGCCATCCAGATATTTGGAGGTTGTATTCTATCCTGGGTTGTTGGTGAACTATTAGTTTTTCAAGAGTTCCTGAATCATACCTTGGATTCACGTTTAAAAGCAGATGGGATTCCTTTTGAATTACTCAAGAATTCAATATCTAGTTGTGCCTTTGCCAGGAAATATTTGAATATCCTTTTATTGGATATTGGCTTCGTTTTCATTGGAAATACCCAAGATTATTGCAATATTTTCAACAATTATATAAATTAAACTTTATTGTGGTTTCCCGTGGAATATCCAGGATTATCCAAATATTATAATTTCATTGCTGATTATTTGCTATGTATTGTGTGGATTCTCCCATTGGCTCCAGTTTATAATTAAAATTATATAAATAAAAACTGTAAGTTTTATTTGATTTTTACATTGCAATGCCTCGCCCGCGAAGATCGGTTTCACCAAGTTTGGAAGTTGGTAGTGCTCCAGGCAATCCTGTGACTACCCCTTCTATTCATTCTGTTACTTTTTCTGATACCCAATTTTAAAGTTTATTTCATGAAAGAGTAAACGTTGAAACTTTAGCTGGTTTTTCAGAAAGATTTAACGGGGAATTTAATAGGAATATTTTAGAAAATTTTTTATCTAATCTCATTATTTATAAAGAAGTTAAACGTGTACCAAATGACATAGCTTTGAAGGAATTACCTCTTTTGTTTCGCGGATATGCTGCAATTTGGTTCTCGGGAATCGCTTTTGAAATAAACAGCTGGGAAACCGCTATAAAACGATTTCGAGACCACTTTGCTCCATCGCAACAGCCATATGAAATTTATCAGGCTATATTTAATGAAGATAGGAGAATCAACAGACATGTTTGTAGGTCGAAAAAGAGCTCTTTTTGCTCAACTTCCTTCTCAAAGATTAACTGTGGATGATCAATTAGACATGATTTATGGATTACTTCGTATTGATGTGCAAAAGACGATAAAACGTTATGAGATAAATAATTTTTCTGATCTTACGATTAAAGCTCGTATTTACGAGGCGCAACTTAAATTAGATCAAAGTTTGAATAATGATAATCAAGATTCAAAATTTAAAAGATGTCAATTTTGCCGTTCTAAGAATCATGCTATTGAGGTATGTAGGAAACTACAAGTGTATAGGGAGCAGGAACAATCAACAGAAGTTGTTAAAGAAACAATTAAATGTCATAAATGTGGTGAACCTGGGTATTATCGGTCTAATTGTCCGAAATGTGCTCCATATAGGAAAAATATGGGTAATGTAATTAACAACTGCAATTTCATAAATAGTGAGAGAAATAATGGTTTACCTAAAGGAGTCATACATTACAAGCATTTTCAAGAATTGGCTTGTATTGATTCTGCATCACGTATTAGTATGGCTAGTTACAATTTTTATATCTATCTTAAAAATAATAATCATAATTTCAACAAATCTGAAGCTGAATTAACTTTTGCTGATGGTGATCCGAAAATTCAAAAGGTTTGAACTACTTATGTTGATATTGAATTCGGAAACCGCGTAATTAAAACATTTTTTATGATTTTGCCCCATTCTAAATCAAAAAATACCTTGCTTGGTATTGATTTTATGGAAAAGGCGGGTATAATACTTGATACATCACAGATGATTTGGAACTTTGCTGATCAACCGAACATTAAATTTGATTATTTACTTGAGCTTGAATTCCAAATGGCATATCAAACAATTTTTAATCAACCACAATCAAAAAGATGTCCGATAGAAAAGGCTAATATTTGTGATACAGTAGAACTATATGATATTAGTCAATCGGCCTTTCCTCTTCATGTTGTAAAGCCTGAAAAAAAAACGTTCAGTTAACATATTTTTAAAACATGTTCGTGGTAAAATGGTTGATCACGATGATCATTTGTTCGATTTTCCAATACGCAAAGTTGACTTTAATATGGTTGATGTAGAATTAAGAGATGACGAGGAGGCAGGTAATTTGGGGGAAAAGGATAGAGAAAACTTAAATTTTATACTCAATCGCTTTGAGTTGTTGTTTGATGAAGTTTTTACAGCGAAAACAAATGTCTATCATGCTATAAACACAATAAATGAAGAACCGATATCTACTCGTTCATATAGATTATCACGACCACGTAAAGAACTACTTAAAAAATATATGCAAACTATGATTCAAAAAGATGTTATAGAAGAAAGTGATACACCATGGGTTTCACCGGTTGTAATGATTCCCAAAAAGGATGGGAAAATTCGTGTATGTGTTGATTATAGACGACTAAATGATATTACTATTCCTGATCGTTATCCGTTGCCAAGAATTGATAATTTGCTTCATGAAGCTAAGAAAACGAACTATATGTCAACTTTAGACTTACAAAGTGGATACTGGCAAATTAATGTTAAGGATGAACATATGGATAAAACTGGATTTATAACACCTTTTGGAACATATCGATTTAAAAGAATGCCTTTTGGTCTTCGAAATGCTCCTGCAACGTTTCAACGAGCAATGGATCAATTTCATAATGGTTTACCACAAATTCTAATTCTCATTTATCTTGATGATATTATTATTTGTTCTAGCAGTTTGAAAGAACATCTGTCAGATATCGAATCTGTATTTAAACGTCTTTATGGGAAAGGATTTCGTGTTAATCGAAAAAATGTGATGAAGAACATCCAATTGAGTATGCAAGCAGACTGTTAACTGATGCTGAACGTAATTACTCAACAATCGAACGAGAAGCTTTAGCAATTGTTTGGGCCGTGAATAAGTTTCGAAGGTTATTTTGAAGGAACAAAACTTATTTTATTAACAGATCATCAACCTCTTAAATGGTTAATGAGTCTTAAATCACCATCTGGAAGATTAGCCAGGTGGGCTCTTCAATTACAGTCTTATGATATTGAAATTAAATATGTTAAAGGAAAATTAAATAGTGTTGCGGATTCATTATCAAGACCAATCTTGTCAGGCGATATTAATTTGTTTGAAATAGATTTTCCATCCAAGTCTGAAGAAGAGTTAAGAACGGAGCAAATGAAAGATTCTGAACTGGCAAAAATTATAAATTCTCTAGAGTTGTCTGTTCCTGAGAATGAAGGACTTGCTTTAAAATTCACTCAATTTGGGTATATATTAAATAATAGTGTTCTATATCGGTATTCTCAAAATTTGGAGGAAGCTCAGCTTGTAGTACCTGCTCATCAAAGACAAGAAATTATTGAAGAATTTCATTTATCAGATATAAGTGGACATTATGGAGTTGAAAGAACAAAAGCTAAAATAAAGAACCATTTTTTTTGGCCAAGTATAAACAAAGACGTTAAACAATTTGTTAAATTATGTGTTAAATGTCAACGTTATAAGCCTGCAAATACGAAACCTTCTGGTCTTTTCGAAACAAGTCCATGTCATCAGCGGTTTGAAGTTTTGGCAATTGATTTATTTGGACCTTTACCTTTAAGTGATGGTTTTAAGTTCATTTGTATTATTGAGGACACATCAACACGTTGGGTTGAAAGATTCCCTCTTAAAGAAGAAACAGCAGTTTCATGTGCAACAGTTTTATTAAATGACATTTTTTTGCGTTTTGGTTTACCAAGACGTATTATAAGTGACAATGGTCCACAATTTATTTCGTCAGTAATGCAATATTTAGTTCGATCATTTGGAATCAATCAACAATTAATTCCTTTATATCATCCGCAAGCAAATATGGTAGAAAGGAAAAATCTTCATTTGAAAATACGCTTATCAATTTTGGTTGAAGACAAACATAATTCATGGAATTTATATTTGCCAGCTATTCGCTTCGCTTTAAATACCACTGTATGTCGTAATACTGGTCATACACCAGCATATCTAAATTTTGGTCGAGAATTACGTACTCCTGTAGAAATTTCACATGATTTATCCAAAATAATGTATAATGATAATTTTGTCGAAGAATTGATTCCTCAGTTGAATGCATTTGAAGAGGTGTTGAAGAGCGTTCAGAGCAATGACTTTAACAGACGAATAAATGACGTTAGTTGCACTAATAAAAAGCGTGTCATTAGTTATAAGTATGAAATTGGGAATTTAGTTTGGGTTACGACACATGTTCTAAGTAATGAGGCTAAGAATATTACTTCCAAATTTATACCAAAAACGGATGGACCTTATATTATTTTGAAAAAACTAGGTGAGAATACATCTGAGTTAGGAAGGGTAGAGAACAGTGAGTCTGTTGGAACTTATCATTCATCCGCCTTGACACTTGTGCATTGTAATTCGAATCAAATAAAACCATTATATCCTATTAGAAAACGAGGTCGCCGTCGAAAACTATCTTTAAATTAAAATGTCGATTAATTTTGTTATATATGATTAAAAACTTAATTTTCTTTTTGTAAATTAGTTTCGAGGGGGAGAATGTGGGATTCTTACATTTAATGTAGAAGTCCCATATTTTATATTTCGAAACTGTTATAAAATACTTTGTTAATATTTTAAAAATATAATCAAATATCATTTGATTTCATATTTTGATATAAAAGAAAATTATATAAATAAATTTAGTCAGAATTGATTTTGAAAACAATAAAGAAACAAGACTTTCTTATTTACTGTAATTAATATGCAAATTTTAACTTTGTTTCAATGGTGCATTGTAAAGAAGAAGAAGAAAGCATATATTTCAAAAATTCATAACTACACTGTATTCTTAATCATACCGGTTTCTGGCATTTCAGCCTACATCAGCGATTTATTGAACATTGTGATAATTGTTATGTTATAATTCAATAGATTGTTTCTATATGAAATTTTTCTATTTAGGGCGGCCGTGAGGTTTGAACCGTGAACCTTCACATACACTCATACTTGCACTTTTTTGCTCAGCGCTTTAAAACACTCATCTAAAGTCAGGCCTATGAGCAATGTGGTTAGATCAGTTTTCGTACCATACAGCTTTTACTTCGTATTAATTTCAGAAGATTGTTTGTTTGGACAGAGTTGACATCACTGGTTAGAACACTTTTACCAGAGATAAAAAAAAAATCATAGTTGCCAATTTTATGATTTTTTCATTAAATTGCTGAATAGAAATACATTACAAACTTTTTGAAATATGTCTTTTTTATTTTCGTTTAAATGACATTGAAATTAAAGCTTGTTCGCCCTTTCCTTCTATTTAGTGCGTTTTTGTGACGCCTCTAACTCAATCAAAGTGTTTCTCTTTTATTGCTTTTTGTTTTATGTCGTCTTTTTTTCATATTTTTTTTTTTTCCTAAAAATTTCCCACTTAGTTTGTGTTCTTTGTTAAGTGTAAGTGCCAGGCCAAAGTTTTGTATAGAAAAAAGGTCGTGTCATAGAAAAGCATTGTGATTATTTTCATTCATCCTTTGTCATTGTCATAAGTCAATAATCAACAGGTTACTGTTTTTGGTACATTGATTGCGCAACAACAACAATCTCTCGGCATCAAAAGACTGTTAATGTCAATATAAATATTTGTAACGTTAGGTTGGTGACACTGTCATAAGGACTATGTCTACGACAGATAATTATTTCGAAATCTGAAACGTTTTGCTTTTTGTTCATAAACTTTTTTTTTTAATATTTATTTGACCTCATTTACTTTATAATTACACAAGAGTATGGTTGTCATTGAAAGGAAAATGTGGTTAAAATTAATAGTGAGTAATTTAAGTTGAAAATTTCAATGAATTATATAGCAAAGTTAATTATGATTAAGGTTTCGCTGGTTGGCGTATGATTCATAGTTAATAACGGGGAATTACGATAATGAAAGGTTTTATGGAAATAATAGCCCTTTATTGTATTAAATATGAATGCAATCAGGGTAATTACAGGCCAAAATCAGAGGACGAAATTAAACATTGTGAAAAACTGAATATCGGCAAATTGTAGTCGGGGTGAAAAAAATATTGTAATGTGTATAACACAGTATTAGATTGTTATCTATGTATAAGATTTTGGCCTGTATATTAACCTATAGGCTGAGTAAAACACTTTGATGTGAGCATAAGACTTTAGTTTGAATACAAGACTTTAGTCTGAATATAATACTTCAGTCTAAGTACAATGTTTTCTAATGGGTATAACACTTTAGTCTAAGTATAATATTTAAGCTTGGTATAAGTCTTTAATATAAAAGTATAAGACTAAGTATAATGTTTTCTTCTGGGTATAACACTTTAGTCTAAGTATAATATTTAAGCTTGGTATAAGTCTTTAGTATAAGAGTATAAGATTTTTGTCTTAGTATAAGATTTAAGTCCGAATATATTACATTAGTCTAAACATAAGATTTTAGCTTAATATTAGTCTTTAGTTAACAGTATACTCTTGAGTATAAGACTTTTGTCTTAGTATAAGACTTTAGACTGAATACAAGACTTTAGTCTGAGTATAATACTTTAGTTCAAGTATAAGATTTTACTCTGGGTATAATAGTTTAGACTAAGTATAAGATTTTGGCTTAGTATAAGTATTTAGAATAAGAGTATATCCCTGAGCATAAGACTTTTCACTTAGTATAAGACTTTAGACTGAATACAAAACTTTAGTATGAATACAAGGCTTAAGTCTGAATATAATACTTTAGTCTATGTACAATGTTTTCTTCTAGGTATAACACATTAGTCTAAGTATAATGTTTAAGCTTAGTATAAATCTTTAGTATAAGAGTATAAGACTTATGTCTTAGTATAAGACTTTAGTCTGAATATAATACTTTAGTCTAAGTATCATGTTTTCCTATGGGTATAGCACTTTAGTCTAGGTATAATGTTTAGGCTTAGTATGTCTTTAGTATAAAAGTATAAGACTATTTTCTTAGTATAAAACTTTAAACAAAATTTAGTCTGAGTATAAGGATTTGCTCTGTGTATAAGTATAAGTCTTTAGTATAAGAGTATAAGAGTATAAGAGTATAAGAGTATAAGAGTATAAGAGTATAAGAGTATAAGAGTATAAGAGTATACTCTTTAGTATAAGAGTATACTCTTTAGTATAAGAGTATACTCTTGAGTATAAGGTTTTTTGATATAGAACTTTAGTCTAGGAATAAAACTGTAATCTAAGTACATAATTTTGGCTTTTGTATTAGATTAATATAGGTTCAGTAAGAGACTTTAATCTGAGTATATGTATATTTCCTAAGTTTAGGACCATAGACTGAGTATAAGTATTAAGTCTGGATATAAGAAGCTAATCTGACTATACGGCTTTAGTCTGAATATAAAATGTTGTCTGAGTATAAGACTTTCGTCTTATAATAAGAATTTAGTCTGAATACAAGTGCTAGGATTTTGAGTATAAACATGTACTCCACGATTTCAGTCTAAATAAAAATTTTTTTTTTAGTTTATCGTACTTTTAGTATAAGAATTGGGTCTTAATATAAGACAGTATGCTGAGCATAAAACTGTAACCTGAGAATATGTTTTAAATATTTGTAAAATATTTTTGTCTTTGTATAAGACTGTTATTAAAGTAGAAGTATAATACTTTTTTCTATGGGTAGAAGACTTGGGGTTAAGTTTAAGAGTTTGGTGTTTATATAGGACTTTAATCTTAGTATAAGACTTTAATCTTAGTATAAGACTTTAATCTTAGTTATACATTTTAATATTAAAATAAGGCTTTAGTCTAAGTATATGAATAAGAATCTTAGTCTTAGTGTAAGAGTTTTGTCTAAGTATAGCCTTTGGTGTGAGTATACGACTTCGGCATGATTATAAGACTTCGGTGTTAGCATAAAACTTTAGTGTGAATATTCAGCTTTGGTGTGAGTGTAGGAATGTGATCCTAGTATATAAACTCCATCTGAGTATATGACTTTCAATATAAGATTTTAGTGTTAGTATAAGGCTTTAATCTTGGTATAAGACTAATCTTAGTGAAAGACTTTAATCTGAGTATTAGACTTTAATCTAAGTATTAAACTTTAGCCTGAGCAAAATCTTTGGTGTGGGTATAGAAATGTGGTCTTAGTATAAAATTTTAATCTGAGTGTACGAGTTTGGTGTAAGTATAAGAGTTTAGTCTAAGTATAGGACTTTGGTGGGAGTATAAGATTTTAGTGAGATCATATGATCATACGTATAAGACTTTAGTATAATACATTGGTGTGTGTATAGAACTTAATTTACATAGAGACACTTCAGTCTGTGTATTTGTGGCATATGTGGTCTTAGTAAAAACGTTTAGTTTGAGTAGAAGACTGGTGTGAGGATAAGACTAAAGTGTTAGTATTAGACTTTAATGTGAGTATAAGACTTTAGTGCGAGTATTAGACATTAATCTGAGTATAAGGCTTTGATGAGAGTGTATTGCTTTAGTGTGACTATACAACTTTAGTCTGAGATAAGACTTCAGTGTGAGTATACGCTTTAATAATGAGTATAAGACTTTAGTGGGAGTATAATATTTAATGAGTATAAGACTTTAGTTAAGTATAAGACATTGGTGTAAGAATAAGACTTTAGTTTGAGTATACGACTTTAGTCAGAGTATAAGACTTTGTCATGAGTATAAGACTTAGGAATGAGACGACTTTAAACTGAGACTTAAGTGTTAGTATAATATTTAGGAATTAGTATAAGACATTGGTGTGAGTATAGGACTTTGGTGTGAGTATACGACTCTAGTCAGAGTGTAAGACTTAAGAATGAGTATAAGACTTTTAACTGAGTATAAGACTTTAGTGTGAGTATAACATTTAAGATTGGTGTGAGTATAAGAGTTTAGTTTGAGTATACGACTTCAGTCCGAGTATGACAATTTAATGTGGGTATCAGAATAAAGAATGAGTATAAGACTAGTTTTAATATACACGTTTAGTCTCAGTATAAGACTTTAGTGCGAGTATAAGACCTCATAATGAGTATAATAGTTTAATCTCCGTTTAAGACTATAATCTAAGCACTGAAATATGGTAATTATTATTAATCTCAGTATAAGACATTGGTGTCAATATAAGACTTAAGTGTTAGTATAAGGCTTTAGTGTGAGAATAAGGATTTAGTCTGAAGAAGAAAGTCTTAGTATAAGAGTTTAGTCTTAGTGCAAGAGTTAAGTCTTAGTATACGAATTTTATCAAATTATAAGACTTATCAAAGTATAAGATTTAACGAGAGTGTAAGACTTTCGTCTGAATAGAAGTCGCCAGTTAGCAGAACAAAACCCTGAGGTGGTTTTAATAAGTATCTATGGAAAACCTGAATCTATCAGAGTTATGGTTGGACAACTCGCAGTAACATCAAAAAGCGAATTAAAGTACTTTGGAGTGCCGATGGAAGTTCAACACACATTTAAAGTACGCTTTCAGAAAGGCATCAATAGTTAGGACATCACTGGCATGAATGCTTCCAAATGTTAGAGGACCAAGACAGAGTAAAAGGTTCTTATGATGAAGTGCCATTAAATCAATTCTGTTCTGTGCAGCAAATGTGTGGTCACCTGCAGTTCTCGAAAACAGAACTCAGCAGTGTATCGGCTGAGTGACTTCAAGTATGTAGTGTATATCGAACTACATCAGAGGACGCGGTATGTGTAATAGCGGGAAAGATTCCGGTAGATTTACTGGCTAGCGAAGCTCAGAGACTAAGTGTCAAAGTCCGAAATAAGTAGAGCGGAATGCGGCACAACAACGCTTCAATAGCAGACTAGATGGGAACAGAGTTTAAATTGTGATTGGGCATCCCAAATTATACCCCATATGCAAAGGCGGATGAATAGATATCATGGAGAAGTGAACTACCACCTTACACAATATTTAAGCGGTCACGGTTCGTACAGAAGCTATCTAACCAGATTTGGATACGATAATTCTTCTATGTGCGCACGGTGTTAAGAAGAATTAGAGGCAATGGAACATACTATGTTAATAAGCCCGAGATTCCACAACCTGCGCTTAAAATTGGAACAACAAATTAAGAAAGAAAATATTAAGATCCGAGGAAAATTGGAATAAGGTGATTGAGAGAAGAAGTCTTAAAACGAAAAGAAACGAGGGAAGTAGCTGTAGTGATAAGCTAAGTCTAGCCTACCATATGACGTAATACCTTAATATGTAGTCCGGCAGGAAAATAGGACGCAGATGGAATTGGTTTTAGTCGGTAGAAATCCAACATACCCCGAAATGAATTTTTCTCGAAACTTATGCAAGATTTTCTAACTTCCGGACCAAAAAAAAATTATAAATAAATCTATACTCTGTGTATAAGACTATCGTCTGAGTATAAGTCTTGGTATAAGATTTTATTCTAAGTAAAGCCCTCTTAACGAGTATAAAATTGACTTATATATGATTTTGACAAAAATAAGTAACTGCGAAATATTGTCATGATCGGCCCATTTTCCGTTCTAGTCACCATATAAAATATCTTGTGATATAATCTTTTTCATATCTGTCGGCAACAAATTCATAACAATGCCACTCGTATTTGGTTTATGCTTATTTTGTATATCAAATTAGTTGGATCTTAGATCCTTACTCTGAACTCTTGGTATATGGTATGGTATAGTCGTTATAGACCGTTTATAGTTTCCTTACTTATTTTAAACTATTAAAGTTTAAAAACAAGACAAAGCAAAAAACTTTTAATCAATTATTACTTCTTCTTATACTTTAACACGTTTTCAAAACAAAACGAAAATATCACCCCAACCCAGAAACCAGCATAAATAAAACCAACCACGAAAACACCAACCACTTAAGAGCCAGTTGGAAAACTTTGTAAACAACCTGAAGAAAGTTGTTTCCTGACTTTTGTTTTTGTCTTTATTAAGAGCCATAAATATGTTTTGTTTGTGGAATGTTTTGTGCACAAGATTTAATAAAAAAAATTTTTTTTTTTCGATTATTGTCGTTTTCCTTTTCATTAATGGTATTTTGGTTTTTTGTTTGTTTTCTTCCAGCGGAGGACATTCATTTGGATGACCTGTATACAAGATATCGCCAACGTTTGCGTAAATCACTGTTTCGTTCTGGTTTACTAATATCATTGGCAGCATGTGTGGTTTCCATTGTAATTGGTATCATTTACGAACAGGTAAGTACGAGTATTTTCATAGTGAAACAGAAAAGTTTTAAAAATTGATGAGTTCAAAACAAAAGAGACATGTTTGGAATTATAACGAATAATCGGTTACTGTAAAGGAGCACATAATTGAAAATGCTTTATTAAAAAAATATATACCTTATCTTAAAGATATCGATGACAGTGATACAAAAAATAATTAAACAGAAATACCTGGGATGCGACACTTTTTCTGATAGGTTTTGCCAAGTACAACAAGATGCTGTCCTTGAAATTTACGAAACACCTCCAAAATCTTGAGTTACGGAAAAAAACCGATTTTGGGCCCTTTTACACATATAAGCCAGTAACTTTGTTGAATATCAACTGATTTTTAATTTAGCAGCGGATCTGGAAACAAGAAAATGAGGCCTTTCGAACATATGAACACGATATTTAAGTAATATTGAGACATCTGTGCGTATTCCTCCAGTAAACTCATTTTGTTTAAAAATACCCTCTATTTTCCAACTTTGGAGATGTTTTTACAAAGTTACTGGCTTATAAGTGCAAAAGGGCCGAAAAACTTGTTTTTTACCCGTAACTCAATTTCAAGGATAGGTTCGTGTTGTACTCGACAAGACCAATCAGAAAAAAAGTATCGCATTCCATGTATTTTTTTCTGTCACACCGTGTAATATACGAGTAGTTAAAGAATTTGCTACACAAATTGGGAAAAAGTAATCTTTGGTGAAATGAGTTTTTAGTACTTTCCTTACAAAATGGTACCTAAACCAAATATTTGAGGAGAATTATCCCCATAGACAGATGCCTTTTAGTGGTATATTAAAAAAAAAAACATAAATTTAGATTTTCTTTAATAATCACCACAGATCAAAGTTACCTCATCTCCATTGGTCGATGTTCCCCTTCGGTTGATATATCGTCACCTTTTGAATGATATAATATTGTATTTGAGGTGGAAACACCCTTTGCATCAAAGATAACAAAAAAAAAATTGGAAGAAGCTTCTCAATTGGAGCGCAATTGACGTTTTGCAGCAGCCATGACTATATTGCGTGAGTTTTTTCTATCCGAAGAGGACATGTCAAACAAAAGCGCGAACATTTCCAAAATAACAATATATATTAAAAAAAGTATCCCATGTACAATTCCTTTCTTTGTAATTTAAGTTTACCCTCATGTTATTAAATAACTGATTGACTAAAAATTAAAAACCATTAAAATTTCGAGAAATCCAAAATTATACTATAATTAAATTTTTTTAAACGCAAATATGTTAGATCAGTTTTATCGTCGCCATGAGTCTGCCTGCAAAGTTTGGATCACGGGAAAATGGTTTAAAATCGATTCAAAATTTTTTCAGCAGACAAGCAGACAAACAGACACTACGAGTTAAAATAAAGGGAGTACAAAAAGAACTTAAAATTTGTTTTTTAATTAAATCAGCGGTGTTTGCATTTATGTAAATAAAACATCTAATACGGTTGCCAAGCCCCAAAAAAAAACGCGATATTTTCATAATTCTTGACCTATATGTAGATAACAATAACTATATAACGATTTGACAATTCAAGTGATAACGCAGAGGAGTTGTGATTTATAAAATAATATTTTTTATACATCGCGTTCCCATTGGCATACGTGAAGCGTTAAACGTAGCACAGTGGATCATATTTTGAGAAGGCGGCCAAAAATCATTTTTTTTTTGTTAAAACTTCGGGAGCCAAAAAATTGCGACTCTATCTCAACTATATCACAGCGAACAGGGTCTTCGAAAATGGGCTTTCTCAGTATTTTGCTAAAATTAAAAATTTCTTTGTAAATTTTTATTTTTGAATGACTGTAACTTTTTTGATTTAAAAGATTTTGAAGTGAAATAAATTTTGTATAATTTTGTGGCTTCCATACTATTATGGAATGTTAAAAATGTAAAATCACTGAGTCATTCCGAAATTAAAAAAAAAAAATTTTTTTAAAAAGGTCCAAATTTTCCGAAAATCTCCTACTTAATAGAACTCCTGCCAGTCAAAAGCAGTCAGAAAAAATCTTGCACTCTTCTATAGTCCGAACCCTCCCCTATACTGCTATACCCCATTATACACCCGCCAGTTTCCGCCTGTGTGCACCAGAACAATTTTTCTGACCCAAGGTTAGATATTTTCTGCAAAATTTATGAATACAAAAGTTGTCCACTATGTGGTTAGGATATATTAAGTTTGAGGTGATGTTTGTAACTGCCAAAAATATTGGACCTTTATCCATCTTTTATTATACGGATCGACTCAAAAACGCTTTCTGAGTCGATTAAACGATGTCCGTCCGTCCGTCTGAGTGTTATGAATACAAAAGTTGGTCGTACCGGTGCACCGCGGTGTATTTTTTTGCGTGTCGGTAGAGTTGTCAGGAGTTGTTATATACTTATAAAAAAGGGTTGAAATATAATGCGCTTAATTGTTACAGGTACATTTGCATAGGTATCTTTCAAAAACATTAATAGTCTGAATTAGAGTTATATAGTTTAAATACCTGACAAAATGGGAAACAATTTAAATAAGAGGTAAATGGTAAAAAAAAAAAACTATTGCGACATAGCCCTTTAAGATATGAGCAAGTATGCTTCACCTATTAAAAGGGGTTAGGGTGTGGGTTTTTATGCTTCTAAAAGTGGTACCAAAAGATAAAAATTTTTATTTTACATAATTGCAAGAAAGAGTATTTATAAAAATGTTTCCACAATTATTATTCATTACAATTTGTGCAATGGCTGAGTACTGTTATAGAGGTCTGGCAGATAATTATTTTCAACGAAATGATGTAGACGATGTAATTTTGCACATAGTGAGCAACGACTTCTTTAAGAATTGTAACCTAGAAGACATTGAAATGCACAAAGGAAAAATTACTAATTTTGTATCGAATTTGAAAAGACGGTATATTGAATGCTCTCATAGCAAGGCAAAGATGTACAAACGTTACCAAGACTGGTTAATAAAGGAACTTATTTTTGAGAGTGCATCTACAACTTCCAACGAAAGTGGAAAAAAGGTCGACCAGCAAAACCAATGCACGGATGTAGTGAAAGATCTCGAAGGCGCAAGCTGGAGAATATCAATGAAGAAATTTCTCAAAGAATTATTAAGGATTCATTTTTGCACCAAATTCAACCAACCCAAAATAAAAAAAAAAAAATTGAAATAATTGAAAAAATAGTAGAAGCGAGCCCAAGGCGCACAAAGAGGATTTTGAAAAGCATTCCTACACCAATTGGATTTGAAATTGACCAAAAATCAATATAAGGAATTGCGGAAGCGAACCAATGCCAAAAAAGAATGCTTACCTTCACAATCTGCTATTAGTGTCACTTCAACATCAGCAGAAATAAAATTGCAAGATCTCCTTGAACATACTGCAGAACGATTGCTAAATACGCTTGATACTGATCATTTAAAAAAAATTGGTAATGGCAGCATTACTTTAATTTCTAAATGGGGATGTGATGGATCCTCTGGTCAGAAACAATACAAGCAATTTAATGCCGAAAATTAGTCAGATGCTAATTTATTTATGGTATATTTCGTTCCATTGCGCTTAACAAAAAGGTATAGCGTCTTAGAGCCGTCAACTAGTAGAGCAACAGAAATTGATATATGGAAAAATGAAATTCCTTCTTCAACAAAGTATTGCAGACCAATAAAATTTGCATTCAAAAAGGAAACTAAAGATGTCATAACTGAAGAAGTTCAAAAAATAAAAGATCAAATTAAGGAACTTCAACCAGTAATATTTAAATTTGATGACCAAGACATTGAAGTACATTTTAAAATGTGTCTCACAATGATTGATGGAAAAGTTGCACAAGCTTTAACTGGAACAAGCTGCATTATATGCCAAAAGACATCAAGTCAATTAAGCCAACCCCCACCAGAAGACGATAGTTTTAAGGAAGCCTACGAATTTGGAATGTCCCCTCTTCATGCTAGAATACGTTTCATGGAGCATATTCTTAAATTGGGTTATTATTTGGAATTTGGTTCCGTTAGGCGAAACAGTGAGAAAAAAAACAAGAAAATGAATAAAAAAGAAGGCAAAAAAAAAACAAATTCAACAAAAATATCTACAGCTAGGCCTTGTAATCGACCAACCAAAACAAGGGGAAGGAAACACAAATCATGGAAATACTGCAAGGAGATTTTTTTCCGATCCGGAAACTGCAGCATCTATCACAGGTGTAGATCATGAATTAATAAGACAATTCAAAATCATATTACAAGTTCTAGCATGCAGCAGAAAGATAAATGCAAAAAAATTTGGAGAGTACGCCAATAAAACAGCTATACTTTATAATGAAAAATACTCTTGGAGATATATGCCATCCACAGTTCATAAAACTTTGTACCATGGGGAACAAATAATTCAAAACAATATGCTACCAATAGGAGATCCATCTGAAGAAGCGCAAGAAAAAAGGAACAAAGACTACAGATTCTTTCGCGAGCACAACACAAGGAAAATGTCCAGATGTTGTACTAATGAAGACCTTATCACTATTTTGTTGTGCACTTCAGATCCATATATGTCCAACATTCGTCAAAAATGGAAAACTACCTCTATTGAATTAGACGAAGAAGCTAAACACCTTCTAGAAGGTGAAAATCAAGGCTATTTAGAAGAACTTTTTACTAAAATTAGTTGACTTAAAGTACTTTTTCATTACACTAACAATAAGTTACACTTTTTTTTATATAGTTAAAAAAATTTAAAAATTGTTATATTTCATAAATTTACCATAAAAATTGATATAGAAATATTTAAAAAGACAAAAAAAAAAAATTTAACTAAAGCAAAAACATACGAGTTTTTCATTAAAACTTCTTTATCTTGAACCAATATAAGGTAACTTTTACGTTCGCTGGTTAATAAATTATATTTTAACTCGTGATCTTTCAAAAAAAAAACAACCTTTGGCCCTTGTGCACATTAGGACTAAAAAGTTTACGGGGGCCAAAGTTTGGCATTTTCTGAAAAAATTAACTTAAAAAATTGTTAAAAAGTATTAGTTGTAAAATTAACTGAAAAAATAAGACATTATATAAAAAAAAACCTTTTTTTACCTTTTAACACTTCACTTTTGTATTAAAATTCAACTACAAATGAAAATGTATTTTAAACCCTCCGTAACTTTTTTTATTTTCGGTCGAGAATTAGGTTTTATAGCAAAACTTAAAGGCTAAAGTCTCACCTACCAAACAAAAAAACCGCATATCAAAATTCCAATCCAATCAAAAGTTATAGATTTTTGACCGCCTTCTCGTCAAATGGTCCACTGTGCGTAGGTCAATTAAAAAATTAAGACCTGCGTTTTCTTTTTAGCATAATGTTCTGCTTATACAAAAAACCGTTTTCTAAAGAATATTAGTTTTATTTTTTAAATATTTATTAAATGAAGAACTCATAGCTGAACCGAATCAAGTCATGAAATTTCAATTATAGTGCGAAATTCAGTTCGGTAAAGGACTAACGCAAAAAGTGTTTCGTTCCTAAGGTAACTGTAAAAAACCAAAGTCAATGGTTCTCATTATCTGTTTTTTCGAAGCTGAAAGGAACCAAGTCAGCGTGATTCACTTTTCATCAATATCATTCGTGAACACTTCTTTATTGTTACTCAGTTTTCAGCAATATTATACGATTTCAGTGTTAAAAATGGAATGTGGTAATAATAGTGCTCGTGATTTTTACCCTGATGAGAATGAGGAATATTTTCCAACATCGAAATCATCGGGCAGTGATAGTTTTGTTAATCTACCAGGTAATTAAACATTTGCTTGTTAAATTAAATTGGTTTTATTAATTTTTTTTCTATTAGTTGTAGAAAATACGACTGAAGAAACTGTGACTGGACCATCATCTGCTTCTATAGAACCGCAGGAGGAATCATTAGTACATCTGGGAGAAAAAAAATGGAAACGATATACCAATCAAAAAGGTTTTACGATTTCTGCAAAAACATTTATTCGTAATTTTGACAGTGAATTATTGGCCCTTATCGATCTTCGCTGGCTATCGAACATCGACTATCGAATGTCAAATTCGTATTATGAGCTGGCAGCACGGTCGAAAATTTCGTTGTACAACGAATATTCAATCGAACACAATTTTGCTTTCGATGCTGGATGGCAGTTTGTAAATCATATTGAAAATTAAAGTTGTAAATTATTTTAATTTCATGAGATTGATCTGCCTTGTGTGCATTGCCGCAGCAGTTAATCTGTAGAAGATAGCAATTCCATAAACGCCTCCTTGCAGTCGAAAATTTGCTGTGAATCTGTAAACAAATGGTAGCTTTGTTAAAACCTCGCACACTTACGTAGTGGATCTATTTCCAAAATGTTGGAAGCATCTCTCATGACCAAGCATTCCTCTTCATCAGACGATCATAGAACCATAATTCCATGTTAATAATTATTTTTTTTTTCCTTAATAAATTTGTAAACAAACAATGTTTGTGTATAGTGCCAGCTGATAAATATATACTATTGTGAATAATCCAATTAAGTGAAATTCACAATAGCGCTATTTTATCGAATGTGCGCCATAATACCAAATGAAAATTCGTTCGATCAGTTAATTCGACCACAATCGAAAATCGAAAGTTGCTCATAATAGGCACCATTTTTTACCTCATTTTGGAAACTGGCAGATCATGCAAAACAAAGTTTATTTTTAAGAGGTCTTATTAAATCCTCACAACCAAAAGTTCAACGCATTCGGGATGGAAGTCGCGGCAAAAAAAATAAAAGTTTTACTTACTCCATGTTGGTTAAAGGACGAAAAGTCCAGGTGTGTGATTTTTTTTTAACTTTACAAAATGTTGGGGGGAAGAGTACATCGATGCCTGGTATGGGAGTAGGTATTTGCTGTGATTGATGGCCGTGGTATGAATAAAAACAATCAAATAGACGGTAGTGGCGTTATCGCACATATTAAATCATTCCCAGCTTATCAGAACCGTTATAGCAGAAAGGATAAAAATATCTGGACTCACATTTGAATATTCGGAAAATATACGACATGTACATATGTTATTGCCAATAACATGCCAATTATAATGTATTCAGCACGAAATTTATCTTACATTTTTAGCCTCCGAATAAGGATACTGAATTTGTGATGAGTTTGACATGAAAATGAAATTCGGCGATGGCGGAGATTCTAATTTAATTTTGCTGTGAAAATGAAGTCTGATTATTGTCACAATGAAACTATTATAAAAACAAAAAAATCGATCGATTACGTAAGATTCGGTTCATTTCTAGATGAAAACTTGAGTAGATCAATTTTGAATACTGCCTCTGATCAATGTGAAAAATTTATACGAACTTTTTCATTAGTTACAATTGAAAGTTCTAACACCACCACAAAACAAATTGATATACGGCAAAAAAAAATGAGCCCATGGATGTCCGAAGAACTTGTTTCCTTAACAAACTATAAGCAGAAGTTATTAAAAGCAAGAAGAAAGAATAAACAATACAGAAATATTATAGAGCATCTGAAGCGAATAAGCAAGATAATAAAATTATGTAACAAAGACTTAAGGAATAACTATTATAGTTATAATATACGAATATGTAATGGTGACTCTAGAAAAACATGGGATTTTCTGAATAAACAATTAGGACAGAAATTGAAATCGTCCTCGGAGTTGTTTGATATTGATAATACTTTAACGCGGGATGAAGAAAAGGCATCAGCATTTAACAATTACTTTTACAATTCAGTTAGGAATCTAAGATCTACTTTTTCCCATGATCAGAATGAAAATATAAATATGTTTGGTACATTAAGTCCAGTTATTAGCCGATTTATTTTAGAACCATTAGCGATAGAGAAAATTGATACTATTCTAAATAACTTAAAAATAACAAGCCCTGGTTGCGACAATATAACACCTATAATGTTGTTGGTAAGGAAACCATATGTTACAGAGATACAGGGTGGCCCAAAATTAACGAAGAGGTTTGAATTGCTTATAACTTTTTTATTATAATTTTTTTTTCTTTTCTTTTCAGTATTTTGTAAACAAGACTTGGGGAATTTCAAATGGAGCAGTACTCAATTGAACAACGTGCCCAAGTTGTTGAGCTTTATTTTTCAAATCAACGATCCATTGTTTTGACTCAGCGTGCATATCGTCGTTATTTTAATGTGCGGGTTGGACCCTCAGAGACACAATAAACCGTTTGGTTGCAAATTTTCGACAACAAGGGGCAGTAAGGAACCTTCCTGGTGCTGGCAGAGGACGAACGGTGCACACGGATGAAAATATTGAAGATGGAGAAACATAAACCAGGAGACGTTTGACACAACTTGGCCTCTCACGAGCATTTTGCGGAAAATTTTCCGGAAACAATTTCCCGAAAACAATTTCCCGAAATTACAATTTCCCGAACACAATTCCCCGAAATGACAATTTCCCGAAATTACAATTTCCCGAACACAATTTCCCGAAAATACAATTTCCCGAATTTACAATTTCCCGAAATACAATTTCCCGAACACAATTTCCCGAAACTGGAATTTCCCGAAATTACTATTTCTTCAAATAGCTTGTTGATGGCATTTCCGAAACAATACTATCAGAAATTCCGGCCGAAGCGCGAGCAATCAGTTCATGACCACTTGATGTAGTGCTCCGGGCAAGATGTTTCAGCTCATTAACGATTTTTTCTTTAGCAGTGAGCGTTATTCGTCGGGAGGTCTGAATACCGAAGTGTTCAAAGTCACAATGAAAAAATAAGCGTATGACACTCCAATAAATAGGTCCGGATGACGAGGGAGGGTGGAAGAGGAAGGGCGCGGTGCGGGGAAATTCTTTTTTCGAGAAGTCGTATACTCGGGAAATTGTTTTTTCGAGAAATCGTATGCAGCAAGTTTTTTTTTATGGGGGAAATCAAGAATATATGGGAAGTTGTAAACTAAAAATAGGGAAATTGTAATTTCGGGAAATTGTTTTCGTGAAATTGTAATTTCGGGAAATTGTTTTCGGGAAATTGTTTTCGGGAAATTGTAATTTCGGGAAATTGTTTTCGGGAAATTGTAATTTCGGGAAATTGTTTTCGGGAAATTGTTTTCGGGAAATTTTCCGCAAAGGCTCACGAGCGTCACTGCAGAGAATTTTGCACACAATAGGAATGTTTCCATACAAGATTCAGCTTGTCCAACAATTGAAACCGACAGATTACCAGCAACAATTTGATTATGTAGTTTTTTTTTCAAGCAAAAAGCAGAAGAAAATCATTTTATTCATAATTTAATTATGAGCAAAACTGCAGGATATGGGCTACGGAAAATCCGAGAGTAGTTCAACAGCGAGAATTACACCCACCTAAGTGTACGGTTTGGTGCGGTGATTCATCGGAAAGGATAATTGGTCCTTATTTTTTTGAAAACGGACACGGGGTCGCCGTTTCCGTCAATGGTGCCAGATATCGGACAATGTTGGAAAATTTTTTAAGGCCAGCCGTGAAAAACCATCCGCAAGTATGGTTCCAACAAGATGGAGCCACAGCGCACACTGCAAGGGACAAGATGGCTCTTTTACGGGACGTCTTTGGTGAAAGAATTATTTCGCGTAAAAGTGATTTTAATTGGCCTCCGCGTTCACCGGATTTAACCGCTCCAGACTGTTTTCTTTGGGGTTATTTGAAAGGAAAAGTCTACATTAACAAGCCTAGAACGATCCAGCAATTAAAAAGCAATATACGCGACGAAATAAACACCATAACACCTGAAGTTTTGCGAAAGGTTATGGAAAATGTGTTGGAAAGAGCACGAATTTGCGAAGCAGAAAATGGCCACCACTTGCGATATATTATTTTGCAAAACTAAACTAAAAATATTCCCCATTTATATACTGTATTAAAAAAAAATTAGTAATTATTTCTTAAATAAAAAGTTATAACGAATTCAAACCCCTTCGTTAATTTTGGGCCACCCTGTATTAACAGAAATATTTAACAAAATCATTGAGAATGGTGAATATCCTGATGTATTAAAAGTTCACATAATAACACCCATACCAAAATGTAAGCGAACGGATAAAATAGTGAATTATCGGCCTATTTCCATTCTTTCTATTATAGACAAGATTTTTGAAGAAATTATATTTGAACAGCTTACGAGGTACTTGGATGAAAACAATATTTTATTCGACCGGCAATATGGATTTAGAAAAGGCATGGGAACTGGAGAAGCTGTGATAAATGTGATTGATTATGTATGTGATGGGTTGGATAAAGGATACAGAGGAGTGGCTGGGGCCTAAATTTAATTGGGTTTTCATCAGGAACAACTGCTCTTTTTAAAGATTATTTAAAAATATAGAAGGCAATTTGTACAAGTTGGAAATTCAAAAAGCACCGAGCTTGGAGTTTTCTGTGGTGTCCCGCAAGGCAGTGTTCTTGGCTCACTATTGTTTAACATTTTTATTAATGATATTAAAAATATAAATTTTAAAGGAAAGCTTTTTATGTATGCTGATGATGTTTGTATTCTTTGTAGCAACAAATACCAGAAAGTACTGCAAACAGAAATGAAATATGATGCCTCAATTCTATGTGAGTATCTTAGATTTAATAGATTAATCTTGAATGTTAAAAAAAAACAAAATTTATAAGGTTTAATTAAATCTTATATTTCGAGAAATGATGAACGTATGAGTATCCATGTTGATGGAAATTTGATTGAAGAAACAGAATGCATAAAATACCCTGGTATGAATCTTAATCATAACCTAAGGTGGGAAAATCATATAGATTACTTAAATTCGAGAATATCATCAGTGATTGGAATCTTGTATAAGTTCAAAAATAAATTAAATATTGCAACTAAGATGTTGCTTTATCAAGCTTTAGTTCATTCACACCTGACATATCTTCGAACGATTTACGGATGCTAAACGGGATCAGCTATGAAATCTTTGCAATCGGCACAGAACAAGGCACTGAAAATTGTCTTTAATCTTCCATTACGATTTTCAACTACTGATTTATTCAAAAATTATGCCAAAACGATACTTCCAATAGGTGGACTTGTGAAGCAGCAGCTGTTGATTTATGTCTTCATGTCTATTAATGGTATTGGATCTAATACCATACGATTTACTTCAAATATGTTACTTTCGCATAGAAATACAAGGCAAGCGATGGATTTATGTGTAGTACGATGACGCCTTGAGTTAACCAAGAAACGTATAAGATTTGTACGCGCAGCTGAGTACAAAAACTGCTTATATGTAGAATGAGACTGAAGGAGGGAGGGGATCACAAGAAATGTATAGTGATGCTTGCGGAGGACAGAATATAAATACCAAATTAACCCTCTCCTTACTTAAATGATTTGGGTCAACTGACTTAAATGTCGAAATAATAGATCTGAAGTTTATGGGGTCTGGCCACTCTTTTTTTTTTTGCCAAATGATGTTTATTTTGGTGTAATTGAAAACCGAAGCAAGAAACAAAAATTTATGTATTTTTATAATGACTGGATTGAAATTGACAAACGTGTTAAAATCAAACGTCCACTATACGAAGTGATAGAAATGAAAAGAAATTAATTTCTATGAACTAATATTTTAGAAACAAATATTAAAATTTTTCATAGCTCAATATCAAGTGGCTTCGATTCGAATACAAGCTACCGTTTGCGTTTAAATGTAAGCGAACACTCAATAAAGAAGTAAAGGGTCCGCCATCTAACGTTTTTTTTTCAACTAGTGCTTATTTCGTGAATGGTAACACTTAGCTCATGTCTGATTTGACAGATAATTAGTTTTATCCTTCCGCTGAACGAATATGGTTGTGTATACGCTTGAACAACGCTGGGAAATATTGCGATATTACTTTGAAAATCATGGTAATGTTGCAGAATGTGTGCGAAAATTGCGTACGGATTTTGGAAGAAGAGAAGCACCGTCAGCTTCGTATGTTCATTATCTTGTGAAAAAAAGTGAAAGAAACTGGCATCCTCATCGATAAACCAAATCGTGAAAAGCCAAAAACAGTACGTACACCCGAGAATATTGCTGCTGTGGCAGAAAGTGTGCGTGAAGCGCCATCAACATTAATTCACCGTCGTTCTCAAGAATTGAACATTTCGGAGGCATCATTGAGACGAATTTTGCATAAAGACCTTGGTATGACGAAATACAAAGTCCAATTGGTTCAGGAGTTGAAGCCAACTGACCGTACAATGCGTTTTCGCTTCGCTAAGTGGGCCTGCGATCGACTTACAGAAGATGCCGATTTTGCCAAAAATCTCATCTTTTCAGATGAAGCTCATTTTGATCTTGGCGGGTATGTAAACAAGCAAAATTGTCGCATTTGGGGTACAGAAAACCCGTACGCATACATTGAAAAGCCGATACACCCAAAACGAGTCACTGTTTGGTGCGGACTTTGGTCCAGAGGCATAATTGGGCCATTTTTCTTCGGGCTATGTTGAACGAATTTTTGTTCACAAAAATTGAAGAAGAGGATATTGGCAACATTTGGTTTCAATAGGACGGCGCTACGTGCCACACAGCCGAAGCTACACTCGATGTTTTGCGCCCTGTTTTTGAAGATCGCATTATCAGCCGCAGAGCTGATGTCGTTTGGCCACCTCGGAGCTGCGATTTGACACCGTTGAACTATTAATTGTGGGGTGCCCTCAAAGCTAAGTGTTACACCAACAAGCCAGAGACAATTGACGCTTTAAAGGACAATATTCGTGAAGCCATTAGTGAAATACAGCTGCACACAATCGATAATGTGCTTAAAAATTGGACCGATCGTGTAGGCTACTGCATGGCCAGCCGAGGCAGCCATTTGAATGAAATTATTTTCCATTATTAACCGGAAGGATTGTACTTTCAAATAGAAAAAGAAATTTGAGATAATATTCAGTAGTTTTTTTTTTATAGCATTTTCAAAAAAAAAAAGTTATTTGGCGGATCCTTTACAATTTGATGAAAAAATCTAAATAATTTAGAAAGAAGTCTCTAATCTCTTCAAAATTTACAACAAATTATCTTGTAAATAATTCGCCGTACAGTTACGTCAGAGAAAAAACAAGATATGATTGAGTTGCTTAAATTTATTCCACCCATGTACCACAGTTTCCATAAGAATCTACCAGTCAGACAAGAGTAAACCACGAGACAACGTCAGGACCAGCCTCACAATGATGAAGATGAAAATGGCGAATTTTTTTTTAACCTTAAATTTCCATATATTTTTAATTAATTTGTTAAATAAATGAATTTATTTATTACTTTTTATTTTCCTAACAAATTACAATACTTGTCAATAATAATTATTGTTCAGAGTAAAAATGAATCGTCTTTTTTTTTTAATTTGCTTGAAAATTTTTTAAATACAGTTTTTAAAGTTTACATCATTACACAATTTTGAGAATAATCTTTAAAACTGTTTTTAGTACAACCTCAACCTCAAACTATCTTCGAATTGTCTTTTTCTGACTTGGTTCGCTTCAGCTGTGAGTCCTCCAAATATACTTTAACAAAAATTACCCAATTTTTATCTCTTCCAAACATAAGTCAGTATTATTATATTATAAAAAAAACGCAATGACTCTTTTTAATGCAAGCAGAAATAAAAATTGTTGTTCTGATTGTTTTTTTTTTTTTGGTTTTGCACTTCTTTTAATTTTGTATTTTTCCTTTGTATACTCCCTTCAATTAAAGCAATTATTACAAACACTATTATTGGCATTGGCTGCTTTAATATCGGCTGGCATACTGACGGCTCTGCAATTCCCAGCTGTATTAAATTCACCAGTGGCAGCATTAGCTTTTGCTATTGTAACCACATTTTCATTGGGAACGATAGCAGCAATTACGGGTGCTGAATTGGCACCGTTACCATTATTTGCTGTATTCCTAGTAAGTATAATACGAACGATATACACAACGAACACACGACCCCACGAACACAACTATTTTTTTTTTTTTTTTTATTAATGACCAAGTTGAAGCCAGACATTCTCACACCAACATCGTATATACACACACACACACTAGCTTACATGAATTGTTATGATGGCAGCTGCAGAAGTACATTTATATATAAGAATACTCGTTCAACTATGATATATACAGTGACGGACAATACAGTAGCAATACATTACACATAAATTGAACTTTAAAATTAATTTGAAAACTAAATTAAATTTAAATTTACAAACATTCTATTGAAAAATTAATTTTTAATATATTATAAAATTTCAGAATTTATAAAAAACGGAATTTGTTAATATTTGGTTGCATAACCTTTATCTTTGATTAGTCCTTAACATCTACTAGCCATTGAGTTTACTAAGGACTCACATGTGGAACAAGGAATCGAATATCATATCTCTTGAATTTTTCCCAAAGTGTAGTTTTGTTTTTAAGTTTTCAGGTCTTTTACTATCTTCCAGAGATTCTCTATTGGATTTAAACTCGGAGATTGGCAGGGTCATTCCATAACATGAATTTTATTACCGGCAAACCATTTTTTAGCAAGACGTGAAGTGTTTTTTGGATCGTTGTCTTTTTCCGCTCAGCACAGGTCATACATTATACTTTCCAAAATGTATACATAGAGTTGCTGGTCCATATTTTTAAAAAAATTTGATCTATACCAACCATACTAAGAAAAGTACCCCACACCATGATGTTTCCTGTACCAATCTTTATGATAATTTGAAAATATCTATCTTGCCTGAATAAGCCGACATTCCATGATGCCGGTCAACATCCACAAATATTTTCTGAATAGTTCTAGTAGAAATCTGGCATCCAAGTTCCTTCCGGAGATCTCCTGCTGCCTTCAAAGTGTCTCTTTTCGTTAAAGTAGTAATTAAATTATCTTCATAATTGCTGATTTTTCTGTTTTTGCGTTTTGGAAGCGACGATTTATGGATAAATTTTCTCGTTTTTTTTTTAAACTTTTAATAATTTTTCCTTCTTCTTCCGTGCAATGTTTTGCGCGTTCCATTGTAAAGTAGAAATAAATCATAATTTATAATTAGAGATGGTCAAAGGGTAAATACCCCATTGATAAAATGGGATAATTGGATAATAATGGATAAGAAAACACAAAAATGCTTACGGAGCAATTTAAAAATAACAACTATGTTCTATAGACATATTAATTTTTTAAACATTAAATTACATTATAAAAACGAAATGAAATCAATCAAACCACTGGTACTATCGCTGAATGTTCCATTATCAGTTTGACTCCAGGAATAGCTGATACCAATGGAAGTGGAAGGAGCTTCCTCAATTAATTAATGATGATTTCGTCCTCAATCAGCACAATTTTTAGGGAAGTATCCATGTACCGTATATCTTTATTGAAGAGATTCCAATTACGTGCTATAAAACATACTTTTCCGGCATTATCTTTTTTTTTTTTTTTTTTATTATTAACCAAGACTAAGGGGATGCCCCCTGCAAATGCAGTGCATTGTGTTGATTTGAGAAAAATAGGTTATGGGAAGAAAAAATGTGGAAGTAGTATTTGCGGTGGCCCTTAATAAAAAAAGTGTTCAAACTGTCGGTCTCACCCCCTAGAAATATGCGAATAGCAAAAAAACTGAGAAATACAAAGTTTGGGGCCAATCAAAAATCGTTTAGTCGTGGCGCAAAGCGATTGAAAATTTCAAGTGTGTTTATATGGGGAAAATATGACTTTTTTTCAGATTTTACGAAAATTTCGTTCTATAGTTTAATTTTACCGACAAGCTGGTATATAACTCGGGATCAGTATTAAATTGTCCTTTCAAAAGGCTATAAAACTTCAAAATCGAATAAAACCTCGCCAAGAAATAGCAAATGCCCCAGACCACTTTTGTGCCAAAAAAAAACTAGGTCATGAAATTTGATGGCATTTTTTTCAACTTTGAGAAATTGATTAAAGCCATCATTCTTTTTTGGTCTTTATACTTATAAGTACTCAGATATGAAGTACTGTTTTATTACCACGTTGTTAACCTATTGCGCATTGAGACCGAAAATTGGAAATTTTTTTGATAAAATTTTGAAAACTCCTTTTTCAAGTATGAAAAAATTTTCTTAAACAAAATTTAAAAAAATTAATATATTAATTTAAGGTTTTATTTAATACATGTTGCAGATTAACTGTGTGAATTTTTAAGTAAATCCCTCTACCAGAATTTTTTTGACAAGGATTTTATTTTTGCGGATTTCGAGAAAACTTGGATTTTTGTGAAATATTCTGTAAAAGTACTCTTTCTAAATAGTTTGTATCAAAAATTCATCACTTTTTTACTTTTAAATGTTATATTTTATCTTAATAGCCTAGGGTTTCGGAAAAAAATAATATGACTCCATTAACCCTTTTGGAATGGGGGTCACATATGACCCCAAGCTAATAAAAGACAATTTATTAAAAAAATTCAAATATTTTGTAAGTGCTGTCCAATTATTAGATGCGACGCTTAAAATATAATAACCAAATGTGTAGAAGTTTCGTTCCAAAAATTTTGGATAAATCCGAAACGTTAACCCATTATTTGCCAAGGCCAGATTTGGATTTTAAGATATTTTTAAATAAAAATAACCGAAAACGAGTTTTTCTATTACACTTGATGAAACCACTATGTAGAATTTAAGAAAAATAATTCAGTTAATTTTTTTTTCTATTTAACCCTTCAGTGCTCCTGAGATCAAATTATCCATTGTGATATATCTCTGGTGCAATTGTCTGCTTATTGCTCGCGAATATATATTAAAACAACTTTTAACCAGTTTTGTTATAAAATTACTTTATGTAATACGGTAATAGTTGAATTTCTTGCGGTCTCACTCACCAATTTGGTCGATATTGATAAAAAACGCCAAAAAAAATTTTCAGGTCAATCGGTGAAGATGCCATTACTTATAATGGTTGACATTTTTGATTTTTAATAATCGGTCGCTTTATATTATCTTCAATGTCACCTATATCTTTTCAAACTTCTAACATTTTATTTCCCAGTTTTAAATAGTTTATTAAATAAAAGTAAATTTCAAATATAATAATATAAAAGGTAATATTAAATTAATACTACTCTTAATGGAATAAATTACAAAATTAAATCAAAGTGAATTTCAAAAAACGTCCTATTTTTGAGACATATGACCTAAGTAGTTTTAATTCATATTAGCGAGCAATAAGCAGATAATTGCACCAAAGATATATCACAATGGATAATTTTGATCTCAGGAGTACTGAAGGGTTAAATAAAAAAAAAATAACCGAATTATTTTTCTTAAATTCTACATAGTGGTTTCATCAAGTGTAATAGAAAAACTCGTTTTCGGTTATTTTTATTTAAAAATATCTTAAAATCCAAATCTGGCCTTGCCAAATAATGGGTTAACGTTCTCGGATTTATCCAAAATTTTTGGAACGAAACTTCTACACATTTGGTTATTATATTTTAAGCGTCGCATCTAATAATTGGACAGCACTTACAAAATATTTGAATTTTTTTAATAAATTGTCTTTTATTAGCTTGGGGTCATATGTGACCCCAATTCCAAAAGGGTTAATGGAGTCATATTATTTTTGATACAAAGTATTTAGAAAGAGTACATTTACAGAATATTTCACAAAAATCCAAGTTTTCTCGAAATCCGCAAAAATAAAATCCTTGTCAAAAAAATTCTGGCTGAGGGATTTACTTAAAAATTCACACAGTTAATCTGCAACATGTATTAAATAAAACCTTAAATTAATATATTAATTTTTTTAAATTTTGTTTAAGAAAATTTTTTCATACTTGAAAAAGGAGTTTTCAAAATTTTATCAAAAAAATTTCCAATTTTCGGTCTCAATGCGCAATAGGTTAACAACGTGGTAATAAAACAATACTTCATATCTGAGTACTTATAAGTATAGAGACCAAAAAAGAATAATGGCTTTAATCAATTTCTCAAAGTTGAAAAAAATGCCATCAAATTTCATGACCTAGTTTTTTTTTGGCACAAAAGTGGTCTGGGGCATTTTCTATTTCTTGGCGAGGTTTTATTCGATTTTGAAGTTTTATAGCCTTTTGAAAGGACAATTTAATACTGATCCCGAATTATATACCAGCTTGTCGGTAAAATTAAACTATAGAACGAAATTTTCGTAAAATCTGAAAAAAAGTCATATTTTCCCCATATAAACACACTTGAAATTTTCAATCGCTTTGCGCCACGACTAAACGATTTTTGATTGGCCCCAAACTTTGTATTTCTCAGTTTTTTTGCTATTCGCATATTTCTAGGGGGTGAGACCGACAGTTTGAGCACTTTTTTTTTCCTCCATATAACGAAGGGCCACCCTATTGTGGATATTTGACTTACATTTTATTAGGTTGTAACTGTTACAAAAGAGTTGTATGGGGAGTTTATTCCACATACGGCTAGTTCGACTGAAAACGAATTTTCTCTATAATGCCTTGTGCGATCAACTGGACAATAGACTACAATGGAGCTAACTGAAACTCGGGCACCATTTCCCATGGTAGTATCTATAGAACGGTGTTTCACAACCCACATTTCGACGATGTTCCAACGAGTCAAGAGAATTGGATACCGTATTGCCATTAATGGGTATAAACATCCTCCTTTGTACACGGTGCAGTAGCTCTAAAATAGACTTCGAAGCTCCTGTCCATATATGGGAGTTGTGGTCCATTCTCGGTCGGATGTAAGTGGTATACATTTTAAGGAGATCGGAAGGAGTGAAGCTTTACCCCACTCAGAGATTGTTGATAGGTCTTGATGGAGTGTGTAATTCCTTATCAGTCTTTTGCCCCCAATCTCAGAAAGCCTAGGCCTACAACTGAAGGAATATTTATGACAAATGTTACTGACATCTGCGAAAGAGTAGATAGGATTGAAGGTTTGACCAAGAAGATCATTCAGAAAGTAAATGAGAAGAGAAGGATTAAGAACAGAACCTTGGGGTACCCCTGAATAAAGCTGAAACTCATTGGAAGTGACCCCATCAATAACAACACGTATTGTACGGTCACTGAGAAAACGCGATATAAATCGAGAGAAGTCAATACCGACACTAAATGCAATAAGCTTTGACATTAATGCACCGTGGCACACGCGATCGAACGCCTTAGAAATATATGCGTCGAGGAGCAGAAAGAATTTTACCACGAAGGCGCTGTTCGTAAAGAAACTATTCCCGTCTTAGTACTTTGGCACATTCGGTTCTCGGTTATCTGCTTTTAATCTGTTTAGTGCCTTTGAATGGATGAAACTTTTAGTGCTGAATTATCGTTCAGTGGCAGTTGGAGTGCATGAAGCAATCAATATACGAACCGCTATCCTCCTCAATTCCGTAGACGCTCAAATACTTGTCCACCATGTAGGAGATATTTCTTGTATGCTGCTCCACACATATTTTTACCCCGTAATTCCTATAGTTTTATAATTTGCTATGTCCACCATTACATTTATATTAAAATTGGTAGCCATATCATAAATAAACTGCACGAAATTAGATAATCGGATGAACTTAAATCGTGACAATACTTGTTATTTTTCAGTATCATAAATTTCAGATATCTATAATATTAATAGGCAAGGCGATTTCTTGTTACCGATGTAAGTTTCACAGTTTTACCTCGATTTTAACAAAAAATTTATCATTTGAAAGGTATTTCTTTTTGGCTGTTACCCAGATTTACAGATTTTCATCGTCCGGAATATTTTTTTCGAGTTATGATCGTTTAAGGTTGCTACTAACACATACATAAAATAATGCAATGCTATGTGTGTGTTTATTAAATTTGTTAATGTGTTTGCCTTAATGTGTTGAGTTAGGGTCTTTATTAAATGAAAAAATGAAATTTCCTAGAATTTGCACTCGAATTTCGAGTGCTGGAATCTACTAGTTGTTATTAATGCATCTCGAGACTTATTTCTTTAGAAGCAAAATATACTCGATGAATACTATATTGGTTGCAGTCGAAAATAGTTACCCTTGAGCCATCGGTTGAAATAATTTTAAATTGAAATCCAGCATTTTCCAAAATACTTAGCAGTGATGATTTTGTTGTAGCTTTTAAGCTCACATTTACATAAACAGCTAAAGCTTGAACCGGAGCTGTACTCTTTATTAAGCTATTTAAAGATGTTACGTAGCTCATCTGATCTTGACAGGCAATTTTAATTGTTCTTCTGACCCTTTCGCTTTGCAGATTTTACAAAACATTAACATTACAAAACATTAAAACAATTCATGAATTTTAAATAATTAAAAATATTTAAAAAATTAGTTGAAATTTTTGTAAGTGATTCTGTTGTGAGGAACCTCCGGTTGATCCGGGTTTACAGCTGGGATTACTTAGCTGCCCAGGGTCAGCTGTCAAATAAGGAACACTTTACTTCACTTTATTTATTTAGCAATTACCACAATTATTTAATGTTGTTGTTGCTGGTGTCGTGGGTACTGATGGCTCTTGATGTCGCGGGTACTGCTGGTTGCTGGTGTCGCGGGTGCTGGTGGTTGCTTGTTTACGGGTATTGATGGTTACTGATATCGCGGGTACTGGCGGTTGTTGGTGTCACGAGTTTTGATGGTGGCTGGTGTCTCTGGTACTGATGGTTGCTGGCGTCGCGGGTATTGATGGTAGTTACCTAGCTAGCGACCCTATGCGCTGTTTAGGAGGGAAGTAATCCAGCAAGAACTCTTTTGCTGAATGTAATTCAGCCCCTTCTCTTATATAAACATGCCTCCTATTCTGCGGTTGGATGTAATCCAGCAACGGACGTATGTAATTCGCCCCTAATCAGAGCTGGAAGTAATGCAGCTCCTAACAATACCTCACCTGGGCCTACGTTTGTTGGATGTAATCCCACTATTGGACGGATGTAATTCGCCCCACTTTTTAAAAATGGAAAATATATCTTAACGGCTTTTCGTCTGAATTTACCGGATGAGTTGCACCTGCGGAAAAATAAAAGTTCTCCTGCCTGTCGTCTTCAGAGGTTCGGCGATCTGCACCCACTGCCACTTATCGAAATAAGAGAGTGTTGTGTCCTTTTCCGCTCATTTTATACGCCGTTCTCCCACAACCGTGTTGTTTAGTCGCTACCACAAACTTTCAATGGTTGTAAGAAATTCAGCGTACTCTTGTTGTCGTGTTTCCCTTACACATCAAACCTGTTACGTTGTGTAGTAGTGTTTTCGCTTCTCTCGCTTTACGTTGTGTGGTCAATTTTGTGACATAAAATTGGGTCCTCACACTATTTATTGTTGCTATTTATTTTGCATGGTTGCCATTAAATATTATATTTTTTGAACTAGAAATTGAAGCTAAGATTTATACTCTTAATAATAGATTGAAAAAACTATAGTTATTTTAAAAAATTTGATTTTAAGCAAAGATTTTCTAGTGATTCCATCGAATTGTCCTTCACTGTAGGTCTAGTGTATGTGTGTTTCTGTGCTTGTGTGTGTTAATAGCTTTGGTGTTTGTATGCACTTCCTGGCCACTTAATAGTTATTTAGTTTAGTGAGTTGTTATACGAGTACGTACATATGTTGTTTTGTAGCCAATATTTTTGTTAAAATATTGGCTTTTAAAGTTAATGAGATTTTGTGATGGATTTTTATGGATAGTGTGGCAAAGGAAGTTTGAAATTATAGTGCAATATATTTTTAGCAGGAAACGAGCTATTAGCAAAACATATTCCAGTAAAACACATTATATATATTAAGAACACTATTAACACAACACTTTCCGGGGAATCATATTACATACTTACATGTTTTAAGAACACTGTAAATTAACTAAATAATAGTGAAGTGTTCAAAATAGAAATCTATTTAAATAGGGGATATTTTTTTAATAGCCGGTTCCCTCTGTAATAACAGAAATTATATATATGTTTGTAATTCCGTTTGTAACATATAAAAAAAAACAGTTTGAGGCACCGTGTTTCTCGTATCTCTACAAAGTTCTTTGGTAAACGCCCCAAAGTCATTAGAATAGGGGTTTATAAGCTGATATTTGGAAAATGCTTAAATATAGGAAATTTTATTTTGTTTAATATAGTATTTCTGCGAAAAGTGGTTCGTTTCAAAATAACGGAGTACTTCTTGTCATTTGTTTTTGTAATATTTTACGTGAATGGTAAATTGAGAAATATGATAAAACAAATGAAAATATCAATGCAACAGCGCGTAAAATTATAAAATTTATACAAAGCCACGTGCAAACATAATCAGTGGTTTCCGATTTTGGGTTCAATGTACCATAAATCGCTTAAAGGACACTGGCACGCGTGACCACATGTCTTAAAGATCAAAACTTAATACGAAATGTGTTGAAAAACGGAAATTTGACTTCCTCGAAGAAACCAAAACTGTAAGCAGAAGTGTTCAGGATTCAGGGCTGATAGGTTCCAAGGCCAGAAGAAGTATTGGCTCTTAGAATAGAAACAAAAAAAACTACTTGAATGGGCAAAAGTATACCAACATTCAAAACCATGAATTTGATCAAATGTGCTGCAGTCGAACGAATTTAACTTCGAGGTACAATTAACTACATTGTATTCTTATCATACAAATTGCTTACTTTTGCCTGAGTCTTTTTTATATCCTATACCACTCTAATGTAGAAGAATTATTCGATTAATAGATTGAATAAAAAACTTTAGATTGTAAAAATTAAATTGGGTGATTATCGGCAAACAAATAATCCGATCAATTTATGTCTATTGAGTACACTCAAACGTGTTTTTGTCCGGTCTCTCTTTGTGCTATTTTTTATTTCTGCGATTTGTTTTGTGCGATATATGAAAATTTTCAAATTACATATACCGCACAAAAAAAACGCATAAAGAGAGACCGCACAAAAACAGGTTTGAGTGTAATCAGATACGAGGGCGGTCCCAGAACAACCTCACCTGACGTATAGATGGCGGCAGTAGTTTGAAAAAAATTACTTTGGTGAAAAGTGGCAACTCTATAAAACATTTGTTTTAAGTTTCAATGCGCTGTTATGTAATTCAATAGTTTGATTTGAAAGCTCGCAATCCGACTAATGTTAAAGCCGAACCAGATTCCACTCTGGGGAAATTCGTTCCTTTATTTACTTTGAGTGATGTTTTATGAACATCCGAGATTCTCTGTTTTCCATTTTGCAAAACCAAATGCTCTAAATCGCTGCCAAACACAGGCTTAATGAAGGAGCTTGCTCAAAATTTGTTAGTAATATATAAAAGATGGTAGTTAATGGGAGCAGTGTTGATTTTTAATTAACTACGTGGGAAGTTCAAAAAGTTACGAACTTATTATGCAGGAGTAAGAGGGCAAATATTCCAGAAAAATATTTCTAAAGATTATTTGAAGAAAACGCAACTTAGTAGCATACCTAAAATGTTAGCCCAAACTGTATTACTATCTATAATATTAATACGCTAGGCGATTTCTTGTGACTGATGTTTTGTTCTGCCGTTTTATTCCGATTTTGACCAAATGTATATTATTTGAAAGGTATTTCTTTTTAGCCGTTTTGCAGATTTACAGATCTTTAAATTTTTTCCTATATTTTGAGTAAATTGCATTTAAAGTTGGTACCAACACATACGTAAAATTATACAATGCTATGTGTGTGTTTATTAAATTTGTTAATGGGTTTGTAATAAAAATGAGTTTGTTTTTTGTGTTGATTTGTGAATTGGCTATAATTGATTAGCATACTTTTAGGGTCTTTATTTAATGAAAAAATAAAATTTTCTAGAATTTGCGCTCGAATTTCGAGGGCTGGAATCTGCTAGTATACTTAAAAGCGAAAGTATGTGTGTTTGTTTGAAGCTTATAAGAGGCTAAATCATCAAACCGATCTTCTGAAAATTTTAACAAAGTCTTACTGTGTATCTGGAAGGAACTATAGGCTATACATTATTTTGATATTTTTAGTGGCGTAACATCTCCCATGCAAGGTGAATTTTTAATATCATATATATATTGAGTACTATGAGAGGTATATGTGAGGTCTTCTATTATTAATGTTAGAAGCCATGCTGTAAATGGACGGGATCGGATAAGTGGTCGTGGCACCTCCCATACAAAGTAATTATTCAATATCTTATATCTCAATCACTACGACAGAGACAGCTGTGCAAATTTATCTGAGGTCATCTATTATTAATGTGAGTAGGATCGGATCAATGGGCATGGCACCCCCATATATTTAATCCTTTTATTCCTAACTGGAACATAGGGCCGTAACAAATAATTTCCATTGAACTCTATCTAATACTAAACGGTTTGTTTCACTCCAGCTCTTTCCTGCGTTTCTTAGTTCGGATTCAATTTTCTCTTTTCCAAGTATTGCGCGGGCGCCCCGGTCTTCTGCTTCCTTGAGGGTTGAAATCTAGGACGTTTCTTGCGATATCGTCTGCAGGTTTACGTAAAGTATGTCCAAGCCTTCTATATTTGCGAACCATTATTTCTTCAGTTATGAGTGGTTGATTCGTTCTAAACCAGAGTTCGCTATTGGATATGATCTCAGGCCAGAATATGTGAAGGATGCGACGTAGGCAGCGATTACCAAAGGCTTGAAGATATTGTGCATCCCTTGCCGATATATTCCAGCTTTCACACCCATAGAGTAACCTCGACTTTACATTTGAGTTGTACAAACGTATCTTTGTGCGTAATGAGATGTTGGCTGATCTCCAGATTTTGTAGAGAATCCCAAACGCTTGCTTCGCTTTTGATAGCCTGTTTTGGATGTCTTGCTGGCTGCCTCCATTATTTGATATGTAGCTTCCAAGATAGCAAAAACTCTGCACGTCTTTAATGCATACGCCCTCCAGCTGGAAATTCGCTGAGCAGTTGTTGTTCAAACGCAGAGACTTATTTTTGCTTATGTTGATTGACAGACCAGCTGCCCGTGCACGCTTTGCAATATTGTTCAGCGTCTCTTGCATCTGTGAAAAGTTCTGTGCTAGCAGGCATATGTCATCCGCGTAGTCAAGGTCACTTAGTTTGTTTTGAAGGCCAAATGAGATTCCATTATCTGTGCTCATAGCTTCCGACATTACCACATCGAGGACTATGTTAAATAACAATGGCGAAAGGATACAGCCTTGACGAACGTCAGTTTTAATTTGAAATTGATCGCTGAGGCAGCCCGCATGGAGCACCGAGCAATGGGCGTCAGAATACAAGCCTTTTATTAGGTTAATCAACTTATTTGGAATGCCTTTACATTCTAAAGCAGTCCAGATGGCAATGTGAAGAAGGGTGTCAAATGCACGCTTAAAATCGATGAATAAGAGATACACAGGAGATCGCCACTCGCTAGACTGTTCTACGATAATTCGTAGGCTGTTGATGTGGTCGGCGCAAGAACGATGGGGCCTGAATCCAGGTTGTTCACCTCTTAAGCGAGGCTCAACGGCGGGCGATATACGGTTGTGTAAAATTTGAGCGATGACTTTATAGGCAACATTTAGTAAAGTTATGCCTGTCCAGTTGGAGCACTCCATGAGGTTTCCTTTTTTTTGGTAGGTTAATGATGATACCGTCTTTTATATTGGGCGGCAATGATTCTTGAGACCAAAAATGGTTTATAAGTGGTTTGAGAATTAGTGCAGCTGAACCCTTGTCTGCTTTAAGCAGTTCGGGAGCGATGTTGCCTGGACCAGCGGATTTATTCGATTTAAGCTGTGCTAGTGCTGCCTCAATTTCTCTGATGCTTGGAGCGTCTATGCCAACGTCATTGCGTGGGGCGTGTTCTTTGTGTCTACTACATAGTTCCTGCTGAAGGTTGGTGTTTGTATTGGCTAGGAGGTTTCTGTAGTGGTCTTCCCATACTTTTAGTTGATTTTCGATAGAATGCACTAGTTCACCACTAGTATTTTTGATCGGCTTTGCGTTCGCGTGAACACGACCAGCGATAGTTTTGGTGATCTTATAGAGGTCTTTGTGTCTATGCGATTCTCTTGCTCTTTGGGCTTCTGTTGCTAGGCACCCCCATACAAAGTAAATATTAAATGTCATATATCTAGAGTACTATAATGGTTAGAGCCTTGGCACTTTGCGTGAACCCATAAATTAGTCATGTGATTAGTCGAACAAAATTAGGCGTGATCAGGGCAGAGGGCATGGAATCGCCCATAGAAAAATAAATAATTAATATCATATGACTGGAGTATAAAAGGGAAATCCTAAACATTTTGTACGACTCTATCAAATATTGATGGGAGTAGATTAAAAATATGGGCGGGGGAGGATTAGTGGGCGTGGCACCTCCTATACAACAAAATATGGAGTACTACGACATGCAGCTTTCCACAAGTACATTAATTACCAATGTGAGTAGTCGTGGAAAATAGGGGCGGAATCGCCAAATTCAAAAATCGCCAAATCAAAAATCAAATTTTGGCGGATTTAATTTGGAAAATCCGTTTTTCTCATTTGCATCTATAAGTAGCTTGCTTCAGATTGGGAACGCCAAAAAACTTGATAATTTTTACACCGAATGAAAAGCAGAAAATATTGTATATCAGCAAGTATTGAAATAAAAAAATATATAAAATAAATAAAATAAAATGTTTTAATTGTACAATTCAAACTTCGTAGGAAAAAAGTTAAGTATTAAAACATGCATGGCAATAAGTCTCGCTATGTCTAAACAAAGCACGGCAGGGCAGGGCATACTAGTATTAGATATAACTTTTTAAGATTTACCGCAATTATTCCGCTTTAAGTAATTCAAATTTATGCAAAATATTCCCACAAACTTTTAACAATGTTACTTTTCTTTTTTACTAACTCTAGGGTATTCACACAATGTTGCCCATATCATGGCCAGTGTCAGTGGTTTTAGCATTATTCATGACGGCCATACATATTTTATATCGCATTGGCATGAGTGTGGACTATACACCGTCGTTACCGTTGGTAAGTACGCACTAATGAAGGTACCAGTTATGCAAAGTAATAGATAGTTATTCACAGAACCATACTAGAAGTACTCGTATGTGTGATACTTCTGTTTTAATTGGACATTGAAAAGCGAATAAAAGGAATATATGAGTATAATGAAAAAAAAAAAAAAAAACTAAAAACAAAAACGACACAAGTGTTTTGTATGTGTAAGTAAATGTTAAAAAGTAAAAATGCACTGCAAAGGATTTCGCAAATAGTAAGTGTAACTGAACCATTGTTCACATGAAATCCGGCCGCACAAATGTTGTCATATCTCTTTAAAGAAAAATGTTATTTCATAGTAAGGAACCAAAAATTAATGTTTGATAAGAATAATGAAAACACAAATGTCATTACTTCCAACAGAAAATTGATGGCATCCATTAACTGTTCTACAACTTTGGGCTGCATTTTTAATAAAAATTGATAACATTTTTTTTATAGTCGTTAACAACAATAGCGTGTTTCCTTAATTTGCCCTCGACAATGGCCCAATATATTTCAATTCGACGAAGCTGGGGCAATTAGGTAGCTTCATATGTTTTTGTATAACATTGACCATATTATTTCGATACAAATCCATTGCAGCTTTAGAAAAGTGGCAGAAAGCTAAATCCGGGGAAAAAAAGAGACAGCAAACTTGTATTTTGTCTCCACGGCACGCTGCATCTTAAAATTTAGGTCCTAGCAGATGTTTAAGGTGCATTTTAACCAAGGTTCAAAAAATACACACATGAAACACACAATGTTCTGTTCAAAAACAGCCAACACATATCTTTATTTTTATATCAATTATGTGCGTTTCTAAATTTTCTACGGTGCCCAACACGATCATGACTGTGTTCGTTTTAATATTTCGTTATTTACACGAACATTTTTCTATCACGTACTTTTTGTTCCGATCACACATAAACCACACATATTCGAGTGTTGCTTTATTTGAAGTTCGTGTTCTGGTACGTGTACTGAAAAAAAAACAGAACATGTACAATAAACAGGTTCGAGTTCAGTTATATTTTAAGTCGTGTTCTGGCTCGTCTATTAAGAAAAAGCAGAACATGTACAATAAACACGTTCGAGTTCAGTTATGTTTTAAGTCGTGTTCTGGCTCGTGTACTAAGAAAAAATAGAACATGTACAATAAACAGGTTCGAGTTCAGTTATATTTTAAGTCGTGTTCTGGCTCGTGTACTAAGAAAAAAAGGAACATGTACAATAAACAGGTTCGAGTTCAGTTATATTTTAAGTCGTGTTCTGGCTCGTGTACTAAGAAAAAATAGAACATGTACAATAAACAGGTTCGAGTTCAGTTATATTTTAAGTCATGTTCTGGCTCGTGTACTAAGAAAAAATAGAACATGTACAATAAACAGGTTCGAGTTCAGTTACATTTTAAATTCGTGTTCTGGCTCATGTACTGCGAAAAATTTAAACATCAATTCGCGATCTGATACACCCGATAAAAACGACGACAATTGTTTCAACCAAATTTATTAAAATTTTATTGACCCTTTTTTATAATTTACGTTGCAAATTGTTTACAATTGTCAAATATTTTAAAATTTTATTGGCCATTTTTTTGTGTTTTACGTTGAAATTATTTACAATTGTTTTTATTGACTGGTTTTTATTTTAATAAAATATGGTAATAAAATACTTAAGACACAAAAAATGCATTCTGCACTTAAATCTTTCTTGCAGGTTTCAATCGGCCATGTAAATTTTTTCGTTTCGCTATTAAAAGTTGCGTATTTTTTATAGCAAAACTTATTTCTGTTATTGCTTTCCAATTTTTTTCATTTTCACAAAATATTTGCAATTTTATATGCACTTATAGATCACGATCTAATGAAAACTGAACCACTTTTAATGAATAAATGACGCACGCACTCGCTATTTATTGCAAAATCAATTGCGTGAAATTGTAACACTTGCAAGCAATTGTAACGTATGTCATAAAAAAGGGACAATAAAATATGAAAAAAAAAATTTTTTGCAAAGGATCCTAATAACCAACAAGTGTGTCTTTTATGCCGCAAAATTGGTTTTTTCGTCTATGACACTAATTGGTTGCGAAAATAGGGGTGGGTAATGCAAAAAAACCTAACAACCAACAAATGTAACTTTTATGATGCTAAATAGTTTTTGTGTCTTAAGTATTTTATTACCATATTTTATTAAAATAAAAACCAGTCAATAAAAACAATTGTATATAATTTCAACGTAAATCACAAAAAAATGGCCAATAAAATTTTAAAATATTTGACAATTGTAAACAATTTGCAACGTAAGTCATAAAAAAGGGTCAATAAAATTTTAATAAATTTGGTTGAAACAATTGTCGTCGTTTTTATCGGGGTGTATCAGATCGCGAATTGATGTTTAAATTTTTCGCAGTACATGAGCCAGAACACGAATTTAAAATGTAACTGAACTCGAACCTGTTTATTGTACATGTTCTATTTTTTCTTAGTACACGAGCCAGAACATGACTTAAAATATAACTGAACTCGAACCTGTTTATTGTACATGTTCTATTTTTTCTTAGTACACGAGCCAGAACACGACTTAAAATATAACTGAACACGAACCTGTTTATTGTACATGTTCTTTTTTTTCTTAGTACACGAGCCAGAATATGACTTAAAATATAACTGAACTCGAACCTGTTTATTGTACATGTTCTGTTTTTTTTTTTTTTTTTTTCAGTACACGTACCAGAACACGAACTTCAAATAAAGCTACACTCGAATATGTGTGGTTTATGTGTGATCGAAACAAAAAGTACGTGATAGAAAAATGTTCGTGTAAATAACGAAATATTAAAACGAACACAAGTCATGATTGTGTTTGGCACCGAAGAAAATTTAAAAACAAACATAATTGAAATGAAAATAAAAATATGTGTGTGTTGGTCTAAGTTATGTTTGATTACATATATGTACGAGTTTCTTATTCAGTGTGTGTTTTTTTCTGAACTCTGATTTTAACGTAGGTCTTTAGAAGGGGAGCTACTAAGACTTTAAGAAATAATATAAGGAATAATAAGAATTTAAAACAAAGGAGGTTTCTGAAAAATATGAAGTTGTAAAAGACAATTGGTTTTTAAAACAATAAATTGTTTGGGGCAACTTTGGTTAACAAATGCAAGAAAATTAATTTCGTGCTGTCATCAAACACTTCTACTTCTACTTCACCTGAAGAACTAAATATGAATTAGACGAAGTCCATGGCCCATCTGCACCAGTGTTTAAGACTATCTACAATTGGATAAATGAACTTAATCGTGGCCGAAGAACCGCAAATGGTGAAACTCGTTCTGAACGTCCAGTTGATGCAACTACTTCGGAAGTTATCGATAAAATTCATGATATAGTTTTGAGTGAAGCCACGGGCATATCACATACTTAAGTGATTCTAATTTTTACTACAAATAGGGTATGAAAATGCTATCGGTTAATGGATGTCACGTTTACTCACAATCGAGAATAGATCCAATCATATGACTGATTGAGTAACTGGTTTAGAGCTTTTCCGTCGTGATCCTGATGTTTTTCTTCGTCAATACATAAATGTGGATTAAACATGGTTTCCCTACTATACAGGTGAAATGAAACAACATTCAAAGCAGTAGATTTTAACAGGTAAATCCGCCCTGAAGAAAGCAAAGGCAGTGTAGTCGATTGGTAAGGCTGCCATGTTTTTTTTTTTTTTTTTTTTTTTTTTTTGGGATATGCATGGATTTATCTACAGGGTGGACCGCATAATTTTGCATTTCGATTTTGCTACAAATAAAAAAAAACTCATCTTTTTTTCATTTGGGTTCTTTTATTCGAATGTACAATGCTTGCGGTTAATTATGGAATACTATTTCATTCAAATAACTACCTCGGCTGGCTTTTCCGTAGCCCATACGATCAACTCAATTATTTAGTACATTTTCGACAGTATCGAGGTGTATTTTACCGACGACCGTACTAATTTATTTTTTCAGTGCCTCAAACGGCATTGGGTGAGAAACGTAACACTCATCCTTAACAGCTCCCTACAAATATTAGTCCTACGGGCTTAAATTGCAGCTGCGCAAAAAATCTATTGTTTCACGGCTTGTGTGGCACGGCGCGCCATCCTTTTAAAACCAAATGTTGTCCAAATTCATATCTTCGCAATTGGATCACAAATATTCACATCTCATTGCACTGTAGCGCTCACCGTTTACTGCAAAGCATTTACCTATCGCATCTTCACATGCGCGGATTTTCTGTGCCACCTAGATGAAAATGAGCTTCGTCAGAAAAGGCGATTCGTTGGTAAAAAAAAAAATACTCATATTCTTCCAAGTGTTCCGTAGCCCAATTAGAGAACCGAAAACGTTGTATATAGTCGTGCGGCATCAGCTCCTGCACTAATTGGATTTTGTATGGCCACACGCCGGTATCTTTATGCAAAATTCGCATAAAAGAAATTCGTGAAATGAATTTCTGAGAAAGATGACGACTTAAGGAGCTTGGTTGTTCTTGCACACTCGGGGCAAGCACGAGCACAAGAACGTTTCACGTACACGTTTCACAAAATTGTCCACATATTACCTGGAACTTATGCCGTAATTTCCTTGCACTTTCGGTAGAAGATTCGCCACTTTGGAAAGAAGTTTTTAATATTTCCCAACTTTGTTTAAGCGTAAATCGCGCATACAAAACCAACACAGCTGACATTGATGTTGCCATACTCAAAATAACCAGTAGTTCAAAATGCAAACACTAGATGGACCACCCTTACATTGACCACTTGAAAAACGGAAAACAAATAATGGAGAATATTGTCCATCATTATTGGGCCCGAAAAAGTGATATTCTATCAAGATAATGACACTTACTGTTTCGAGGTGAAAAATACACTAATTGGATGCATCCACCATATTCTCCACATTTGACTTTCAGCGACATTTTCCTGTTTTCAAATTTAAAGAAATGGCTTGGCGGATGAAGAATGAGGGCTAGGCTCCACTAGTTATCATGAATAGAATCACGATTCAACGACGTTACTAAATTATCCAAATTTTCTTTGATATCCAGTCATCGATTCACGCAACTTATAGACGACTTCGTGATTTTTATGGGGCATATAATCGTTCATCTGAGCAAGCCATCCTTCGAACTGTGGATAGATTTCATACCATATACATACTCTCCAAATGATGCTATAACACCAACATGTCGAAGGAATGTGCATACTGAAGAGAATATCGCCGCTGTACACGAAAGTGTGGAAGAAGATCTAAATTTGTCTATTCGTCGTCGGACGGAGGAATACGGGCTCAAATTTGCTCAAATATCTTGGCCTGTACCGTATGAGATCTAGCTGGTACAGTAATTAAAGCCCCGTGACCATCACATGCGTCGTTCTTTCGCCGATTGAGCTCTAGAGCAATTGGAAACTGACCCGATGTTTTATCGCAAAATTGTGTTTGGCTTAACGGGTTAGTTAATAAACAAAATTGCCGCATATGGAGTGAGACCAATCCACAACAGACACTACATAATCCATCATATCCAGAAAAATGCACCGTTTAGTGCGGTTTACATGCTGGTGGTATCATCGGACTTTATTTCTTCAAAACAAAAATGAAGCTGGAACTCGCGTTACGATCAATAATTTTTTGTTTGAAGATATGGATGACATTGATCCGGACGAGATATGGTTTCAACAGAAAGGCGCTACGTGCCATACGTCGACCGCAACCGATAAGTTGATATCGAGAAATGGACCTGTCAATTGGCTTCCAAGGTGCGATTTGACAACTCTCGATTAATTCCTGTGAAGCTACGTGAAGTCACTGGTTTATGCTGATAAACCAGTAACAATTGACGCCTTTGGAGGCCTACATTGTTCGTATTATACGTGATATACGGCGGCCAGCAATGCTCGAAAGAGTGGCCCAAAATTGGAAGTCTAGAGAGCGCTTCATCAAGTACAGCCCCGGTGGCCATATGCCCGAAATCATTTTGCAAATGTTAATGCCATGTATTGATCTTGCGAATAAAAACATTTTTTTGATTAAAATTAAATTTTTTCTGTTATTTTATAAAATTTCAAAATCTCTTTGTTTTTGTAACGGCTTCTTGATTCCTCGTCGTATTAATTTATGTTAAAGCAAACGAGGACGTTTTTCTTTTCAGTGCGCTTTGGATTTTTTGTTGCACGTTATGCTTGTAAGCCAGCATCCATACATATTCTGCTTGCGGTACTTAGGCTGGTGTCATATTTTTGGCGCAAGCATTATTCTAGAGACCCGGATTGTGTTTTATCTAACACAGTACTTTCTTCGTAAGTTAGTGGCTAATTTGGCTAACTTTTTGGTTTTCTTTTCATTGACGATGTATAATACACCGATCCTTTTGGAAGCTTTAGTTTTTTTTAGCCTCACAAAAGTCGGATTTTCTAGAAAATTCTACATAAGATTTTTACTATTTTGATTTTCCATTGATCACCACACGCACAAATTTTTTTCAACTCATTGAAAATTTAACATAATAACGGCACATATATTTGGTAAATTATATTTAAAAATTTTAAAGAGTCCTACCGGATTTAATGTGAACTATGCTTTGTAAGTGTTTGTTAGTTGCAGCAGATGTATTGAACAAATAAAATGTCTAGTTTTTTAAATGTATTTTGTGTAGGCCAATGTCAAAGTAAAAAGGGCATATTTCCAACATTTCATTTTATTTCCTTTCCAAACAAATTCGAAGAAAAAATAGAAACAGGTGTGTTTTTGTATGTCATTGTCATAATGTAAACATTTTTTTTTTTATTTAATCGACTGCCAAGGTAAAATTTTAAATATATGATATTAGAAATAAAACATTTAAACTGACCTTCAATTTCTAAGGTACTCGTGTAATAGAAAGAAATGATAAATTTTGTAAGTTTTCATTGTAGTAATATTATAAAGCGATAAGTAAAGTTTGAAGTAAAATTATGGAAAAAAGTTATTATTACTTTAAAGATACTAAATACTACTAAAACTAGAGATCAAATGGAGTAAACCTATGTTTATAGTTTTTCATATTTTATTTCATGACCTTCTTTCCTTTTCAATAGATTTTTGTTTCTAGAAATATGTGTTTAAATTATTTTACTTGTCTTAAGATGCCGCTATCGTTGTTAAGTGAAAGAGAAAAATCTTGGAAATTTTATATATTTTGTTATTATATCATAACACGACAAAAGGATATCAAAATGTTCTTTGAAAGCTAGATTCCATTTTTTGAACATGGAACAAAATTTGAAATTTTTATTAACACAACTTAAAAAGCTACATATTTTCGAGGGTGCACTGTGGCTGAAATTTTGATTTCATTGGCCAAAATTCTAATTTTTTTAACACCGATTTTCAAAATTTTAACGCCTTTTTGTAGCTAATATATCCAGATTAAAGTAGGCAAAAAATTAGGTTAAACTATTGCTAATTGTGGGAGTGGCATGCTGTCAAACTCAACTGTTTTTTTTTTTTTTTTTAATTTCAGAAAAAGGTGTTTTTTTTATCAAAAATAAGTGGTTACTACTCACAAGCTACCATCGATAATGACCTGCGCGCTTTTTTATAATGTTGGTAGGATTATAGTCTTTAGTTGTTGTAAGTGGTCACAGCTCTACCGTTTAATATTAGGGGCGTTATGAAATATTTATGAAACTACTATATTTTTCTCAAATTTCAATTTTAGTGGAATAGAACTTGTACGGAACAAAAGGGAACAAGAAACGTATACCACCCGGAGAAAGGTGAAAGTGTCCTCTTTAACCCTATATATACTTTTGCACCCGTGACGACCCGTGGGTAGAACACTTTTTTCATTTTAATGAAATTACTCTAAAAAAATTCAAATTACGATAATTTCAACAGCCCTATAAGTACTCGTATACAATGGTGTATTAAATTTGTGCATTAGGTATCATTGAAAAAGTTGTTAAAGCTAGTCCAGCGAGAGCAAAACGGATTCTTAAAAGTATACCAACTCCGAGCGATGCAAAACAGTTCACAAATGAGGAGGCATTAGTATTGTTTCTGGATTTGAAATTAACGAAACAGCAATATATTCAGCTCAGTGCGATTGAAAAAAGCTCAAATATGTATCCAGCATATCATCACATAACTGCTACTAAAATGTACTGTTTGCCATCAAAGGACACTATTACAATCACACCAATTTCGGCAGAGGTACAACTACAATCTCTTCTTGATCTCACAGCCGAACGCTTGCTGCAATCAATAAAAGGAAATGAGTTAAAGAAATATGGAAACACAAAGTTAATTCTTTTTTGTAAATGGGGATGTGATGGTTCTTCGGGACAGAAAAATACAAACAAGTAGTATGTGAAAATATTTCAGACTCAGATATGTTCATGGTATCATTTGTACCATTGCGATTGAAAAATATTTTGGAAGATTCAGAGCCTTCGATTAGTACAACGCAAACAATGGATATTTGGAAAAATGAGACACCATCTTCTACGAAATACTGCAGGCCAATCAAATTTGAATTCAAAAAAGAAACTCATGATGCCATTAACAAAGAAGTTAGTGATATCAAGGCCCAAATTGCAACACTACAGCCATTACAATAACAGTTAGATGGGCAGCAAATTGAAGTAAGCTACCAATTAGTGCTGACAATGATAGATGGAAAAGTAGGTCAGGCTTTGACTAACACGAAGGCTGCATCCAGCTGCATCATATGCCAAACAACATCAAGCCAATTAAAGCAAGAATACGACGTATAGAACACATACTAAAAATCAGTTAAAATTTGGATTTCGGGTCTTCATGATCAATAAGAAACAACGAAACCAACAAAGAGTTAAGAAGTTCAAAAAGGAAAACATGTTCAAGATGAATATCGCAAATTTGGTATAGATTATAGATCAGCCAAAACAAGGGTCAGGCAATACAAATGATGGCAATACCGCAGGAAGATTCTTTTCAGATTCAGAAACAGCATCTGAAATAACAGGAGTGGATTTAAACCTTATTTTCAGATTTAAAATAATCCTAGAAGTACTTGCGTGCAATGAAGAAATTGACTCTAGAAATTTTGAAGATTATGCTAAGGAAACTGCAAAAATATATACAACCAACTACCCATGGAGAAATATGTCTGCAACAGTTCACAAAATCCTTTATCATGGAGAAAATGGCATTAAATATCATTTGGTGCCACTTGGAGATCTATCAGAGGAGGCTCAGGAAAAAAGTAATAAGGATTACAGATTTTATAGAGAGCACAATACTAGAAAAATTTCACGAAATTCCACAAATGAAGATCTATTTAATATATTATTGGCAACGTCAGATCCGTTCATCTACAGTATTCGAAATCAATGGAAAGTGGAACAACGGGATTTAGATGAAGAAGCCAAAAAAACTACTAAAGAACAGAAATAACACAGAGCAAAATATTGAATATTTGCAATCAATATTTGAGTGAAATCTATAATATTAATAGGCTAGGCTATTTCTTGTGACCGATGTTTTGTTCTACCGTTTTATCTCGATTATGACCAAACGTACATTATTTGAAAGGTATTTCTTTTTAGCGGTTTTGCAGATTTACAGATTTTTTAATTTTTTTTTTAATTTTGAGTAAATTGCATTTAAAGTTGCTACTAACACATACATAAAATTATACAATGCTATGTGTGTGTTTATTATATTTGTTACTGTGTTTGTAATAAAAATTAGTTTGTTTTTTCGTGTTGTGAATTGGCTATAATTGAAAAAATAAAATTTGCACTCCAATTTCGAGGGCTGGAATCTGCTAGTGAATAATAATTATAATTGCCTTTCATTGTTATTTAACCCATTTCCAACCGCGCTGCAAAAATTTTAGAATTTTTTTCTTTAAGGTATATTTTTAGATTATTTATGGCCCCCTGATTCCAAATCTGTCATAAAAAAATTTCTACCTCTTCCCGTTTTCCTGATATGTATAAAATTAAAGTGTTCGATTAATCGAACACTGGCGGTGAACACATACCATAAAATCCCATACAAATACGAAATGTCAATTTTTCCCGCCAAATGATAGCGCTTTGACATTTCTTTTGTGTGTTTCTGAAGAAAAGACTTGTTTTGTGCCTGCTTATCATATTCTTACATTTTAATAGTTTTTCGAAAAATAAATGGTGAGAACCTAGTAGTTTATAGATTCGTTTGATATGTAATTGAGTGTTTGTGAATATGTATTGTTCCTCGATTCAAAATGGCATGTTCAAAGAAAACAACAATGAGGGAGATTGAAGATATTTTAGAGAATTGGAGCGATGACGAAAATCCGGTTCAGTGTGTCAACGTACTCCCACCCAATGTACATGAAGTATCCGATGAAGAATTAATCGACGAGAATACCATCGCAATTAATGAAGATCAAACTGCTTTGACTGAGATTGCCGGCTATTTGGAAATTGAGAGAGAGCGAAACATTCATGTGGATATTGCTTATGAAGAGGTTGTGGAAACTGAACCGGAGGCTTGGCCATCAACTGATGGTCGACTTGGAGCTGATGTCGTTCTCCGTTTACTCACCAACGTCGAAGCACCAATGCGTCACGTGGTATTTTTCGACAACTACTTCAATTCCTATCATCTTCTGTGCCTGTTATCAGAAAAGAGATTCTGCGCCACTGGAACTGTTCGCTGCAATCGTGTAGCTGGGGGTGCTACAAATATGAAGACCGGTAAAGATTTGACTCGCGGCGCACGTGATTATATGTACGTGATTATTTGTCGCTGGCAAGATAATAAAGAGGTCACCATTGCTACAAACCATGATCAGATTCTGCCACTCCACCCTGTTCGGCGCTGGCAAAAAGCAACTAAGCTTCTAAGAAGAGCCTGTAAGAAAATGGGAAATTTGTCAACGTGGATCAACCTGCTGTGCTTCACAATATAACAAAGGAATGGGCGGCGACAATCCACGACAATCCCATTCAAAATTATCGAGTAAACATCCGTGGAAAGAAATGGTACTGGCCACTTTGGATAAACACCCTAAATTCTTCCACTGTGAATGCATGGAAATTGCATTGTTTGGTCGCGAAATATAAGAATAAGAAGCCAAAGTTGTCAGTCACTGAGTCTCTTTTGTTGACCGATAACAAAGAAGCTTTGGAGGTGGATGAAGATCTGGAGTTCCAAAGACCGCGCAACTTACCAAATGTGGTTGGTGAACACCTCATCGTCCGTCAACCTCAAGGGAAATGTCGTCGATGCCAGTTGAAAGGCTGTAGAAAACCAACAGTTTGGATGTGTGAAAAATGTGCCAAGCATATGCACTCGAACTGTTTCAAAGATTTCCATGAAATGCTATCTAAATAAAAAAAAAATAGCCAATATTCAATAAACATTTATTTGTACTTAAATAATCTTGTCTATTCATATATATTGCTATATGTTTCATTGTATGTGATGACCGCCACTGTTCGATTAATCGAACATCTATTTTGAGTAATACCTGTGCCATCCATGTGTTGTCAGGTGTTGATTTTTTTATTGTAAAATAATATCTGGTTCTTTGCCTATAAGACCTCATGTTTATTTTTTTAGTTTTATTTATTTACATATTTTTAATATAATTTATAAAACAGGTCTACCGGCAAGGCATTTTTCAACCCCTCCCCCTCTCAAATTAAGGGGGAGGTGGGGGTTGGTAAGTATAATTTTCAAATAGCCGAAAGATCAAAGTAATATATGATACTCACTATCATCCTGATATCATTTACCTTCATAGCTAAAACAATTATTCAAAATAGACAACTTTGCTGTTCGATTAATTGAACACCAGTTGAAAATGGGTTAAGTACGAAAAATATAGTATTAGTAAAAAATAATAAACAGAACCTACCATTGTTACAAATGCAATTAAAATCTATTGCAGTTTTAATTTTTAAAATGTTTTTTTAAATTATCAAATTTGACAGCAAAAAATAATTAATTTTTCTGTAGTAATAGCAAGATTTTTAGATAATATTATTAACGTTTTTTTTTTAGTGTAAATATTCTTTGAGTGTAAACAATTTTTCAAATTTGACAACAAAAAATTTTGAATTTTTCAGTAATAATAGCAAAATCTCCAGTTGATTTTACTCTTTTTTTTTTTTTTTTTTGAGTGTAAAAATTTTTTTGAGTGTAACAAAAAAATCCCATTATTACAAAAATGTTTATAATTATTATTAAAATCCAAATATTAAATTTTTTTATAAAAAACAAATAATAAACACATATTTCACTCTAAAAGATAAAAAAAAATCAAAAGTTCAACTTTGACCTAGAATTCCTTAAAAAGTCCTCAATCAATTTTAATGTAATTAAAAATGAGTCAAGCTGAACTAAATATCTATCCGTTAAAAAAAAATTACTTAAATATTATAATCGGTGCAAAAGTTACAGAATTTTGGCCAATGAAAAACGATTTTCAGCCACTGTGGGGCGGTGAAATAACTCAGTCATTTTTCTTTTAATAAAATATATTTTTTTTTAACAAAAAAGCATTTTATTTTCCTTCTGAGCCATTTCTTCAGATTTGGAAATAGGTAATAATCACTGGGGCCAAATCTGGCGATTATGTTGGATGGGATAGCAGTTCGTAGCCCAATGCAACGATGCGTTGTTGCTTTAAATCAACATCCTAAAAAAAACTGTCGCCATGGCTTAATTGGTCGACATACCGATCTCGGACATTTTTAATGCACATTCACCCAGAGAATTCCACTGTATTGACTGTTCCTTGGTCTCTGGTGTATTGCCATGGATCCATGTTTTGTCCACAGTTACGAAACGGCGCAAAACTCAAACAAGGATCAAAATGTGATCTTTCACGCATCGGCTCAAACAACCGCCAAATTAAGGGGTCATCTGCAGTTCAACCTTGATTTGGCAAAAAAAAATTCCGCAAATCAAAATTCTAAAAAAAAACAAGTAAGAAAACTATAGTCGGTCTAGACCGACTATACGATACCCTATACCATGCGTTTAGAAAACCTATCTCTTAGGCCCAACTAACTGGACATAGAAAATAAGCAAAAACCAAATTTGAGTGGGATTTTTATTATTTTTTTTTTGGCTGCAGATATGAAAAAGTTCATATCGGATGCTATATCTATATGGGGACTAGGTCCAAAAATGGGCCGATCCTGATCATGTTTGGTAAAGTCTCTTGTATTTTGCAAAAATATATACAAACAAAATTTGAGAAGAATCAGTGCAATATTTTTGTTTTTTAATAGATTTAAGTGAAGATCGGGAAGCAGCCCTATATGGGGCCAAAGGGATCATTTTTGGACTACTCATTAATGGATGTAATGAACGCATATAAACCCAATTTGAGTAGGATCTATATGACAATTTGGATCTTATGACAATTTATGTCGATTTCATAGGAGTAATTTGTATGGGGGCTAGGTCTGAACATGGACCGATTCTCACCAGTTTCAATAGCGTTCATCCCATGGCCGATAAAAGCTTATATACCAAATTTCGTCAAATATATTCATATTTGCGACCTGCAGTTTGATTACAAGGTTTACATGGACACACAGACGGACGGACGGACATTGTTAAATCAACTCAGAAAGTGATTCTGATTCGATCGGTATAATTAAAGATGGGTCTAGGTCAAATATTTTTGGTTGTTACAAACAGCAGCACAAAGTCATTATACCCAAACCACATAGTGGTATAGGGTATAATAATGTCGACATCTGCGGAGCAAATAAGTGCTTAGATCGAAAATTTTTGGATGCCAGCTAAACTTAGTTTAGTTACACTCGCACTTTCAAGCAATAATAACGTTCAATGTATTTGACTAAAGCGTTAAAAATTATGAGTTTAAGTAAACTAAGTTTAATGATTTTGATTTTTGATGATTCTTTGTTTGGCATTTACGTTTTAAATATTTTTTTTTTTTTAACAATGTTTTGAAGAGTTTAGGATACAATTTCCTTTTCTAATTAAATATTAGGTAACAATTTGTATTATTTATGTGCACTAATGTTTGTAATATTTGTAAGGAAGGGTAAAATTTTCAAAAAACCTTTATGAATTATTTTTTTTGGATTTTAATAAAAGTAGACTTAAGCTAAGAGAATAAAATTACGTTGAGACCAGCTCATTAATATGATTATACACAGAATTGCTACAACTGTTGAAGAAATTTTATGCAAGTTTTTGTATACGGATATTTACAAGTTCGACGTTTGCTAGATTGTGTAATCGTTGAGTAGAATAATGCCAAAGCTAATTATATATCATATTTAACAGTTCATTTTGTGCTATTTGTAATTTCTTAATATGACATTGTGCAGCCGTAGACCATACTAGAGAAGCATAAAACATAATTGAGTGGAATATTGATTTAAATATAAGAGTTTTATTTCTAATGTCGAGTTTAGAGTTTCTATTTATTAAAGGGTACAGTATTCTTATACTGCAGTTAATTTTGTCGATAATGTAGGGGATGTGATCTTTAAATTTTAATTTGGGATCTAGTATGACACCCAGGTATTTTACTTTGTTTGACCAATTGATGAAATTGTTGTTGTCCAGAATGGGATGTTGTGGTAAATAGCATACTTTTCGTCGTCTTGAAAAGTAGATTGCTTGTGTCTTCTGCGGGTTAACAAGAATATTCCATTTTGTGAAATAATCATGAATATCAGTTAATGCGGATTGGATGTTTGAAATAATATCAGCTGACAATATACCTGAGCAGAGGATGGCAGTATCATCAGCATAAATTGATGTGGCACAACCATTTAGTGATGGGAAATCTGCTGTGTATACATTATATCATATTGGTGAAATGCATGAGCCCTGTGGGCAACCTGCGTAGATTACTGACGGTGCAGAGTGTACAGACCCAATATGGACTGCGAAAAAGCGATTTGATAAAAAAAACTATGTATCATTTTGGTTAATTGGATTGGGAAATTATAATTAATCATTTTAAATATCAGTCCATTGTGCCAAACCGAATCGAAAGCGGCTTTAATATCCATCAACACCATACCCGTAGATTTTCCATTTTCATTATTTTTATTTATTAAATTCCGTATGCGAACAAGAGGCTGAACTGTATTATGCTGTCTACGGAATCGAAATTGTTGTGATGGAAGTATATTATGGGTATCTACAAAATCATTAAGATGTTCTTTTATTATTTTTTCTAGAATTTTACTCAGCGATGATAATAGATTTATTGGTCTGTAGGAGCGAGGACAATCAGCTGATTTGTTATGCTTTTTAATCGGTATTACCTTGGAGTGTTTCCATATTGTTGGGAAGTAATTTATTCGAAGACATGCGTTGAAAATGACTGTGATATATTTCAGCCCTTTATTTGGCAAGGCTTTCAAACATTTATTATTAATTCCGTCTAAACCAGGAGATTTTTTAGTCTTTAAATGCCTTATGATTGATTTAACCTTTTCTATGGATACAGATAGCCTACTTTGCGGGTCAGATTCGCTTGATTCCAGGTTGGCTACTGCGCTATTAACAAGAGAAACGGTTGACTAATCACTGAGATTTGACGATATTGCATGATTTTCAGTAAAAATTTGGCCTAAAATTTCACATTTATCTAGTTGAGTATGGTAAACGTTATTATCATACTTCAGAATTGGTATAATATTGGATTTTTTCTTTAGTATTTTAGAAATATTCCAAAAAGGAGGGGGATCCTTTTTCAAGTGTTGCAAGCTTATTATTCCATGTAGTATTCTTCAGAGTTCAGAAAAAAACACACATTGAATAAAAAACTCGTACATATATGTAAACAAACATAACTTAGACCAACACACACATATTTTTATTTTCATACCAATTATGTTTGTTTTTAAATTTTCTTCGGTGCCCAACACAACCATGACTGTGTTCGTTTTAATATTTCGTTATTTACACGAACATTTTTGTATCACATACTTTTTGTTTCAATCACACATAAAGCACACATTTTTGAGTGTTGCTTTATTTGAAGTTCATGTTCTGGTACGTGTACTGAAAAAAAACACAGAACATGTACAATAAACAGGTTCGAGTTCAGTTATATTTTAAGTCGTGTTGTGGCTCGTGTAGTAAGAAAAAACAGAACATGTACAATAAACAGGTTCGAGTTCAGTTATATTTTAAACACGACTTAAAATATAACTGAACTCGAACCTGTTTATTGTACATGTTCTGTTTTTTTTAGAAAATTTAGAAACGCACATAATTGATATGAAAATAAAGATATGTGTTGGCTGCTTTTGAACAGAACATTGTGTGTTTCATGTGTGTATTTTCTGAACCTTGGTATTCTTCCATTCCGTTAGAGCCACCGATATACGATGATTATATTGTTTTGTATATATAAAACCAGTTGGATCCCGAAAACGTTTCCAATTTCTTCTATAAACATTCCTTATTTGTAACAAGTGCTTTATATATTGGGGGAGGGTTTGGCGGTTGGGAGCTGCTACTCTACAGGGTACACTTTGGTTAATTGCAGATTTAACGGTAATATTAAATGTTGAGATCATAGATTCTATTTGCGCATTGTAATTTGTATCCTCATTTGTAACTGGTAAATTTCTTCTTATATAAGTAGAATATTTTGCCCAATTTGCTCTTTTAAAGTCGTAATAGGACCTATGAACATAGCTGAATTCATTGTTTAAACTTATTCTGATGGGAAGATGATCAGAGCTCAAGTTATTCAATACTTTAACTGAAGATAGATTACACAAGTTAACACTAGTTTTGGTGCCAAGGAACTGTATATATTTTTTAAACTAGGACTTCATACTGATTACAAAAATAACAAAAAGTTGTAATTCTTCGTTGTAGTCTTCTAGTATTTTGCTTTAGATATATATAAAAAAAAAGTGATTTTTTGCATTATTATTTACATAAAAACTTTCTTTTTCGTGACTTTCGTGAATGATGTACAGTGGGAAGGTCTCGTTGCATTCCCCAACAGTAGTAGCCATCATATGCCGACCCCATCGGCCTTGGAACCTCTCTTCCATAGTTTTCAGATCCTGATGAAACCGCTCCCCTTGCTCATCGCTACAAGATCCAAGATTATCTGGGAATCGGTCGAGATGACTATGAAGGTAGTGCAAATTGATAGACATGTTGCATCCAAAGTTTTAAAGTTATCTAGCATGTGGTTAACATTTTGGCGATAGTTGCTTGACTTGAAATTTCCAAGAAAGTTTTTAATAACTTCAACAAAAGAAGTCCAAGCAGGCCGTTCCAAATCATTCATTGAATTTAGGAAACTGGAATCTTTAATTAATTTTCTTATTTGTGGACCATCAAAAACTCCCGCTTTTATCTTCTCTAAGCTTAGTCCTGGAAATTTTGTCGTTAGATAAGAGAAACACTGGCTTTGACAAACTGCTTCATAAGACCTAGTTTAATGTGCAAGGGAGGCAATATAATTTTTTCTGTTGGAACTAAAGGTGGATTTATGATGTTATGATTTCCAACCTCCAACGCCTCACGTACTGGCCAATTTAGTTTTTCCCAGTGTAGGTGCTTGGCCCGTCTGTCCCACAGACAATAAAAACATGGATATTTGGTGAATCCACTTTGCTGTCCTAATAAGAAATTAGTCATCTTAAGAGCAACACAAATAATCCATTGGTGCTCGCTATATTTGATTTTGTCTAGTGCGATATTTAGGTATATTTCTTTTAATCTTGTAGAATGGGCAATTGGAAGTGAACCATATGTATTGCCATTGTGTAAAAGTACACACTTCAGGCTTCGTTTGTAGCTATCTATAAAGAGGCGCCATTCATTTGGCCGGTATTCGGAAAGACCCATTGCCAGAATAAGGCCTTGCACATCAGAACAAAATACAATATCGTCTTCCGAATGAAAAAATTGTAGTAAGTCTTGCTCTCTTTTGCGATAGTATGTCACTTTTGTATGTGATGCCAACAAGTTTTTTTTCTTTTAGTCTAGAAGCCAATACCTCTGCAGATTCTTTATGTAATTCAGGATCTCTTACCATATCATTTAATTCTTCTTGTTTCAATAATTTGGGGTTTGTAGACGGTATTTCTTCAAAATCACTATCGCTACTCATTTCGACAAGGATTTCTTCAAACAAGGGATCATTTTTAGAGCATAATTTTGAAACAGGTACTTCCTGGGAATGTGGTAGAGGTCTTCTTGCTGATTCTACGACTGGATAAATCATTATTTTTTTCATATTAATTCCACGTAGTTTAACACAGCAAAAGTAGCAGTCATCTAAGTGATTTTTTTGTTATTTCCACTGCATAGGCACTCCGAATTTCATATGACGTCTTTGACCATTCATACACTGTCTTAATTGTTCACAGCACATTTTGCAAACCATTTGTGGAATCCACGGCTTATTTTTATCCTCAATTTGTAAATTAAAATAAAAAAATTAAGCACTTTTTATAAAATCCATAATAGGTTTTCTAAACTTTTTAACGGTGTAGTCACCATAAATGTAACAAAACACGTTTGGATCATTGAGACAACTTCTTCGCGACGACGACATGTTATTAAAATGAATTTATTAAACAAAATTACCGATAGGGACATTTCACAGCTACTATTAAAAATTTACATTAAATCCAAAACTACACGTAGAAAAAAATTTTTTTAACATTTTTAGTATTACCAGTGTCGGCATGTTACAGAACCACTAACGGTTTCTCGGCACCATTTAACTTTTTTTAATTTGTTGACTTGTGTTATTGACTATATTCGTAACGAAAAGATCAAGCGTAGAAGCTTGCCTTCGTGGATCCGAAGGGATATAGGAATGATCGCTAGGAAAAAGAATTTGAAAGTTATCGGAATCGATATTTTCATATAATAGATTTCCCCAACAGTTTGATTTTTGACACCCCCCATAAACTGTGTCTGCTGTCAAAATCACCACCTAGTAAAAATCTCTCATTTGCTCGTGATAATTTAAGAAGATCCAATTTGAAATGTTTTTTTAAATTATTATTACCAGCAGCACCACCTGGAAAATAGCACGAATATATACTTAAATAATTACCATTTGCCTCGCGTATTTTAACTCCAATGTTTTCAATAAGAACAGTTTGTAGCGGTGGCAATAGAGTGTGTTCTACATTTTTCCACCTCCTCTAGCAGATTCGCGATCACATCTGTAGCAATAGAAATCATTATGTTTAATTGAAATATTGTTTTTAAGCCAGGTTACAGAGATGAGGCAAATATGAATGTTATTCTTTGATAAGAAATTAAAAAGCTCTTCTTTTTTGTTACGAACGCCTCTGGCATTCCATGATACTATACATAAATTTGTATTCATTTATAAAGAAATTTGCAAGCCAGTGAAGTAATAACTTTAAACTGGTCTTCCTTGGATTTACAGGAACTAAGTTTTGAGATCAGCTCTACAGTTAGGTTTTATATTTCTTCTAAAGAAAATAGATTGCTGTTATTGTTTTGTTGTTGATGCCAATTATGGCTATTGTTGGAATTATTTTGATTTAAAATATTCGGAAAATCTTTGTTATAGTTCTCATTGTTATTATTGGAATAACTAGTATTGATGTGATGTTGACGGGCTCGCAAAGTCTTGGGTTGCGCTCTTTGTCTGATTTGTTGGAACTTTAGCCTACTTGGGCACTCGTGCGATAGAGATTTGCGGTTTCCATTACAGTTGACACATAAAATTACGTCTGTTGTTTTGTGGTTTCCAGCACAATTTGCATGGAATGATTTAAAATTGCAACGACTTGAGCCGTGTCCCAGCATTTGGCAGTTGTGGCACTGGGTTATTTTGGATTGCCTACCATTTGACTTTTACATATTCTATTACGGAGTAATTTTGTTTAAGCTCCTTAACCGTGATCGATTTCCTTTGAAAATAAACTATATAAATACACTGTTCGTTATGTGTTCCTGTTGCTTTAGTAACAAGCTTAACGTCTAAGCACGATAGTCCCATACTGATTAATTTGCCTTTGATTACTAAAGTGTAACAAGTAAAACAGCTTTATAAGGTTTATCATCTTTCGTGCCAGATGTAAAAAATTCGAATTTAGAATGCAGTTCGTTACATACCAGATTGAAGTCATCTTTAGTAGTGCAAAATACTTTTAGACCAATGGATATATTGCGTATAGAATATTTTGTGATTTTAAGTTGTTTACACAAATCATGAATTTGAATAATTTTACACATTAAAATAGTGATTGGAGGGATATGTTCCTTAATTTGTTTATTAATTATAACATCATTATCATCTTCATCATCAATTGTTTGAAGTGGTTGAAAATAATTGGTGTTGTTAACGGAGATGTTGTTTTGTTTAATTTTTTTTGTTGTTATTCATTGTGTAGTGCCTACGCGAGGCATTAACATCATCATTTTCACGTACGCGTTTGATATTGTTTTTGTAAAATTCAAGTACGAGGATTAACTAATCCCTTTGTTTTTAACACAATATTAAGCCGTATATTTAAACGAAAATAGAATAGCACTAGAAAAATAGAAAATAGAAGCACACACAGTAGGTCTGTTTATGATCGCGGTCAATCAGAGACTGAACTAAGTTTAATTGAGAACCCGAAAACTCGGTCTCATAAATTTAAAATATTTGACTAAAGAGCTAAAATCTTGATTTAAATCAAACTAACATGGAAGGTTTCTCTTTAATATATCCAAAAATATATAAACGAAAAAAAAATGCACAATCGTATTTGTCAATGTTTTAAGTTTAAATTTTGTTACTTTTTTCTGCAGTTAAACCATTTGATGTTAATAAATTTTCTTTTTTTAATAAATGAAAGATACAAATTTAGATATTAATAAAAGTATTTTTATTTTTATGATTCAAGTTTCAATTGTACTTATTATCACTCATTGTATTTAAAAATGAAAACAAAAACAATATTTCATAAATGATTGAATACGACCTAAGTCGTTATAAATCTTCATCGTTATAAAATTCGAATTTTTAAATGAAATAGACGTATGCTTTAACTTAATAGTTTATTGTTATTCTTTTCTAGCTATTCGGTGAAATAATTATGTTAGCCAGTGCATCCGTTTCTGGTTTATATTATCGCATTATGTCAGATGCTGCTCACAATCGCACGGTGGATGGCACACGCACCGGCATTGAGCAACGCGTTAAATTGGAATGTGAACGTGAACAACAGGAACAATTATTACTAAGTGTTATACCAGCTTACATAGCAGCTGAGGTTAGTTAGTACTCGTAGTCTTTTGAGTAACAATAACAAAATGCTTTATTTGTTTTTTTTTTTTTTTTTTTTTTTGTAATTTTTTATCTCTTCTTTTTCCCCCTTATTACACGGTTATTGTTAAATAATGTTGAGAGACCACTTTTTAAATGTGACATTTTATTGTTTGTTATGTGTGCGTTTGTGTATTTTTTTTATCTCTTTCTGTGTTTAGGTTAAACGCAGCATAATGCTTAAAATGGCTGATGCCTGCCAACGTGCTGGTGGTCAAACGAATTCATCGGCAACACGTTTTCATGAATTGCATGTTCAACGACATAATAATGTTTCTATTCTCTATGCAGACATTGTTAATTTTACACCATTGTCGGAACAATTGACAGCCAGTGATTTGGTTAAGACATTGAATGATCTATTTGGACGTTTTGATCAGATAGCACAGGTAAGTTATTGTTGGATATAAATTTGTATGAAACAACCAAAAAAAAATCATGACATATGAGCAATATAAATAAATTCGAAATTAATATTAAGCATACGTCATCAAAATTTAACAACTCTATCGGTACTTTATTAATAGATGGAAAAGATGATTTCGAAATTTGCAGAATATGAGGGAAGATTTCTCATAAACTAAGAGTTTTACTTTAGGAAAAATATCTCCGAAATTTGCAGAATATGAGGGAAGATTTTCATAAACTAAGAGTTTTACTTTAGGAAAAACATTTCAGAAACTGGAGGTGTTTCTATTGTGGGTTATTCCATAGGTTTTTCCATGAATAATGTCTCAGATGCGTGGGTTTTTCTCTACAAAAAAAACACAATCTAAGAGTTTTTCTATACTAAAAATGTCTGAGAATGTGAGGGGTTTTTATTTACGAAATATGCCTGAAAATATGTGGAAATTTTCTATAGAAAAAATCGTACAGAATATGGGTCTTTCTATGCCACACAATTTGACAATTTTCCTATGACCAATTTTGCAAAAGGTATTCAGAACTTGAGAAATTTGGGAACATTGTTTGCTTTGGTAACCTAAAATAAAAATCAAAAAAAAAAATTGAAAAATCACAAGATGGCGGAAAAATCCAGCTCGGAAAATGGAGGAGGATTTTTTTTTTTAAACGGCTGTATCTTTTGAACCGTTTGTTCGATTCTGGTAATTTTAACAGTTTTGAGTAAGAAAAAGATTATGTTTAGTACAAAAATTATTTTAAAAAATATTTATATTATATTAAAAATTTTCGGGAAAGTGTTAGAAAATGTGCTTTTTCAAAAAAGCTTTGTGTCCAAATTTTTTTCAGAGATAGCCTAAAATATGTTCTATTAAAGGTATAAACAACACGATCCACACTATTTGGGTTTTTGAAATGTTTGGATTTTAGCAAGGATATATTTGAAGATATTATGTTTACGTGAGCGTTTGAGAGGCCCCACTGTATCTAACTGATGTCATCATGGAATGTACGTTGACATACAGAGTGCGCTAAAGTTATTTAAGTCTCTTTTTTATCTGTCATTTTCCTGTCATTTTGTTGTTCAATATACTTTTTTTTAACCGCGACATTGTATTTTTGCTGTATCGTTGTCTAACTTTTTAACCATAAAGATCGTGTTTGTGTTAAATTGAAAGTTTTTTGTAATTAAATTGATGTAAATTCACCGTCATCTTTGGAGAAAAAATAAAGGAAATTAATCTTGATATTACTTTGAATTTTGTATAAATACCCTAATTTGTGTGTGTTTTATTTTTCTATTTTTCGGTAGCCGTAGCTTGTTTTTTGGTTCCACGATTTTTGGAAAACCAACCCCCCATTTCTGCTTGTGAAATATTTATATTAAATAAAAACAATTTAGGATATTTACAAAAAATCGGATTTGTAAGTCATCAATGGAAAATTATTTTTCTCGTATATAAAAATCGTAGTAGGCGTTTTAATACACATTCTCTTTACATTATCTGTCAATTTTAACAATTTCACATTTCTCTTTCATTGTGCAAAATTATCAGAAGTTGTTATTCTGTCTTTGAATTAAATCATTTATTTGTTGTTTTTTAACTTTAATTACAAATTTTTCCAATATGGGTAAAATAGTAGAATGTATGTGTTGTCGACCATTATCGAAAAAAGGAAAATGTAGCAAACCATATTCTATTAAAAGTAAAGATCAAAAACATTAAGGATTCAATTTTACCCAGTGCGAAAATTTGTTATAGTTGCTTGTTGAATATTCGTCGAAATATTATCAATAATTCCATCGAATTGGCAAATATCCCAGCTATTGATATCAACGAAGCTCAAGAATTGGAAAATGATGCTTCATGCGCCCAAGATTTTGAAATCAAAGAAATTTTAAAAGAGGAGAATGATGCTTCAGACGCTCGTTACTTGCCAAATAATAGAAATATTATAATCGAGCTTAACAAACTCTTAAATTTCATTGGAGCTAAACAGTGTAGTGTAGACGTGTGTAGAATCCCAGTTGGAAATCGAAAAGAGGATGCAAAACATGTTTGCACTGAAATTTGCAGAAGAATTTTTAATATTGATACATTATCAAGTCTTGAAGCTGAGTTTCAAGTTGAAAACCATAATTATCAAGAAATAATTGGGCAACTTAAAGATAAATATACTTCCGAGCATGCGACGAAAAAAGAAAAAAAACCAAATTTTAACAATATTGCCAAAATCATGGACCCCAGCTCAAATTGTGCAAAAATTTGGCACCACTCATCATATGGCTAGTAAGCCAAAGCATTGCAAAAAGTTCTGGTCCACTTGTCATTGAACCTCCTCAAAAACGATCTACGAATGAAAATTTGGTTCAAAAAGTTACAAACTTTTATTTGAGCGATTCAATTAGTCGTCAAATGCCCGGAATAAAGGACTATACGATCGTGAACAAAACGGAGTTAAGGAAAAATTTCAAAATCGACTCATGCTATCAACAGTGAATGAGGCGTTTTTCCGGTTTCAATCAGAATTTCTAGAAGAAAAAATATCAATTTCGAAATTTTATACTCTTCGACCCGAAAATTGTGTTTGTATTTGTGCGCTATTCCTGAGAACTTTCAAATGCTTCTTCAAGCAATAAAAATTCCATCGGATCTTGGATTTTTAAGTGAAGTTGATTGTGTGTCAAAAATTACATGCTCAAATGGGTCCGTTAAATGTTTTTTGAGAATCTGTTCGGATTGTGAAAATATGTCTGCTTTTAAAGAAGATATTGAAGCATTGTTGGAGCAAACTGAGAATAAGTATATCGCAATCAAACGATGGACAACAACAGATCGTTGCAACTTGAATATAATCCTCAAACCGGTTAACCAATTATGCGAATACTTTTTTGATCAGCTTGCAAAATTTTCATATCATCATTATATCACAAAATCTCAAAATGAATACATAAAGTACAGAAAATCTGTTTTACAACCAGATGAAGTTCTGGTAGTTAGAGATTTTGCTGAAAAGTTTTCTTTTTTGCATGCGAATGAGGTAATTTTTAGAATTAATCATTAAGTCACTCATTATGTTTAATTGTTCATATCATCAACTTTGGGTTATATAGGTTCAATCTTTTCATTGGAGCAATTTACAGGCAACAGTGCACCCATTTGCAGTCTATCATCGAGATTCAAAATCACTGCTAGTCCATCACAGTATGGTTGTTATATCCGATGAAATGATTCATGATGCAAATGCAGTACATTTTTTCTTGAGAAAATTGAACGCATTTATTCGCACTCCCGGTAAAACAAAGAAAATCATTTATTTTACGGATGGTGCAGGTTCACAATATAAAAATAAGAAAAATTTTCTGAATCTAAGACTCCACAAAGACGATTTTGGAATGGAAACAGAGTGGCATTTTTTTGGGACTTCCCATGGAAAAGGGCCGTGTGATGGAGTTGGAGGCACTGTGAAGCGTATGGCAAGGGAACAAGTGCTAAGAATGGGGAACGAGAATACAATCACCGACCCAAAAACATTGTATGAATGGCTCGTTACCTCACGTACCGACATACAATTCGTATATGTATGTTACTGCCGATGAATATAGATGCTGTGATCTCGAATTGGAAGAGAGCTATTCAAAGTATAAGCCAATAACTATTAAATGCACTCATTTATACCACCAGCATCTGAAAATAATGTGCTAAATGTTCGGTATAGTTCCTCAGACTTGACTTTTTAGAAAATAAAAATTTTCAAATAAATATTTCATGTTTTTATTTAATATCTTCAAATATATCCTTGCTAAAATACAAACATTTCAAAAACCTGAAAAGTTTGGATCGTGTAATTTATACTATTAATAGAACATATTTTAGGCTATCTCTGAAAAAAATTTCAAAAAGTTTGGACACAAAGCTTTTTTGAAAAAGCACATTTTCTAAAACTTTCCCGAAAATTAATATAATATAACATAAATATTTTTTAAAATAATTTTTGTACTAAACATAATCTTTTACTTACTCAAAACTGTTAAAATTACCAGAATCGAACTAACGGTTCAAAAGATACAACCGTTTAAAAAAGAAATCCTCCTCCATTTTCCGAGCTGGATTTTTAAAATTTTTTTTTCGATTTTTTTTTTAGGTTACCAAAGCAAACAATGTTACCGAATTTCATCAATTTCTAAATACCTTTTGCAAACCCGTTCAAATTTTAAAAATAATTGCTATATAGGCAAAATGGCTCAGAATCTAACAATTTTTTATGACAAACATGTCTAAATGTTTCTATGGGAAAAATACCTCAAAATCTGAAGGTATTTTAATTGTTCTGCTCCTCAGAATCTTCGAGATTTTCTATACAAAATACTCCTCAGAATCTTCGACTTTTTCTGTACGAAAATATGCCTAAGAATCTGTAAATATTTTCTGTAGGAAATATGCCTCAGAATCTGTGGGGTTTTAATTTACAAAAATGCCTGAGAATCTGTGGGGGTTTTCTTTAGAAAAAATTACACAGATTCTGAGTGTTTCTATAGGAAAAATAGCTCAGACTCTGACAATTTTTCTATATGAAAAATACTTCAAAATCTGGAAAATTTTTCTATAGGAAAAATTCTTCAAAGTCTAATATTTTTTCTATATGAAAAATACTTTATAATCTGAAAATTTATCTGTAGGAAAAATACCTCAGAATCGATAATTTTTTTTATAGGAAAAACACTTCAGATTCTGGCAATTTTTCTGTGAGAAAAATACATCAGAATCTTATAATTTTTCTTCAGAAAAACACTAACGGATTTGAAATTTTTATAAGAAAAATATCTAAAAGTATGACAATTTTACTATAGGAAAAATTGCTCTGAATCTGACAATTTTTTTATAGGAAAAATTTCTCAGAATCTGACAAGTTTTCGGTAGGGGAAAATACTTCAGAATCTGAAAATTTTTCTGTAGCAAAAAAACTGCAGAATCGGACAATTTTTCTGTGGGAAAAATACTTCAGAATTTGACATTTTTTATAGGAAAAGTTGTTAAATATTTGACAATTTTTCGGTAGGAAAAATCTTCAGAATCTGACAAGTTTTCTATAGGAAAAATACCACAGAATCCGACAATTTTTCTGTACGAAAAATACCTCAGAATCTGACAATTTTTCGATAGAAATAATATGAATCTGACAATTTTTCTATAGGAAAAATACCTAAGAATCTCCCAGCTATTCTATAGGAAAAATGCTTCAGAATTTGATAATTTTTCTATAGGAAAATGTCTTAGAATCTGAAAATTTTTCTATAGGAAAAATACTTCAGTATCCGAAATTTTTTCTATAGGAAAATAAATCAAAATCTGCCAGTTTATCTATATGAAAGAAATCTCAGAATCTAACAATTTTCTCTAGCAAAAATACTTCAGAATCTGACAAGTTTTCTATACGAAAATGCCTCAGAATCTGACAAGTTTCCTATAGGAAAATACTTCAAGCATAGACAATTTTTCTATGGAAAAAATATCTCATTACTTGATAAGTTTTGTATAAGAAAAATGCCTCAAAATCTGAAAATATTTCTATAGAAAAATTACTGAACATCTAAGCGATTCTCTACACGAAAAACGCCCCGTAATCTGTGGGGATTTTCTTTAGGAAAACGCCTCAGAATCTGAATGTTTTCTATACGAAAAATGTCTCAGAATCTGAGGGTTTTCTATATGAAAATTTCGTTAGAAAGTTAGGGTTTTTCTATAGGAAAAATGTTCACCATTTGATAATTTTTCTATAGGAAAATGTCTCAGAATCTGAAAATACTTCAGAATCTGACAAGTTTTCTATACGACAATGCCTCAGAATCTGAAAAGTTTCCTATAGGAAAATACTTCTGGCATTGACAATTTTGCTATGGCAAAAAATATCTCATTACTTGATAAGTTTTGTATAAGAAAAATGCCTCAAAATCTGAAGGTATTTCTATAGAAAAATTACTGAACATCTAAGCGATTCTCTACACGAAAAAAGCCCCTTAATCTGTGCGGATTTTCTTTAGGAAAGCGCCTCAGAAACTGAATGTTTTCCATACGAAAAATGTCTCAGAATCTGAGGGTTATTTATAGGGTTTTTCTATAGGAAAAATGCTTCACCATTTGATAACTTTTCTATAGGAAAACGACTCAGAATCTGAAAATACTTCAGAATCTGACAAGTTTACTACAGGAAAAATATTTCACTATTTTATAATTTTTTTATAAAAAAAAATTCCTCATAATCTGAAGGTAATTCTACAGAAAAAATTACTCAAAATCTGAGGGATTTTTTATATGAAAAATGCCTCAGAATTGTATGCGTATTTTCAATATGAAAAACGCCATTTTTCATTACGAAAAATGCCTCTAAATCAGTGCGGATTTTCTATAGCAAAAGCGCCTCAGAATCAGTGCGGAGTTTTTCTATACGAATAATCCCTAAGAATCCGAGGGTTTTTCTATAGAAAAATTGCTCATAATCTGTGGGTTTTTCCGAATCTGAGGGTTTTTCCAAACGAAATCTATCTATAAAATAAAGGTTTAAGATTCTAAGAAAGTTTTCTATACTTCAGAGCGAATAGGTAAAATTTCTAGATTCTGAGGTTTTGATACCAAAAAGTGAGGATGAAAAAACTTTAATAAAAACTGCCATTTATTGTGAAAGTGTAGCCGAAAATCTGTATATTTTTTCAATAATTAACTAATATATAATTTATTTCTCGTTCTGCTTTTTTTTATTTCGTTTAGGAAAATCATTGTCTACGTATTAAAATCTTAGGAGATTGTTATTATTGTGTGTCTGGGTTGCCATTGTCTAGACCACAGCACGCCTCAAATTGTGTCAATATGGGCTTACAAATGATTGATGCCATCAAGTAAGTGAAATTTATATCAATTTATATTCTAAATACAAAGAAAACCAATATGTGATGTCTTGGTATGTTACATTTTGAACAGAAAATGAACAAATTTCCATTTTGCCACACATTTCCCTGCCTTGAAAGTTTAACATTACAACCGTCTAATAATGTATGTATGTATGTCTTTATATTTGAAATGTGTAGACATTCTGGATATTTTCTAAATTCCCACAAACATTTATTTAGTAAACATTTACACTGTCAATGTATTGAACGTCTTTGATTAAAACTATTATAAAGACAACAAAGTAAACAATACAGAAAACTGCCAGGTACTTGTTTGATGTTTACAGGTGTTTATTTAAGTGAAAACAAAATGTTTGTATAAAGCAGTAAGAGCTTTAATTAAAACACAAGAACTTGTTTATTGAATATTTGCAATGTTTTTAAAACAAACTAAGGCGTTTTGGAAGAAAGCAGTCTTTTGTCACAACAATTGCCTTCAAAATTGGCCTGAGCTGTTTTTGTGATATTGTTTGTATTTGTGTATAGTGACATGACTTTCCGTACTAACATCTTGAAGGCAAAAAATATGTAAATGTTCCTGTATAAAGCCCAATATAAAGGACACAATTTGTATAAAAGGATTTTGAAAATGTTGATTATAATCACAGACATTGATTAATTTGTTTAGCAGATATAAATTTTGTATAGACTTATCGTCTTTTTAACTTGCGTTAAACTCGCTTTCGATACGTCATCGGTTATCATTCAATTTCCAATAAAATAATGTCTTAATTTGGTCAGGGTATTAGGTTAGGTTAGGTTAGGTTAGGTAAGAGGTGGCTGCTAATCCAAGGATAAACACACTTAGACTCTGTTGTCTGTTGTGATACCACGGGACGAATGGGTGTTCCCCTCAGTTCCCACCGTAGAACCAGTTCCAGCTCCTGATGAAACCCCTAAGATGTGAAATTTCCAGAAACGGCGATCCCAATGTCCAATGTCTTGTTCTGGAGAGCGCAGTAGCAAAGGAAATGTTCTATACTCTCCACCTCCACCACATCCATGCAGCTACGGCAGAAATCATTTGACGAGACCCTGAGGCGTTCAGCGTGTCTCCTTATGAGACAGTGCCCAGTGATAACAACAACTACCGTCGAGATTTCCCCACGGGGGAGTGATAGTAGCGCACTTGTGCGCTTCCGATTTAGATTTGTCACGGCACGCCTGTTACCTGGTGTCCTTCCAGACCCAGGTCAGGGTATTAAAATTTGAGCTTTTTTACCATCTAAAATACTTGACTTGGACCGCTTTTTAACGCTAATCGACTGAAATGCGCTTTCTAAGAATCCCTTTCGACCTAGACCGACTATAACTTTCATGGCTGATGTGTTTTTTTTTTTTTTTTGTTTTACAAAATTTTCTTATAGTGTTATCGGTTTTCAAAATGGAGCCATATTGACCCAAACATTAATAAAGGGTTAAATCGAAATTAAGTCAGAATATAATTTTCCAGAACTAGTAAAATATTAGCAACAAATTTTATCAAAATCCTTTCACAAATATCTATTATTGCAAAATTGTGTTGTATATATTCTTGATCCTTATAACAAGCTGAGTTGATATAGCGATGTCCGTCTTTCCGTCTGTGTAAATCACGAAGCACGCCCTTAACAGATCAGATGGGTTGCTCATTTCTAAAGAAAATTATTTATTGACATCCTGAGCAGATTACTTTTTAAAATCATCAAAAACGATTTAAAAGGTCTCGAGATATCAATGAAAAAAAAGTAAAAAAGATTTTAAAAATACGATGTTTCTGTTGTTATCGTTGTTATTCTATTTTTTGTCATAGCTGTACTTGTTGTTGTTTTTGGGGCCGTTTTGTTTGTAGCACTTGCTTCATGAGTGCGTTTGTATCAATATACTGCACTTGCCCCCAACATTTTTTTTTAATATTAATTTGAATTAAATAAAAAAAATTGGAACTATCGAATAAAAAGAATAAAAACATTAAGCACTACGAGTAGTTATTAATAAAACAAATAAAATAACTCATTATATGTCTTAAGTTTACTTTATGGGCAGTAGCCTGATCCTCGTGATTCAAGCAACAAAAAATTTTTTGTGTCGACTCCTATCTCGCAAGCTTCTAAACATTCAAAATCGCGTAAAAGTTCACCGCTGAAATTATAGAGGTGCAGTTTAGTGTGTTTTAAATATTTCTTAATTAACAGACATGCAGATATGTATGTACTCAATCATATTCTAGCCAATAATTTAGGCTTAATATTACACAAAATGAAAACAGGTAAGAAATTACATGAAATACCATGGTTTAGAGAGCCTATCTCTTCGGTCCAACTAATTCGATATAGAAAATAAGCATAAACCAAATTTGAGTGGCATTGTTATTCAATTTTTTTTTTTTTTTTTGGCTGCAGATATGAAAAAGTTTATATCGGATGATATATATTTGGGGACTACTTCGAAATGTGGACCGATCATGACCATATTTGGTAAAGTAATTTATATTTTGAAAAAATATATATAAACCAAATTTGAGAAAAATCTGTGCAATATTTTTGTTTTTTGATAGATTTAAGTGAAGATCGGGAAGCAGATCTATATGGGGCCAATGACTAAAAATTGTCCTATAGGGATTATTTTTGGAATTCTGATTAACGGATATAATAACAAGTAAGAAAATTATAGTCGGTCTAGACCGACTATACGATACCCTATACCATGCGTTTGGAAACCCTATCTCTTAGGCCCAACTAACTGGACATAGAAAATAAGCAAAAACCAAATTTGAGTGGGATTTTTATTAATTTTTTTGGCTGCAGATATGAAAAAGTTCATATCGGATGCTATATCTATATGGGGACTAGGTCCAAAAATGGACCGATCCTGACCATGGTTGGTAACGTCTCTTGTATTTTGCAAAAACATATACAAACAAAATTTGAGAAGAATCAGTGCAATATTTTTGTTTTTTAATAGATTTAAGTTAATATCGGGAAGCAGATCTATATGAGACCAAAGGGATCATTTTTGGACTACTCATTAATGGATGTAATGAACGCATACAAACCCAATTTGAGTAAGATCTATATGACAATTTGGATCTTATGGCAATTTATGTCGATTTCATATGGGTAATTTGTATGGGGGCTAGGTCTGAACATGGACCGAATTTCACCAATTTCAATAGCGTTCATCCCATGGCCGATAAAAGCTTATATACCAAATTTCATCAAAATATATTCATATTTGCGACCTGTAGTTTGATTACAAGTTTACATGGACACACAGACGGATGGACATCGCTAAATCGACTCAGAAAGTGATTCTGAGTCGAGCGGTATAATAAAAGATGGGTCTAGGTCAAATATTTTTGGTAGCTACAGTGGTATAGGGTATAAATATTGTTGTAGTAAATTATACTAGGCAACAACCAAACTGAACTTTAAGTGCGACAAATTGTTTATGTATTGTGGCCTGCTGACCACCTTAAATAACAATAAAAAACTTTTTTTGGGCAAGTTTTTTTATGATTCAGTATGAAGGCAAACTAAATGAAATAATATTTGGTATAGAGCTTTTATCGCCCATAGGATGAATGCTATTGGAATTGGTGAAAATCGGTGCACGTTCAGAATTTTTTTATACCATATGCCACTATATGATTATATTATACCGACCGACTCAGAATCACTTCCTGAGTCAATTTAGTGATACAGGTCGCAAATATATTTTGATGAAATTTGGTATATGAGCTTCTATCGGCTATAGGACGAACGCTATTGAAATTGGTGAAAATCGGTTCATGTTCAGACCTAGTCCCATACAAATGACCCCTATGAAATCGACATGAATTGCCATAAGATCCAAATTATCATATAGATCTCGTTCAACTAGGGTTTGTGTGTGTTTATTACATCCATTAATCAGTAGTCCAAAAGTAAACCCTATACGACAATTCTTTGTCATAGCCCTTACATAAAGTTGCTTTCCGATCTTCATTTTACAAAAATATTGCACAGATTTTTCACAAATTTGGTTTTTCGACCTAGTCCCCAATAAATATAACATCCGATATGAACTTTTTCAAATCTACAGGCAAAAAAATTAATAAAAATTCCACTCAGATTTGGGTTATGATTATTGTTATACCCAATTAGTTAGACCTAGGATAAATTTTCTGAACGATATAGAGTATAGTAGTCTGTCTATATGCGATACCCTATACCATGCGACTATAATTTTTTTCTTACTTGTTTGGTTTGTACATGTGAGCGAGTGGTTTAGCGATGTGAGTAAGAGTATAACAAACAATCTTGCTCTCATTAAAAAAAAAACAAAAATATAATTGGTGCCAAAAAATGTACTTTTTAATTTTCAAGCTATGAATGCCGAATTATTTTTAATACTTCAGGGGTAGAATCAGCTACCTTAATTGCTAATTAGCGTGTCCCTCACTTCTCCTAAAACGGAAATTTAGGGTGGCCTTTAAAACTTGAATTTTTTAACTTTTTATGAATTTAACGCAATATTTATGTTAACAGCTACAAAATCAATGTTTTTATTTGTTGCATAGTTAGTTTCGGTAGTAATCTTCCATTTTCGGATATTGTTGCAATAATATACTGAGAAAAAAAAATGGCAACAACAAAACTTGGAAGTAAGAAAATACTACTGCTAACATTTAACGCGGCACAAATTGGGCTGAATATTATGCCTTGAAAGTCAACACAGTTGTTGGTGACTATAATATCTAAAATTCTGCGGTGGTGTGTGACAATCGCAATTTCGTGCTTTTCACTTTCATTCACATATGACTTTTGAAGTAGGAACGTAATCTTCAAGCAATTACGGCTAAAGAGTCAGCTAAAATTTTGTAAAGCAAACAACAATATCATTGAATCAAAACAAAATGTTGCCATCTACAAGATGTTGGAAATGCCAGTCAGTTATACTAAAATCGTGGAAGTAATGCGGCTTGTTAACAGAAGTACTTCCTTAAGAACAATTTTTCGAATAAAAGACAGCTAAAATGCTAGAGCAAATACTGAAAATGGTAACAACTTTACTCTCCATCATGACGAGACAACTATGGGAGTGCCATAATGGAGAACGAATTCCACATTATCAGGTGCAGGTGTTGCTGAGCTGTTTAAATAGAATGGACAAACTCTTGCATTCTGCAGGAAATTAAAAAAAAAAACAATTTCTGATGAAAATAGAGACATGCCTTGCTGACAGTGCTGCAACTTCCGCTGCCTTTAATAAATTGCTTAATGCAGAGAGACTGAAAATCGCAAACGGAAGTGAATGAGTAGTGCTTAAAGAATTGCAATTAAAGGTTTGCTTTGTACATGCTTCTAACAATATTTTCAAAGACAATATTGAAGCACTCAGTAATACTTGCAATGAGTTCGTTTCCAAAATCAAAAACATTGCAAAAGTTATGAATTTAAAAAATGCTGCTTATCACCCAATATCCGCTGATTTCAGTAACTTTCAAACCGAAAAGGAAATTTCCCACCCAAAAAGCATTGGGGATTTGGCAGGCCACAGGTTCATGTTTTTATCTGATTTAGCTTGGCAAATATTGCAGTTGAAAGATTTGCTATTTCAGTTTGTACAAAAATATCCTGAAGTGTACACTGATGCGAAAATGATTCATGATTATATTACAGACAACAATTTTCTGTATCAACTTGAACTTGAAGTCTGTGTACTTATCCACGCAGCTTGCATTGAACCACTGAAAATCAATTGTTGCTCGTGATCATCTTACTTTCAAGGATATGCTGTATCAAATATTCGCATATTTAGAGTTCAAAGATATAAATTAAACATCGTTCGTGAATTAGTTCGAAATATCCAATGTTAAAAATATATATCGATAGACCTGTAGATGATGTATACTCATTCCACAGTAATATCAATGTGGAGAGAGTGTTTGCGATGGCGAAGAGGAACGAGGATATGGCACCTCATAAAGAAATATACACCAGATGTCAGCAAGTAAAAGCTCGGCAAAACAAATGCATTCACTTCCTTTTCGATATTCTGCAGTTCCATAAAACGAAGCAAGATATGGAAAATGGTGTAAAAATAATGAAAAAGTTTTTTCAAGAAAATAAAAAATGGAATGCTGAGGAACAAATAAAGAGATTGGAAGAGATGGAGAGTAAACAACAAGCAAAAAAAAAACGACGTACGGAGAGTAAAGTCCTATTTCTAAATTTGCTTGATATGGATGAGCCTATGGAATTATTTAATTTATTACATGAACTACCTTATGTCAATGTACAGAGTAATCGGATAAAAATTCTTAAAAAACAAATAAACATTTTGAAAGGTTTAGATTATAAATATCACGGTTAAAAAGTTTGGCAAACAACAATTTGGATTTAGAGTTCCAACTCAAACAAAAACTAAAGAATTTACACTCTAAAAATTTAAAGAATAAAAATAACTTGATGTTTTTAAAATTATAAATAATAAAGATTATGTTAAATACAATTATATTAAAATAACTAAAATTTTATTCGCAAAACTAAAAATGTAAGTATGTACAAACAAAACTTTAATGATGAATTTAAGTTACATACATATTTTTTATATAAATTTGAAACTATTTAATTATCTTATAGCACTTTTCTTCCTCATTCGGTTATTTTTTAACCAATTTTCAAAAATTGTTGGAAAGGTATTCAAATTACCTTTCTAATTGTTTGATATAGGTAGTACAAATTATTGCCTCTAGATGGCGCAAAATTCATTTTTTATTGAAAAATGCATCAAAACACCCTGTATTTAGCAAAAATACTCGCCAAAGGATTTTGCATAAATTTGCCAAACATCATTTGGTCAAATTTCGGAAATTTAAAGGTCAAAATTTTGATTTTCTTCAATAACCTAAAAATAACGGTAATTTTGTAAATAACGGAATTATGAAAAAGTCGCAGAACAAAAGTTGCTGCTGAAGCCGTAAAGAATCAGTTTCAAAAATAAAGTTATTTTTCGCAAAAAGTCGATTTTGGCATATTGCTATGCATATTGAACAAAAATGTATTTAAAAAAATCAATTGAAATTTGTTTTTCAAAATAATTTTTGAAAGGAGACAACAACACAATTATTTATATATATATATATTTTTTTTTTTTTTCAAATTAATCGAAAAAAATCTTACTTAAAAAAAAAATATAGTTTTTTTTCCAAAATGATTTCTTTTTTTTTTCAATTCATCTTTATTTGCAATCTATTTTAAAAAAATTAGAATAATAAGCAAATCTTATAATAATTAAAACTAGCAAATTCCAGCCCTCGAAATTCGAGTGCAAATTCTAAGGAAATTTTATTTTTTTAATTAAATAAAGACCCTGAAGGTATGCTAATCAATTATAGCCAATTCACAAATCATCACGAAAAACAAACTCATTTTTATTACAAACACATTAACAAATAAACACATACATACCATTGTATAACTTTATGTATGTATTGGTAACAACTTTATATGCAATTTACTCAAAATAAAGGAAAACATTTTAAAATCTGTAAATCTGCAAAATGGTTAAAAAGAAATACCTTGCAAATAATATTCGTTTAGTCAAAAAACAGGGATAAAACAGTAGAACAAAACATCGGTCACAAGAAATCGCCTAGCCTATTAATATTATAGATTAACTGAGATACTGAATTCCAATGAACTCAGTAAACAAAAGATTAAAAGAAAAACTTTTATTATTTACATATTTACATTTAATTTTCTAAAGGGTAGGTCAAGTACATGGAACTTTTGCAACCTTTTTATTTCATCATATTTATTTCATAGTGATTGCTAAGTCTATTAAGGTATCTTTCGCTAAAACTACTAAAATCAACAACCTTAATGAATTTTGTACCGATCGGTTAGAAATAGCCAACGAACTTGGGTCATTCTGGTCTTCTAATTCAGAGGACAATTTTTTCCCCCAACAATTTCAAAACCATAAAAATACCCTGCAACAATCTTTATCCAATATACACCCAAGCAATAGTGCTGTCAAAATTGAACAGAATATAAATACCTTAGAACTTTTATCTACCCTCTCTAAGTTGAAGGGAAAATCACCTGGATTAGATAGGATATCATATGCAATGATTATAAACGCTTCCAGTAGTTATAAAACAAGATTACTTAATTTTTATAACAACATACTTAATGACAAAATACCACAACAATATAAATCCAGTGTAATAATACCAATTTTGAAACCTAAAGCCGACAATACTTTGACGAAATCTTACAGGCCAATTTCTCTTAATTCCTGCATATCGAAAATTCTAGATAAAATAATAGCAAACAGACTTTGGTGGTTCCTAAACTCCAACAAGCTAATTAACATTCATCAGATGGGATTTAAAAAAGGGAAATCTACCGTAGATCCCCTTCTCTATATCGACCATGTTGTCTCAAGCTCTATATCTGCCAAACAACATCTTACGATCCTTTCTCTAGATTTTGAAAGTGCTTACGAAAAAATTGGCTTGCATTCTATAATACACCAGCTAATTTCATGGAATGTGGGTCCAAAAATTATAAATTACATAATCAACTTTATGTCCCAACGGAGGATCATAATTCGAGTCGGTAATTGCTATTCCCAACCATTCCCATTATACAATGGTATACCTCAGGGCTCACCTTTATCTGTTGTCCTCTTTCTCATAGCATACAACAAACTAAGTAGTATAATTCTTCAACATAAGAATCTAAAGTTCTTTGGTTATGCGGACGATTTTAATATAATAGTAAGATCGAATAGTCGTAAAAACCCTAAGATAAATCTTAAACATCTTGTAAATGACATTTTGACTTGGTGCAAGTATTCAGGTGCGGTTCTTTCCCAGACCAAATGCAAGTACGTCCACTTTTGCAGGAAACAAAACTGCAAATGTACATTGATTACAGATCAAATTCAGATATCCGAAGTGGATAACCTTAGAATTTTAGGGATTATCTTTAATAAAAGATACAATTGGAAATCCCACATAGTTCATCTTAACAACTCACTGAACAACCAGTTAAATGTGATCAAATGTTTAGCTAGCCCAAAATTTGAAAGCAACATCCTGTCACTGTTAAATGTCGTTAAATCTCTTGTTATCCCGAAAATTAACTATGGAATATTTCTGTATGGATATGCTCCTAAGTCGTCACTAAGACAAATCAAAACTGTGCTCCATTCAGCCATCCGACTCTCTCTAGGAGCACTTCGCACGACTCCAATTAATAATATGCTATTTGAGGCGAATTTTAATGACTTTTTGGGCTTACGAGACTACACCTCTGGGAACCTAATAAAATCTTTAATTTTCTGTGATGATAGCCCTCTAGGAGGTATTGTAAAAAATCTTAAAAAATCTAAGAGAAGAATGAAATTTCCATCTAGCATATGCAGAATTTTCGAGAACTGCGCTGAGCTGGACATAATAGTCAAACCTACCAAACTTCCCTCTTTAAGCAATCCTCAATGGAATTTAAGAGAGGAATCGATCGATACATCCTTGCATTTACACCTTAAAAGTAATACACTCCCGTTGCAATACCAATGGTATTTCCGTAACAAAGTTGAAAACCTCAAGGATTATTTTTTCATTTACACAGATGGATCCAAAAGTCAAGAAAGCACCTCTTTTTCAGTTACTTATGAGGATAAGATAATCAAAGTATCGCTATTACCGGACTATACCTCAATCTTTTCCGCTGAAATTATAGCAATAAATGAAGCTTTGACCTTCGTAAAAAACAGGAAAGGAAAATATGTAATTTGTACTGACTCCTTTTCTGCCTTATGTGCAATTTCAAATATTAATAATAATAACTTCTATGCAAATAATATAAGAGATATTCTAATTGGAAAATATCCAAAAATTCTCCTTATGTGGATCCCAGGACATTCCCAAATACCTGGAAATGAATTTGCAGATTACATTGCCCGAAAAGCTATAGAATTTCCTATCCTAAAGTGCCACAATTTTAATATGCGAGATATTAAAAACAAATTTTTTTTAAAATCTCAACGTGATAAAAACAACATATGGGAATTCACAAATACCTGGTACAAAAACTTAAACCCTAGTCAAATTAGCCTCCCTACATGGTTTAAATCAAATGAAAACATAAAAAGACTTGACCTAATTAAGTTTTTAAGACTTCGACTTGGACATACGAAACTCACACACGGACATTTAATAAGTAGAACTGCTTCTAGTGTATGTAGCTGCGATAACACTTCAATTATCAATATCAATCACTTCCTATCCAACTGTCCGCTATATACAACAGAACGGACAGACATCTTTGGTAACTCCGATCCCATTCAATGCTTATCCTCTCCTTCGTATAAATCCATTAAAGATATTATTAAGTTTATTAAATTAACACATTTATACCACTTTATTTAATTTTGAATTCCGAGTGCTTATATTCAGATCATTCTGACTACACTGTATTTACACCGTATTTTGATGTAAATCCTTCAATTAATAAGTATACACATATTACCAAAAAAATTTGTTATTTAAAACAAAATAAAATAAAACATTAAAAACTGTTCATATACCGAAGTATTTAAACACATATGTATGCATTTCTTTACACAACCATATTAGCTTAAGGCCTAGCTGCTATAGCTTTAAATATTTAGCATTTTAATTTTATATTCTAATGTTAAGAACTAAATAAATAAATAAATAAAATAAATCTTTTACTTTTGGAATTTTAAGATCATTGTGTATATTATTATTAGTTATAAACCACGGTGCATTTGTTAATAGTCGTAATGTTTTTGATTGATATATCTGCAAAATTTCAATGATTTTTTTTTTTAAACGTTTATTTACACAAATTCTTTATTAATTCTTAACTATAATAAACAATAGTGAACAATAATATTAATTAGATATATACATAGTCCCTAACCCGAGCTCTCTAGTATTATTAGTATTAATAATATATTTTCTTTTAAAAAATAATTTATGTTTTCCGTACTTCAAATGAAGACTATTTTATATACTTATTTTGTTCGTAATGAAAAATTTTGATAAAAACATTACATAAATAGCAAAAGGGTATAAAAAGTCAAGGGTTAAAATAGAAAGATGTAGAAGTTACTAACATAGCCACCAATACTTTTTGGTTTTTGATCTTTGCGAAATGTAAAGATCTTTATTAGATGTACTGGTGCTGTATCTGAAAAAATTCAATTCAAAAATTCAAATTCAAAATTTCAATGTTTGAATTGCTGGTTGGTAGCCCCCTAAAGTTGGATACCATAAGTGAATGGTTTTGAGATTACTTTGTTTTCTAAACTTAATTCTGATCTTCACGTTTCTTTTTAACATGTTCTTTCCATGTAAGTATTCCATCAAGATAAAGACCCAGATACTTTATGTTGTTACTTATCGGTAAATTAGCACCGTTTAAGTATACAGGTGGACGTAAATGTAATATGGACTTAACGTAAATGTAATATGGACTGACTTTTCTGTATTTACTTTAACGTTCGATTTTTTTAACCAATTATCTATAAGACTTAACTCATTTTGTACCAAATCAGAGGCTACAATTGGTCATTCATTAGATGCTAAAATAACGGTGGCATCTGCAATTGTAGGACCATCCATATTGGGCATGTCTGATATGAATATTGTAAAAAGAATTGGACCAAGTACGGCTACCTTATGGAATCCCAGATTTAATTTGTCCAAAATTTGAATTTTCTCCTTTGATACTAATGTAGAAGTATCTTTCATCAATATATGATTTCAGCAAGAGATAATATGATGCAGGAATAAATCTTTTTAAAATAAATGATTTTAGCGATTTTTTTTTTGGTTTTTGATTTTGGCGATTTTTGTTTTTGTTTTTCATTTTTTGTTATTCGCGTTTTTCGGTTTTGGCAATTTTTGTTATTCGTGATTTTCGTTTTTGGCGATTTTTGACTTTGACGATATTTGTTATACCCTATACCACTATGTGGTTTGGGTATAATGACTTTGTGCTGCTGTTTGTAACTACCAAAAATATTTGACCTAGACCCATCTTTTATTATGCCGATTGAATCAGAATCACTAACTGATTCGATTTAACGATGTCCGTCCGTCCGTCCGTCCGTCTGTGTGTCCGTGTAAACCTTGTAATCAAACTGCAGGTCGTAAATATGAATATATTTTGATGAAATTTGGTATATAAGCTTTTATCGGCCATAGGATGAACGATATTGAAATTGGTGAGAATCGGTCCATGTTCAGACCTGGCCCCCATACAAATTACCCCTATGAAATCGACATAAATTGCCATAAGATCCAAATTGTCATATAGATCTTACTCAAATTGAGTTTGTATGCCTTTATTACATCCATTAATGAGTAGTCCAAAAATGATCCCTATGGGACAACTCTTAGTCATAGGCCCCATATAGAGCTGCTTCCCTGTCTTCACTTAAATCTATCAAAAAACAAAAATATTGCACTAATTCTTCTCAAATTTTGTTTGTATATATTTTTGCAAAATACAAGACACTTTACCAAACATAGTCAGGATCGGTCCATTTTTGGGCCTAGTCCCCATATAGATATAGCATCCGATATGAAATTCTTCACATTTGCAGCCAAGAAATTTGATAAAAATCCCACTCAAATTTGGTTTATGCTTATTTTCTATGTCCACTTAGTTGAGATAGGGTCTCTAAACGCATGGTATAAGGTATCATATAGTCGGTCTAGACCGACTATAATTTTCTTACTTGTTTAATTTATGTAACAGTCCAATATGCCACACTCTATCAAAAGCTTATTGAACATCTATAAAAATACGGCAGAACAATACTGTTTTCTTTCGAATGTGTTGGTAATGACGTCAACAATCCGATGACATTGTTCAGGTGTACCATGTTTGTGCCGGAACCCAAACTGATATTCTGTTTTTCTATTATGGGAACCAGTCTTTTAAGAATAGTCTCTCAAAAATCTTAGAAAAGCTTGACAATAAGCTTATTGGCCTATAAGATGCAACAGCATTTTCCGGTTTATTAGGTTTAAGTATCATAACTATTTCTGCATATTTCCACTGAGTTGGATATCTTAAGATAGAGTTGAATATGGTCGTAAGAGTTGGATGTTTTAATTTAAAGAAATTATTTTGAAAGCAACTAGCAATTTCTATAAATAATAGGTATGAATCTTGCTTTGATCATAAAAAATATAATGGTACACATGCGTTGCCAGTTTAGGGGATTTTCCCCTAGATATAGGGTATTTTTTCATTTGGGGGACATTCTAGTGCATAAACATTTGTTAGGGGAGAATTTAGGGGCCAATTGAACAATTAATTGTTTTTTGAGAAAAATATCTTCACTCTCCTATGTTTTGCATAATTGTTAAGCTATCTATTTATGCTAGCAGATTCCAGCCCTCGAAATTCGAGCGCAAATTCTAGGAAATTTTATTTTTTCATTAAAGCATGCTAATCAATTAAAGCCAATTCACAAATTAACACAAAAACCAAACTCATTTTTATTACAAACACATTAACAAATTTAATAAACACACACATAACATGGTATAATTTTATGTATGTGTTAGTAGCAATTTTAAATGCAATTTACTCAAAATAAGGGAAAAAATTTAAAAATCTGTAAATCTGCAAATCTGCTAAAAAGAAATACCTTTCAAATAATATATGTTTGAGCAAAATCGGGATAAAACGGTAGAACAAAATATCAGTCACAAGAAATCGCCTAGCCTATTAATATTATAGATTTCATTGAAAATATATACGATAGTTTTTTTCGTGTACAATCCTTAACTACACCTCAAATCATTGCAACTGACTTTTATCTGAATAATAATCTTTCTCTCTCTTCCACATTTATGTTATGGCCAATGAAGTCAAGAAATTCCGCGTTGAGTAATTTTATGTATTCTATGATAACGCTTGAAGTGGCTAAAATTCAAGCGTTTTTGAAAGCATTAGTGTTAGTTTTCAAATATGCAGTTTTCTTTGCAAATAAATTTACTAGAAACATGAAAATTGAAATGCATGTTTACAAAAACTTTTGTATCCTGACATCCTGAATCCAAATTTTTTTAATGGAATAAACACTAAAATAAAATATTCCAAATATTGTTTAATTCTAAAAAAAAAAGGTTTTAATATGAATGAATATGGTTTTAACGTGAAAACGAAGTAATTGTAAAATTCTAGTTATTCCTATACTCTAACACGAACTTTGTAACAATACTTCCCATAGCCAGTGTTGTTACTATTTTAATTTTTTCCAGTTTTACCCAAATACTAGATTTCTTTAAGTGCTTTTCTTCAATTTGGCGGATTTTTAAGATTTCATCAAATATACTTTTACAAGGGTAGTGTCCTCTTTTAATTTATTCTGTAAGTCTGATTATTTTTAAGTGCTTTTGTTTCTAACCTCCTTCCTATTTTCACATAAAGCCAACAAATCCCACAAAATGTTAATCAACAGATTATAAAAAGATTTGTCATTGTTTTCCAGTGACGGAAAAAGACATTATTTAAATTTTAAGCTAAATGGATTAAATCGATGCTAAAGTAACAACATTGAAAAACACCATTACTGCCCATCCGTATCTACTCAATATATGTATGTGTCATGTCATGTTTTTATGTACAAATGTAGAATTTCTGATTGAAACAAATTCAATTTCAAATGACCAATATCACTTTCTTAGATATATATTACTTTTTGTTTAAAGGATTGTCCCTTTAAGTTATTTAAATTTATACCCTTGAAATTTATTTTTCTCTTTTTTTTTTGATGGAAAATTATACAATTTGCCATTTTGTGAAATCAAGTAAAAAGGGATGACCTAAAACACAGCAAGCGTAAACAATTGTCAAATGATAAAATTCAATTTAAAACTGCTACAAGATTAGAGATTTATTTAATTTAGAAAAAAGGACGAGTACTATACATGAGGTTAGTGCTTAAATTAATTAAATTTAATTATATTGTCGTGAAGGGATATATTTAAATGAATAAATTAGAGGTTTTTATTTTATTTTATTTTTTTAACTGCAATTTAAATTATTTTTTGTAAAATTTGCATTTTTAAGAAATAAAGTATGAATAAAAAAAGAACTTTTTTACAAAAACACTTTAAAATACTTTCATTTTGGTTATTCAGCTCAATTTCCTTTAAATTTTTCTTAATATCCTGTCATTAACCTAAAAAGTGTCTAGTCTCTATTAAATACATTCTAACAAATGCTTTTATCTAAAAAAAAAAAAATGCACAGTGGAAAATTTGTTGGGTAGAAAAACACATTCCCTTTAAAAAATCAATGAAAATTAGATTAAAATAATCTAACCCATAAAAACAGTTTTTATTAAAACGCTTTCTTTCCTTATGCATATGAGTTTTGAATATCTCCGTGACTGTGTGTGACTATCTTAAAATTAATCTTTGGTCACAACAACAAGTCCATGGACAAAGTTTCAGATCGATCGGATGAGGGGAAGTGAGGGTTCAATCTCTCCGTGACTGCGCGTGACTATGCTTGACTGTGCGTGACTATGTCAAAGTTAATCTTTTTTCACAGCAAGTATATCTACCAAGTTTCAGAATGATTGGATGAGGCGAAATCCGTTTTAAGTCTCTCCGTGACTGCGCGTGACCATGCGTGACTGTGCGTGACTAAGTCAAAGTTAATCTTTTTTTCACAGCAAGTATATGGACTAAGCTTCAGATGGATTGGATGAGGGCAAATGACATTTAGATCACTCCGTGACTGTGCGTGACTATCCCAAAATTAATCTTTTTTCACAACAAGGCTATGGGCCAAGTTTCAGATCAATTGGATAAGGGAGAATGGGGTTTACCCACGACAGACAGACAGACAGAGAGTATGAGTTAAAAGAAAGAATTTAAAAAAACTAAAAATGATAAAAAAAAAAAATTTTTTTTAAACATTTAATTTCGAAATATGAGGGCGGATTGATATTGAAGCTACCTAGCGCTAGATGGCAGCACAAACACAAAAACTTTTTTTTTAGATTGTGATCTATCAAATGTCACCCAAATTCATCGATTAGTTTATTTGTTGTAGTCGTTTGAAGTAAGTAACTTTTGTGTTTCTTGAAAAATGGAAAAAAAAACGAATTTCGTGCAGTGATTAAACACTATTATTTGAAAGGGAAAACGGCGAAAGAGACAAAAGAAAAGCTCGATAAACATTACAGTGAGTCTGCTCCGCCAGATTACATGGTAAAATATTGGATTGCTGAATTTAAACGCGGCCGAACAAGCACTGCAACAATACCATCAACAGGAAGGCCAAAAGAGGTGGTTACTGAAGAAAATATCAAGAAAATCCTCGATATCGTTATGAATGATCGCCGAGTCAAATTGCGTGAGATTGTTGAAATGGTAAACATATCATATGAACGTGTGTTCAACATTTTGCATGAACATTTGCATATGAAAAAGCTATCGGCAAGATGGGTGCCGCGTTTGCTCAGTGTCGAACAAAAACGAGTTCGACAGACCACTTCACAGCGGTGTTTGAACATGATAAAGCGTAATCCTGTTGATTTTTGGCGTCGATTAATAACTGTTGATGAAACGTGGGTCCACCACTACACACCTGAAATCAATCGAAACAATGGGTGGAAGCTGGTGGAAGTGCTCCGAAGAAGGCGAAGGCAGTGTAATCGAATCGGCAATGTTATGGCCACTGTATTTTGGGATGCACACGGAATATTGCTCATCGATTATCTTGAAAAAGGATCCACAATCACAGGAATGTATTATCGTGCATTATTGGATCAATTGATTGATGCAATCAAGAAAAAACGATCACATTTAAAGAAGAAAAAAGTGCTCTTTCTTCAAGACAACGCACCGGTTCACACAGCATTAGATACGATGCTAAAATTACATGAAATACACTTTGAATTGGTTGATCATTCACCTTATAGCCCAGATTTAGCTCCTAGTGACTTTTTCCTGTTTCCAAACTTGAAAAAATGGCTCGCAGGAAAAAGATTCATCTGAAACGAAGAAGTGATTACCGAAATTAACGCGTATTTCGAGGGGTTCCCGAAATCGTATTATTCAGATGGTATAAAAAAAGTTGGAATATCGTCTTACTAAGTGTGTCGAAGTAAAAGGAGACTATGTTGAGAAATAAATGGTTTTTGAAAATAAAAAATGTTTTTTCCTACTTAGGTAGCTTTAATATCAATCCGCCCTCGTTACTATAGGAAATTTTAAATTCAAGGCTTTAACTTCCCTTAAGTAATGGAACTTAAAATCTCTCAATTGAATAAAGGGGATAAAAATAAATAAAGAGATGTACTAAAAAAACAATATATTTGAAATGTTGAAACCTTTAATAAAATAAATCTGATAAAACGATAAAACGAAAGCGGATGTAATCTATAATATTTATAGGCAAGACGATTTCTTATGACCGATATAAAAATTTTAGTTACTATTTATTAGCCATATTTTTAGCTGTCCACAGATTTGCATTTAAAGTTGCTAAAACACATATCTAAGCTTCAAATAAAAAACTATACATTGCTGTGTTAGTGTTTATTAAATTTGTTTTGAATTGTGAATTGGCTAAAACTGATGAGAATACCCTTAGGCTCTAATAAAATTATTCATTATTATTTATTCTGTGAGTCAACAAATATTTATTTATATTTGAATGAAAAAATAAATTTTCCTTGAAATTGCACTCGAATTTTGAGGGCTGGGCTCTGCTAGTTATTATATAATAATGAAATAAAATTTGATATTTTTGGAAAATCAAAAGTAAATTGTATACCTAGGGACATAGATTCCTCAACCACTAAAATAAACTTAGTATATTTCATTTATGGTTGATAGGGCGTTTAACCAAAATCTTAAAGCGTGTTGATGAAATCGGTTTTATCCAAAACAACCTTATGAATCAAAAATATTTATTTTTCTCTGGTCCTAAATCAGATAAATCACTTCGAAAGATTACTAGCCCAGGGAAAAAAATTCGGGGAAATATTTTTCTACCGCTGATTCACAACTCGGGGTCATTGACTGGGGGGGGGGGGGGGGGCAGTATAGTAAAAACTTGACAAGGGTTTGGCGTTCTCAGGCCAAACATTTTTTATGACCTTTTATATTTTTGCTTTCTCTTGATATTTGTTTGCTTAGCTTGTCAGCTATAACCAAAGAACCTTTTATGATTTCATTCTTCAGCTAAATTGTAGCTAAGGTTTCAATAAAAAAATTTTATTAATATACTAGCTGTAACCCGATATGCTTCGCTACACCCATCGTAGCGAAATAAAAACTGTGAAAACATTTTGTAGAAAATTTTGGCCATTTTTAATTTTGTCGATTTTTGTATTTGCGACTTCAGATTTTGAAGATTTTTGATTTTGTCGAGTTTTTACTTTGGCGATTATTGTTGTTTGCGATTTTTGATTTTGTCGTTTTTTGTTTTTTGCGATTTTGATTTTTGGTGTTTGTTCATTTTGGCGATTTTTGTTATTCGAGTTTTTCGGTTTAGGCTATTTTTGATCTTGGTGTTTTTTTGTTGCGATTTTCGGTTTTAGCGATTTTTGATTTTGGCTATTTTTGATTTTGGCGATTTTTGTTATTCTCGATTTTCGGTTCTAGCAATTTCTGTTTTTTTTTTGGCGATTTTTGTTATTCGTGATTTTCATTTTTGACGATTTTTGACTTTGACGATTTTTGTTTTTTGTGATTTTTGATTTTGGTTATTCGCGATTTTCGGTTTTGGCGATTCCGCCTATTTTTCACGACTACTCACATTGGTAATTAATGAACTTGTCAAAAGATACAAGACTGTCATTTTCATAGTACTTCATATTTTTTTGTACAGAAAGTGCCACGTCCGTTGGTCCGATCCCGCCCAATTTTTGGGTAACTACTCTCATTAATAAATCATGAAATCACACAAAGTCCTAAGGTTTTCCCTACTATAGTACTCCAGTTATATGACATTAAATAGTTACTTTGTATGGGGGTGCCACACCCACTGGTCTGATCCCGCCCATTTCTTTTCCGAGTACTTACATACCAACTTATGAATTCACACAAAGTCTAAAGGTTTTCAAGATTATAGTACTCCAGTTATTAAAAAAAAATATATATAGCCTATTTTTCCATCCGGATAGGCAATTATCTACTGTAAACATTTCAAGACGATCGGTTCAGTGGTGTAGTCTCTTATTAACCACCAACATACGTACAAACAGACATTTGTCAGATCCATGTAAAAATTAATTTGGACTAATTGTATCGAATGAAATCTTCAAAAAATTGTCATGTTTTCCCCTTTTTGTTATCAATTTTCATAAATAACTCGTCAACAACTCCAAATTTCTGGCCATAAATGACTGAAAAAATAAGGCCAAAGACAATTCAAAATATTTTTGAGCACGCAGCAATGAAATACGTAATTTATATTTCGAAAAAAAAAAATTAAGCGCCCCGGTAGGTGAGTAGGTAGCGTGCTCGCCTATCATGCGGGGGTTGTGGGTTCGATTCCCACGAGAGGCTTTGGTCTGTCGCTGCAAAAACCAACGAAATGGTCTTTGAGACCCGCCTTATCCCTGGACCCAAATCAGAATACAAATTTACTTTGCATTGTAATTAATATAAATAAATAAAATAAAAATAAAATATCTCGAAAAAAACAATTTAACTTTGAAAAATATTATCTTTACTCGAGTTCTATGCATTGTAACTCTAACAAGTAAGAGTGTTAAATTCGGCTGTGCCGAATTTTTTGATACCCTCCACCTGAGTCTTTAATTTTTAATTTTTAATTTTTAATTTTTTATTTTTAATTTTTAATTTTTAATTTTTAATTTTTAATTTTTAATTTTTAATTTTTAATTTTTAATTTTTAATTTTTAATTTTTAATTTTTAATTTTTAATTTTTAATTTTTAATTTTTAATTTTTAATTTTTAATTTTTAATTTTTAATTTTTAATTTTTAATTTTTAATTTTTAATTTTTAATTTTTAATTTTTAATTTTTAATTTTTAATTTTTAATTTTTAATTTTTAATTTTTAATTTTTAATTTTTAATTTTTAATTTTTAATATTTAATTTTTAATTTTTAATTTTTAATTTTTAATTTTTAGTTTTTAATTTTTAATTTTTAATTTTTAATTTTTAATTTTTAATTTTTAATTTTTAATTTTTAATTTCTAATTTTTAATTTTTAATTTTTAATTTTTATTTTTAATTTTTAGTTTTTAATTTTTAATTTTTTATTATTAATTTTTAATTTTTAATTTTTAATATTTAATATTTAATTTTTAATTTTTGTGTTTTCCATTTTTCATTATTCATTTTTCAATTTTCATTTTCCAATTTCCATTTTTAATTTTTCATTTTCCATTTTCAATTTTTCAATTTTCAATATTCAATTTTCATTTTCCATTTTTCAATTTTCATTTTCAATTTTCCATTTTGCTTTTTCCATTTTTCAATTTTCATTTTCCATTTTTCAAGTTCCATTTTCCATTTTGCGTTTTCCATTTTCCATTTTTAATTTTTCATTTTTCAATTTTCATGTTCCATTTTCCATTTTTCATTTTCCAATTTCCAATTTCCATTTTTAAATTTTCAATTTTCATTTTCCATTTTTCATATTTCAGTTCTCGTTTCCCATTTTCCACTTACCATTTTCCATTTTTCATTTTTCAATTTTCATTTCCATTTTTCATGTTCCATTTTCCATTCTCCATTTTTCATTTTCTATTTTCCATTTTTCATTTTCCCTTTTCCGTATTTCATTTTCCATTTTTCATTTTCCATTCTCCATTTTTCATTTTCTTTTTTCCATTTTTCATTTTCCATTTTTAATTTCACATTTTTCAATTTTCTTTTTTCATTTTCCATTTTACATTTTATATTTTACATTTTACATTTTTCATTTTCTATTTTATATTTTACATTTTACATTTTACATTTTACATTTTACATTTTACATTTTACATTTTACATTTTTCATTTTACATTTTACATTTTACATTTTACATTTTACATTTTACATTTTACATTTTTCATTTTACATTTTACATTTTACATTTTACATTTTACATTTTACATTTTACATTTTACATTTTACATTTTACATTTTACATTTTACATTTTACATTTTACATTTTACAGTTTACATTTTACATTTTACATTTTACATTTTACATTTTACATTTTACATTTTACATTTTACAGTTTACATTTTACATTTTACATTTTACATTTTACATTTTCAGTTTACATTTTACGTTTTACTTTTTACATTTTACATTTTACATTTTACATTTTACATTTTACATTTTACATTTTACATTTTACATTTTACATTTTACATTTTACATTTTACATTTTACATTTTACATTTTACATTTTACATTTTACATTTTACATTTTACATTTTACATTTTACATTTTACATTTTACATTTTACATTTTACATTTTACATTTTACATTTTCCATTTTGTATTTTACATTCTACATTTTACATTTTAAATTTTAAATTTTACATTCTACATTTTACATTTTACATTTTACATTTTTCATTTTACATTTTACATTTTTCATTTTACATTTTACATTTTACATTTTACATTTTACATTTTACATTTTACATTTTACATTTTACATTTTACATTTTACATTTTACATTTTACATTTTACATTTTACATTTTACATTTTACATTTTACATTTTACATTTTACATTTTACATTTTACATTTTACATTTTACATTTTACATTTTACATTTTACATTTTACATTTTACATTTTACATTTTACATTTTACATTTTACATTTTACATTTTACATTTTACATTTTACATTTTACATTTTACATTTTACATTTTACATTTTACATTTTACATTTTACATTTTACATTTTACATTTTACATTTTACATTTTACATTTTACATTTTACATTTTACATTTTACATTTTACATTTTACATTTTACATTTTACATTTTACATTTTACATTTTACATTTTACATTTTACATTTTACATTTTACATTTTACATTTTACATTTTACATTTTACATTTTACATTTTACATTTTACATTTTACATTTTACATTTTACATTTTACATTTTACATTTTACATTTTACAGTAGTAAAAACTTGACAAGGGTTTGGCGTTCTCAGGCCAAACATTTTTTATGACCTTTTATATTTTTGCTTTCTCTTGATATTTGTTTGCTTAGCTTGTCAGCTATAACCAAAGAACCTTTTATGATTTCATTCTTCAGCTAAATTGTAGCTAAGGTTTCAATAAAAAAATTTTATTAATATACTAGCTGTAACCCGATATGCTTCGCTACACCCATCGTAGCGAAATAAAAACTGTGAAAACATTTTGTAGAAAATTTTGGCCATTTTTAATTTTGTCGATTTTTGTATTTGCGACTTCAGATTTTGAAGATTTTTGATTTTGTCGAGTTTTTACTTTGGCGATTATTGTTGTTTGCGATTTTTGATTTTGTCGTTTTTTGTTTTTTGCGATTTTGATTTTTGGTGTTTGTTCATTTTGGCGATTTTTGTTATTCGAGTTTTTCGGTTTAGGCTATTTTTGATCTTGGTGTTTTTTTGTTGCGATTTTCGGTTTTAGCGATTTTTGATTTTGGCTATTTTTGATTTTGGCGATTTTTGTTATTCTCGATTTTCGATTCTAGCAATTTCTGTTTTTTTTTTGGCGATTTTTGTTATTCGTGATTTTCATTTTTGACGATTTTTGACTTTGACGATTTTTGTTTTTTGTGATTTTTGATTTTGGTTATTCGCGATTTTCGGTTTTGGCGATTCCGCCTATTTTTCACGACTACTCACATTGGTAATTAATGAACTTGTCAAAAGATACAAGACTGTCATTTTCATAGTACTTCATATTTTTTTGTACAGAAAGTGCCACGTCCGTTGGTCCGATCCCGCCCAATTTTTGGGTAACTACTCTCATTAATAAATCATGAAATCACACAAAGTCCTAAGGTTTTCCCTACTATAGTACTCCAGTTATATGACATTAAATAGTTACTTTGTATGGGGGTGCCACACCCACTGGTCTGATCCCGCCCATTTCTTTTCCGAGTACTTACATACCAACTTATGAATTCACACAAAGTCTAAAGGTTTTCAAGATTATAGTACTCCAGTTATTAAAAAAAAATATATATAGCCTATTTTTCCATCCGGATAGGCAATTATCTACTGTAAACATTTCAAGACGATCGGTTCAGTGGTGTAGTCTCTTATTAACCACCAACATACGTACAAACAGACATTTGTCAGATCCATGTAAAAATTAATTTGGACTAATTGTATCGAATGAAATCTTCAAAAAATTGTCATGTTTTCCCCTTTTTGTTATCAATTTTCATAAATAACTCGTCAACAACTCCAAATTTCTGGCCATAAATGACTGAAAAAATAAGGCCAAAGACAATTCAAAATATTTTTGAGCACGCAGCAATGAAATACGTAATTTATATTTCGAAAAAAAAAAATTAAGCGCCCCGGTAGGTGAGTAGGTAGCGTGCTCGCCTATCATGCGGGGGTTGTGGGTTCGATTCCCACGAGAGGCTTTGGTCTGTCGCTGCAAAAACCAACGAAATGGTCTTTGAGACCCGCCTTATCCCTGGACCCAAATCAGAATACAAATTTACTTTGCATTGTAATTAATATAAATAAATAAAATAAAAATAAAATATCTCGAAAAAAACAATTTAACTTTGAAAAATATTATCTTTACTCGAGTTCTATGCATTGTAACTCTAACAAGTAAGAGTGTTAAATTCGGCTGTGCCGAATTTTTTGATACCCTCCACCTGAGTCTTTAATTTTTAATTTTTAATTTTTAATTTTTTATTTTTAATTTTTAATTTTTAATTTTTAATTTTTAATTTTTAATTTTTAATTTTTAATTTTTAATTTTTGATTTTTAATTTTTAATTTTTAATTTTTAATTTTTAATTTTTAATTTTTAATTTTTAATTTTTAATTTTTAATTTTTAATTTTTAATTTTTAATTTTTAATTTTTAATTTTTAATTTTTAATTTTTAATTTTTAATTTTTAATTTTTAATTTTTAATTTTTAATTTTTAATTTTTAATTTTTAATTTTTAATTTTTAATTTTTAATTTTTAATTTTTAATTTTTAATTTTTAATTTTTAATTTTTAATATTTAATTTTTAATTTTTAATTTTTAATTTTTAATTTTTAATTTTTAGTTTTTAATTTTTAATTTTTAATTTTTAATTTTTAATTTCTAATTTTTAATTTTTAATTTTTAATTTTTATTTTTAATTTTTAGTTTTTAATTTTTAATTTTTTATTATTAATTTTTAATTTTTAATTTTTAATATTTAATTTTTAATTTTTGTGTTTTCCATTTTTCATTATTCATTTTTCAATTTTCATTTTCCATTTTTCAATTTTCATTTTCAATTTTCCATTTTGCTTTTTCCATTTTTCAATTTTCATTTTCCATTTTTCAAGTTCCATTTTCCATTTTGCGTTTTCCATTTTCCATTTTTAATTTTTCATTTTTCAATTTTCATGTTCCATTTTCCATTTTTCATTTTCCAATTTCCAATTTCCATTTTTAAATTTTCAATTTTCATTTTCCATTTTTCATATTTCAGTTCTCGTTTCCCATTTTCCACTTACCATTTTCCATTTTTCATTTTTCAATTTTCATTTCCATTTTTCATGTTCCATTTTCCATTCTCCATTTTTCATTTTCTATTTTCCATTTTTCATTTTCCCTTTTCCGTATTTCATTTTCCATTTTTCATTTTCCATTCTCCATTTTTCATTTTCTTTTTTCCATTTTTCATTTTCCATTTTTAATTTCACATTTTTCAATTTTCTTTTTTCATTTTCCATTTTACATTTTATATTTTACATTTTACATTTTTCATTTTCTATTTTATATTTTACATTTTACATTTTACATTTTACATTTTACATTTTACATTTTACATTTTTCATTTTACATTTTACATTTTACATTTTACATTTTACATTTTACATTTTTCATTTTACATTTTACATTTTACATTTTACATTTTACATTTTACATTTTACATTTTACATTTTACATTTTACATTTTACATTTTACATTTTACATTTTACATTTTACATTTTACATTTTACAGTTTACATTTTACATTTTACATTTTACATTTTACATTTTACATTTTACAGTTTACATTTTACATTTTACATTTTACATTTTACATTTTCAGTTTACATTTTACGTTTTACTTTTTACATTTTACATTTTACATTTTACATTTTACATTTTACATTTTACATTTTACATTTTACATTTTACATTTTACATTTTACATTTTACATTTTACATTTTACATTTTACATTTTACATTTTACATTTTACATTTTACATTTTACATTTTACATTTTACATTTTACATTTTACATTTTACATTTTCCATTTTGTATTTTACATTCTACATTTTACATTTTAAATTTTAAATTTTACATTCTACATTTTACATTTTACATTTTACATTTTTCATTTTACATTTTACATTTTACATTTTACATTTTACATTTTACATTTTACATTTTACATTTTACATTTTACATTTTACATTTTACATTTTACATTTTACATTTTACATTTTACATTTTACATTTTACATTTTACATTTTACATTTTACATTTTACATTTTACATTTTACATTTTACATTTTACATTTTACATTTTACATTTTACATTTTACATTTTACATTTTACATTTTACATTTTACATTTTACATTTTACATTTTACATTTTACATTTTACATTTTACATTTTACATTTTACATTTTACATTTTACATTTTACATTTTACATTTTACATTTTACATTTTACATTTTACATTTTACATTTTACATTTTACATTTTACATTTTACATTTTACATTTTACATTTTACATTTTACATTTTACATTTTACATTTTACATTTTACATTTTACATTTTACATTTTACATTTTACATTTTACATTTTACATTTTACATTTTACATTTTACATTTTACATTTTACATTTTACATTTTACATTTTACATTTTACATTTTACATTTTACATTTTACATTTTACATATTACATTTTACATTTTACATTTTACATTTTACATTTTACATTTTACATTTTACATTTTACATTTTACAGTTTACATTTTACATTTTACATTTTCATTTTACATTTTACATTTTACATTTTACGTTTTACTTTTTACATTTTACATTTTGCATTTTACATTCTACATTCTACATTTTACATTTTAAATTTTACATTTTACATTTTACATTTTACATTTTACATTTTACATTTTACATTTTACATTTTACATTTTACATTTTACATTTTACATTTTACATTTTACATTTTACATTTTACATTTTACATATTACATTTTACATTTTACATTTTACATTTTACATTTTACATTTTACATTTTACATTTTACATTTTACATTTTACATTTTACATTTTACATTTTACATTTTACATTTTACATTTTACATTTTACATTTTACATTTTACATTTTACATTTTACATTTTACATTTTACATTTTACATTTTACATTTTACATTTTACATTTTACATTTTACATTTTACATTTTACATTTTACATTTCACATTTTACATTTTACATTTTACATTTTACATTTTACATTTTACATTTTACATTTTACATTTTACATTTTACATTTTACATTTTACATTTTACATTTTAAATTTTACATTTTACATTTTACATTTTACATTTTACATTTTACATTTTACATTTTACATTTTACATTTTACATTTTACATTTTACATTTTACATTTTACATTTTACATTTTACATTTTACATTTTACATTTTACATTTTGCATTTTACATTTTACATTTTACATTTTACATTTTACATTTTATATTTTACATTTTACATTTTACATTTAACATTTTGCATTTTGCATTTTACATTTTACATTTTACATTTTACATTTTACATTTTACATTTTCCATTTTCCATTTTCCATTTTCCATTTTCTGTTTTTCATTTTCCATTTTCCATTCTCCATTTTCCATTTTTCATTTTCCATTTTTCATTTTTGTTTTCATTTTTTCTTTCATATTGGCGATTTTTTATTATAACGTGATAACGATAAAAAATATGTGGCAATACTACTAACATGAGCTTTGTTATTGTGTTCTTGGTATTGTTAATATATGTATATGCATAATTTTTTTGTGGCATTTTTTTGTGTTGTACAGTTATTATGTTGAACCACTAAACTGTTACAACAAACACACTGGATTTTGTGTTTTTTTAGAGGTATCTACATATTTTTGCTCGTATCTAATAACGATGATGCCCGATTTAGCCAATTTTCAATACCATCCTGCTGGGAATTATGGCAAATGATATTATTGTAGCTTTATCCAGTAAGATTGCTTTTTTTGTGAATGAGAGTGATTTCAACAGACAGACGGACATCGCTATATCGACTCAAGCTGTGATAAGGATCAAGAATATATATACTTTATGGGGTCGGAAATTAGTTTTTCGATGCGTTACAAACGGAATGACAAACATATATATACCCACTGTCACTGACGTGTGGAGGATATAAAAAAGTATATATCACATATTTTTAGCGTAGTTAACCATTTTTAAAATACATATTTCCTAGTGTATCATATGTTTCTTTCGTTTCCATACTATACGCGATTGGAACCAGAGTTTTTTTTTTATTGGTCTTATGCAGTAAAACCGATTTCAAACTACACACTTCCATTTTTCGCTTTTAATTGAATGTTTATACATGAAAAACTAAGCAAATAAGCGTTAAGATAAGGAAAAATTATAAAAAAAGTTTGGCCTGAAAACGCCAAACACGTTGGATGTTGTACTATACCAGCCTAGTACTTTCACCCTGAGTTAGAATTTCTCACCCCCCAGACACTGAGCCCGAAAATTTTCCACAATGTTATAAGCCTCTTTGACCAAAAAGTTTAAATTTAGAGGGAAGTTGTTCGATTAATTACAATGTTGTTTAACATGAGCTGTTATATTTAAAATGCACTAAAAGCGCTGAAAAAGAAAAACGATCGCTAAATGGAGCAAAAGCGCTTTTTAAGTAGTTAAAAGTAGATAAGTTGGCATCGCTGCGTAGAGTCTTAAATGTGATATATTTAGTTGTAGGACACCTCTGCTCTTCATTTCGTTGGGTGTTTTAGTGGTCTTTGTTTCTTTAGGTTTGTTTCTTTTCTTATATTCATTTAGTTATCATTGTTATTCCAGGTCTTGCTTGTTCATCTGCCTTTTCATTACCTTCATAACCACCATCTCCTGATACCCATATAAGTGTTAAGTTATACAGTTCTGTCTGCTGGTTCAGGTCATTATGTGATTCAGCGATAGTAAACGGTTTTATTCAGTGCTTTCATTAGAAATAGTCACCTTAGGTATATTTAGTCCTTTACTGGTTTTCTTTGCAAGAACTTGTGAAGATTGTAACTACAATCTTTATACAGGGATATATGAAGTTTGCACCTGCATCCGTATACTCCAGCTCTTATTCCATCAGAGTATTTCGATCTTGTCAGATAAAGGACTAATTGATCTACATTATTTTGATAGTTTACATCTTTTGTTTTTTAACTTTGCCCACTTGATTGGAATGTAGGTAAAGTTTTTGAACAGACATTTTGTTATAAAGTTAAACTTTTGCTTTTCAAAATGTCCCACTGTGTGTCGTGCTGCTATTTTAATTTAAATTTGCATAAAATTGTAGATACGAGTATTTTCTTTTGTCATTCAAAATCATTTTTTTGTCGCAAAATGTTTGTTGTTTTGTAACAATAAGTTGTGTCCTTTTTTTTTTCATTGTATTCCTCCGTTTTTTTCGTTTCAGACATGTACGTGAGGCGACCGGGATTAATGTGGATATGCGTATTGGTATTCACACTGGCAATGTTCTATGTGGTGTTTTGGGTTTGCGTAAATGGCAATTTGATGTTTGGAGTGACGATGTTACTTTGGCAAATCATATGGAAAGTGGTGGTGTTGCTGGGTGAGTACTTTTTGTAATTTGTTACTGCTATGGTCGGCAAAAGATATATAAATGTTTTCCATAATAGATAAAAAAAACACATTTTTAAGTGTCTAATTGTCTTTTTAAATATTAGAGCTTAGAAATTCTGGGCAATGCTATTAAGAGTTCAGTTGTTAGTACTAATTTGAAAAAAATCCCTTTTTTTATAAATATGCTTTAGTTAAAGAGATACGAGGGCGGCTCAATAAGTCTGTGACTTTTAGAATGAAACACAGTTTTTTTTTGCAGAAAAAAAAAATTATTTTTCAACATAATCTCCTTTTAGCTCAATACACTTAGTCCAACGTTTCTCCAATTTTTGTATCCCTTCCAAAAAATAGGATTTTTCAATGTCCATAAAATAGGCACTTCTTTGATCAATAATGTCATCGTTGAAGCTAAATCTCTTTCCAGCGAGCCATTTCTTTAAGTTTGGAAGTAGGAAATAGTCACTGGGGGGCTAAATCCGGAGAATGTGGCGGATGAGGTACCAATTCGTAGCCCTATTCATGGAATTTTGCCATCGAGACCGCACACGTGTGCACTCGTGCATTATCTTAATGAAAAAGAACTTCTTTCTTGGCCATATGAAGTCGTTTTTTTTAAATCCTCGTAAAATCGGTCCAATAAGTTGGAATAATATTCGCCGTTTATTGTTTTTCCCTTTTGTAATAGATGTGGATTATCCCGCGTGCATCCCAAAAAACTGTTGCCATCACCTTATTGGCCGACAAATTTATCCTGGCCTTCTTCGGAGCCGGTTCACCCGGAGAAACCCATTGTTTAGACTGCTGCTTGGTCTCCGGAGTGTTGTAATGGATCCATGTTTCATCCACAGTTACAAAACTCCACAAAAACTCATTCGAATTACGGTTAAACAACTCCAAACAATCCATTGAAGTTGTCACACGATTACGTTTATGGTCAATTGAGAGCAAACGCGGCACCCATCTTGCAGACAGCTTTCTTAAACCCAACTGATAATTTAAAATCGAAACCACACTGCCATATGAAATGCCTATGGCACCAACAATCACACGCACTTTTACTCTTCGATCGGCCAACACCATATCGTGGATATTTTAGACATTTTCGGGTGTATTGACCTCAATTGGCCGTCCAGAAAGTTCAGGGTCATTTGTATTTGTGCGATCGCAACGAAAGTCAGTAAACCACTTTTTTACCATTGAAATCGATGTTGCAGAGTCGCCATAGTATTTATCAAGCTTTTTCTTAGTTTGATTGACGGTTTTTTTTTCGCAAAAAAATTCGAAATTCACTTTTTTCCATTTTTAAAACAAACCAAGAGGTTGTATGTTTTGAACAGCTGTTAAACGCAAAATAAATGACGGAACTTGCCCAAAATTTTATAGCAGTCTATTAACAGATGGTACTTGATGGGAGCAGTGTTGAAGTTCGAAAAGTCACGGACTTATTTATTCGCCCTCGTAACACATAACGTATGCACACTGATATATGGAGAAGTTTAAAAATGCTATAAGGAACGCGTTGTTAACAATATTTTTTTTGCAGTAAATATAACAGTAAAACAGTAATCAGTAAAAAATCACAAAAAGTCTCTTTTTGAGTTTGAGCGTCGTAAAAAAAAACTTTTATAGAAAATTGTTCAAAAATGATTATAAATCATCACAGTGGAGAATAAAATAAAAATAAATGGAAAACCTGGCTCAAGCGTGAAATGTCGGTGATAAAACTCGAAAATTCGAAATAAATTATAAGCTAAAACTATATGAGTCATAAACATTGGCAAGAGTAAAGTAATGCGATGCAACACCGCGAATAAAAACAAATTCCGCATAGCAAATACTGAATTGGAAGAGGTCACGTCATTCTGCTACCTGGGTAGCATTTTAAAAAATACAGGTGGTTCCAGCAATGATTTTGCGTACCGAATATCTAAAGCTAATCAAGCATTCGGCACCCTCCGGTCGATATGGAAATCTTCCGCAATATCCAGGCACACTAAGGTAAACATCTTTAACTCTTGTGCCAAATCTGTGGTCCTTTATGCGTGCGAGACGTGGAACACAACAGAACACGATATAAACTCCCTACAAGTGTTTGTTAATCGATGTCTCCGAAGAATACTAAAAGTTTTTTGGCCTAACACCATATCCAATTCAGAACTTTGGAGACAAACAAACCAGCGGGCAATCCATATTGAAATAATGAATCGCAAGTGGCGCTGGATTGGTCACACGCTGCGCAGGCCTCCAGACGACGTTGCTAAAATCGCCATTGAGTGGAACCCACATGGTAGGACGAGAAGAGTAGGCAGACCGTCTCACACATATGAATATAGAAGTCATATCTACTGATCAAAGCTGGGCAGAAGTGAAGAGAATATCATCCAACCGGACCGAACGGAATAAATTCGTTGTGGCCCTTTTTTCCCAATAGGAACCACAGGACATAATATATATATATATATGGTGGAAAATAGTGCCCTTAGTTGGAAGAAAGATTAGAATGCCACTAAAATAATCCATGAGTATTGAAAAATTAACAAAAAACAGTTAGGAAAATTATAGTCGGTCTAGACTGACGATCCTTTACCATGTATTTAGAGAAAGGAGCTTCCATATTAAATCCAGTAACATTTACCGATTAGTTTTGAATTTAGAATATCATTTGACAATTTTTTATTTAAGCGATTTTTGATTTTGAAGATTTTAGTTTTTTTGTGATTTTCGTATTTCGTGATTTTCAGTTTTGGCATTTTTGAATTTGCCGATTCCGCCCATATTCTCCACGTCTACTCACATAGGTAATTAATGTACTTATCAAAAGTTTCATGGCCGTCGCTTTTATAGTACTTGATATTTTATGTATAAGAGGTGCCACGCCCACTGATTCTATACCGCACATTTTATATCTGAATACTCACATTAATATCTGATGCACTCGTACAAAGTGTCAAGACTTTCCCTTTTATAGTACTCCAGTTAAATGATATATATTTACTTTGTATGGGCGGTGCCACGCCCACTGCTCCGACCGCATCCATTTCTTGTTCGACTAACCGCATTAATAACTTATGGGCTCACGCAAAGCCCTTAGGTTCTCACTATGACAGATATATGACATTTAATAATGGGTCCGCCATCTAACGTTTTTTTTTTTCAACTAGTGCTTATTTCGTGTATGGTAGTAGTAGTTTTTTTTTATAGCATTTTCAAAAAAAAAAAGTTATTTGGCGGACCCTTTATTATCCTATCCCGCCAATTTACGACATGGCTACTAACATTAATAACAGATGACCTCACACAGTTTTGCAAAGCTCTTTCTATCATAGTACTGAATATATATGATATTAAAAATTAACTTTGTATGGGAGGTGTCACGGCCACTAACAAGTGTTTTTATACCCTCCATACCACTGTGCAGAGGGTATATATCAGTTTGTCCTTCCGTTTGTAACGCATCGAAAATGAATTTCCGACCCCATAAAGTATATCTGTTATTGATCCCTATAACAACTAGAGTTGATATCGCGACGTCCGTCCGTCTGTCCATCTGGCCGTCTCACTGTGGCGCCCGTAGAGCAAACGAGGTTGCAAAAATCAAAATTTTCATGTGCGCCGACGAAGTTTTGAATAAACCCATGTTATAGGAAACTTTTCAACGATTTCCAATATGCTACTCTTAATAATATCACATTTTTAGTTTAGAAGATATAACCGTTCAAAGTTGACCGACTTTCGGTTTTCAAAAAAACACAATTTTTAGTCAATTTGTTGCGATTTCAGGTGTAATATCACGAAAAATAGGTAACGAATCGCCTTATTTTTTCTTTATATTGATTGATGTATTTATTAAATGTATAATGATAAAAAAAAATTAACTGTTTGCTTTGTGTTTCTCCTGGTAAATCACTATTTAAAAACTATCCGTTTTTTCACTATTTTTCAACTTTGACGGAAAATAAAAAAAATCTATATTTTTCTATATTTGCCATATTTGCAAAACATGTTCTTTGATTATTTCTTTACATCATAATTCAAAAGGTTTTATCTGCCCGTACGTACCCGTTTGGCTTCTAGAGGTAAAAAAGGTTAAAAAGACATGGTTGCAGAAATTGTTTGGCGTGCATCCCTTACATGTTTTGACTGACAGTAGTTTGATCTAATAGTTTGAAAATTGCATTTTAAGTCGGTTGTCTACCTGTGAGCCTCTGCCAAAGTCTATTCCCAATATTCTGTTACAGACCTCCAGGTAGGCACAAATCTTATTTAGACACGAGCATAATATCAAAATTGCATAATTCAGCCTAAGTCCATATGTATGCAGGGAACAGGTAAATTTTTAGGCATTGTAGCATAAGCCTATATATTGCAAAATAAGCATAATGCCTGGATTAGTCTACGACTGAAAGTTGGCGCAACAAGTACTGAAACCATGGCGTTAAACAATTTAAAATTATTTGAACTGTTTAGAAGGTCAACCACACCAAAGTTTTTCACGGAAGCTGCTTTAGAAGAACTTGATAGCTTATACGGAAATATTGAGAGAAGCGAAATTATAAAAAATAATTTTTATCTGATATATGCAAATATTAAGGCAAAATGGGTGAAATCTAATCGAACCATTCAGAACTTCAACTCCAAATACGAGGACTGGCTTAATGAAGACACCATCCTGGATATATTGGCAGTAGATAAACCCACCACATCAACCAGAGGAGCAAAAGGAAGGCAAAAAAAAAGTATTGAGGAGTGTTCAATTTTCACAAGAAAGAGGAAACTTGCCGATGCCAACAATGACTTGACCACGAAGCATTTATCGGACGCGCTGTCTATTAAATATACAAATGATAGTGAAAGAGTTAGGTCGCAGATTACAAAATGTGTTGCTGATGCAAGCCCACTGCGACTAAAAAGGATTAAGGAAAGCATTCCCACGCCCACAAACGCACACATTAAAAAGTATGGTTCCGAAGAAGCCTTGGCCTTGTTTATGGACTTACAACTTTCCAAAGAAAAATATGAGATACTACGGGCATCCTTGATGCGACACGGGGTTGACGTTTTACCAGGATACAAGCATATTACGCAAGCCAAAATAAATTCACGACCACTGCATACGGAGTTTACGGAAGTCTCAGTGAAAGCAAATCTGCAGGATCTCATGGGCCATACAGCAAGACGGTTGTTGGAGAGTCTTCCTGAAAATGAGGTGAAAATTCTTCCTGAGAAACTGACATTGATCAGCAAATGGGGCTGCGATGGATCATCCGGACAAAGCGTTTATAAGCAAAGGATATCTTCCGATGACGCCACAATATCGGACGGAAATATGTTTATGGCATCTTTTGTTCCTTTGCGGCTAAAATCTGATGTTTCCCTACACTGGAAAAATCCACGTCCGTCATCAGTGCATTATTGCCGACCAATAATGTTTCAGTTTGCAACGGAATCGGCAGAAATCATAAGGACCACGGTGAAGTACATTGAAGAACAAATAAGCAAGATTAAGCCTACAAAGCTGCAAATTGGAGAAGGAAAATATATTGAATGCAATTACGAGTTCCACCTGACCATGGTTGACGGAAAAGTCGTAAACGAACTGACAGGAACAACCTCAACATTGTCATGCCCGATTTGCAAAAAGAGTCAGAAGAACTTTGGTAATTTAAACGATTCTACAAACGATTAGAATTACGAATATGGAATGTCACCATTGCACGCACGGATAAGGTGTATGGAGTTCTTGCTAAAACTGTCGTATACCCTACCACAAGAGGAGGAAAACTTCGATGAAAATACATCAATAAAGGATAAGGAAAAGATCAGAAAGAAGCAAATACAGGATGCTTTTTTTAAACAAGTTGGACTAAAAGTTGACTGTCCCAAGCACGGATACAGTAACTCAAACGATGGAAACACTTCTAGGAGATTTTTTGAAAATGATGAGGCAGTAACTAGAATCACTGGAATTGACAATCAAATCGTGAAAAGATTGGGAACGATCTTGAATGTTTTAAACTGCAAAGAAAATGTCAATTCTACAAAATATGGAGAATATGCATGAAAACTGCATCTCTTTTAGCAGAAATGTATCCACAGAAGAAGTTGACTCCGACCGTCCATAAAATATTGGCGCTTGGCAAAGATATAATTGAGTACCAGCCTTTGCCAATTGGAGAGCTTTCTAAAGAAGCACAGGAGTCTCTTAACAAATTTTATAAAAAAATATAGTGAAGAACACATTCAAAGCAACAAGGGTAAGGCAAAATGAGGACCTCTTCAACATGTTGGCAGCATCTTCCGATCCATTTATTTCTTCCCTGCGGCATGTGAAGTCACGAATAGAGTTAGAAAATAATTATAGATTGGAAATGATTAGTCTTTTAGATATACCTTCTCTTACGAATTGTGATGAATATTTTACAGAAAATTGAAAAAATAAATTTAAAAAATAAGTAATTATACCCTATACCACTATGTGGTTTGGGTATAATGACTTTGTGCTGCTGTTTGTAACAACCAAAAATATTTGACCTAGACCCATCTTTAATTATACCGATCGAATCAGAATCACTTTCTGAGTTGATTTAACAATGTCCGTCCGTCCGTCCGTCCGTCTGTGTGTCCATGTAAAGCTTGTAATCAAACTGCAGGTCGCAAATATGTATGTATTTTGATAAAATTTGGTACATAAGCTTTTATCGGCCATGGGATGAACGCTATTGAAATTGGTGAGAATCGGTCCATGTTCAGACCTAGCCCCCATACAAATTACCCATATTAAATCGACATAAATTGCCATAAGATCCAAATTGTCATATAGATCTTACTCAAATTGGGTTTGTATGCGTTCATTACATCCATTAATGAGTAGTCCAAAAATGATCCCTTTGACCCCATATGGAGCTGCTTCCCGATCTTCACTTAAATCTATTAAAAAAACAAAAATATTGCACTGATTCTTCTCAAATTTTGTTTGTATATATTTTTGCAAAATACAAGAGACTTTACCAAACATGATCAGGATCGGTCCATTTTTGGACCAAGTCCCTATATAGATATAGCATCCGATATGAACTTTTTCATATCTGCAGCCAAAAAAATTAATAAAAATCCCACTCAAATTGGGTTTTTGCTTATTTTCTATGTCCAGTTAGTTGGGCCTAAGAGATAGGGTCTCTAAACGCATGGTATAGGGTATCGTATAGTCGGTCTAGACCGACTATAATTTTCTTACTTGTTTTTTTTTAATTTGTTGTGTAATAATTTAAAACATAAAACCGTAAAGAAAAAAAATAAAAACAATCTAAAAATTTAAAAATAATTTTTTTTAGTTACCATAAAATTGATTTTTCTACAAATTTTAACTTTGATAACCCATTACAAAGCGTAGCACCCTTTCCAAACGCTCATTTCATAGGCTGAACAGTTATCTATCATATGCTGCTTAAACTGTTCAATTATGTTATTCGGTTCAAAAGATATGATTTTTGCAACGAAAAAACTCAAATGGCGCCACTTTGCGTCGTTAAAAAAAACTTTTAAAGAAAATTGTTCAAAAATTATTATAAATCATCACAGCGGAGAATAAAATAAAAATAAATGGAAAACCTGGTTCAAGCGCTAAATGTCGGCGACAAAAATCGAAAATTCGAAATAAATTATAAGCTAAAACTATATGGGCCATAGTGCAAAATAGTGCCCTGAGTCGGAAGGAAGATTATAATGCCACCAAAACAATCCAAGGGCATTGAAAAAATAAGAAAAGACAATTAGGAAAATTATAGTCGGTCTAGGCTAACGATCCTTTACCATATATTTAGAGAAAGGAGCTTCCAAATTAAATCCGGCAACATTTACCGATTAGTTTTGAATTTAGATTATCATTTGACAATTTTTTATTTGAGCGATTTTTGACTGTGAAGATTTTAGTTTTTTGCGATTTTTGAATTTCGTGATTTTCAGTTTTGGCATTTTTGAATTTGCCGATTCCGCCCATATTTTCCACGTCTACTCACATAGGTAATTAATGTACTTATCAAAAGTTTCACGGCCGTCGCTTTTATAGTACTTGATATTTTATGTATAAGAGGTGACACGCCCACTGATTCTATACCGCCCATTTTATATCTGAATACTCACATTAATATCTGATGGACTCGTACAAAGTGTCAAGACTTTCCCTTTTATAGTACTCCAGTTAAATTATATATATTTACTTTGTATGGGCGATGACACGCCCACTGCTCCGACCGAGTCCATTTTTTGTTCGACTAACCGCATTAATAACTTATGGGCTGACGCAAAACCCTTAGGTTCTCACTATGACAATACTCCAGATATATGACATTTAATATTATCCTATCCCGCCAATTTACGACATGGCTACTAACATTAACTAACAAAGCTCTTTCTATCATAGTACTGAATATATATCAATATGTATGGGAGGTGTCACGGCCACTAAAAAGTGTTTTTATACCCTCCATACCACTGTGCAGAGGGTATATATCAGTTTGTCCTTCCGTTTGTAACGCATCGAAAATGAATTTGCGACCCCATAAAGTATATCTGTTATCCCTATAAGAACTAGAGTTGATATAGCGATGTCCATCCGTCCGTCTGTCCATCTGGAAGTCTGTCTGTCCATTGAAATCACGCTCATTCGCAAAATAGAACATTTGCCTAGTAAAATTAAGATAATATTGTTGGTGATTATTTCGAGCTGGTTGGTATTTAAAATCGGGTAAATCAGACATCATTGTGTCAAGATATGGCCTCTAGAAAATGCTAAAAATTCAGTGTGTTTATTGTAATAATTCGTAACTTTTTCAAATATTTTTTTTAAATTTTTTATAAATAGTGTCATAAGTCGAGATATTAACGTAAAGATAAAACCCAGGTGGAGGGTACAAAGGATTCGGCATGGACGAATTTAACACTCTTTTTTTCTTGTCAAATGACTACATTGTAGTTTTTCCACTTTCAGATATTGTTTTTAATACAATAAATCATTACAAAGTTAAAATTGAAAAAAAAAAATAACGACATTGTATCCCAAAGGGTTAAGACCAAAAGCTCGTGCGGGGGATGTAAATTAAACCCATTGTTCTCATTTTAAAAACTTTGAATGAATTCAAATGAATTATAATTTTCATTTAATTGTTGTTCTTTTTCGTATATTTTGATAACAGTTTACTTTCGTAAGTGGCAAGGAAATAAGTTTTTGTCATAAATACCGGAATTCATTTAATAAAGAAACTTAATGCATCACAAAACCAGGATGTGTGAAAGTGATACTTTCATACTGTTTGTAATTGTTTTAACTTTTTTGTTGTTATTTTCCGGTGGGTTTGTTATGTGATGTAGAGACAATACTTTTAATTAGTTTATGTCAAGGAAATATTAATATTTTTCCTGCTTAATGTCGCAGAGTAAATATAAGTTAAGTAGTAATTATATACACAAGACAATTTATTTTAAAGAAAACACAAGTATAAAGCTAGGCCAGTGAGGGGCAACAGTGGCCCTCCACGCTCTGATCCAGAATATTTTACAGAAAAAATTAATTCAGTAAAATTTTGAATAAAAGATTTAATTACAAAACCGACATAAAGATGGCGCAACCTGTATATGTATTAGGGTGGCCCTTCATTATATGGAGGGAAAAAAGTGTTCGAATTTAAAATCTATCCCCCCTAGAAATATGCGAATAGCAAAAAAACTGAGAAATATAAAGTTTTGGGTCAATCAAAGAAAATTTAGAGGTGCCTTAACGCGACTGAAAATTTCAAATGTGTTTATATGGGGAGAAAAAGATTTTTTTTTCAGACTTTACGAAATTTTCGTTCTATAGTTTAACTTTTTCGACAAGTTGTTATATGAATCGATATCAGTACTAAATTATCTTTTCAAAAAGCTATATAACTTCAAAATCGAATAAAAACTCGCCAAGAAATAACAAATGCCCTAGACCACTTTTGTTCCAAAAAACTCTAGGTCGTGAAATGTGATGAACATTTTTTCAACTTTAACATATCTATTAAAGCCATAATTTTTTTTGGTCTCTATACCTATGAGCACTCAGACATGAAGTGTTATTTTATTACCACGTTTTTAACCTATTGCGCAAAGAGACGAAAGATGGAAAATTTTTTGATAACATTTTGTAAACTCCTTTTTAAGTTTTAAAAAATTTTCTTAAACAAAATTTCAAAAAATCGATCTGGCGCTTTAAAGTTTTGTTAAATATATGTTAGAGATTAACTGTGTGAGTTTGTAAGTAAATTCCTCTGCCAGAATTTTTTTACAACGAATTTTTTTTTTCAGATTTCGAGAAACATTAGTTTATTGTGAAATATTCAGTAAATACTTTGTATGTACTATGTAGGATAGTGCTGAGTCATCGCCCCCATATACGAAGGATATTGGATATATCCAATACATGGAAATTTTCTGTATCCAATTGGTTGGACCTAACAGATAGCATTTTTAACGCATGGTATAGGTTATCGTCGGTCTAGACCGCCTATAATTTTCTTGTTTTAATATAAACTTTTTGAAGTTAAAAAAAAAACGCTAAAAGCACTTAAATAGGAAAACGGAAAGCGCTAATTTAGCACTTTTTTCTAAAAGGCGCTAAATGGAAAAATACCCTCTTTGGGTCGACAAAAAGCGTTAAAGTGGCATTGGCGCTATTTTCTTTTGGAAATTGCAAACAAAAAGCTAGGCTGAAAGAGATTTAACTCCAACAAAAATCATTGTTTTGAGGTCCTTGAGAAATACTAAAAAAAATTAAGATACTTTAGAAATCTGTGTGGATATGTATATCTTGCCACATGATTCTGGAATCATAACTTATAGACGTTTTCGAGTAAAGTACAAAAGTCAGTGGATGACATTAAAATCAAAGCAGCTGTTACTCAGGGAAATATCCTAGGTCCTATTTTGTATTTAGTTTTTACTTCTGATATACCAACGGACCACTTTAACGGACCCCGCTGATTATTGGGACCACCGGTTTCTAACGACATTTTAATTGTTGAAAATAGCTTTGTTTGATTTTAAGATTTGTATACTTAGCAGATCCAATAAATAAAATAAGCATAAATAAAAAAATATATATCTTTTTAATGATTGAGTTTGAAATTGTTCAGGCTCAAGATCAAATGTTTTTACTTTAAATAAAGCAAAAGCATTAGCACATTTGTTTCAAAAATTGATCTATGTATATTCTGCATGACAGGTTATACAGCTGTTTCGGGAAGAGTCACCAACCCTCATCAGTAACCAAAAGCAGTAGATAGTTTGTTTGGTAAAAAGTTAAATTCATATATATTTGCTGAAAACAACCAAATGAGAATTCAAGCAAAAGTTATACTATTTAAGCCTCTTCCAATATAACAAACTAAAAATAGAACAACTTTGAAACAAATATGATTGTATACGAGTACACATTGCATACTACAATATACATGTTTGTTTTTGTCTTGAAAAAACAAGAAAAACAATTTGTTTTTGCTAAACTTACATTTAGCGTTAACGGCGTGCCCTCCGTATTTTTAATTTTATTATTTTTTATAAAAATAAAAAATCTTATTTTCGATCTTTATCAATTTAATGATTGAGTTTGAAATTGTTCAGGCTCAAGATCAAATGTTTTTACTTTAAATAAAGCAAAAGCATTAGCACATTTGTTTCAAAAATTGATCTATGTATATTCTGCATGACAGGTTATACAGCTGTTTCGGGAAGAGTCACCAACCCTCATCAGTAACCAAAAGCAGTAGATAGTTTGTTTGGTAAAAAGTTAAATTCATATATATTTGCTGAAAACAACCAAATGAGAATTCAAGCAAAAGTTATACTATTTAAGCCTCTTCCAATATAACAAACTAAAAATAGAACAACTTTGAAACAAATATTTTTAGTTTGTTATATTGGAAGAGGCTTAAATAGTATAACTTTTGCTTGAATTCTCATTTGGTTGTTTTCAGCAAATATATATGAATTTAACTTTTTACCAAACAAACTATCTACTGCTTTTGGTTACTGATGAGGGTTGGTGACTCTTCCCGAAACAGCTGTATAACCTGTCATGCAGAATATACATAGATCAATTTTTGAAACAAATGTGCTAATGCTTTTGCTTTATTTAAAGTAAAAACATTTGATCTTGAGCCTGAACAATTTCAAACTCAATCATTAAATTGATAAAGATCGAAAATAAGATTTTTTATTTTTATAAAAAATAATAAAATTAAAAATACGGAGGGCACGCCGTTAACGCTAAATGTAAGTTTAGCAAAAACAAATTGTTTTTCTTGTTTTTTCAAGACAAAAACAAACATGTATATTGTAGTATGCAATGTGTACTCGTATACAATCATATTTGTTTCAAAGTTGTTCTATTTTTAGTTTGTTATATTGGAAGAGGCTTAAATAGTATAACTTTTGCTTGAATTCTCATTTGGTTGTTTTCAGCAAATATATATGAATTTAACTTTTTACCAAACAAACTATCTACTGCTTTTGGTTACTGATGAGGGTTGGTGACTCTTCCCGAAACAGCTGTATAACCTGTCATGCAGAATATACATAGATCAATTTTTGAAACAAATGTGCTAATGCTTTTGCTTTATTTAAAGTAAAAACATTTGATCTTGAGCCTGAACAATTTCAAACTCAATCATTAAATTGATAAAGATCGAAAATAAGATTTTTTATTTTTATAAAAAATAATAAAATTAAAAATACGGAGGGCACGCCGTTAACGCTAAATGTAAGTTTAGCAAAAACAAATTGTTTTTCTTGTTTTTTCAAGACAAAAACAAACATGTATATTGTAGTATGCAATGTGTACTCGTATACAATCATATTTGTTTCAAAGTTGTTCTATTTTTAGTTTGTTATATTGGAAGAGGCTTAAATAGTATAACTTTTGCTTGAATTCTCATTTGGTTGTTTTCAGCAAATATATATGAATTTAACTTTTTACCAAACAAACTATCTACTGCTTTTGGTTACTGATGAGGGTTGGTGACTCTTCCCGAAACAGCTGTATAACCTGTCATGCAGAATATACATAGATCAATTTTTGAAACAAATGTGCTAATGCTTTTGCTTTATTTAAAGTAAAAACATTTGATCTTGAGCCTGAACAATTTCAAACTCAATCATTAAATTGATAAAGATCGAAAATAAGATTTTTTATTTTTATAAAAAATAATAAAATTATATATCTTTTTCCTTGATAAAGAAAACTATTTTTGATTCAAAAATTCAAAGATTTATTTATTCGCCCTCGTATGTCTGTGAACAATCCCTAAAATATCGAGTAATACATTAGCGGTATTCACACTTAGTGTTAAATTTACAACCCTGTTATATTTACAACGATTTTATACTACAAAGCGTGAACGTCTTTTGTGTTGTGTATTGTAAACTAATGAATCAGCTGTTTTTTGGTTTGGTTTTTTTTTTATCAATTTGAAAACTTAAAATATCAACAAGAATTTGCAGATAAGTAAAATGCCCAAAATTGCAGGGAAAAAATTATAAATTTTTTAGAACAAAATGCAGTTGACGAAATAGAATTTGCAAAGATTCTGGATGTTGAAGAAACGGTATTACTTGCAATAATAAAAACAATACAAAAATATAACCACTCTCATTTTGTAGATACATGTGAACATGATGCCATTGACCACATTTTAGATGAATTAGTTGATGACATTATTTTAGTTAAAGTGTACCTCCGCGGAGCTGGGAATTCGGTTCCAAAATGAAGTGGTCACTAAATGTCTTAACCCAATTATATGACAACAGATTTTTGCAAATGCTGAGGGTTAGTCGAATTGAGTTTCATACACTGGTGTCTATGATTTCTGGAGATACAGAATTTAACCAACCCCATTCATGTGAAAAATTTCCAGTTGAGTACCAGTTAGCAATTGTCCTATACAGATTCGGGTCATCTAGAGAAGGGGCTTTTCATTATTTTGATACAAAATGAAAAATAAAAAATAAACAGTTGTTTTGGCAGCTCAACAATCAGCTGTTTCAGTCTTGTAAATGTTTAGTCTTGTAGATGTACTATGGCTTTTACCCTTGTACTTTTAACACAGCGTAGTAAATTTCAATTTCATACATTTTGTTGTTGTGGCGTTGTAAATAGTAGTAATTTTACTATATCTACAACATTTACAAGGGTTACAAGGGTACTTTACTACCAAGAGTGAAAACCCTTATTGTTTAAACATTTTGCAAAAGGTTCACATTGTTTATTTAAACTTTACGTCATGTAAACAGTAGATACTTTTTATATTATATTTTAATAACATGATGTTTGTTTTAACGAAAAAAAAGGATATTGGAAAACCCCTCAATTTATACGTTAAAAAGTACTTTGAACTTATAATAATAGCGTTTTTTTTTTTTTCTTATTTGTTTATTTCATATTGTGTTTTTTTTTAACCATTGTTTTATATGAATCATTAGAAAAATAACCTGAAAAAACAATCAAAGTAAATAAAACTCATTGAATTGAAAACAATTTTAAATATATGGCACAATTTAAACAATGACTTCCTTTTTCCTTCTTTTCTTTCAATAATATTTTTGCAACAATTTATTTGTTCCAGGCGAGTGCACATCACCAAACAAACATTACAATTTCTACAGGACAAATTTGAGGTCGAAGAGGGAAATGGTGGCAGTCGTGATTCCTATTTGGCAGATCATAAAATTGAAACGTATTTAATAGTACCACCAAAGGTAGGTTTTGTTTCTTTTTTAATTTAAAAAATATATAAAAAATATATAAAAAATCTATAAAGAGTTTATGAGCCCTTAGTCAATCTTGTACAATATGGTATATGATTTTTTTTGGTTTGCTGCAGAAACCCACCTATTTTACACACACAGTGACACATGTAACAAATGCCAACTCCTCGCAAGAAAATCTTAATTCTATTCACAACACCTCTAACCATCACAACAACTTTAATAGTTACAACAGCAATCATAATATAGATGAGGAAGCAATGGAAAAATTACTACCAGTAACAGTGTTAAATTATAAACCTTTAGATTCAGTGGAAACTACAATAAAACTATCGCCCACTACGTGTGGTAGTCCAGAACCTAAACTCGCTCAATTATCATCAACAACATCGATGTCTATAAAAGAAGAGGAGGACGAAGAAACAGTCGAACTAAGAAATACACTATTAACTGGCAACCGACCCCACAATCAATCTCAGCAACAAGAACCGTTACATGCGGCTGGTGCTTCCCTTACTCCCAACAGCTCTTCTGGTAATTTACAACGTATCAGTGGTGGCAGCGATATTGCTACAAATGCAATCAGTTGCAATACTCATGCTTCACTAACACCAAAATCTTCATTAAGTTTACCTAATGATGATGCTCTTAGTGTTAGTGGCAGTGAGGGTACCACATCAAATTGTGGTTCTGCTACCATTGGCACTTGTAATGTTGTAGCAAATCCTATCGGAAATTGTGAATCATCACAATCAATATCAGCATCGCCAGCGGCGATTGATACAACTATGGCATCGTCTAATACGACTACAGCAACTTTATCACCAACAACAGCAACAACGACGACGACGAATACAGCAAATACAGGCAATAATTTATTGGTAGCCGATATACCCGAGTCGAAATGCAGAAGGAAACTATCTGTACAAGGTAAAGGGAATGTTTTAAATTTTTATATTAAAGGACTAACCATAAGTCTATGAAAATGATTTTAAAGGATACGTTCAGGAAAATTGCACTAATTGCACTTGGTTCTTCTATATGGAAAATGCCTCAGAATCGGACGCTTTTTCTGTTTTGGAAAATTGCCTCAGAATCTTTGGGTTTTTCTATAGAAAATCGATTCAGAATATAACAATTTTTCTATAGAAAAACTGCTTCATAATCCGTAAATTTTTCTATAGTAAAAGTACTTCAGAATCTGACAATTCTTTATAAGAAAAATAACTCAATATCTGACAATTTTTTTATAGGAAAAATATCTCAGAATCTCAGGGAGTCCCTATAGGAAAAATATCTCAGAATCTTCTAGTTTTTCTATAGGAAAAATGATTCAGAGTTTTACTATAGAAAAACTGCTTCAGAATCTGAGGAACGATTACGTAACATCTGAGAACTTTTCGAAACGAAAAATGCCTAAGAAAAATATCTCAGAATCTTCTAGTTTTTCTATAGGAAAAATGATTCAGAATTTTACTATAGAAAAACTGCTTCAGAATCTGAGGAACGATTACGTAACATCTGTGAACTTTTCGAAACGAAAAATGCCTAAGAAACTGAGAGTTTTTCTATACAAACATTTTTAAAAATCTGACGGGTTTTTTATAGGAAATATGATGCAGAATCTGAAAATTTTTTCTCTATGAAAAACGGAAATTTTTCCATAGGAAATAAGCCTCAGACTCAAAAATTTGTTTTTATTAAAAATATTTTAGAATCTGATCATTTTTTATAAGAAAAATGCCTTTATAGGAAAAATGTAACAGAATCTCAGGAAAAGTATCTCGGAATCTTAGGGATTTTCTACTATAGAAAAAAAGCTTCAGAATCTGAGGGAAAATGCCTTAACATCTGAGAATTTTCTATACCAAAATTTTTAAAAATCTGAGGGGTTTATAAGAAATATGACTCAGATTTTGAGGATTTTTTCCTATAGGAAAACCTCCTATAGAAAAGTCCTCCTCCATTAAAATTCCTCAGAATCTGCCAATTTTTCTACAGGGAAAATTCCTCAGAATCTGACAATTTTTCTACATGACAAATACCTCAGAATGTGACAATCTTTCTATAGGAAAAATATCTCAATTTTTTTTATATGAAAAATACCTTAAAATTTGGCAATTTTTTCGATAGGAAAAATACCTCAGAATATGATAATTTTTCTATAGGAAAAATTACAAATTTTTTCCGTGTGAAAAATTTTTTCTGTATGAAAATATTAGGAATTTTCTACAGAAACAGTGCCTCAGAATCTAATTTCTCTGTAAGGAAACTGCCCAGAGCCTGACAATTTTTCTAAAAGAAATACGCTTGGAATCTGCCAAATTTTCTATGAGAAAAATCCATAGAATCTGACATCTGTTTAATAGGAAAAATTCCTAAGAATATGAATTTTATATGAGAAAAATGCCTCAAGAAAAAAATGCCTAAAAAAATTTTATTTTATTTAGTTTTTCTAAAGAGTAAATTCCAAATTGAGGGTTTTTCTATAGGAAGAATGACTCATCATCTGAGGGTAATCCTATAAGAAAAATGTCTCAGAATCTGTCGGTTTTTCTATAGGAAAAAAGCCTTAAAATCTGACAATTTTTCTATACGAAAAATGGTTAAGAATCTGACAATTATGCTACAGGAAAACGACTTCGAATCTGACAGTTTTTCTACAGGAAAAATCTCTCAGAATCTGACTATATTTCTGTAAGAAAAATCCAACAGAATCTGACAATTTTTCTATAAAAAAAATTCTTTAGAATTTTAGGGTTTTTCTATAGATCAAATTCCGTACAAATTGAGGGTTTTTCTATATGAAAAATGTCTGTTTTTCTATAGACTCCGAATTTGACAATTTTTCTATAAGAAAAAGTGCCCTAGAATCTACAGGTAAAGAGCCTCAGAATTTAAAAATTTTTCACTAACAAAATTATCACAGAATCTTAGGGATTTTCTTAAAGAAAAATGGCTCAGAATTTGGCAATTTTTCTACAGGAAAAATATGTCAGAATCTGACAATTTTTTTTATAAGAAAAATGCCTTAGAATCTGACAATATTTCTATAAGAAAAATCCATCAGAAAAAATCCACCAAATCTGACAATTTTTCCACATTTAAATTCCACAGAAGCAGAAAATTTTTCTACAGCAAAAATACCTCAGAATCTGACAATTTTTCCATAGGAAAAATAACTCAATTTTCCTATATAAAAAATGCCTTAGAACCTGATAGGAGAAATAGGATAGGATAAATCTCTCAAGTTACTCAGAATCTTAATATTTTACTACAGAATAAATTCTTTAGAATCTGAGAAAAATGCTAACATCTGAGAATTTTTCTAAAGGATTAATGCCACAGATTCTAGTACTTTACCATAAAAAATGTTATTACAAATCTGAGGTATTTTCTATTGGAAATATGACTCATGATCTTAGGAATATCCTACAGTAACAATGTCTCAGAATCTGACAATTTCTCTGTAAGAAAAATGCCTAGAGTCTGACAGGTTCTCTGTGAGAAATACGCTTGAAATCTGGCAAATTTTCTATAAGAAAAATCCATCAGAATCCGACATTTGTTCTATAGGGAAAATGCCTCAGTATCTGACAAATTTTCTATAAGAAAAATGCCTCAGAATCTAACAGTTTTTCTATGAGAAAAATGCCTCAGGAAAAAATGCAAAAAGAAAATTCTTTTAGAATCTTAAGAGTTTTTCTATAGAGTAAATTCCGTACAAATTGAGGATTTTTCTATAGGAAGAATGTCTCATCATCTGAGGGTTTTCCTATACTAAAACTGTCTCAGAATCTGTCGGTTTTTCTATAGGAAAAAGCCTTAAAATTTGACAATTGTTATATACGAAAAATGGTTAAGAATCTGACAATAATGCTATAGAAAAAATGCCTTCGAATCTGACAGTTTTCCTACAGGAAAAATCTCTCAGAATCTGACAATATTTCTATATGAAAAATCCAATAGAATCTGACAATTTTTCTATAAAAAAAATTCTTTAGAATTTTAGGGTTTTTCTATAGATCAAATTCCGTACAAATTGAGGGGTTTTCTATAGGAAGATTGTCTCATAATCTGAGGGTTTTTCTATACGAAAAATGTCTGGTTTTCTATAGACTCCGAATTTGACAACTTTTCTATAGAAAAAATGCCTCAGAATCTACAGATAAAAAGCCTCAGAATTTGACAATTTTTCCTTAAGAAATTATCACAGAGCCTTAGGGATTTTCTAAATGAAAAATGGCTCAGAATCTGACAATTTTTCTACAGGAAAAATGACTCAAAATCTGACAATTTTTTTATAAGGAAAATGCCTATGAATTTGATAATATTTCTATAAGAAAAATCCATCATCCAGCTTCTGAAAATTTTTTTTATAAGGGAAATGCCTTAGAATCTGACAATTTTTCTATAAAAAAATTCTTCACAATCTAAGGGTTCTTCTATAGAATACCGTAAAAATTTCTATACGAGAAATGTCTCAGAATCAGAGAGTTTTTCTATGCGAAAAATGCATCCAGATCCAACGGTATTTCTATAAGACAAATGCCTCAAAATGTAACAGTTATTCCTATCGAAAAATTCCTCCCCATTTAGCAACTTTTCAATAAGCAAATTGTCTCTGAGTTTGAGGGTTTTGCCATGGAAAAAATGCCTTAACATCTGAGGATATTTTTATAGCAAAAGAGCCTCAGAATCTTAGGGTTTTTCTATCGAAAAATTTCTGAGAATCAAACACTTTTTCTATAGGAAAAATGGCCCAGTATCTGAAAATGTTTCTAGAGGAAAAACTTAAAAATCCGGTTTTGTGAGAAATATAGCTCAGAATCTGATAATTTTGTCGCTTGTACTATTGTTTTTTTTTTTTTTTTTTTATATTTAAAATTTATTAAAAATAATTGCTTAACCTACTGTTATCACACAATTTACAGAGTTTTAGTTATTATTAAACTTTTCATCTAAGATATAAACATTTTATATTACAAAGATAACAATATTTTTGAATGAATAAAATTTTTATATTTCAGAGGATATTTTATTTAAAGCCTTTGATTTAATACATTGGGACAAAAGTATTTGTCTATTATTATTAGTTTGTTATATTACTTATATTAGTTATAAGTTGAAATAAAACATTTCATGGTAGAAAAAAAAAATAAAAAAATAAATAAATAAATAATAATAAATAAATTCCATATGCATGCATACCTACAGCCTAGGGCTATATGTATGCAGGCATAGGGACACTATTTAGTTATACAGGTTAGAAATAAGTGAATTTTCAGAAATACTACTGAAAAATTTAAAGCGTTCCGTGACAGTGTTTATTTTGTCCCGAATTAGCTTTATATTGTTGCCGTTGTGAAGGATTCGGGTGGAAAAGTGCCATGGTAGGTTTAGCATCATTTTTAACAGCTTGTTTTGACATATTTGTAATTTTTTAATGTGCGACGCAGCACACACGCCCCAAACTGGGCATGCGTAGAGCAAAATAGATTGGAAAACTATTTTAGATAAAATTATTTTGTTCTCATGGCTTAAGTGTGATCCACGTCTTATAAGTGGATACAGCATAATTCTAGCCATGTTGAATTTTTCAATTTGTCTTTTTATGTGTAGCTCAAATATTAATTTCCGATCCATATACACTCCTAAGTACTTAACATTGTCACTCCATGGAATTCTTGTCCCATTAATGTTCAATTGATTAGAGGGATAGAAACAAGATTTGCGTTTTCGAGTAAAAAATACAGCTTGAGTTTTCTCCTCATTAATCTTAATTTTCCACTTTTGAAAATAATTTGTTAATTCGTCTAGTGCGCATTGTAATATGGTCACTATATTTTGACCAAATTCATGAGAAAAAAATAAGCAGGTATCATCAGCATAGGTAGCGCAGTTACAACCATTAAGATCTGGCATATCAGAACAATATAAAATGTACAAGATTGGTCCTAAAACTGAACCTTGTGGAACTCCGGCTGGAATCTCTAAGAGATCAGAATATTTATCATTTAGGCAAACACAAAAATACCTATTTTTTAAGAATGATTCAACAGCTCTAATAAGATAAAGCGGAAAATTAAATTGAATCATCTTATACAATAAACAATTGTGCCATACAGAATCGAACGCTTTTTCTATGTCCAAGGTAACCAAAATTGTGGAATTGCCGTGTTTGAAACCCGTATAAATATGGTTATATAACCGTTTAATTTGATGGGTGGTGCTATGATATGGTCTAAAGCCAAACTGATGTAATGGAACAATACTATGCTGATCAATAAATTTTGAAATTCTAGTTTTTAGAACCTTTTCTAGGATTTTACTAAGGCTGCTCAGTAAACTAATTGGACGGTAACTATTTACTAAATTTGGTGGTTTGTTTGGCTTTAAAATGGGAACTACTTTCGCAGTTTTCCAGATTTTTGGGAAATGTTGTAATTTTAAACAGCAATTTATTATGAAGCAAAAATAAATAATAGCACAATTAGGTAATTGTTGTAACATCAAATTTTTAATGCCATCTGTGCCGGCTGCTTTTCGGGGTTTTAGTTCCTTAATTATTAACCTTATTTCATCAGTTGTTACATAATCTGTTGGGTCTGTTATAATATCAATAGTAGAAAATTGGTCATTAATAGTATTAACCATTGAGGCATGTGATTTTTCCCCCAAGTCCTCCGAAAGCTTGTGGTTTTTGAAAAAATTATAAGCAAGTTGGTTTGCCTTGTCTTCGTCACTATAATGTATAGTCGTATTTCCAATTATAGGAGGTACAAATATTTTTTTCTTTCTTAGGCACTTCGCTATATTCCAAAACGGTTTGGATGATTTATCTAAATCTTTTATTTTATTGTTCCATGTTTTATTTCTCAGTTTAGATATTTCATATCGAATTGTTGTGCAATATTTTTTCATAATTATAAGATCTGCTGTGTTTCGATACCTCATCCATTGCCTTCGGTAGAAATTTCGAGTATTAATAAGTTGTTTGATATGGGGTGTAATTATGTTGCATTTAAAGTCTGATTTAATTTTTGGAACTGCGATATCAGCTGCTTCTAATATGCTGTTTGTTAAAATATTTACACTGAGGTTAATTGAGTTATGATTTGTTATATTTTCTATATTACATGGTAAATGTGAAATTGATTTATTTATCAAAGATTTGAAAAGTGCCCAATTTGCTTTTTTGTAATTGAGGAATAGACGTTCATTTAGTGATGCTTTCAAGTTTAGTTTGTATGACACTGGTAAGTGATCGGAACTTAAAGAATTAACAGTTGTGGGATTTGTAATGTATTGAGGAATATTTGAGACAATTATGTCTAAAATAGAGGGCGTTTTGTTTCTTGAGACAGGTACATATGTCGGTGAACTAGGTTGTAAGATGGTATAAGGTAGCATAGTTACTGTATCGGACAAAATATTTCCCCAGACGTTTGCACGATTACACATCCAATTTCTATGTCTGCTATTTAGATCTCCACAGACTATAACATTGCTATCGGTTTTAAGGAGTTTTCTAATATCTTTTCTGAAAAGGCCCTGAGATTGAGAATTCGACTCGCCTCCTGGAAAATAAACTGCAAACAAGTTTATCTCTATCGCTTCAGACGTTTTTAAGCAAACTCCAACATTCTCAATTTTATTTGTTTTAACATATATGGGCTTAAAATTTTTTATATTTTTATTTATAAGTATTGCTACTCCTCCACCATTACGGTCTTCTCGATCACAACGTAAACAATAATAGCCCATTTGGGGAATATTTACATTGCTTGATAACCAAGTTTCTGTAAGAAAACATAAATCTATACTATTAGTATCTAAAAAATCATAAAGTTCTAAATATTTATTTCTTAGGCTTCTACAATTCCAAAAGATTATATTTAATTGTGTAACTGCCATTATAACTTATATATTATACAAATATTTGGTTGCTAATTGTGTGATAACATAAAATTGTTCATCTTTAGTTTTACATGACTTTAATTTGCTTACTATATCCAAAGTCAGTTGACTTATTTCCTCTACTGTAAATAGTTCTTCTGTTACTTGAGTTGTATTTCTCTTAAAATTATTTTGAATTTGAGTACTAGGCCAAACCATTTTATTGTTGTCATCTCTAGTGTTATAGTTTGGGAGATGAGGGAAATCATTATTCTCCAACTTATTAAAATTAGGAACAAAGTTGTTTTTTCGGCTTTGGTTTATTCTTTTATAATGAGTTGGATAACGGTTGTTTTTTCGTTGTTTTTTTGGAATATTGACGTGGACTGAGGACGAATTTTTTCTCTGCATATGCCCACACTCGCTTCCATCGGCCGGATGTTTTCGCCTTATGTGAGACCCAGGTGAGTGAGGATGCTGATCCACAGGATTTTCATGTATCTGGTTATCACCTTCTATCCCTTGTTTCTTTCCATAGGGGCCTTGCAATGTACATTCGTGACAATGTTGTGTACCAGTTCCAGCAACATTATAACTGTAATGATGCAGAATTTAACTCACTTTGGGTTAAGTTCAAAATCAGGTCACACATTTTACATTTCGGGTTTCTTTACAGAAGCCCAAACATAGAAAGGGAGCATACCGATAATGGCTTCGATGCCCTTTCTGAATCCATAACTAGAATCCTAGAGAGTTTCCCGAATAGCGAAATCGTAGTTGCCGGCGATTTTAATATTCACAACTCTTCTTGGCTTCACCATTGAGTCAAACAACTCCCGAAGGCCGTTACGTTGAGCTTTTCGCCGCGCATAACCAGTTAGCGCAACTAGTGAATGAACCAACGCACATTCCGTGCATTGAAGGGCAAAGACAGAATACTCTCGACCTTTTTTTAACTTCACACCCTGATAAGTATGAAGTTAAAATACTTGCACCTCTTGGTAATTCGTATCACTGTACCATTTCCGCTTCTTTTTCGTACTCTGTACTTCACAGTGTTTCAACACCAGCTATGAAACGCTCAGTTTTCATTTACGAAAAGGCTCGTTGGGTCGAGCTCAACGATATCTTCAAGCATTTCAACTGGAAACTTTGTTTCCTAGATAATAATGTTGATGCTGCTGCGATAATGGTGGAAAAAATAATAGTGCTTTCTGCTCCTCGGAGCAGCAAGAGCTTTTGGTCATTTGTTAAAAGAGTAAAGAATAATGCTAGTTCTGCTATCCCAACTCTTATAATGAATGATCAAATATTTACTGACCCGGTTGATAAGGCTAACCTTTTAGCTGAACTTTTTGCAAAAAATTCATTTTTGTCGGATAGCGATCAACCACTGCCCGAACTCGAAAGAGTATCTTGTACTATGCCTAAAATATTGTTCCGAGCACGTGCAGTTAAAAGGGTTCTTTCGGATCTTAACATTAATAAGTCTCCGGGACCGGATGGTATACCAGCACACTGGTGCTGAAACAGTGCTCTTCGACGCTAGCCAGTCCATTGGCCAACCTTTTCAGCCTGTCGTATCGTGCGGGAGTCTTTCCCTCTTGCTGGAAGGTTGCTAATGTCCAGCCAATCCCAAAAAAGGGTGTAGCTAATAACCCTGAAAATTACCGTCCAATTGCAATCTGCTCTGCGCTCTCAAAGGTGATGGAGAGCATGATCAATTTCCACCTTGTGAACTACCTAGAGGCCAACTCACTTCTTAATGATCGACAGTATGGCTTCCGTAGAAATCGTTCCACGGGAGACCTGTTAGCTCTACTTTCTGAGCGCTGGAGTCGATCCATTTGCAATTTTGGCGAAAGTAAAGTGATTGCTCTGGATATTTCCAAGGCATTCGATCGTGTATGGCACGGTGCATTGACATCAAAGCTTATTCCATTTGGGGTCGCTAATGACTTCTCTCGATTTATATCGAGTTTTCTCAGAGACCGAACAATACGTGTTGATATTGATGGGGTCTCATCTAATGAGTTTCAGCTTAATTCAGGGGTACCCCAAGGTTCCGTTCTTTCTCCTTCTCTTTTCCTTATCTTTCTGAACGACCTTCTTGGCCAAACTTTTAACTCTATATACTCTTTCGCAGATGACAGCAGCATTTGTCATTCATTTTCCTTTAATTGTAGGCCAGGCCTCTTGGAGGTTGGGGGCAAAAGACGGACTATGAATGACACACTCAATCAAGACATCTTAACAATCTCCGAGTGGGGTAAAGCGAATAGGGTTGATTTTAATGCGCTGAAGACTCAATGTTGTATGTTGACCCATAGGGCCATGGAATCAACAATGTCATCGGTATATATGGGTGGTATAGGTATTGAGGAATCGGATACTCTTGATGTTCTGGGCATGAGAATTCAATGTGATGTTCGTTGGAACAAGCATGTTTTTCAAGTGTTGAAAGAAGCATTCAAGTGTCTTGGTTTTCTAAAACGGTGTAGAAATTACTTCACTCCTTCTGATCTCCTTAAAATCTATACCACTTACATCCGACCGAAAATGGAATACAATTCCCATATATGGGCAGGGGCTTCAAAGTCTATTTTGGAGCTACTGGACCGTGTGCAAAGGAGGGCGTTGGCGCTCATCAATGACAATGGGGTATCCAATTCTATTGATTCATTGGAACACCGTCGGAATGTGGGTTGTGTAGCACTGTTCTATAGATATTACCATGGGAAATGTTCTTCTGAGATTAGCGAACTTATTCCAAGTGCCCGAGTTTCGGTTCGATCTACCCGCTTCTCTAGTAGATCACATCCGTTTGTAGTCTATTGTCCAGTTGACCGCACAACGCATTACAGAGAGAATTCGAGAGAACTAGCCGTATGTGGAATAAACTCCCCGCAGAGTTCTTTCCTGACAGTTATAATCTAATAAAATTTAAGTCAAATATCCACAAACACTACTCCCTCTCTCCTCCTTCCCATAACCTATTTTCCTGAAATCAGCACAATGCACTGCATTTGTAGGGGGCATCCCCTGAGTGTTGGTTAACAAAAAAAAATAAAATAAATTTTACGATAGTAAAAGAATCCGAAAAAATTCTAAGACTCGAACAGTTTTTTAATAGAAAAAATTCCACAAACTGAGGATTTTTCTATAGGAAAAATACATCTGAGAGTTTTTCTATAAGAAAAATGTTTCAGAATAATTTGAGGATTTTTCTGTAAGAAAAATGGCTCAGAATCTGAGCATTTTTCTAGAGGGAAAATACCTCAGAAACTGAGGATTTTTCTAGAACAAAAATTCCTTAGAATATAATATGTTTTCTGTAGTAAAAAAGCCAAAGACTCGGAAGGTTTCTCTATAGGGACAATGCTTCACAATCTGAAAATTTTTCGTTATATTCTATAAATAAAATCTTTATAAAATCTCTACCATCTAGATACATTTTTAAAACCCTGTATTTTATTATTTGTACAGGTTTAATATCATTTGCCGATAGAAGACGTTCGTCAGGTGCTTTTACGGAACGTAAAATGTCCATACATACAAATGAAAGTTTTCGTAGTCATGCCGGTAAGAATTTTAAAAGTATAACAAATTTAAACTCAATTTAAACTAAACTTTCTTAAAGAATAATAAAATAAAACAAAACAGAAAATAGTTAATTTAATATTAAATTTATACGAGTATATATTTTTCTAACATTTTCCCTTCTAGGTCATGTAACACGTAACCGCCCTTCATCGAAAATGACCAAATATGTGGAATGCTGGGGTGCAGACAGACCATTTGCAAATATTGCTGAATCAAAATTGGTGAAAAACATTGGTTTAGCTGTAAGTAAATTCTCATTCATGTGATGGAAATGAAAATACTAAAGTGAACAAAATTGCTTTTAAAAAAAAAAAACAAAAACTTTAAAATAACAAGTCCTGTGGACATATTGCAAGTGCCACACTAGGTGGAGGAATATAAAAAAGGGTTTCATATAAACTTTTTAGCAGTATAGTATGTGTGTATTTACAGTTTGCTAGAGTTTTAATTTAGGTTTTTTTTTTTATTTGTTGGATGCATTGTATGTAATTTTGTTACATATTTAATACCCCACAAACTCTCTGACATTTTGTATATTAACTTAAAAGCTCGAATGAGTTGGTATGAATTTTATACTAAAAATGTCTTAGAGCAGTAGCAAACCATTACATTCTAAGTAAACTAAATATTTTCACAACAATTTATCCAAAGAAGAAAGTACACCTAGATACAATTAACATATGAGAAGACCTACAACCACTAGAATTATAATAAATTCATGTAAAGCAATTCCATGAAAATAAAAATAAATTTTTGGAAAATTTTATGATAAACATATTTAGAATACCATAGTATAGAAACGTTTTCATTATTTACACATGTGAATGCTGCTAGCAATATGTTAAAATTTTGCAATGCTTATAGCATTAAAATATATTGATATTAGTTCTCAACGGTATCCAATCCATCACTTTAATTTAATATTATTTGCATTTAGAGAATAAATAAATAATATTGCTAGTAACATGTTGATGATAACATCAATTATTGAATCATTGAATTTTTCTATTTTTTACTTTTTTATGCCATCAATCTAAGAATTTGAAGTTTTTAAAACAGTGAAATCCCACCCAAAATATGTTTCATAAACATTAGGGTGGCCCACGCTTGTATGGAAAAGTAAAAGTATAGTCCAATACTTTCTCCACAAGCTTGCTTTTGTTTCTTTTACTAAAATATATGTGTATACCAAAAATTGGCTCAATGGGACAATATGTAGAGGTCACGATGAATGGCGACTTTTATGTTTCACATCTTTTATTACATGGATTTACTACTGGCTTACCATTATTGTACTTGTTTATGTATTGGAGATACTTTTTCACACTTTTCTTTGATCTTTACTAGACTTACATTACATTATCTACGCTGAAGGATTATGTTGAAATTTCCGACAGTGAGTCAGATTCATTGCACGAAGAAGTTAAGTTTAGCGAAAAAAAAAATACAACTAAACCAATAAAACCAATCTGTTTTTACAACCGACTTTATTGGATCTATTGACCGTGTAAATCTTTCTGATCGGAATACCATGTATGTTGTTGGAGCTCAGTTCAAGCGTTAGGTATACCTGTATCCGAAATTGCCTTATCACGTACCACAATACAACGAAAAAGAAACGATATCCGAAAAAAGATATCAGAAGCTGATAAGGACTCATTCTCTTTACAATATCCAGTCGTATTGCACTGGGACAGCAAAGTATTGCCCGATATTTCTGATGAAAACAAAAAAGTCGATAGAGTTGCTATACTCGTCAGTGGCAATGGAAAAGGAAAACTTTTAGCAGTTCCGAAGATCACAAAAAGAACCGGTGTAGAACATGCTAACGCTTGTTTGGGTGTCTGTACCGATTGGTCAATAAAAAACCAAATTCGAGGACTATGCTTCGACACTACCGCCTCCAATACTGGTTTGAAGCTAGGTGCATGTACTTTAATTGAAAAATGATTAAATAAAGACCTAATATGGATTGCTTGTCGCCATCATATGTTTGAGGTCATGCTTTCTAATGTTTTTAAAGAGTATTTTGGCCCAAGCGTAGGACCCGAAGTGCAACTATTTAAAAGATTTGAAAATCAATGGCCAAATATTAATAAAGAAAACTTCAAAGCCGGAGATGATATTCTATTCCATACAAGTGACTTGCTTCAACTCCAACAGCAAATGTATGAGTATTATACCGATGCCATCAAAAGTCAACAGCCAAGGGACGATTACCGTGAACTCCTTTGAACACTTTGTCTAAATTTTCTTCGTGGTGCAAATAAAGCAGGAACAATGAAAGTTAAATTTTATACACCAGGCGCGTGCCATCTTGCTCGTTGGAGACGAAGGCGATCTATTGCAAAATCAAGTTGATCTCACAGACGAGGAAAAGAAAGCAGTTACCGAAATAAGTTTGTTTGTAAGACGATACTGGAATGAAGCTCCTTTAGCAATAAATGCTCTTCTTAATGATCAAAACCGCCTTAAACAACTCGAAAACTATCCCAATGAAAAAATTGTTAAAGCTGCTGTAAAAGCATTTCATAGACATTTATAGTACTTTTCTGAATATTTAATCTGGCTTGCCTTTTTCGATTCCAGAGTTACATATGAAACTAAAAAAAGACAATGGTGAAAAATCTCCAGCTACCACCAAAAGCTAAAGCCTTAAAGAGACTGGACGGAACGGTATTTAACCATAGAAATCCACTTGAGTCCTATGTTACCAAAAGGTCAACAATATTTTTTAATTTACTATGCGATGTTGGACAAGAAAGGCACAGTTCATTTCTTTCAAATGATCCTACAGAGTGGAAAGACGACGCCATTTTTATTTCGATGAAAGAAAATGCTAGATTTTTGAAAATTGTAAATGACTGTGCAGAACGAGGTGTTGCTTTGCTGACCCAATTTAACAGCTCAATTATGAAAAATGAGGAGCAAAAGCAATATTTGTTTAGATTAGTTGATCACCCTAGAAAAAATTTCCCGGGGTTTCTACTAATATTGCAAAAATGGCTATCGATAATTTTAAAAAATAATACAATATATAATAATTTGTACTTAATATCAGAGTTCAGAAAAAAACACACACTGAATAAAAAACTCGTACATATATGTAAACAAACATAACTTAGACCAACACACACATATTTTTATTTTCATATCAATTATGTTTGTTTTTAAATTTTCTTCGGTGCCCAACACAACCATGACTGTGTTCGTTTTAATATTTCGTTATTTACACGAACATTTTTCTATCACGTACTTTTTTTTTTCAGTCACACATAAAGCACACATTTTTGAGTGTTGCTTTATTTGAAGTTCATGTTCTGGTACGTGTACTGAAAAAAAAACACAGAACATATACAATAAATAGATTCGAGTTCAGTTGTATTTTAAGTCGTGTTGTGGCTCGTGTAGTAAGAAAAAACACAACATGTACAATAAACAGGTTCGAGTTCAGTTATATTTTAAGTCGTGTTTAAGTTATATTTTAAGTCGTGTTTAAAATATAACTGAACTCGAACCTGTTTATTGTACATGTTGTGTTTTTTCTCACTACACGAGCCACAACACGACTTAAAATATAACTGAACTCGAACCTGTTTATTGTACATGTTCTGTTTTTTTTTCAGTACACGTACCAGAACATGAACTTCAAATAAAGCAACACTCAAAAATGTGTGCTTTATGTGTGATTGAAACAAAAAGTATGTGATACAAAAATGTTCGTGTAAATAACGAAATATTAAAACGAACACAATCATGGTTGTGTTGGGCACCGTAGAAAATTTTGAAACGCACATAATTGATATGAAAATAAAGATATGTGTTGGCTGCTTTTGAACAGAACATTGTGTGTTTCGTGTGTGTATTTTCTGAACCTTGCTTAATATACAGTTTTATTAATTCTTTATTTATTTGTTTTATTAAATATTTTTTATTTTTAAATAAACAATGAATATCACCATAAAAAATCACTGTATGTTACATTTCTATCTAACCCCGAAAAATCATTAAACTATCGCAACCTCTAAATATTGAACATTTTTAAGCACTATTCGAATAGGATCAGCGTTGTGGAGCGCGAATATTCGATGCTTTTGTATTTTGGGTCACCCTAATAAACATATAACACACAAATTTGAGTAAAACAGTAAGTCTTTAGAGAGACTTAAGACTTTGACTTGACAGATTTAATAATTTAAAATTCAATAAATAAAATAAGAAAATTAAATATAATTTCACCTTAAGCTTACAAATATTAAAAAAATGGAACTTGAATAAATATAAAGGAATTAGTGAGTTTCGTTGAAACAGTCCAGGCAAAGAGCTGGATTATCAACACAGCCATTGCAAAATTTTGTAAACTTTTTGGTTTTTTTACTGCATCTTTTCGGCCGTCTGTCTATTTTACTATAACATCTGCTACATCGTTTTCTGAGAATCCTATTTCTGTTATCTCTGACTTCATAAATTTGTAAAGAATGAGTTTTATAGCTAGAGGATCCTGATGCTTGATCTGGTGCTATACATAAATACTCGCAAATACTTTTTCTGAATTCAGCTCTTTTTGTATTGGGCTTGTATTGTTTATATATTACCAAACTGTTTAGAGCATCAGTGCTCAAAAGGAACTCGAAAGGTATCTTGTGGTACCATCGAATAAATCGATGCCTTGTTTTGCTGAATTATAATCAAATTCCATTTGAAGCTTCTTGATGTCTCATTGTTCTTATTCTTTTTTCCAGTGGAAACTTCATTCAAATCATGTCTGGTACTTAGCATGAGTACTGAAGAACTCACGGCCGATAATATCACCTTTCCTTAGTTTTGCTGCAATAACATCTTTCAGGTTTCCAAGTCTGTTATTTCTTAGGGTTTCAAATAAATGCGTTTGGCGAGCGCCAACAATGCATTCGCTAAATGAGTAGATATTTAAAATGTTATCCCTTATCAAGATAAGCCTCAGCAATATCCAAAACGATTTGCGTACCATGAGAAACACCAGGTGTTTGTTTCCCTCTGGTATAAGTATAAGCATATACTTATGTGATTTCCCCGGATTATATTCTCGGAATTGAAGTCTACCATGCCACGTAATCATACCTTCATCCACCACCAACATTTCAGCAGGTTTTATGGCTGCAGTAAAATTCTGTTCCATTATTTCTAGTAATTGACTTACTTTATGCAAGTGATTATTTCATCAGGTTTGATTACGAAAAAGAATGAATTTAAGCAATAACTGAAATCTGTTCCTTGGCATAGTTTCTGGGAGAAAGAATTTTTTGTAAAAACTATTCTTGCTCCAATACATGTATGGATTGAAGGTGCTCCCATTCACATTCGTGGCTTAGCAATAAACTTTAAATTAAAATTGTATTAGAAATTAAGTGTTAATTACACTGTGCAACAGTTCGAAGATTGTTGTACAGTGTTATAAACAGAATTTCAAAGCAAAGTTTCCTTTTATATATGAAAAATAAATCTGATCTGTAACTTTCCATCGTAATGAAATAAATAACTGGGAATACATTTTGTAGAAAACTATTTTATTTATTTTTTGAGATTTTTGATTTTGGCATTTTTCGGTTTTGGCAATTTTTGGTTTTTAGATTTTGTTTCTGATTTTTGGCGATTTTTGTTTACTGCGATTCTTCTTTTTTTGCGATTTTTGATTTAGGCGTTTTTGTGATTTTTGTTATTCGCGATCTTCGGTTTTGGCAATTTTTGGTTTTTAGATTTTGTTTTTGATTTTGGCGATTTTTGTTTACTGCGATTTTTCTTTTTTTGCGATTTTTGATTTAGGCGTTTTTGTGATTTTTGTTATTCGCGATTTTCGGTTTTGTCAATTTTCGGTTTTTAGATTTTGTTTTTGATTTTGCTGATTTTTGTTTTTTGTGATTTTTGATTTTGAAGATTTTTGATTTCGGCGATTTTTGTTATTCACGATTTTCGGTTTTGACGATTTTTGAATATGGCGATTTTTGTTTTTTGCGATTTTTGGCTTTTTGCTATTTTTGTTATTCCAGATTTTCAGTTCTGGCATATTTTGTTTTGGCGATTTTTGTTTTTGGTGATTTTTGTTAACTGCGCTTTTCGGCTTTACTGATTTTTTTTGTGATTTTTGATTCTGGCAATTTTTGTTTTCTGTCGATTTTTGATTTTGGCGATTTTTGTTATCCGCTATTTTCGATTTTTGACGATTTTTGACTTTGACGATTTTTGTTTTTTGTGATTTTTAATTTTGGCGATTTTTGTTTTTGGCGATTTTGGATTTTGGCGATTTATGTTATTCGTGATTTTCGATTTTGGTGGTGATTTTCGATAGCTAAAATAATAGACTATTAAATAAAATTTACACACAAACGGTGAAATACATTGGGGTGATTCTCGATAAAAAGCTCACTTGGAAAAACCATATAGAGAGCAGTGTTGCGAAGGCTCATCGTGTGTGGGCCATTTGCATAAGAGCTACAGGCTCAAATGGGGTTTAAACCCGAGAATGACACATTGGCTATACACAAGCGTCGTTAGACCTATTCTAACGTACGCTTCTATAGTCATATGGACGTCAATGAACAGGATATGCTATATTAAACCATTCCAAAAGATACAGCGCCTCTGTTGCATTTTTGACAATTTTAGACCAAATTCCGGGACTCAGCACAGTGGATATTAGCTGTGATAGAATCGCGAAAGTGTCAACAGGTATATCCTGCAGTATACGGATACCAGACAGGGAAAGTTGGATGAACGGAAATATGCTACAAAACCTTCCAGGGTAGCACTACTATACGGACGCATCTAGTCTGCGTGGTAAGACTGGCATAGGTTTCTATGAGGATATACCTCCGGACCACAAATCTGTCTTTCAGGCTGAATTGATCGCGATAACGGAATGTATGAGGTATATTAACGCACGGGATCCCCCAATTCCCGAAGACGTGAAAATATTTACGGACAGTCTAGCGGCCATCAAAGCGATGTCCGCGGACAAAACTAGATCAAGGACTATCCTCGAGTGCAAGGAAGAGATTGCAAACTTCTCCAGAAGAGGCAGACTTGAAATCGTTTGGATCCCAGGACACAGTGGTGTAATGGGAAACGAGATTGCTGACGAACTGGCCAGGAAGGGTACTTTCCTGGAAAGAGTCAATTTGGAAAACCCAATACCTTTCAAGTCCCTCAAATTGGAACTGGCAGACTGGGCGACTAGTTCGCATGTATCAATTTGGGAAGGGGCTGACGGGGGTAAGGTTACAAAGATACTATGGAGTACTCCCAACACTACGAAAACTAAGGAAATCCGTAATCTGAGTAGGGGAGAACTTAGTAGGATAATTGGCATCCTAACTGGACACTCTGAGATGAGGGTTCACCTATACCGTATAGGACGGGCGGAATCGGCCACTTGTAGAGCTTGCGAAGAGGATGAAGAAACCCTAGAACACTACCTCTGTTACTGTCCTGCATTTGCGAGAACAAGGGTCAGATATCTATCCAACGACATCCTACCTGGCCTGACGGGTCTTAGGGGGATAAGCTGGAAAACACTCTGGAAATTTGCAGATGAAACCGAATTTCTCAACGTAGAGATGTAGAACGCACAACAAGCCGACCTACTGGCTTAGGTTTATATCCGGACACAACGGATATGAGCTATGTATTTACATAGTTCCTCTTGTCGACCTAACCTAAATAAAATTTATCAAAATGAAACAAACTTGGTCGGAGTCTTTTAATAAAAAAGAATATCCTCTGATAATTTTGCTTAGAAAAAAACTGGCAATGTCTAAACAACTTTTTTGAAAGAAAATTTGTTAGCCGAAGGAAACACTTTTCAAAGTCTGGTCAACTTTTTCTTAAACAAAATGTCAGAGTCTGAGAAACGTTTTCTATAGAATATTGTCAAAGTCAGAGCAACTTTTTCTGAAGAAACGATTCTTCTTTAACAAATTTTTGTTTTGGCCAACTAAGCAACTTTTTCTACAAGAAATTTGTCAGTGTTGGAGCAGAATTGATACAATGTTGAGCAGATTCTTTTAGTAAACAAAAATTTTTACAGTCTCATCTACCTTGTCTTAATGGCAAATTCTGAACAACTTTTTCTAAAGAAAATAAGTCAGCCAAAGCAAGTGCTTTTCGAAAGAATAGTAGTCAGAGTCTAACCAACTCTTGCTATATTTGTCAAAGTCCGAGCAACTTTTTCTAAACAAAATTGTCAAAGTCTGAGCAGCTCAAAGCTCCTAACCTATCAACTTTTTTTCCAGAACTTTTCGTAAGAAACTCAAAACTCAAAACTTTAAAAATTATAGAGTTATGCGCATTTAAATTATGCAAATACCTTTTTCGAATTTTATGCGATTTTCTTAGGTTTTCTCTAGAAAGCGTCGCGACGCTTAAACCAAGCTGCCTTTATTTACATTTATTTATGGGGTCGGTAAGGTTTTAAAAGTTAAAAAAAATCGTATTTCCATAATTCTTTTTTGAAGATATGAACAATGTTGAATTATTTATTTCACATACATTTGAAGAATCTTTGAAAAAATTTTCAATTAAAAATTTTAATAAATAAATTCGTAACAGCGAATCTCCGGAGGCGTTGTTGTTTTCCGGTGAACATCATAACTCGTTGCCGGAACAAAAATCGTGTTTTTCACTTAAAAAAAAAAACTGCGTTTCGATTTTTTTATTTCACATAAAAATTGAAACGCAGTTTTGTTTTTAAGTGAAAAACACGATTTTTGCCATAAAATTTCGGAAATTTGTTGTTAAAAAATGGGGCAGAGAATGTAAAATAAAAAAAACTCTTCGTGGTTACCTGATGATATATGTGTAGATATAGTGTATAAAATTTCAAAAGAATCGGTCAAGTAGAAAATCGATTTAAAGTTTTTAAAAAACTGATTTATATACGATATACCGTATGAGGCCGGTCGCTGGAAACGCTGTATCTTCTTAAGTTTTGCTCCGATTTATTTGAAATTTTGACACAACACTCTCGACATGTTGTACATTCAGAAAGAGTAATGCAAAAAAAAAGGTTTTAAAACCTTACCCCCCTTTAAAAGTTCCTAGTTGTTATAAATGAATACAAATTTGTGTTAGATTAGTCTCACTAAGGAAGTGACAAATTTTGTTCACACTGATTAAATATAACTAGCAGATTCCAGCCCTCGAAGTTCGAGTGCAAATTCTATGAAAGTTTATTTTTTCATTAAATAAAGACCCTAAAGGTATACTAATCAATCATAGCCAATTCACAAATCAACACAAAAAACAAACTCATTTTTATTACACACACATTAACAAATTAAATAAACACACTCATAACATTGTATAATTTTATGTATGTGTTAGTAGCAACTTTAAATGCAATTTACTCCAAATAAAGGAAAAAATTAAAAAATCTGTAAATCTGCAAATCGGCTACAAAGAAATACCTTTCAAATAATATACGTTTGGTCAAAATTGGGATAAAACGGTAGAACAAAACATCAGTCACAAGAAATCGCCTAGCCTATTAATATTATAGATATAATTTATGCATTTACTATGCGTATTGTACCTATCATTCAAAATATGTATGTAATTATATTTTCTCAGCTCTCTAATTTCTAATTATTATTGGGATTACATATTTTTCTTTTGTTTTTTTCTCCTTCCTGCAGAGTATAGCAATGATTGAATCAAATTTATTACCACCCGAGCGTAAATGTTTAAATTTCAATTGTTTTGGACCACCCACCGAATTGAAACCACTTACAATGTGGTACCGTACAACACCACGTGAGGTTATGTATCGTGCCAGGCCGGATACACATTATCGTTATGATTTAATATGTACATTTTTGCTATTTATATCGATAGCACTGGTGCAATTAATTGTTATGAATATGTAAGTTGTTTTGAACTGTATAACAATGCTGATGAACATATTTTCCGTTTACTGACAATGTTTCTAAACAATTATTTGAATGGTTTATTTATCAACATTTATTTCAATTTTTTTGTTTTGTTGCAGCAACATTGCTTTATTGGGTTCCTTGATTGCCACGTTTATCTCTTTGGGTTTATTTTTATATTTGAGTAACATGCATGTTCCTGAGTATAACTCATCAGCAACCGAACGAAATGGTCCCGGTCAAGTGGTGGCCAGCAGTCGTTATTTACGTTTATCCATATTTATTATAGTAAATATATTAATATCCGCTTGTGCTGTATTCAGTGTGGTAAGTTTGTTTGAATGCTATTTTCTTTAGTAAACTAAATTCAATTCATTTTATATTCATCTCTCCTTTTTACAGATCAACTTTACCACCGATGAAGACTTTGATTATTCAACCAATCATTCTTCTATAAACAATGTCTCCAATGATTCTTCTTTACCCGATATCATTGCTACACCATCATTTAATCAAGATTTGAAAATATCGCCTATTTATTTATTTTGTTGTGCCATTAGCTTATCTGCCATTTCAGCATTTTTACGTTCTGGATTTATATTAAAACTTTTTACTATGTTTGTGGCTTTAACATGCCAAATAATTGTGTTACATTATAGTGATTTATATGAGAAATACAATGAATTATTTAGCCAAGATAGGTAAAATTCAGATATCTACTTGTAAGGAACTTTTAGTTTAAGCCTATTTCTTCAATCTAAATTTTAGTCTACCCATTGAGCTGAAAGGATTTTTACTTTTGTTATTGATCATTGCCGTTTTACATACTTTGGATCGTCAGGGTGAATATGTGGCTAGAACGGATTTCTTGTGGAAAGCTAAATTGAAGGTTGAACAAGAAGAGGTAGAAACCATGCGGGGCATAAATAAGGTAGGTAAAATTAAATTTAACAAAGCAAAAGCAACAATTTCCAAAAAAAAAAAAAAAAAAACACATTTAAAATAACCATTGCTAGGGAAAAGTTAACCCATTATGAAAGAGTCTAAACAAAAAAAGTTCTCAACAACATAAAAAAGTTTTTTAAGCAAAAAAACTTTTTGTTATTATATTTCCTTCAAAAATCTATTGAAAAGTAAAACGACGGTTTCCAACAACGTTTCTTTAATTGTCAAAAGCTATTGTCAGTAATAAGGTTCTCAATAATGTATCTCAGTCTCTTTCAAATTCTCTTTCTATAGAAATGTTTTTAGAGTCTGAGCTGTTGTAGAAGTCGCAGCAACTTTAATACTAAAAAAAATGTCAGATTTTTTGATTTCTAAGTAACTTTTTCAAATGAAAGAAAATTATTATTTTTAACGAATTTTGCTAAAGAAAATGCTCGAGTTTGAGAAATTTTTCTTAAATACTTTTTCAGAGCAACTGTTACTAAAGAAAAATCATCAATCTCAGCTACTTTGTTATAGAAAAACTGACAGATTCCGTATAACTTTTTCTAAGGAAAAGTAGTAAGCCAAACAACTTTTATTTTAAGCAGTAGTTAGAGTTTAAGCAACTTTTTCTATTTGAAATTTGTCAAAGTCTAAGAAACTTATTCTTCAGAAAAATTGTCAAAGTTTGAGCAATTTTTTTTAAGCAAAGTTGTTAGAGTCTAAGCAATTTTTTGTATAGAAAGCTCGTCTAAATTTAAATAAAATTGGTCAGAGTCTTTTACAAGAACAATTTTCTCAGCTACTTTTTCTTCAAAAAAAACTGGCAGAATCTGAATAAATTTTTCGAAAGAAAGTTAGTCAGCCAAATGAAATTTTTTTTTTTAGTATAGTAGTCAGTGTATAAGCAACATTTTCTATAGAAAATTTGTCAAAGTCTGAGCAACTTTCTCTTAAACATTATTTTCAGAGTCTGAGTAATTTTTTCTACAGAATATTGTCAAAGTCAGAGCAACTTTTTCCGAAGAAACGTTGTGGGAGTCTGAGCAACTTTTTCTATGGGAAACTTGTCAGTGTTGGAGCAAAATGAAATAAACTTGATCGAGTCTTTTAATAAAGAAAAAAAGCTACTTTTTCTTTAAAAAAAAAAAACTGGCAGAATCTGAAGAAATTTTTCTAAAGAAAAAAATCAACTTTTTTTAAGAATAGTAATCAGAGTCTAAGCTACTTTTTCCATAGAAAATTTTCAAAGTCTGAGCAACTTTCTCTTAAACATTATTTACAGAGTCTGAGAAATTTTTTCTACAGAATATTGTCAAAGTCAGAGCAACTTTTTCCAAAGAAACGTTGTGGGAGTCTAAGCAACTTATTCTACGGGAAACTTGCCAGTGTTGGAGAAAAATGAAACGAACTTGATCGGAGTCTTTTAATAAAGAAAAAAGCTACTTTTTCTTAAAAAAAATCTGAAGAAATTTTTCTAAAGAAAAAATCAACTTTCTTTTTTAAGAATAGTAATCAGAGTCTAAGCAACTTTTTCTGAGTCTGAGCAAGTTTCTCTTAAACAATATTTTTAAAGTCTGCGAAACTTTTTCAAAAGAATATTGTCAAAGTCAGAGCAACTTTTTCCGAAAAAACATTGTGGGAGGCTAATCAACTTTTTCTACGGGAAACTTGACAGTGTTGGAGCAAAATGAAACAAACTTGGTCGGAGTCTTTTACTAAAAAAGTATTTTCTCTGATAATTTTTCTTAGAAAAAAACTGGCAATGTCTAAACAACTTTTTCGAAAGAAAATTAGTTAGCCAAAGGAAACACTTTTCAAAGTCTGGCCAACTTTTTCTTAAACAAAATTTTCAGAGTCTGAGAAACTTTTTCTATAGAATATTGTCAAAGTCGGAGCAACTTTTTCTGAAGAAACCATTCTTCTTTGAAAAATTTTTGTTTTGGCCAACTAAGCAACTTTTTCTACAAGAAACTTGTCAGTATTGGAGCAGAATTGAAACAATTTTGAGCAGATTCTTTTAGTAAACAAAAATTTTTAAAGTCTCATCTACATTCTCTTAATGGCAAATTCTGAACAACTTTTTCTATAGAAAATAAGTCAGCCAAAGTAGCTGCTTTTCGAAAGAATAGTAGTCAGAGTCTAACCAACTCTTGCTATAGAAAATTTGTCAAAGTCCGAGCAAGTTTTTCTTAAACAAAATTGTCAAAGTCTGAGCAGCTCATAGCTCCTAGCTTATCAACTTTTTATCCAATACTTTTCGTAAGAAAATTGTCAGAGTCTTATAAACAAAATAATTAAAGTCACAGCAACTTTTTCTGAACAAACGTTGTGAGAGTCAAACAACTTCTATATTAAAATTGTTAGTATTGGAGCAAAATTTAAGCAAAGTTAATTGATATCTTTTACTAAAGAAAAATTTTCTCAGCTACTTTTACTTAAAAAAGTTCAGAAGCTGAACAACTTTTTCTAAGGAAAATTAATCACCAAAGCAACTTTATTTTAAAGAACAATAGTCAGGGTATAAGCAATGTTTTTGATAGAAAATTTTTCAAGTAGTAACAACTTATTCTGAAGAAACGTTTTGAAAATCTAAGCAACTTTTTCTACAGGAAACTTGTCAAAGTTGGCCAGAGTCTTTCAGTAAACAACAATTTTTAGCCCAGCTACTTTTTCTTAAAAAAAACTAATAAAGTCTGAACAACATTTTCTAAAGAAAATTAGTCGGCCAAAGCAACATCTTTTTGAAGGAATAGTAGTCACAAAATTGTCAAAATCTGACCAGCTCATAGCTCCTAGCTTAGCAATTTTTTGAGCCACTCTTTCTTAAACACAATTGTCAGAGTCTGATAAACTTTTTTTTTTTTAAGAAATATTGTCAAAGTCAGAGAAACTTTTTTTTTGAAGAAAATTTGTCAGTATCTAAAAAAATTTGTTAGAGAAGTACTATTTCTTAAAAATAATTGTCAAAGTCTAAGCAACATTTTCTATAGAAATAAGATCAGTGTGATAATTTTTTACAGTACAAACAAATTTTAAAGTCTTTTAAAAGAAAATTACATTTTTAAAAGAAAATTTTTAAGAAAAATTGTGTTAGATCCGACATTGCTGGCATTGTTATGCATTTGTTTACCACAGATATGAAAGAAAAAGTTTATATCGCATATATATTTATATGGGAATAGGCTGACAACGACCATACTTGGTAAAGTCACATACTTTTCTTTAAAACATATATAAACCAATTTTGAAAAAAATCGATGCAATATTTTTGTTTTTAATAGATTTATGTGAAGATCAGGAAGCAGATTTATAAGGGCACTGTAAAGTAGAATGGCATATTTTTGACCTACTCATTAATGGGTATAATAAATGGGAATAATAACACTTAAACCAAATTTGACCGATATTTATACGAAAATCTGGATCTTACGGCAATTTAAGTCAATCTCATAGTGATTATTTGTATGCAAACATGCACGATCAATAGCGGTGATCATATGGACGATAAATGCTTATATACCAAATTTCATCAAAATATATTTCGACATTTGCAGCTTGTAGTTTCATTACAAAGTTTACATGGACACAGAGGCAGACGGACAGACAGAAAGACATAATCGACTAATGTGATTATGAGTCGATTGGTATAATAAAAAGTGGGTTTTGGTCAAATATTTTTGGCAGTTACAAACATCGGCACAAACTCAGTGCACCCTGACCACAGAGTGGTGGTATCTTATATAAACAAGTAAGAAAATTATAGTCGGTCTAGCCTAGGGACTTTATCGGAGTTCACACGTTATTAATATGAATAGCTGCCCAAACAAATGGGCGGGATCGGACCAATAGGCGTGGCACCTCCTATACAAAAAAAAAATATGAAGTACTATGAAAATGACAGTCTTGAATCTTTTAACAAGTTCATTAATTACCCATGTGAGTAGTGGTGTAAAAAATTGCGGAATTGCCAAAATCAAAATTCTCCAAAACCGAAAATCGCGAATAACCAAAATCGCCCAAATCAAAAATCACAAAAATCGCCAAAATCAAAAATAAATAAAATACAAAAATCGTCAAAGTCAAAAATCGGCAAAAACGAAAATCACGAATAACAAAAATTGCCCAAAACCGAAAAACGCGAATAACAAAAAATTAAAAACAAAAACAAAAATCACCAAAATCAAAAACCAAAAAATAAACAAAAATCACTAAAATCAAAAATCTTCAAAATCCAAAATCGCAAAAAACAAAAATCGCAAAAATTAAAAATAGCAAAAAAAAATAAAAATCGCCAAAAATCGCAAATAACAAAAATCGCCTAAATCAAAAATTACCAAAACCGAAACTCGCGAATAACAAAAAACGCTCAAATCCAAAATTGCCAAAAAAAAATGAATAGCAAAAATCGCAAAAAAAAAAAAAAAAAAAAATCGCTAAGAGCAAAAATCGCCAAAATTAAAAATGGCAAAAAAACAACCATCGCCAAAATCATTAACCACAAAAAAATCGTCAAATCAAAAATTGCCAAAACCAAAAATTCCAAACAATAAAAATCGCCAAAATCAAAAATCACAAAAAAAACAAAAATCGCCAAATTCAAACATCGCCAACCCAAAAATCGCGAATTACAAAAATTGCCAAAAACAAAAATTTTCAGAACCGAAAAACGCGAATGACAAAAAACGCAAAAACCTCTCAAAATTAAAAACGAAAAAAAATCAAAAATCGCTAAATTCACAAATCCCCGAAATCAAAAATCACAAAAAAAAAAACACAAAATCACCGAAATCAAAAATAGCAGAAAAACAAAAATCGCCAAAGCCAATAATCGCCTAAATCGAAAGTAGCGAATTCAAAAATCGCCAAAAATCAAAAATTTTCAAAACTGAAAATCGCGAAAAACAGAAATCGCCAGAATGAAAAATCTCCAAAATCTAAAATCGCAAAAAACAAAAATCGCAAAAATCAAAAATAGCAGAAAAACAATAATCGAAAATAACGAAAATCGCCTAAATCAAAAATTACCAAAACCGGAAATCGCGAAAAACAAAAAACGCTAAAATCAAAAATTGCCAAAAAAAAAAAAAAACAAAAATCACAAAAAAAATCGCGAAATCAAAAATCACAAAAACAAAAATCGTCAAATTCAAACATCGACGAACCCAAAAATCACGAATAACAAAAATGGCAAAAATCAAAAATCGCCAGAACCGAAAATCGCGAATAACAAAAAAACGCAAAAACCTCCCAAAATTAAAAACCAAGAAAATTTTAAATCGCTAATTCAAAAATCACCGAAATCAAAAAACGCAAAAAACAAAAATCACCGAAATCAAAAATAGCAGAAAAACAAAAATCGCCAAAATCGAAAGTAGCGAATTAAAAAAATCGCCAAAAATCAAAAATTTTTAAAACTGATAATCGCGAAAAACAAAAATCGCCAGAATCAAAAATCTCCAAAATCTAAAATCGCAAAAAACAAAAATCGCAAAAATCAAAAATAGCAGAAAAAACAAAAATCGAAAATAACGAAAATCGCCTAAATCAAAAATTACGAAACCGGAAATCGCGAAAAACAAAAAACGCTAAAATCAAAAATTGCCAAAAAACGAAAATCACGAATAGCAAAAATCGCAAAAAACAAAAATCGCGAATAGCAAAAATTGCCAAAATCAAAAATCGCCAAAATCATTAACCACAAAAAAATCGTCAAATCAAAAATTGCCAAAACCAAAAATCCCAAACAAACAAAAATCGCCAAAAACAAAAATCGCGAAATCAAAAATCATAAAAAAACAAATTCAAACATCGCCAAACCCAAAAATCGCGAATAACAAAAATTACCAGAACTGAAATTCGCGAAAAACAAAAAACTCCCCAAAATTAAAAACGTAAAAAAACAAAAATCGATAAAGCCAAAAATTGCGAAAATCAATAAATTAAAAAATCCCCGAAATCAAAAATCGGAAAAATAAAAATCGCCAAAATCAAAAATACCAGAAAAACAAAAATCGCCAAAGCCAAAAATCGGCAAAATCGACAGTAGCGAATAACAAAAATCGCCAAAAAAAAAATCAAAAATTGTCAAAACTGAAAATCGCGAAAAACAATAATCAAAAACGCCAAAATCAAAAATCGTAAAAACCTAAAATTGTCAAAAATCATCGTCATCATCGCGTTACAGCTAGTATTGTATAAAATGCCATAGCAGAAGCAACTTTTTCTATTAAAAAGTCAATAAGTATGGCTGCCCAACTTTTTCTTAACAAAACTTTTATTTTAAAGAAATTAAACTTCTTCTAAAGCTGGTAGAGCCTGTTTATATTTTCTAAAAAAAATTTTTAGCGTTTGGAATTTTTTATTTTAGAAATTGGCTACTTTTTCTTTAAGAATGTTTCTAGATTCTAAGAAAATGACAAGTTGATTCAATCTTAAAATATATTGAAAAACTCAGGCCTAAACTTTTGTCAGACAAACAATTTGTCAAAAAAAAAAAAAGATTTTAAAGATTTTCATAAAATTTTGTGTAAACGATTCTCTACAAACTAACTATTTCTAAATGTAAGTAAACTTTATTTTAGTGTATCTATATATAGATTCCGATAAACGTTGATCATGGAACAGTTTTTAGTTTCTAATCCATGGATAATAATATTTTTTCATACAAATAAAATTTATAGGGTTAACCATAACAAAATTTAAAATAAGTTATGTCGACATTAAACAAAAGTTATTGAAGTGTTTTTTTTTTTTTTTTTTTGTCAAATGACAATGATTTTTACTTTTATTGTTCATTATATTTTCCTATACTGCAGATACTCTTAGAAAACATTTTGCCAGCTCATGTTGCCACACATTTTCTGCACCAAGAACGTTCTACGGAATTGTATCATGAAAGCTATTCCTGTGTTGCCGTTATGTTTGCATCAATACCAAATTATAAAGAATTCTATGATGAGACGGACGTTAATAAACAGGGTTTGGAATGTTTACGTCTACTAAATGAAATCATATGCGATTTTGATAAGGTAATAAAGCATATTACGAAATAACTTTTTCATATGGTACATATAAAAATCAAATATTGAATACCATTCCAGTTATTGTTAAAACCCAAATTCAGTGGTATTGAAAAAATCAAAACAATAGCAAGCACATATATGTGTGCTTCCGGTTTAAGGCCTGGCAAGGAAGAGGGAGCTACGGTAAGTTATAAAAAATTAAATTGTAATACTCGTACATATTAGAACAATTACGTTAATTGGTAGTTACAGTAGTGCCAACGTAAAAGATATATTTTGTTATGAAAATTTTCAAATCATTCAAATTTTAATTATTTTTAATTAATAAACATGCAGCTAATGCGTAACTTTGCGGTAAGTAATTTTATTTTGTCGGGATTTAAAAAAGTTTCTATAGAAAAAATTTAATAAATTGTGTGAAATTCTTTGTAGGAAAAATTAATATACAGGGCTGTTCAAAAGTATACGTAGCAGTAAATTTAATTAAATACCCGAAATGCACCCAAATTCTATTTTAGGAACTTATCAAATATTATTTATTTTATATGAAATAAATGAGAATCAATATTAACAATCTTCTAAATAGCAAAAACCTTCTCAGAACGTTTCGAACATAATTTTAGAACATAAACACATAAGTATGCGTACACTGCCCATTTTCTTTTAAAACTTATTCTATTTTTTCATCTGGCAAATAATGTTGCAAATAAGTTTCAGACATTAAGTTACTCTGTAGTAAACGTTTAAAAAAAATTTTTCTGTCAAAACTGAATATAAAAGAAACTAGAAAATGGGACAAAGCCAATTCTGCAAAGAGGAAAAACTTATACACCTGCAAATTAAACTCTTTAAAGACGTTTCGAATTTCTAAAATAGTAAACGTACTGGTAGACCCCAAAAACTAAATACTGTGGAACATTTTCGGGGTCAATGTCTGGAGGAGAAATTCAGAAAGTCAGGGTGAAAATACTAGGTCAGTAACGTAAAACCTCCAAAGGGTTTGTCGTTCTCAGGCCAAACTTTTTTAGTAGCTTTTAATCGGACAAGTGTCACGAATATTATCCTTAAATTTTATTTCAATCGACTGTCCTACTGGCGCAGACAATAAATAAATAAATAAATAAAATTAAATTTGAATCGAAAAAAAATTTTTATTCGAAAGATAAATACATGGCATTAACATTTGAAAATGATTTCAGACATACGGCCACCACGGCTGTTCTTCACAAAGGGTATTCTGGACGTCCAATTTTGGGCCACATTTTTGGGGCATTGCTGGCCGTATGTCACGAATAACACAAACTATGTTGGCCTCCAAGGAGTTAATTGTTGCTGGTTTATCAGAATAAACCAGTGACTTCACGTAGCCCCACAGGAAATAATCGATAATTCTCAAATCTCACGACCTTAGAGTCCATTTGACAGGTCCATTTCTCAAAATCAACTTGCCAAATTTTCATTTCTATAAGTCGAGGGTTGCGGTCGACGTATTGCACCTAGCGGCATCCTGTTGAAACCGGATCAATGTCATCCAAATGAGCTCCGGCTTCATTTTTGAAAGAATAGGATCCGATGATGCCACCAGCGCACAGTGGCGCCCGTAGAGCAAACAAGGTTGCAAAAATCAAAATTTTCATGTGCGCCGACGAAGTTTTGAATAAACCCATGTTATAGGAAACTTTTCAACGATTTCAAATAAGCTACTCTTAATAATATCACATTTTTAGTTTAGAAGATATAACCGTTCAAAGTTGACCGACTTTCGGTTTTCAAAAAAACACACAATTTTTAGTCAATTTGTTGCGATTTCAGGTGTAATATCACGAAAAATAGGTAACGAATCGCCTTATTTTTTGTTTGTATTGATTGATGTATTTATTAAATGTATAATAATGAAAAAAAAATTAACTGTTTGCTTTGTGTTTCTCCTGGTAAATCACTATTTAAAAACTATCCGTTTTTCACTATTTTTCAACTTTGACGGAAAATAAAAAAAATCTATATTTTTCTATATTTGCCATATTTGCAAAACATGTTATTTGATTATTTCTTTACATCATAATTCAAAAGGTTTTATCTGCCCGTACGTGCCCGTTTGGCTTCTAGAGGTAAAAAAAGGTTAAAAAGACATGGTTGCAGAAATTGTATGGCGTGCATCCCTTACATGTTTTGACTGACAGTAGTTTGATCTAATAGTTTGAAAATTGCATTTTAAGTCGGTTGTCTACCAGTGAGCCTCTGCCAAAGTCTACTCCCAATATTCTGTTATAGACACAGGATGCACAAAAAACTACTCATTGAAATTCGCAGGTACGCACCTCACTTAAAAATTACTTTGGAGTACAAAGGGTCAAGAACAATATTGACTTATAGTCCCTCCAGGTAGGCACAAATCTTATTTAGACACGAGCATAATATCAAAATTGCATTATTCAGCCTAAATCCATATGTATGCAGGGAACAGGTAAATTTTTAGGCATGGTAGCATAAGCCTATATATTGCAAAATAAGCATAATGCCTGGATTAGTCTACGACTGAAAGTTGGCGCAACAAGTACTGAAACCATGGCGTTAAACAATTTAAGTACTGAAAACATGGCGTTGAACAATTTAAAATTATTTGAACTGTTTAGAAGGTCAACCACACCAAAGTTTTTCACGGAAGCTGCTTTAGAAGAACTTGATAGCTTATACGGAAATATTGAGAGAAGCGAAATTATAAAAAATAATTTTTATCTGATATATGCAAATATTAAGGCAAAATGGGTGAAATTTAATCGAACCATTCAGAACTTCAACTCCAATACAGAGGAGCAAAAGGAAGGCCAAAAAAAAGTATTGAGGAGTGTTCAATTTTCACAAGAAAGAGGAAACTTGCCCATGCCACCAATGACTTGACCACGAAGCATTTATCGGACGCGCTGTCTATTAAATATACAAAGGATAGTGAAAGAGTTAGGTTGCAGATTACAAAATCTGTTGCTGATGCAAGCCCACTGCGACTAAAAAGGATTAGGAAAGCATTCCCACGCCCACAAACGCACACATTAAAAAGTATGGTTCCGAAGAAGCCTTGGCATTGTTTATGGACTTACAACTTTCCAAAGAAAAATATGAGATACTACGGGCATCCTTGATGCGACACGGGGCTAACGTTTTGCCAGGATACAAGCATATTACGCAAGCCAAAATAAATTCACGACCACTGCATACGGAGTTTACGGAAGTCTCTGTGAAAGCCAATCTGCAGGATCTCATGGGCCACACAGCAAAACGGTTGTTGGAGAGTCTTCCTGAAAATGAGGTGAAAATTCTTCCTGGGAAACTGACATTGAACAGCAAATGGGGCTGCGATGGATCATCCGGACAAAGCGTTTATAAGCAAAGGATATCTTCCGATGACGCTACAATATCGGACGGAAATATGTTTCTGGCATCTGTTGTTGTTGTTCCTTTGCGGCTAAAATCTGATGTTTCCCTACACTGGAAAAATCCACGTCCGTCATCAGTGCATTATTGCCGACCAATAATGTTTCAGTTCGCAAGGGAATCGGCAGAACTCATAAGGACCACGGTGAAGGACATTGAAGAACAAATAAGCAAGATTAAGCCTACAAAGCTGCAAATTGGAGAAGGAAAATATATTGAATGCAATTACGAGTTCCACCTGACCATGGTTGACGGAAAAGTCGTAAACGAACTGACAGGAACAACCTCAACATTGTCATGCCCGATTTGCAAAAAGAGTCAGAAGAACTTTGGTAATTTAAACGATTCTACAAACGAGGAGAATTACGAATATGGAATGTCACCATTGCACGCAAGGATAAGGTGTATGGAGTTCTTGCTAAAACTGGCGTATACCCTACCACAAGAGGAGGAAAACTTCGATTAAAATACATCAATAAAGGATAAGGAAAAGATCAGAAAGAAGCAAATACAGGATGCTTTTTTTAAACAAGTTGGACTAAAAGTAGACTGTCCCAAGCACGGATACGGTAACTCAAACGATGGAAACACTTCTAGGAGATTTTTTGAAAATGATGAGGCAGTAACTAGAATCACTGGAATTGACAATCAAATCGTGAAAAGATTGGGAACGATCTTGAATGTTTTAAACTGCAAAGAAAATGTCAATTCCACAAAATATGGAGAATATGCATCGAAAACTGCATCTCTTTTATCAGAAATGTATCCACAGAAGAAGTTAACCCCGACCATCCATAAAATATTGGCGCATGGCAAAGATATAATTGAGTACCAGTCTTTGCCAATTGGAGAGCTTTCTGAAGAAGCACAGTAGTCTCTTAACAAATTTAAAAAAAAAATATAGATTGCAGAACACACTCAAAGCATCAAGGGTAAGGCAAAATGAGGGCCTCTTCAACATGTTGGCAGCATCTTCCGATCCACTTATTTATTCCCTGCGGCATGTGAAGTCACGAATAGAGTTAGAAAATAATTATAGTTTAGAAATGATTAGTCTTTTAGATATACCTTCTCTTACGAATTGTGATGAATATTTTACGGAAAATTGAAAAAATAAATTTAAAAAATAAGTAATTTTTTTTTAATTTGTTGGGTAATAATTTAAAACATAAAACCCTAAAGAAAAAAATAAAAACAATCTAAAAATGTAAAAATAATTTTTTTTAGTTACCATAAAATTGATTTTTCTACAAATTTTAACTTTGATAACCCATAAGTAGGCCCCTACAAAGCGTAGCACCCAAACGCTCATTACATAGGCTGAACAGTTATCTATCATATGCTGTTTAAACTGTTCAATTATGTTATTCGGTTCAAAAGATATGATTTTTGCAACGAAAAAACTCAAATGGCGCCACTGTGCAGCGTGTAAACCACACCAAACAGTGAATTTTTCGGAATGTGATGGTGTCTATAGGGTCTGTTGTGCATTGGTCTCAGTCCATATGCGGCAATTTTGTTTATTAATACAGTTATGTGATAAAACATAGGTTCAGTTTCCAACTGCTGTAGAGCCGAATCGGTGAAACAACGACGCATATGATGGTCTCGTTTCTTTAATTCCTGAACCAGCTAGATCTTTTACGGGTGTAGGCTAAGATCTTTGCACAAAATTTTCCACGTAGTGGACGGACAGAGCCCCAGTTCCTGCGACCGACGACGAATCGTTTACAGCGGCGCTATTCTCTTCAGTACGCACATTCCTAAGACGTGTTTGTATTATTGCATCATTTAGAGAGTATATGGTATGAAATCTATCCACAGTTCGACGGATCGCTTGCTCAGATGGACGATTATTTGCGCCATAAAAATCACGAAGTTGTGCATAAGTTGCGCGAATATCATCAGTTATGACCTTTTTTATAACTGCACGTCACAAATCTATAATATTAATAGGATAGGCGATTTTTTGTTACCGATTTTTTATTCTACCGTTTTATCCCGCTTTTGACCAAACGTGTATTATTTGAAAGGTATTTCTTTTTAGCTGTTCCCCAGATTTACAGATTTTTTAATTTTTTCCTTTATTTTGAGTAAATTTCATTTAAAGTTGCTACTAACACATATGTACATAAAATTATACATATGATACGTGTGTGTTTATTTAATTTGTTAATGTGTTTGTTAATGAGTTTGTCATCTTCATTCACAATAATAATAAACAAAAAAAAGTGTTGGTTTGTGAATTGGCTAAGTTGAAAGTTGCCTAGAAATTGCACTCGAATTTCGAGCGCTGGAATCTGCTGGTTAATAATAATAGGACTAAAATTTGGTTTATGATTATGTTCCAGTTATCGCCTCAGCAGAGTTGCGACAAAGACCCTCTCTCGAAAAGCATAGTATAGGGTATCGTATAGTCGGTATAGACAGGCTATAATTCTGTTACTTTTTTTATTTATTTATTATTTCAATTTGAAATTCTTTATAAGAAAAAATTGTATTTAATAAAGAAAAATAACAAAATTATCAAACTATTTATTTTTTTTTTTTGTTTGCTTTTTCTTCCATTTTCCTTTATTTTAACATCCGCTCATCATACTTTAAAATAAAAACAACTTCCCGTCTGATGGGTTATAATGTCATCATATCATCATGATGTTGACAATCACGTTGATGTTACTGTTATTGCTGTTATTTATGATTATTGATGTCATCCTAACAGGATGAGAAAAGGACAGAAGAACATAATGTTGTAATCTTGGTTGAATTTGCCATAGCATTGATGTCAATTTTAGATTCAATTAATCGTGAATCATTTCAACGATTTCGTTTACGTATTGGTCTCAATCATGGTCCGGTTATAGCGGGTGTAATTGGAGCACAAAAGCCACAATATGATATATGGAGTAATACGGTCAATGTGGCTTCACGTATGGACTCCTGTGGCGTTATGGGTAGATTGCAGGTAAGCAAAGAAAATAAAAATCTCCAGCAAAACAATAAAAGAAATCTGATTAAGATTTTTTATGATTACAATTTCGTATTTCTTTTGTTTTTTTTTTTATTATTATTTTTTGCTCGCCAAATAGACTACAGAGAATACTGCAAAGATTTTAATGGCTGCCGGCTATGACTGTGAATGCCGTGGTTTAACTTATGTTAAGGGCAAAGGAAATCTAGTCACTTATTTTGTAAAGACACCATTTGATGGCAAATTATAATTTTTAAGCTTAAAGTATAAAATTCATATAATGATATTTTGTGTTTGCTAAAAGTTTAATAACATTATTATCCTGTCTAAATATAAAAGAACAAAAACAAACAAAAAAAATTAAAAAAAAAGAATGATAGTAAAACCTTATATTTATTAGCCAGAATATTGCATATTTAGAAAATATATATACATGTAAAACGAAATCGAATTAACATCCCCTTATTTACTAAGAAAAACAAAAAAAATCCCATTTCAATTATCCTAAGCATTGAATTTATTTAAAAATAAAGAATCATCTAATTATGAGAAACTTACTGACAGACTTGGAAATGATTGGATGCTATAAAAAATGGCCAGATAAATTAAGAATTAAAAAATAAAAATTACGATAGAACTGATAATTACTCAAATACATTTGCGAAATTTTTAAAATATATTTTAGAATTTCTGAAAATCACTTGACAATTTCTGAATATCAATAGGAAATAAGGAGCGAGATCGAAATAAAATCGTAAAACGTGTTTTTCCTCTTAACTTTTTCGCAAGCTTTATTTGAATATTATTTTTTTGCTTTTGATCAAGTTATCTTTGAAAAATATGTCAGTTACTATTATTAATGGCAACCCTATTCATTTGTTGTTACCCCCCTATCTCACATCATACTGCAAGTTCGAAAAACTCAATACACTCACATTTTTTTACTAATACACACACAATTTCCGCAGTGGTCACTAATGGCACAAAATTTTTCGTGCGAGGCTGCCACTACCCTGTTATAAATTTAATGCAAATTTACTGGATTCTGCAAAATTGTAATTAAAGTTTTAACTTGTTAAATCTATTATTATGATTTATTTCTTGAAATGCGCATATAAAAACGCAAGTTTATTAATTATAGAGCATTAATATTATTAACTATTATTAAAATAAAACTAATAATAATAAATGTAAACATTTTCCCTCAAACATGTGGCTGTATAATAAACTCGGTAACTCTATTTAAAAAAAAAATAAGAGAGAGAAGTAAACAAATTTTTTCAAGTTTACGCTTCGACAACATTTTAAAAATGAGATTGCAGTCAGATGTGTGAGCACAAAAGTTAATGGCGATGGATTCGACTAATTCGAACAATTTTTCGTTCATAATACGTACACAACGATTTCACAGTTGCAGTGTGATGTGAGATAGGAGGGTTAGTTTGAAAAATGGGCGAAATAATTAAATATTTTTAACAAAATCCGTCTTGGTCCTACAAAAAGTTGATCAAAGAATCAAAGGTCTACCGTTAACTGTTTCCAATATTATTATAAAGAATTAGGAGAATTTGACCATTGATTGGAAATCTGGTTCGGGAAGAAAGAAAGATCTACATGATGTTTCTAAGGTATAGAAAGCATATTGAAAAGAGCTCCTAATACATCCGGTAGAAAAGCAGCCTGGTTAGCTTAGTGCTCGGACTATTTGGTGCGAAAAGTTAAAGCCAATGCAGGTTTGTAAACATGCAAAGTTCACAAAGTTCCAGACAGGAGCGTAAATTTAAATCATGTTTCGTAAATAAATACTCCTGCTGCATAATGGACGACGAAACGTATGTAGTGGCAGATTTTTGGCAGCTTCTGGGTCAACATTTTTATGATGAAATATTTAAGATTAGTTTCGGAACCGAAAGCAGAAGAAACGGTTAATGATTTGGCAAACAATTTGCAGTTGCGGCAAAAGAAGCAAGTTATAAATACCGAAACTTATATTAAGGAGTGTTAACAATAAATATTCCTTTCTTTCATAAGCCAACACAATGTGCCCATATATATTTTTGGAACGATTTGGCATCCTGTCACTACGGTAAGGAAGCTCTTGAGTGGTACAAAACAATAACGGGGTTTTTATACCAAACTGTGCGGAGCTTAGGCCAGTGGAGAGTTATGCGACTCTTGTGAAAAGATTGAAGAGCCCAAAAAAGGTGTCCCAAAATGGGGAACTAAGCAAATAAACATCAAGATAAGGAAAAAATATATAAAAGGTCATAACGCCTGAAAACGCCAAAACCTTTAAAGGTTTTACTATACTGGCCTAGTACTTTCACGCTGACTTGGAATTTCTCACCCCCCCAGAATGTCTGTTATATAGTGTAATAACAAAAAGAAAACGTATAGTGATACAAAATTTAATCTTTATTCAATATAAAAAGAGGTGAGCGAATTTTTTTTAGAGCCACTGTATTTCCTATTTGAAAATTTTCTCAAAACCTAATAACACATCTCTATAGGAATATTAGAGCAGAATCCGTTAACCTTTTTTATTTTTAATTTAAAATCTGGCAAATGAAAATTAATTGAGAGAATTCAGTACTTTCCAAGTCTGTGTTTGCTTTGGAGTAACAATATAATAAACACTCATATTGTTTTAATTTTATGAGCTGCTAAATGACTAATGGATATTTAATAGGTCACATAATAAAAGAAAAATTCAAAGAAACATTTACTGTTCTAAATGTTTTCCTCCCCTAATGTTTCTTGACCCATAATTGTTGTTAATTTTACTTTTTTATATCAAATTCTTATTTAAATATTTCGTATCCTTAAGCTATGTTAGAAAGTGTTTTTTAATGTCTTTTTTTGTTATTTCTTGTTTTATTTTATGAATTAGTGTGTGTGTTTTTTTTACCAAAAAATGTGTTTTTAGTTTAAGGTGTTTTTTTAAGTTTGTTTATATTATTTTTTTTTTGTTTAACAATTATAAATATGTTTCAAAGAATTTGATTAAAATGTTTAAAATTTGTTGAATTAAACAAAGTTTTTGTTTTCATTTTTGTTAACCCTCTAAATACCTCAAAGTTTTTTCTTAAACTCTAACATTATGCGTGTCATAGGTATATACATATGTAAGTGATATGAGTTGTACATGTTCAGAATTCTATTTTAAAAATATTTTTTATACTAAATTGTTGTTGAATATTGTTTTTAGAATTATTTAAATTAAAATTATGTATGTATTTTTTTATAATATACAAGTTAAACTAATCTATTTATATAAATTAAATAACAAAATTAAAAAGATATTTAATCAAGCTATTGTAAAATTATGAAATAAAAAAAAAATACAATGCAAGATGTTAGAAAAATTAATTTGGAATTTTTTTCTTATTTGAGTATCCCAGCAAAAGGTAAGAAGAATTTAATATTCTCAATAACAAACTACATATGTATATATATATTAATCTATAATATTAATAGGCTAGGCGATTTCTTGTGACCGATGTTTTGTTCTACCGTTTTATCCCGATTTTGACCAAGCGTATATTATTTGAAAGGTATTTCTTTTTAGCCGTTTTGCAGATTTACAGAATTTTAAATTTTTTCCTTTATTTCGAGTAAATTGCATTTAAAGTTGCTACTAACACATACATAAAATTATACAATGCTCTGTGTGTGTTTATTAAATTTCTTAATGTGTTTGTAATAAAAATGAGTTTGTTTTTTGTGTTGATTTGCGAATTGGGTGTTTATTTAATGAAAAAATAAAATTTCCTAGAATTTGCACTCTAATTTCGAGGGCTGGAATCTGCTAGTTGTAATAAAATCTCGATCAAACCTGGATTAAAATGTAATAAAACAATGAAGTTCAAAAATGGCAAGTAAGAAAATTATAGTCAATCTAGACAGACTATACGATACCCTATACCATGCGTTCAGAGACCCTATCTCTTAGGCCCAACTGATTGGATATAAAAAATAAGCATAAATCGAATTTGAGTGACATTGTTATTAATTTTTTTTCCTTTGAATATGAAAAAGTTCATATCGGATGCTATATTTATATGGGTACTGGGTCGAAAAATGGACCGATCCTAACAAATAAGGTCACTTAATTTTTGCAAAATCATATATGAACCAAATTTGAGAAAAATCTGTGCAATATTTTTGTTTTTTGATAGATTTAAGTGAAGATCGAGAATCAGCTTTATATAGGGGGTATGACTAAGAATTGTCCTATAGGGTTTATTTGACTGAGATCTATACGATAATTTGGATCTTATGACAATTTAAGTCGATTTCATAGGTGTCATTTGTATGGGAACTATGTCTGAACATGCACCGATTTTCGCCAATTTCAATAGCGTTCATGCTATGGCTTATAGAAGCTTACATACCAAATTTCATCAATATATGTTCACATTTGCGACCTGTAGTTTGATTACAAGGTTTATGTGGACACACAGACGGACGGACCTAGGTACATCATTTTATTTATTTATTTATTTATTTATTTATTTATTTATTTAGTTATTTATTTATTTATTTATTTATTTATTTATTTATTTATTTATTTATTTATTTATTTATTTATTTATTATTTATTTATTTAATTCAACTGGTAATACAAAAAGCCTTATCGGCCAAAAAATAAAGTATTACAAAGCAAATATATAATTCACTATGTCAACTACATAACATATTTTTAATAACCTTATATGTAACTTAAACTAATTATGTATGACATATTTAAATTTAATTAAATGTAGACGTATAGCTCCAAATATTCTGTTAAAAATACGTTCAAGTTTGCCCAGAATAAAGTTTGATGAACCAGAAAAAACCTCTATGCCATAATTTAAACTTGACATAAGAATAGCATAAGCCACACGGCGTTTGATGTGTTTTGGCATATAACAATTAAGGGAATACAGCCTTCTTAAAACTAAAAACGTCTTGCTAGAAAGATGGTTAACATATCGTTCAAACGAAAGATACTGATCACTATAAACTCTGAGACATTTTAAATTGTCCACAATTGAATAGCTTCACCATTGATAGTAAGTAGTGGATGTTGGTAGATATGATTACCAATAACAAACTGAATGGCTTTTGTTTTAGAAGGATTTATCGTTAAATTATTGGCTGACATCCAGCTTGAGATTGATATCAGATGACTGTCAACAGAAGATTCAAAATTGTGTCCAAGGTTAGCCTCATTGAATAACAATTGTACATCGTCAGCGAAAACAAACGATTGGCAAAAGTTGTTACACATAATTTCAATGCATTCATTAAAGTATATTATGAAAAGCAAGGGGCCCAAGACATAGCCGCACCTATGCTAGACACAGCATCATTTAACGAAATATATTGAAAACGCTCATTAAGATATGAAAAAATTAGTTTACAAGCCGTTCTGGAAAAGTTAAATCTCTCCCTTAATTTACACAGTAAACTGTAGTGATCAATACAATCAAACGCTTTACTAAGATCCAACGAAACCATTACACATTGTTTGCGCTCGTTCAAGTGCTTTCTAATAGAGTCTGTTAGAGAAAGTAGCAATGAGGTAGAATTATAATTGTTACGAAAAGCATACTGATTCGAATGCAACAAATTATTTTCATTTGTATAACATAAAATCTGACCTTTAATTAGATTTTCAACTATTTTAGATATTGAAGGTAATATGCTTTTTGGCCTTAGATTGTCAATATTAAAACTTCCTGCTTTGGGTATAGGTACCACGCGTGCTAACTTCCACTTCCATTTTATCCATGTTCCCTTCAATTAAAACTAAACTCCTGATGCTGCCATTTAAGCCCAAACCATGATACTGCCACCACCATGTTTCACAGTCGCACGCAAATTTTTTAACTCAAGCTGTGTATTGGGCTTCCGCCACACCATCATCCTTCCATCGGACAAAATTACAGTGTTTCAAAATTCGGAATCCTTTAAAAGTATTTTTTTTTTTTTTTTTTTGAAATTTAACCGTCAGTTTTTATTTTTTTTGGTTTATGTAGGAAGGGCTTGTTTGATGGTACTCGACCATGAAAGTCATGTGATCGCAGGAGATGACGACTTGCTGACACACTACAGGCCTTGCCAAGAGAATTGTGCACCCTTATCTGTCAATTTTTGTGCCGATAACTTAGGGTTTTCATTAATTTTCGTTATAATCCATCTTTCGTCGTTCGCAGTAAGAAGTTTATTTGGTGTGTTTCTGCCCTTGTCCTTCATTCTATTTCCTATCAAAAACCGTTTATAATATGCTGAACTGTAGAGGACGGTATATTCACTTGTTCAACAATTTCACTTTTCAATTCTTTATAGTGGTGGATGACCAACTCCCCTTGCTTAATAGTTGTGCGTCGGCCCATATTTCAGTTCGTTGATTTTTGAATGTTTATTTTGGAATATTTATTTTTTCACGAAATGACAATTTTATAAATTCAGTAAAAAAGCCTACTACAACTCGGCCAACGGTCTCAATATCGTTAAAAGTTGACTCCATCAAATAAATGGTTTTACTTTTTACTTCATTTCAATCAACAGAACAAACTGAAAATATATAAAATATTATTTTTAAATAAAAAAAAGTACGCTCTTTAAAATGGCGTCGGTATCATATTTGGTTAACAATTTAATGTACGTTGAAGTTGAATTTTTGACCTGCATCAAATAAGCTGACTGACACCCATTGTAAAGGGTTTTTCAACAGGGACGCTACAAAAGTAGAAAGACAGGGACAGCAAACGACGCCATATTTCGTGCCGCTCTTTTGACATTTCTCTTCAGTAAGGTTTGCCATTTCATGATGGAAAGATATACGAGCCAACAACTAGTCGAAATTATTAAAATTTACTACCGAAATTCGGAGTCAGTGGCCTCAACGTTAAGAGCGCTACGTCCAATTTATGGTCGTCATAATCGTTCTAGCAGATCAATAATTGAGCGTCTAGTGGAAAAATTTGAATCCACAGGCACAGTACAAAATGTTCCCGTGCCAGTGAGACAAAGAAGTGCCCGTAGTGTCGAGAATATTGCTGCCGCTGAGGCTTCAGTTGAAGAAAGCCCAAATGTGTCTCTCACACGTCGTTCTCAAGCGTTGGGCATCTTTGTGACGTCGTTGTGGCGAATTTTGGGAAAAGATCTTGGCCTACATCCTTACAAGATCAAATTGACGCAAGAACTGAAGCCGCTTGACCACCAGAAGCGTCGTATGTTCGTGTATTGGGCTGAGAAACAACTTGAAAATGATTCGGATTTTCATCGAAAAATCATCTTCAGCGATGAGGCTCCTTTCTGGCTCAATGGCTTCGTCAATAAACAAAATATGCGTTATTGGTCAGACAGCAATCCACACGTACTCCATGAGTCATTGCATCCCGAAAAAATTATGGTTTGGTGCGGTTTATGGGCCGGCGGCGTCATTGGGCCGTACTTCTTCCGTGATGATCAAGACCGGCACGTTACTGTGAATGGGAATCGCTACCGTTCAATGATAACCGAATATTTTTGGCCCCAATTGGATGATGTGGTTCCAACAGGGCGGCGCCTCAAGCCACACAGCAAATGTCACAATCAATTTATTGGAAACCAAGTTTGGAGAACGTGTTATCTCACGAAATAGTCCAGTCGATTGGCCGCCTCGGTCGTGCGATTTGACGCCGTTGGACTATTTCCTGTGGGGCTACGTCAAGTCTATGGTCTATGCCAACAAGCCAGCGACGATTGGTGACTTCTTACGAATATCGAACGTGAAATTGCAGCAGTATCGGCAGATTTATGCTTGAAAAACGTCGAAAATTGGGTTCAGCGTCTGGACTTCTGCAAGCGTGCCCGTGGTGGCCATGCAAAAGAGATCGATTTCCATACATAATGGCAGCAATAAAGAATTTCATTGATATCCAAAACCGTTTTTGTTTTATTTAAACAAAACTTTTGTAGCGCTCTTATTGAAAAACCCTTTATATAGATAAATCCTGGTTTAGATTATTTTTAATAAAACCAGAATTATAACCTTAACTGAACTTCTAAAAAGAGTCACTATTAAAACTAGATTACACTCTTAATAAAACCAAGATTAATCTCTTAGATTAAGCTTATCGAGAATCAAACCTAGATTAAAATTGCACTTTAAACCATGATTAGACCTAAATGAAAATTCCTTATGAATCAAAGATTAAAAGCCCATAAGAAACCTGGACTAAAACTAGATTAATATCTAAATGAAACCACGATAAAATGTAGATTAAAATTTGAAATCCAGATTTAAAAAACTTTAAATGAAATCTGGATTAAAACAACATTATAATAATAAATCAAACCATTATTAAACCTAGATTAAATTCAAAATTAAAACACGATTAAACTCTAATTAAAACTATGATTAAACTAAGATTAAACTCCGAAAGAAATTACAATAAGCTGAAATAAAAATGTTAAATAACTAGGATAAACCTAGATTAAAGTTCTAAATCAAAAGCATGATTAAAAATAGAGTAAAATTTCTAACAAAACCGAGATTAAAATTCTAAACGACTAAAACTAGATTGAAGTCTTAATGAAAAGACTATAAAACGTAGAATATAATTCTAGATGAAACCAGATTAGAAAACTTTAAATGAAACCTTGATTAAAAATACATTAAAATTCTAAATAAAACCACTAAGAAACATAGATTAAATTCAAAATTAAACTACGATTAAACTATAAATAAAACTAAGATTAAACTTAAATTAAAATGCTAAATGAAACCTGGATTACACTTAGCCTAAGATGCTAAATAACTAGGGTTAAACCACGATTAATACCAGATTAAATTTCCCAATAAAACCACGATCAAAATTCAAAACGAAACCTGGACTAAAAATCAAATGATGTTTTCTGAAACTCAATTGGAAAAGGTGTAGATTAAAATGCTAAACAAAACCATAATTAAAATTTTAAATACGGCAAGCATAAAAATTTTAAATAAAACCAGAGGTATATACATTCCTAATCCTTAAAACAACTAGAGTCATCATCACGATATCCGTCTGTCCGTCTGTCTGTTGAAATCAGGCTCATTCACAAAATAAACCATTTACCTAAATAAAATTCTGATAATACTGTTTGTCATTATTTCGAGCAGGTTGGAATTGAGTTTGGAGCGTCCAGTCCCAATAGCTGAGGAATGGCATACGAAATGTAAAGATAGTGAATAATTGTTACAACTAACAGAACACGTGCATATAATCATGTAACATCCAAGCATGTAATGTATTGTAGTTGTATGTATTTACATTTATGCTCATTGCATTTAATAATTTCCTTCAATTAAAAAAGCACGAAAATGCCTAAAATATTTTATTTTAAACATCATTGTAAAAAAATCTAGCCATTATAAATTGAAATCTAGCCTTTTTTTGTCTCTTATGCCTGGTTTTCACTATGTCATATAAACTGACAACAAACAATTGCCTCAACTGACATCTCGTAATTTTCTATTAATTTCGTTTGTATTTCATTTTATAAACTAACCAAAAATTAGGCTGTCCAACATGTTGGCAATTTCATTTTAGATATCAAATGTTGCCAGGGGTTACGGATAACAAGACATTGTAACCCGTTTTCATATAACTGATATGTATATAATTGACATTGAAAATGAGGTATCAAAGATTCAATTAGTGTATATTTTTGTTTTTATGATCTTTAGATGCAATTTGTTTTAATTTATGTACTATATTATTGAAAACAACAATTAATTCTGACTTACCATTTGCCATTCCACATAAATATATCAGAAAGCATATTTTGGGAAAATCTATAAAAAATAAAAACATTTTTTAAAAGGAATGTACAGATTTTAGATATTAATTAAAATAAACATATAAAACAAACCCCAGAAACGCTTTGATTGGTGAATTTATTGAAAACAAGGATGTATTACTTTAAAATTTCAAAATCATACTTGAAAGAATAGGATTTTGAATATTAATTATTGCTAAATATTAATGATAATTTAAAAGACAATTTAAATTTTAAATATTTTATATTTGACTTTTTTTAAACTTACAGCTATCAAAATCAAAAACTATAAAAATTATCTAACAACAAAAAAACACAGAAATTTAAAAACTAATGTTAGATATTTCATTAAAACTCGCATTAGTTGTAAGCTCTATAAATTTGAAAAAAAAAAATCACCAATTAGTTGACAATACATGAGAAGTTCAGAATGAACAACTGAATACGAGTATTTATAAAAACCTTTTTCATAAATTATATATGTACAAGATTAAGATAAAAATTTGTTCATTTTTTATAGATAATTTTGATCGATAGGGAAAAAAATATTCGAGTATAAAATTGCAATTTGTTCCAATTGCCCGATTAAACAGACTAGAATAGATGCATATTAACTTTTTTTTAAGATTTCGATCTAGCCTTGTGGCCGGCACTACGACTTAAGGAAATAATAACTTTGAAAAAAGGGACATACACAGTCCTTGGTAGAAAATTAGAAAAATGTTTTCTATAATCACTTAACTCTAAACATTTGTTTCTGATATGTTAATATTTAAAAATGTGGTAGACAAACTTTACCAGCAAATAATTCCGAAACAACAGTTATCCACAGAGCTAAAACAAATAGAATGTAAGAGATACCAATCTTATAGGTATTTGGCAACTGATAAGCCTGGCCGCCAATTTCCTCAATGTGAAAACCCAATGGAAAGACCACTGCAGCAAGGCAAAATAATACCATAGCTGTAAAACCAACCCATCTAGCATAGGGTATAACATTACGATCCCAAGTACTAGATGCCAGCAGTATAACGGTAGTGGTAATGCATATGCAACCAATGAAGATGCAAACAAGAGCCACCAGCCATTCTGGTTGTAATTCTGGTGTATAACAAACCTGGGGACGATTGTACAATGTCATGCAAGTCCACATAAGACCCAGGCGTATGTCTCCTAAAATATGTAATTCAGTTTCATGAGAATTTAGATAAAACTTGGCGAGTACTTTTTTATATTTATATTTCACTTACCAGCTTCCTCGGTAACAATCCAATCGGGCATTGCTAAACTTACTATAGCAAATACATCAGCGGCCATAAACAATGTAGCACTTATAGTAGTTAGCTTGTCCATTATTAAGGTAATTTTCTAATTTCCTTTTACTTTTTTCTAATGGATTCTGCAATTTTATCCGTTTTTACTGAATATATATTCGTTTATAAACAAAATACATCTGTCAAACACAACAGAGACGAATATAATAGTAGTGTACATTAAAAATGCAACACTGTGAAAAAGTTATGCCAAGTTAAAAATGAAAATATAGGAAACCGTTAGTTTGTCAAAGATAATATGAGAGGTGCTGCTAAGTTTGCTGCAAACACATTACAAATTTTCGCATAAATCGAAAACCGTGTCTTCCTCGGGCGCTAGAAAATCATTGAATGGTATTAAAAGCGACTCGCTTGCTACTAGCGACGCTATTTATACTACTAGCTCTGCAACTACTAGTCATACTATAGTATATATATATATATATATATATCGCACCTGTACCTCTAAAGTGAGTCAACTCAAAATTTTTCAATTTTCACTTTTTGCAAGAATACGATATACAGTGGTCATATCTATCCACTGTAAAAATCTTACATCGATTCTTGTAATCTTTCGCAAAAAAAACTCAGTTGTTACCCTCTTTGTGTTATAAGAGTGGCTTCTTAAGAATCCACTAAAAAGACATATTTTGAGTTCCACCCAAAAAAATTTATAGTAAATATTTAAAAAACCGTTTTTTGTCTCTACTGAAAATTTGTACATTTTGAGTTGACTCACTTTAGAGGTACAGGTGCGATATATATATAGTTGTAACTGTGCGCACCAGCATTGTGTATAACACACATTTATTATTACTAGCAGATTCCAGCCCTCGAAATTCGAGTGCAAATTCTAGGAAATTTTATTTTTTCATTAAATAAAAAATATATAAAAAATCAACACAAAAAACAAACTCCACGTGTCAAAAGAATTAACCAAACAATTATTTGTAAAAAAAAATTGTAGCAGACAATTATTTCTATAGGAAAAACAACAAGCAATAACACAGTATTTACACTTGAATGTTCAAAATTGAAGGTGCAGGACATGCCTTTAATGCGTAAAACTCTGTTGGTCTACTGTTAAAAAAGTTGAAGAGACAGATTACCAGATTTGGCTGTGGAAAAAGGTATTTTCATATGAAGAAAGGTTTCACCAACTATCATGATGACATGAAATCAATAATCGCCCGATACTCGGAAAGTTATGCTATATTTAAAAGAAAAAAATAAATCCTTGCGTGAAATTGGCGAAATTGTGGGTAGAAACTGGAAAATAAAAAAAATAGTTCATAAATACATCAAACACTATCAGGTTGAAGATTTACCGAGATCTGAACGACGAAAGCGGCTTAGTGGTACGGAAGATAGAGCTGTAGTAAGAGAAGTAACGATATATCCAGATTAAAATGCAGTTCAATTATCAGAAAACATAACGCAGATATCCAGCAAACCAGTAGGTTCGAGTACAGTAAGGAAATCGCTTTACAAAAATGGCCTACATGAAAGGATACCACGCAAGAAACCATACATATCCAAGGCGAATCAGAGCAATCTTAAGAATTTCGATAAAAAAAAATACAAAAATGAGGATCTATCTTTTTGAGAAAACATTATACACAGCTGAGAGCAAATTCGAAATTTTTGGAGCTAAAAGGCCACAAAAAAGGTCCAAAAGGAAGAATGGATAAAATCTTTCCCGATATAACAAAAAAAAACTTATCTCGATACCTAGGAAACTAAATGAGGTGCTTAAGGCCAAATGAAAATAAACCAAATATTAAATTCGGATGTGCCGAATTTTTGGTACCCTATACATCGGTTTTTCGTTTACATTAATATTTGAACTTATTTATAACAAATGTAAACAAAATATTTTAAAGAGCACCAATTTGATAAATTTAATACTAAATTATTACAAAAAACACACTTAATTTTTAACATTTTTTAGAGGTATCCTCATCTTTTTGGACATATCTCGGCAGAATGATGACCGATTTACCTCATTTCCAATACCAACCTGTGTGAATGAGCGTGATTTCTATAGACAGACGGACATCGCTATATCACCTCGAGTTGTTATAAGGATCAAGAATACATGTATGTATATACTTTATGGAGTCGCAAATGCATTTTTCGATGCGTTACAAACGGAATGACAAACTGATAATATACCCTCTGCGAAGGGTATGATAATTTAAAAAAATTAACTTCTTTATTTAAGTTCTGTTGCGTTTTGTTTGCTGTTTATTTTATTTTTACTTCTGTTTAATGTTTTTATTGAATTCAGATGTTATTAAACAATTCTTGAAATTATATATATTTTTGGTTTTGTGACAATGCCTTCATTTTATTTTAATAATGGTTTTAATCTGAGTAACTAAGGTGTTTAATTTATTTTGACGCTGACAGTATTTTATATGGTCTCTCATTCTTGTTATGATAAGTTATATTTGACATGAAAAATTTATAAAATTTTTATCAATTTTGACACACAATATCGGTAACAGAAGACGGTTTAAAAATCTATTCGATATTGTTAAAAACAACTTACCTTATATTTAATTGACCATTCTGCATTTATCGCAAACTTTTCAAACAAAAACAAAACCTAAATATCCATCATGTCTGGCTTTAAGTATCAAAACAAAAACAAATCACCACTGCGGACAACAAAAACAACTCGAATAACATTTGCCTACAAAAAACACACCACACTACTGTGGCCGCTGGCCACATTGAAATTAGCAACAATTTTAAGGGAAACATTGGATATTTTGCTATTAAATTAATATTTGCTTAAAATATTATTAATTTATTAATATATCTCTTCACTTTTTTAACAATTAAAACTTTTAATTTTAAAAAATAATTTGGTAAACACACGACACAACGCTCAGAGGCTGCAGCCTGCTGCTTTAAAAAATTTTTTTTATTAACAATTAACAATGGCACTTATAAAATTATGTATTGCGAACACAAAATGCCTTTTATACAATTCTTTTATTTAACAATATTATCATTTTTTTAACAATAAACTAATTTAATTTAAATTACAACACGGACACTACAAATTTCACAACTCTTCCATCAGATCTAGTGATTTAGAACTAACGGCACTGCCAGATGCAAACAAATGAGTAAATGTAGCTGGGGTTGGTGTCATAACTATGTTGTATGGTTAGTTCAAAAAATTATGAGAAATCGGTAATACACAATTTGTTTTTAAAAATAGATTTGAACATGACTGTGAATTTAGAAATTTTTGACTAGATCTAGCGATTTTATGTATTTGGACTTATCAAAGTCTATAATCCTCTGAAGGGGAAACTGAAGACTCAAAAAAAATTAAACATATATCTTGGAGAGGATTTCGTAAAATATTTAAATAATGGTCACTTTGATGGGCTCCTGAATGGTAAATTTGACGATTCAGAATCACTTTTTGAGTTGATTTAGCGATGTCCGTCCGTCCGTCTGTGTATCCATGTAAACCTTGTAATCAAACTACAGGTCGCAAATGCGAAAATATTTTACAGATATTTGGTATATGAGCTTCTATCGGCCATAGGATGAACGCTATTGAAATTGGTGAAAATCGGTTAATGTTCAGACCTAGTCCCTATACAAATGACCCCTATTAGATCGTTTGCGTGCGTTTTTTCCACCTTCACTATCAAAAACAAACGTATTGAACAGTTTTTTCTCAATTTGATTTGCATATGCTTTTGCAAAAAATAAGTAACTTTACCAAATTTGATCAGGATCGATCCATTATTCGACATAGTCCCCATATAAATATAGCATTCGATATGAACATTTTCAAATCTACAGTATATGGTTTCGCATAGCGGTCTAGACCGACTATAATTGTCTTACTTGTTTTTACTCGTTGGTGTGTTCTGTATCGAAAGATAATAATTTTTTACAAACAATTCAATTAAAAAAAGATAAATGTAAAAAAGGATGTTTTTAGTGATGTCAAAACAATGGAAACTATAAGCTTCTGTACCGGACTTGATTATAACAATAAAAATAGAATCTGACATATGTACTGCATGTAGTTTGTCAATAAAATCTTTTCATACAAGAAAGGACATAATAGCGATTTCCCTGGCTGATTTGCCTTTATTATAATTGAAATACAGCAATTGAATAATATTATGACTAACGCGTTTTCCTTGCTATACCTCTTTCACACGCAGTAGCATTCATAAAAAATCCAAATGCACCAAATTCGCTCATTATGCAGATTTTTGAGTAAACATCGTTTTTTTTTTCTTTTTTTTTAATGTGTTGGGGTATTATAGTCCTCAACATATACAGTAACGGAGAGTGTTTGAAAAAAGCGAATATATAAAGAATTTGTTTTACTGCCGAAATTTCTGCTATAAACAGTGCCATTGGATATTCAACTGAAAATGGTGGAAGAACACTTATATGCACTGATAGTCTTAGTGGGCATTAATAAAGAACCGCAATGGACTTTATAATGACATGTTATACCCAGGAACTGATTGTCAAGCTTTGATAATCTGGATTCCTTCCCATATTGGGATCCAGGGTAATGAAAGTGCAGACAAAGCTGCGAAGAATGCTCTTAATTTGCCTGAAATCACGGAAATCTCGTGTTTTCCCAAAGTTATTTCAAATCCTTTTAAAAATTATTCAAAGGCTACAAGATCCACAGTTTACTAGGACTAAATACAGCATAAACTTTAGTAGGAGCCAATGTGTTATGCTAGCTCGCATAAGAGTTGGAAAATGTGTTTTTAATACTAAACATTACTATGAGAAAACTGATCCTCCAATATGTTCTTATTGCAACGTTCTCCTCACTATTCATCATATACTATCAGAATGTCCATACTCCAAAATCGATGAACCAATTGAAAAATTGCTTGACTGTGCAGCTGATAACAATTTAACCAACATACAGAGATGTCTACAGAAGCACAATATCAACGATGTATAAGGCTAATTTCTATTTTTCTTTATTCAACTTTATTTTTGTAAAACTAAATTCAGATAAATTTACTTTTTGTAATCTTATATTTTTTTTTTTGAAAATCAATTAACTGTAAATATTTTTCTTTTTAATTAATTTTTCGAGCGCATATGGTCTGGTTACCCGGCGCCTTAAGTATATATTTTATAAATTAATTTGTAAAATATAATTTAAATAAATAAATAAAGAATTTGTTGTTGAAATTCTGAAATAAAATTATAATTTTCCACTTTTTTTTACTGTGCAAAGATTTTCTTGACAAACTGCACGTATTTATTTTTTTTTTTTTTCAAACATAATTGTTTCATATATCAGCTGACGCAAATATTAGATATGTGTGTTGTATTTTATTAAAATTATCGATAAACAGTCAACGTCGTCTTAAGGCTGTTAGCGAGGGAATACCATTTTGATGTTGACGTTGAATTAAAGTGATGTTGACTCAAAATTGACGACGCCAAATAGAATAAGGGCTATTGTAAAACTTCACAGTGTTGAAAAAATCAGAACGCCGGAGTACATCGTTGAGCATGCTTTGAAATTACGGCAAAAAATCAAAAGTTTTGGATGATGAAAGTTATTTCCCTCCCAGCAAGTTTCAATTGCCTGGAAATGATCGATTCCACTCAATTGACGTTTCTCAATGTAATTCCAATGCGAAATTTAAGTTCACGTTGCATTATCTGAAAAAGGGACTTTAAAGCCTTGGTTCAAACCAAGTGGATTGCAGTAAACCAAGTATACCAGATGGAATGTTTGGTCAAAATTTTGTTTTCTTTCCTGAAAGAGCATCATTTTGGTGGCAATTATGTCTGCTGGCCTGACAGATCATCGTCCCATTATAACATAAAGACGCAGGATTTTCTTATTAAGAGAAATTTAAATTTTATACCAAAATACCGAAATCCTAAAATTTTGACTAAATGTCGTCCAATCGAAGATTTTTTTTTTAATTTAAGGTCGTTGGCAGAACAAATAACTGTCAAGATTTCGAAAAAGAATTCGTATATTTATTCTTAAAATCAAGGTTTAGAAAATACACACATCAAACACACAATGTTCTGTTCTAATGCAGCCAACACATATTTTTATTTTCATATCAATTATATGTGTTTCTTAATTTTGTACGGTGCCGAACACAATCATGACTGTGTTTCGTTTTAATATTTCGTTATTTACACGAACATTTTTCTATCACGTATTTTTTGTTTCGAACACACATAAACCACACAGATTCGAGTGTAGCTATATTTTAAGTTCTTTTTCTTGCACGTGTGCTGCTAAAAAAACAAATCATGTTCTTAAAACATTATCCATTCGATATCAGAAAAATCTGAAACACCCCTATAATAACGACAACAATTGTTTCAATCAAATTTATTAAAAAAAATCTAAAATAATTCATTAGCAAAAAAAAAAATAAAAATAAAAAAAAAAATAAAATAAATAAAAAGATAGTAATAATATAGAAAACAGAGAAATTTTATATGTTGTTTATAACTTAATTTCTTTTTTTTTCCGATCGCGAGTGGATAATGTTTTAATTTTTAGATGTTCGCGTTCAAGAACATGTTCTGTTTTTTTAGCAGTACACGTGCAAGAAAACGAACTTAAAATAAAGGTATACTCGAATCTGTGTGGTTTATGTGTGTTCGAAACAAAAAATACGCGATAGAAAAATGTTAGTGTAGATAACGAAATATTAAAACGAAACACAGCCATGATTGTGTTCGGCACCGTACAAAATTAAAAAACGCACATAATTGATATGAAAATAAAAATATATGTTTGTTGGTCTGAGCTATGTTTGTTTACATATATGTACGAGATTTTTATTCAGTTTGTGTTTTTTTCTGAACTCTACTTAAAATAGACAAAAGATGCTGTCGAAAGGTCGCTCAATCATACATCGTTTTTCAATCATACATTAACTATTTATTAATCTTTTGTAGCAATTATTTTGCAATTGATATATTCGATTATCGTAGAGTTTTAAACTAGCTAAATCTAGTTTAATTCTGATTTAAAACGTCGTCAAATTAAAATTGTTGTTATATAAAAAAGTAGGTATTATATTTCAAATAGGCTGGATTTTTATTTTAAAATCTCGTTTAAATTAAAAATTCAAATAAAGATTTTGTAACAAAAATATAACTATTATTGACATAAATTTATAAATACAAATCATTTTATTATTAATATAATATATTGTAACTATTTTTCAAAAAAATAACGAATAAATTGATACAAATTTTAAAGTTTTTTTAAACAAGCAATTTCAAATAAAAAAAATTGTAAAAAACTAGAAATTAGTTTGTATTTTATGTTATTTTGTTATATAAATAAACTTGATAAGATATTCCATTTTTTTGTTGATATATTTATCACTAAGAACTATATTTAGAAACTGAGTTTGAAGATTAATTTATTATTTTACTGTATTGTATTTCTAACGATTCAATCATTTGCTCATACTTAACTTACAATCTTATAAAAAAAAGAAGGCATTAAAAGATAATTTTCCGAAAAATATACAAGGTTTTTACTGTAGAAAGACTTTAACTTTAACTATAGAAAAACTTTAACTTTAACTGTCTTAAAACATTTTCAAGTCTTGTACACTGCAATCTCTATAGCATCGCAACGATGTATTACATGCATGACTTTCATTTCTATCTACTCCTATTTAACATATTTCTTCTACTGTTTTTGAGATGTTACTTTCTGAATCTGAGGCCGAAGAGGAGTTGTTGCCATTCACAAGATTACCATTTGGCTTTAAATTGCTACTTCCATTCAATTTTAAATTCCTCAATTTATCGGACACCACATTCTCATCTTCATCTGAGGAAATATCAGACTGTTGTCGAGGTGACAAACGACATCCACGGGCTATATAATTGCTCAAACGTCCAACTGAGGCCAAAATTAGACCCAAGAATGGTGGTGATGGTTTTAAAGGTCTCGACAAATATTCGGGATGATATTGGGTACCCACATAGAAGGGATGATTTCGTAATTCAATAATTTCCATACGTTGATGTGTATCATCGCAAGCTACAAAACGCATACCATGCTCCTCCAGCTGTGGCACATATTTCGGATTTACTTCATAGCGATGTCTGTGACGTTCATCGACTGTTTTTGGATTACCATACAATTGTTTAATGATGCTGGATTCTTCTGAGAATATGGTGGTACGTCTACCCAAACGCATTGTTCCACCCATTTGGCCGGTGTGATGTTCAGGCATATCGATGACCAAAGCATTTGCGGCCTTTGGATTAACTTCAGTTGAATTGGCATCTTCGAGACCCAAAACATTTCGCGCAAATTCTATTACAGCCGCCTGTAAACCTAGACATATGCCCAAAAAGGGCTTACGATTTTCACGACACCATTTACAGGCTTTAATTTTGCCTTCGATACCTCGAGAGCCAAAACCACCGGGTACTAAAACTCCATCACTCTCGCATAACATTTGCCATTCTTTGTGATATTTCGAGGGTGCACCTTGTAGGGTATCATTTTCCAATAAACTCGAATCAATGAAATTTAAATTAAGATTGTATCCGGCCGCCAAAGCAGCATGTTGTAGAGCCTTCACCACGGAAGCATATGAATCCTTAAATTTGGTATATTTTCCTACCAAAGCAATGGTTACACTTTTGTGTCGAGTTTCGGAGCGACGAGCCAAATCTTTCCATTGTTGAAGGCATCTTAAAAGGACAAATTTAATGTATTATAAAAAAAATAAAACTTTTCATACTCACTTTTCTCTCTTACTCGCTTCTATATTCAACTGAAGACGTTCATTCAAAAACTCGATTACATCATTCTGTTCCATCAGCAATGGAACATGATAGATGGAGCTCAAATCATGTATACAAATTACTTGATCTGGAGCAACATGACAGAAATTACTTATTTTCTCCTTGACCTCCAAGCCAATTGGCTTTTCCGAACGACATACTATCAAATCGGGGCTTAGACCAAAACCTCGTAATTCACGCACAGAACTTTGTGTTGGTTTTGTTTTGGGTTCACCCGTCGACGATGGCGAAGGTACGAGCGAAACATGGGCCACACAGAAATTTTCACGTTTTACTCTAAATTGAAATTGGCGAAAAGCTTCAACGAAAGGCATACCCTCAATATCACCAATGGTACCACCCAATTCCACAATACATACTTGTGGTTTAGAATTACCGCGTACGGGTGTTTCTGCAACACGCTCAACCCATTCCTGAATGGCATCCGTAATGTGGGGAACAACTGTGAATAAGAAATTTATAATAATATGTATAGATAGATGTTATGAGCAGCATGGATGAATATTGTACCTTGTACAGTTTTGCCCAAATATTCTCCTTTACGTTCCTTTTCTATAACCAATTGATAGATTTTACCAGTGGTAATGTTGTTATCGCGATGTAGGGTAACATCCAGAAAACGTTCATAGTTTCCCAAATCTAAATCAACTTCACCACCATCGTCTAAGACATAGACTTCACCTGAAATTAGAGATTGAAAAATTAAGTTTTAAAATGTTTTCTTATTTGGTTAACCGATTAATTTTATTCGAACACTCGCATACTTTTTTACGGGTTTCCAAAATATTTGAAAAATACTTAATAGGATTAACTTATATTTAAACTTTAACTATTTATTGGTTTAACACTTCGTTATAATCTTTAACTATATCGTGTGGAGTATTTCCATATAATACAACAAGGACAGTTTGACAACTCCGTAGTAAATCAAAAATCAACACTGCTCATAACAACTACCAGCTGTTAAAAAAAAATCGAGTGCTCACCGAACCAAGGAAAGGTTTAATAAATACTATGGGGACTCTGCACCATCAACTTCAATGGTTAAGAAGTGGTTTACTGAATTCCGTTGTGGTCGTACCAGCACAAAGCACGCCGAACGTTCGGGCATACCAAAAAAGTTGTCACGCCAGAAATCATCGATAAAATCCATGGAATTATATCGAACGATCTGAGAATGAAAGTGCATGAGATGGCTGACGCTGTAGCCATTTCAACTGAGCCAGTACATTACAATCATCGTGTATATTTGGATATGTAAAAGCTATCCCCACGCGATTGGTGCCGTGATTGCTCACCGTCGATCATAAGTGCTACCGTGTGACCACTTCAAACCGCAATCGGAAGGAGTTTTTGAACCGTTTCGTAACAATGGATATGGATCCATCACTATACACCAGAGACCATGGAACATTCATAGCAGTGGTCTTCTCTGGGTGATCTTACAGGCGACATGGCGAAAGTATTTAGGGATTGAGGCGGTGTTATTCACATCGCCCACCTTGAAAGGAGTAAAACTATCACCGGCGAATATTATTCACAGCTGTTGATCAGATTCGACAATGATGTGCAGCAAAACCGACCGCATTTGGCGATGACACCACCATGACAATGCACCGGCGTACACATGTGTAGTCGCCATTCCAAAAAACCGTCCATCCATTATATTCTCCAGATTTAGCCCCCCACAATTATTTCCTGTTTGCAAACCAGCAAAAATGTCTCTACGGTAAGAGATTTGGGTCGTACGAAGAGATAATCACTGAAACAAACGCCTATTTTGAGGGTCTTGGGAAAGCCTATAATTTGGAAGGAATAAAAAAAATAGAAAAACGATGGACTAAATGTATCGAGCTAAAACGAGACTATGTTGAGAAATAAAGCTTTTTGCAAAAAAAAAAAAAATAACTTTTACTGAGTTATCAAGGCAACTGTATTTCCGATGAACTATCCAGATAAATTTTAGCACCAAATTTTCATGAGGACAAGAACAATCACACGCCTGGCTCAGACGAGTAAGCAACAATATGAGTCACTGGTATATCAAGTGACTGAAGACAGATGATGAAGATAGAACGTTCACCGCACTGATAAGATCATTAGACTGCGGTGGTTATTGGCCATGGACTTTTATGAAAGCTGCCAGGATGTAGAAAAGGAGAAAATGGCAGACCAGTTCGTCTAACAATGATCAGCGTACGCATCTCGGAGATCCCAACCCTTTGGCAGGCCGGTACTAGCGGATCTGGCAACAGCTTTAACTGGTTCATCCCGGAATCCAACTGATTAGTGGTAATCAGGGGATGCCCCGTACATGCATTGAGTTGATCTCAGGAAATTAGGTTATGGGTAAGAGGTAAGACGGATCAAGATCATATCTAAAGTTCTACGACAGCAAGAGTTCTGAAACTATGTACATGCACATATTAAACTAATTTGATAGTCGCGGAAAAAATGGGTGGGATCGGGCAATGGGCGTGGCACCCACCATACAAAGTAAATATTTAATGTCATACATCTGGAGTTTCAAAAGCATTGGGACTTTGTGTGGGTGCATAAGTTATTAATGTGAATAGTCCGACAAAAAATGGTCGGGGTCGGAACAATTTGCCTGCACCTCCTATACATATAACTGGAGTACTGTAACAGTGAAAGCCTTCGAACTTTGTGTGAGTTCATGAGTTATTAATGTGAGTAGTCTGATAAAAAAAAAAAATGACGGGGATCGGACAAGTGGGCGTGTACCACCCATACAAAGTAAATATTTAATGTCACACATCTGGAGTAGTGTAGTTTCAAAAGCATTGGGACTTTGTGTGAGTTCATAAGTTATTAATGTAAATAGTCCGACAAAAAATGGGAGGGATCGGACCTATGGGCGTGGTACCTCCTATACAAAAAAAAAATATGAAGGACTATGAAAATGACAGTCTTGAAACTTTTGACAAGTACGTTAATTACCAATGTGAGTAGTCGTGGAAAATATGGCGGAATCGCCAAAATAAAAAATCGCAATAAATAAAAATCGCAAAACAAAAATCGCGAAATCCAAAAATCGCCAAAAATAAAAATCGCTAAAATCAGAAATCGCAAAAATCAAAAATAACCAAAATCAAAAATTGCAAAAATACCAAAAAAAAAAAGGTTAAAAAACGGCAAAACCAAATTTCGCGAATAAAAAAATCACTAAAATCAAAAATTGCCAGAACCGAAAAATGCGAATAACAAAAATCGCTAAAGGCAAAAATCGCCAAAATCAAAAATCGCTAAAGCCAAAAATCGCCAAAATCAAAAATCGCTAAAAATCAAAAATCGCCAAAATCATAAATCTCAAAAAACAAAAATCGTCAAAATCCAAAATAGCAAAAAAAAAAACAAAAATCGCAAAAGTTAAAAATTCCCAAAATTGAAAATCGCGAATAACAACAATCGCTAAAATCGCAGAAATCAAAAATAGTCAAAACTGAAAATCGCGAATAACAAAAATAACAAAAACGCCAAAATCAAAAATCGCCAAAACCGAAAATCGCGAATAACAGAAATGGCAAAAGTCAAAAAACGCTAACTAAATAACGCAAAATATATAAAATTGTTTTCTACAAAATGTATTCCCGGTTATTTATTTCGTTACGATGGGTGTAGCGAAGCGCATCGGGTTACGGATTGTACATATGGTACATGGATATATGTAGTACAAATATACATATATTTTTATAAACAATTGAAGGCCAAAAATCAATTTTATTTTGAAAAGCCACCATTTGTCAAAAAAAAATTATTTTGCTTATTCTTTCGATTAATTACAAGATTATACATTACTTCACCGAAATCCGTTGTTTTTATACCCTCCACGCCTCGGTGGCGAGGGGGTATATATAGGTTTGGCATTCCGTTTGTAACACATCGAAATAAATTCCTGAGACCCCAAAAAAATATATTTTCTTGATCCTTATAACAAGGGAAGTTGATTTAACGATGACCGTCTGTCCGTCTGTCTGTGGAAATCACGATCACGCCGTAAATATCTAAGCTAGACCGTTCGTTTTTGTATAAAATCGTTTATTAAAATCGTCAAAATCGGTCAAAGGGTTCACGAGCTATGAATGAAACTTTGAAAAGACTATTGAAAAAATAAAATTTTCCAGTGTGTTTGTTGTTTTTCTTAAGATATGTTGTATACATATGTTGTAATTCTTCGAAGTGTTGAAGTCATTGTGTGTATTAATACTGCAGGTGTCAAGTTTTACCACATATTTTTTTTATCATTAAAATTAAATATTAAAAATTAAAAATTAATAAAAATAAAAAATGGGAAATGAAAAATGGAAAATGGAAAATGAAAAATGGAAAATTGAAAATGGAAAATGGAAAATGAAAAATGAAAAATGGAAAATGAAAATGAGAAATGGAAAATGAAAAATGAAAATGAGAAATGAAAAATTTAAAATGGAAAATGAAAAATAGAAAATGTAAAATGAAAAATGGAAAATGGAAAATGGAAAGTGCAAAATGAAAATTGAAAATTTAAAAATGAAAATTGAAAAATTAAAAATGAAAAATTAAAGTGGAAAATGAAAAATGAATAATAGAAATGATAAATTAAAAATCGAAAATGGAATATGAAAAATGAAAAATGAAAATGAAAAATGAAAATCAAAAATGAAAAATTAAAAATGAGAAATGGAAAATGGAACATGAAAAATGAAAAATGAAAATTGAAAAATGGAAAATGAAAAATGGAAAATTAAAAATTTTAAATTAAAAATGGCAAATGGAAAATGAAAAATTAAAAATGAAAAGTGGAATATGGAAAATGAAAAATGGAAGATGAAAAATAAAGATATAAAAATTAAAAATAGAAAATGAAAAATGGAAAACGGAAAATGAAAAATTATAAATGGAAAATGGAAAATTAAAAATGAAAATTGTAAAATGAAAAATTGAAATTAAAACTGAAAAAATAAAAATGAAAAACGAAAGATGAAAATTGAAAAGTGAAAAATGGAAAATGACAAAAAAAAAAATGAAAATTGAAAATTAACAAGTTAGAAAATTTTAGTCGGTCTAGACCGACTATACGATACCCTATACCATGCGTTTAGAAACCCTATCTCTTAGGCCCAACTAACTGGACATTGAAAATAAGCAAAAACCAAATTTGAGTGGGATTTTTATTAATTTTTTTGGCTGCAGATATGAAAAAGTTCATATCGGATGCTATATCTATAAAGGGACTAGGTCCAAAAATGGACCGATCCTGATCATGTTTGGTAAAGTCTCTTGTAAAAATATGTACAAACAAAATTTGAGAAGAATCAGTGCAATATTTTTGTTTTTTAATAGATTTAAGTGAAGATCGGGAAGCAGCTCTATATGGGGTCAAAGGGATCATTTTTGGACTACTCATTAGTGGATGTAATGAACGCATACAAACCCAATTTGAGTAAGATCTATATGACAATTTGGATCTTATGGCAATTTATGTCGATTTCATATGGGTAATTTGTATGGGGGCTAGGTCTGAACATGGACCGATTCTCACCAATTTCAATAGCGTTCATCCCGATAAAAGCTTATACACCAAATTTCATCAAAATATATTCATATTTGCGACCTGCAGTTTGATTACAAGCTTTACATGGACACACAGACGGACGGACGGACGGACGGACGGACATTGTTAAATCAACTCAGAAAGTGATTCTGATTCGATCGGTATAATTAAAGATGGGTCTAGGTCAAATATTTTTGGTTGTTACAAACAGCAGCACAAAGTCATTATACCCAAACCACATAGTGGTATAGGGTATAAAAAGGTGGAGGGTATCAAAGATTCGGCCCAGCCGAATTTAACACTCTTACTTGAATTTTTATTTAATCTGATATAGTCCAGAAACACCGTGGCCACCGCAATATTGTTTTTTCTGAGAGAAGCTCCTGAAGATCAGCTATAGCAGCTTTCAAAATTATTTTTACAAATAAAAAATGTTAAAATACAGTGAAAAGTTCCCATCATATGTGTAAAAATTTTTCCATTAATAAATTTAAGTCTTCTCATGAAAAATTCTGGAAAAATTGTTTTTTTTTTTTTTTGTTGCCTCAAACTTAGGTATCATTAATTTAAATATACAATGTAAAGTATTATTATGTAAACTCTTTAGACTCTCAGCAATAATATGTTACTCTCATTGCAACTTAACAAAACGCTGTTAAGCTAGACTCATATGTTTATTCTATTACTTTAGTTATCGAGATCTAAAAATGTTAATTGATATCGTTATTCTATTTCTGTTAAGTTAACATTTGAATGTTAATATTATGTTATGTTAGAAATCTAACACATTTTTAGGGATTACATAAAAAATAAAGATGTATTAAGGCTAAAGTTAAAGTTAACATTTGATGTTAATACAACTTTATTTATTAAATTTTTAATGTAACACAATATTAACATTCACATGTTAACTTAATAGAACTTAACAGAAAGTGACAAAATTTATAGAATAACCATATCAATTACATATTTTTAACATTTTTAGATTTTTAACGCTTCAGACTTCCTTTAAAAGCTAAATAATTTCGAGATTCAATTCAATGAAACAACAACGCCAATTTACAACATAAATCCATCAATAAATTTTATTTTTTATTCATGTATATTTCTTTCTTTTTCAAATTCAATTATACAATAATTGAAAAATAAATGCTTTAAATATTTTTTTCTTTCTTTTTTTTTTAATTATTAAAAATAATATTGAAAATAAGTAATACTTACAAATTAATGATAATTTAAAGAGAATAGTTTATTTAAAAAATATTTTAAATTATACACAAAAATTAACAAGAAAATTCAAATTTATATAAATATTTACATAAGATAAACTTAAATTAGCACAGACGATATAGGAAATACAATTTCTAAGATATTCCCAAGTTTTATTAATATATATTCTACAGCATTTCTAATTTTATTTAAGAAAATTTAAATTTTAATCTAGAATACTTTATTTTGGTTTGAAAACTGTCAATTTGTTTGATAAGAATATAAACAAAATTAATTATACAATTTAAGTTGGTTAAAAAAAAAAAACTTAGAATACGAGTTTTCCAAACAAGATTTTCTTTGAGAGCCAGTAGAACACACACAAAAAAATTAAAAAATATTTTCAAAATTGTTTTTTTTTATATTATTACTCTAAAATCTTTATAAATGCTAATGAATAACAATTCGAAATGCTAAAATCTCTTAAATAAATCTTAAAATAATGACTTTGGTTTATTTGGATTCTTCTAAATCCTCCTTATAGAGCTCCTTAAAGATAAGTTTCTGTATTTTAGTTCGTATACGCAACTTCTGAGCAGCTGTCAATTGTTTCATATACGGATGTAGTGACAGCAGATAATGATAATCATCATCTTCGGGTACTAAAGGTGTGGGCGTTAAGGTGTCCATCGTAGAGGAACCATTGTAATTACTATCCTCCGATAGCCGGGGACGTTTCAATTTTAACGCTGGTATGAGACCATTTGTATAAGAGTGTTTGGTAAAATTTAAATGTTCATGACTGCCATGTAGACATGTGCTGGCATTTAGGGGGAAATCATCAGAACGTTCCTTACTCATGTTGGGTGGTGGATGATGGGCCTTATTGTAGAGTGGTGGTGGTGAAACAGAACGTATTTTTTGTTGTGTTGCTGCAGCCATACAGCTATTTGGTAAAATCATTGAACTGGGCAATGAACAGGGAGGGGGATTGTTGATTGGTGTTGAACACACGGCTGTACCATTCATAGAAGCTAAAGTAGCCGCTACTGCCAAAGCCGTAGTATGAGCTATTGGTGGTGAGCTTTGAAAAACATTTAAAGCAGATAAACACGATGATGAGGCCGACGATGTAGTACTTGATACTGATGATGCCGAAGAAGATAATGATGTTAAGCCCACTGCTGCCGTGGCTGAAGCAGTTGTTACTAAGGCTAAACCCTGTCCTGTTGTTGTTGATGATATTGTGGTTGCCTGTTGTAATTGTTGTTGCAGTGGTGTATCAGCTGCCGTTGTTTGTTTTGTACTCTTATCCAACGATTTCTTTGATAAATCCTGCACTTCTCTGTCGATATTCTTAAGTAAATTGCGTGTATCTTCTGTTTTTATAATGGCACCCGGCAGAGTTGTCAAATTTGACAAAGGCTGTGAATGAGCTGCTGGTGGTGTTGCTGCTTCAGTGATCACATCATCATCTTCTTCCTCAACATCGTCTTCATCAAATTCTTCGTCACTATCTTGCATTCGTCGTATGAGACCATTCGTTAGATCCGGCTCGACAACGGTTTTTTCACAATCTTGACTTTGTTGGGCAAAGTAAAAGGCTTGATCGTTTTCATTTTTGGGTACTCGATGACGCATGTGTTCAGCTATAAAAAATTATATATAAAAAGAGAATTTTAATACACACCATATAAATGGAAAAAGAAATATTCATAACTTGAACAGTGGTTTTTGAAAAGAGTTGAGTTTATTTCTTTAAAAAATTTGGTTATTCTATATTTTCCATTAATTTTATGTGCATTTCAATAATAAAATAATATAGAAAACTGATCTATAATAAATAAATACAAAAACAAACAAAAATAAAATATTTCTTATAAACTATAAATATTAAAAAATATAAAAAAACGAAATAAATAAAAAATGAAAGAAAATTAATCAAATAAATAAAAAATATATATAAAATATATACTACAAATATAAAAAATTTAAAATATGTCCAATATATACATATATGTGATAATATAAATAAAAAATAAATCAAATAGATAAAATAAATAATATAAAATAAATAAATAAAATTGAAATGAAAAATAAATAAAGTTAAAATAAAAAATAAATAAAATTAAAAAACAAAATAAAAAATAAGTAAATAAAAAAGAAAATTAATAAAACATATTAAACAATTAAAAAAACGAATAATATAAATAAAATATCGTATATATAAAAATTTTTAAATAAAGGATATAAATAAAATAAGTCAAATAAATATTATAAAAATAAAAGAAAAATGCATAAAAATGAACTTAATATTATATATTAAATAAATAAAAAATTAAAAATAAAAAGAAAAATAAATAAATAAAATTGTATAAAAAATAAATGAAATGAAAAAAATTAAATAAAACCGAATAGCATAAATATAATATATAAAACGAATATAATAAATAGATGAAACAAATAACATATGCAAGATAAATGTGTTTTAATAAACTACGACCAAGCATCTTATATAAAAAAAATACTAAAAAATTATTAAATTGGTCTACAAACAACAACAATTGAAATAAATTAAATAAAATTAAAAATTATATAAAATTTAAAAAAAAATTAAATTAAAAAAAATATATATATATAAAAAAATAAATTAAATATATACAATAAATAAAATTAATAAATAAAACCAATAAAAGATATAAAAATATATAAAATAAATACAGTAAATAAAATCTATAAAATTTCAAATATAAAACAAAATATTTAACATTAAAAATAAATAAAATAAAAAGAATTTAATAAAATTAAAAAAATATAACATTTAAAATAAATAAAATACATTAAATAAATACAATAAATAATCTAAAAAATATATAAAATTAAAAAAATAAAAAAAAATGAAACAAATTAAATGATATACAAAATTAACAAATTTTGGAAATAGATAAAAATAAAAAAATGAATAAAATTAACAAAAATGTAAGAAAATTTTAGTCGGTCTAGACCGACTATACGACACCCTATACCATGGTTTAGAGACCCTATTTTTCGGTCCAACTAATTGGATATAGAAAATAAGCATAAACCAAATTTTAGTGGCATTGTTATTAATTTTTTTGGCTGCAGACATGATAAAGTTCATATCGGGTGTTATATTTATATGGGAGACTAGGTCGAAAAATGGACCGATCCCGACCATATTTGGTAAAGTCACTTATATTTTGAAAAAATATAAACAAACCAAATTTGAGAAAAATCTGTGCAATATTTTTGTTTTTTTTTTGATAGATTTAAGTGAAGATCGTGAAGCAGCTCTATATGGGGCCTATGACTAAGAATTATCCTATAGGGATTATTTTTGGACTACTGATTAATGGATATAATAAACACATTCAAACCCAATTTGACTGAGATCTATATGATTATTTGGATCTTATGACAATTTATGTCGATTTCATACGGGTCATTTGTATGGGGACTAGGTCTGAACATGGACCGAATTTCACCAGTTTCAATAGCTTTCATCCTATGGCCGATAAAAGCTGATATACCAAATTGCATCACAATATATTCATATTTGCGATCTGCAGTTTGATTACAGACAGACGGACGGACGGACGGACATCGCTAAATCGACTCAAAAAGTGATTCTGAGTCGATCGTTATAATAAAAGATGGGTCTAGGTCAAATATTTTTGGCAGTTACAAACAGCAGCATAGTCATTATACCCAAACCACATAGTGGTAAAGGGCATAAAATTTAAAAATAAATAAAATAAATATAAAAAAAAAATTAAAAAAAAATAATAACATTAAAAAAAAAAAATTAAATAAATACAATAAATACATTTTAAAAGTATATAAAATGAAAAAAATAAAAAAAAAATAATTTAAATAACATAAAAAAATATATAAAATTAAAAAATTAAATAAAATAAAATTAATAAAATAAAATAACTTTTTAAAAATTATATTTATTCGGCCTGTGTTGTAATATTGTTGTCTGCTGCAATAAAGACAGGCATACTGCAATAAAGACAGGCATACTGACTAAAGCTAGTAACGCTTTATTTTTTTTGTAGCTAGTAATATGTTAATAATTTACCCTGAAGATGGTTCCCAAAGAGAACCGAAATATTGGATAAATATAATAAATAATATAAAAAATATAATATAATAATAACAATAAAACGATAAACGTACATTTGTTATTGAATAGCTTGGCCTTAAGCCCGAAAAACAGTTAACAATAAAATAAAATAAAATAAAATAATATAAAGTAAATAAAATAAAAACAACAAATAAAAAAATAAAATAAAATCTATAAATAAAATAAACAAAAATAAAAATAAATTTTAGAAATAGATAAAAATAAAAAAATTAATAAATTAAAAAAATAAAAATAAATAAAAGATATATAATAAATAAAACTAATAACATAAATAAAATAAAGAAATAAAAAATAAATAAAAAATATATATACAAAGAAAATGAATTGAAAAATATGCAATAAAATCAAATTACCCTTATATTACCTTATAATTAAACTTTTAAGTTAACAAAATAATAAATAAATAAATAAAGTAAGAAAATTATAGTCGGTCTAGACCGAATATACGATACCCTATACCATGCGTTCAACTAATTAGATATAGAAAATAAGCATAAACCAAATTTTTTGAATCCGGATATGAAAAAGTTCATATCAGATGCCATATTTATATGGGGACTAGGTCGAAAAATGCATCGACCCTGACTATATTTGGTAAGATGACTTACCGAATAAACAAAAACATATACAAACCAAATTTGAGAAAAGTCGGGGCAATATTTTTGTTTTTGATAGATTTAAGTGAAGATCAGGAATCAGCTTCATGATTTGTCGAATAGGGTTTATTTTTGAACTTATGATAAATGGATGTAATAAACGTACACAAACCCAATTTGACCGAGATCTATATAATAATTTAGATCTTATGGCAATTTAAGTCCATCTCGTAAGGGTCATTTGTATGGGGACTAGGTCTGAACATGAACCGATATTCACCAATTTCAATAGCGTTCATTCTACGGCCGATAAAAGATCAACTACCAAATTTCATCAAAATATATTTATATTTGCGACCTGCAGTTTGATTACAAGCTTTACATGGACACACAGACGGACGGACATCGTTAAATACAATCAGTTAGTGATTCTGATTCGATTGGTATAATTAAAGATGGGTCTAGCTCATATTCATATTTGCGACCTATAGTTTGATACAAGGTTTACGTGGACACACAGACGGACGAACATCGCTAAATCGACTCAGAAAGTGATTATCGGTATAATACAAGATGGGCCCAGATCAAATATTTTTAGTAGTTACAAACATCAGCACAAAATCATTATGCGCTGACCACATTGTGGTATAGGGTATAAAAATTAAAAATAAATAAAATAAATATATTAAATAAATACAACAAATAAATTTAAAAAATATATAAAATTAAAAAAATAAAAAAAAATAATTTAAATAAAATAATAAAAAAAATAATTTATATACATACAATATAAAATTAAATAAAATAAAATTAATAATATAAAATAAAATTAAATAAAATAAAGTAAATAAAACTAATAAAATAAATAAATTAAATTAAATAAATACAATACATAAAAAAATAAATACAACATACAAAAAAAAAAGTTTTATAAATAAAATACACAAAAATAAAGATAAATTTTAGAAACAGATAAAAATAAAGAAATTAAATTAAAAATAAAAAAGAGATATATAATAAATAAAACTAAAAACATAAATAACACAAAGAAATAAAAAAAAAATATTTTAAAAAATATATAAAAAATATATAAAAAATATATACAAAGAAAATGAAATGAAAAATATGCAATAAAATCAATTAACCCTTATATTACCTTATAATTAAACTTTTAAGTTAACAAAATAATAAATCTATAATATTAATAGGCTAGGCGATTTCTTGTGACTGATATTTTGTTCTACCGTTTTATCCCGATTTTGACCAAACGTATATTATTTGAAAGGTATTTCTTTTTAGCCAATTTGCAGATTTACAGATTTTTTATTTTTTTTTCTTTATTTTGAGTAAATTGCATTTAAAGTTGCTACTAACACATACATAAAATTATACAATGCTATGTATGTGTTTATTAAATTTTTTAATGCGTTGAGTTGTGAATTGTAAATTGAAAATATATAATTAAAATAAATATAATAACATAAAATAAAATAATAAAATAAAATACAATAAAATAAAACACAACAAAATAAATAATAAATAAAATAAATAAAATAAATAAACTAAATAAAATAAATAAAATAAATAAACTAAATAAAATAAATAAAATAAACAAAATAAATAAAATAAATTGAATAAATAAAATAAATAGAATAATAGAATAAATAAAATAAATAAAACAAATAAAATAAATAAAATAAACAAAATAAATAAAATAAATATAATAAATAAAATAAATAAAATAAAACAAATAAATAAAATAAATAAAATAAATAAAATAAATAAAATAAATAAAATAAAATAAAATAAAATAAAATAAAATAAAATAAAATAAAATAAAATAAAATAAAATAAATAAAATAAATAAAATAAATAAAATAAATAAAATAAATAAAATAAATAAAATAAATAAAATAAATAAAATAAATAAAATAAATAAAATAAATAAAATAAATAAAATAAATAAATAAAATAAATAAAGTAAATAAAATAAATAAAACAAAACAAATAAATACAATAAATAAAATAAATAAAATAAATAAAATAAATAAAATAAATAAAATAAATAAAATAAATAAAATAAATAAAATAAATAAAATAAATAAAATAAATAAAATAAATAAAATAAATAAAATAAATAAAATAAATAAATAAAATAAATAAAGTAAATAAAATAAATAAAACAAAACAAATAAATACAATAAATAAAAGAACAAAATAAATACAATTAATTAAAAACTAAAATACATAAATACAATAGGTAAAATAAATAAAATTAAAAATAGTAAAAAATAAATTAAAATTAAAAAAAGAAGAAATACAATAAAAAAAATAATAAAAAAAAATTAGATTAAAAAAAATTAAATAATATAAATAAAATAAAATAAATAATATAAAATAAATAAAATACATAAAATAAATAAAATAAAAGCAATAAATAAAATAAAATAAATAAAATAATTAAAAAAAAAATAAAATAAAAAAAGATTAACAAAATAAATAAAATAAAATGAAATAAAAAAAAATAAAATAAAATAAATACAACAAATAAAATTAAATAAATAAACAAAACAATATAATTGAAATATAATTAATCAAATAATAAGTAATTTAAAATCATTAAAATTATAAAATAAATGTAATAAAAAACAAACTAAAATAAATAAAATAGAATAAAATAAAAAAACATTTAAAAAAAATGATTAAAAAATTAGATAAATAAAATAATTAACATAAAATAAATAAATGTAAAAAATAAATAAAATAAAATAAAAAAATAAAAAAGTTAAAAAATTATATAGTAAATAAAAAATTGGTAAAAAAAATAAATGAAATTAAAAACTGAAATAAAGTGAAATGAAATTAATAACACAAGTAAAATACATAAAAAACAAATAAAATAAAATAAAATAAATACGACAAATAAAATAAAATAAATAAAGTAAAATATATTATTAAAATAAATAAAATTAAGTAATAAAATGGAATAGATTAAATTAATAAAAATTAATAAATAAACGGTATAAAAAGTTATTAAAAAAGTTACTATTGTTATTTAAAAAAATAAAAATGCGATATATTACATATCCGTAAAAAATCATGACATCTAGCATTTCACATCCTTAAAAAAAATGCACAGTAATATTCTCTGAAATTTTTTTAGAAGAATTGCAAGTGTTTCTATAACAGAAATTAGTCATAACTTGAGAACTATTTGAAAACATAGATGTCTTTTAAAGGACTTAAAAGTTAAAAAAAAAAAAAAATATTTAAAAAAATATATTTTATTACTTATTACTTATAGAGCGCCGTTATCGGTGCCAAATGAAAGAGGAGTATCTTGGAAATTTTTTGCGATTTTTTTTTTTTTTTAAACATAAGAACAAAAGGTTGAAAAATATCTTTTGCAAACTTTATTCTTTGAAATTTCCAATAAATTTCTTCGAATAATATGTCTAATTTTTTCTTTACACATGAAAAAATCAAAAATATTGACGGTTTTGAAAGGACATTATTGACATCCTTTTGTCCTGATATGATAAAATGAAAATTTTTTCAATATTGCCAATATAATTTTCTTTCATTTGACAGCGATATCGGCACTGTAGGACAAGTATAAGTATTTAAATATATATATATATATTTTTTTTTTTTTTGAAAAATTGCAATCCTTTTAAACTTTGAAGAACTTTAAAAAGGAAATAAAACCACGTATTACAATACGCAGCTTTTCTTCATTTGGTCTGCAGTTTCATATGTATATGTATCATCTGGTTCGTAGCTATGTATATGTATCATCTGGTTCGTACTTTGTAATATGTTAAAAAAAAATCTTAAAAACATCTTTTTTAAAACCGCTGTGCAATTAAGAAGTAAGAGCCGTATTCACAATGAAAATTTAGCAATGGCTTAAGCATGCTTGTTTTTCGTAATACACCTGCCTTTGTTTACTATGAACAAACAACAGCTGTAATTTTTATTTATCTTTACTTTATCAAATTTGGCAGTATCTTTATAGTTTTATTATCTATTTTAAGTTTTAATAATAATTATTAACCTCATAATAAAAATTTGAAAAAAAAATAACAGAATTTTCAATTATAATTCATTTTAAATAGAAATTCATTATAAACAAATTCTGTATTAACAGGTTGTTAACAAGCAGCTTCGATATGTTAATGGGACTGATACCTTTTCATTGTGAATACGATTGGGCTGTAAATAGTTTTAAACTTGCTCTACTTACTCAAAAACAACAAAGCATAATAATGTATCCATTTCGATTCAAATGTAGCTGGCTCTACTAAAAATTCACCTGAATCCGAACGTGGTATGCGTTTGTATTCCACACGAAAATTATCTCTTAAGCCTTTCCATTTAGCTTTAAGAACAACCTCTATAAAATGAAAAATGAAAAATGTTGTAAAAAAAATAATGTTTGAATAATAATGAATTTGCAATACTTACTCGGTAATTTATGTTCAGCGGATAGTTCATCCCACATTTGTTCTAAGAAGGCTTTATTACAGTGAAAATTACGATTCCATATTGCTGGACGTTGTTCAACGTCTCGTATAAATTGTTCCACATTTAAAACGATAGTCGACTTTTTGGGAGCCATTTGAGGAGAGGCTTTTTTTAGCACTTATTTTTTTAATGTTTTTGGATTTTCTACAATTTTTTTATATTTTGATTATTTTAAGATAAAGATTTTAATATATAAATTATTTTAAATTTAATTAAACACAAAACCAGGAGTATAGAAATTCATATTCAACCGTTATATTGAGCGTCTTAAAGTAAAATAAATATGAAAACTGTATTTGAAATGGGTGATGATGATAATGATGATGGTGATGATGATGATGATGATGATGATGTTGATATGGTATATGCTGGCTGCTACGTTGTCGGCATGGAAATCAATGCGACATTGTTTTGTAAATTTTTCGTAGGTATAAAAAGGAATAAGAAACCTAACGTTGAACAAGAGCAAACAGAAAATCGCATACAAAAGAATGGCAATAAAACGTTACGTATAATGTGGTGAACTGAAAACGAAAAAAGCATTAGCAACTGCCAGCCGTAGAAGCAGCAGCTATCAAGAATACAATTTAAGAATCAAACATCATATTCACTTGGTTGGTTTGTTGGTTGGTTGGTTAGTTTGAATGAATGGTCTGGCTTAACGTAAGCTGTTTTAACCCACTAAGGGATCATGGGTATTTTAAAATTGTGTGGTTGTATTGCGAACGATAAAAAAGAATGTTAGGTCCAACTAAATGGATAGAAAAAATAAGCATGATCCAAATTTGAGTGGCATCTATAATATTAATAGGCTAGGCTATTTCTTGTGACCGATGTTTTGTTCTACCGTTTTAACCCGATTTTGACCATACGTATATTATTTGAAAGGTATTTCTTTTTAGCCGATTTGCAGATTTACAGATTTTTAAATTTTATCCTTTATTTTGAGTAAATTGCATTTAAAGTTGCTACTAACACATACATAAAATTATACAATGCTATGTGTGTGTTTATTAAATTTGTTAATGTGTTTGTAATAAAAATGAGTTTGTTTTTTTTTTGTGTTGATTTGTGATTTGGCTATAATTGATTAGCATACCTTTAGGGTCTTTATTTAATGAAAAAATAAAATTTCCTAGAATTGCACTCGAATTTCGAGAGCTGGAATCTGCTAGTTGTTATTAATGTATTTGCATGCATATATGAAAAAGTTCATATCGGACGCTATATTTATATAGGGACTAGATCAAAACATGGATCGATCCCGACCATATTTGGTAAAGTCACTTTGAAAAAATAAAATGTGTGAAAAATCTGTGGAATATTTTTGTTTTTTTTTGGTAGATTTAAGTGAAGTGGTTAAGAATTGTCCTACATGGTTTAGTTTTAGACTACTGATTTACTAAACACACACACACAAACCAAATTTGACTTAAATCTACATGATAATTTGAGTCTTATGGCAATTTAAATCGATCTCATCGGTGTCATTTGTATAGTTAAGAAGTGATTTACTGAATGTCTTCGTAGTCGTACCAGCACAAATGACGCCGAACGTTAATGTCGCTTAAAGGAGGTCGTCATGCCAGATGTTGTCGATAATATCCATGGAATAATATTGGATGATCGGAGAATAAAAGTGCGTGCGGTTTTTGAGGCTGTAGGCATCTCAACTGAGCAATCCGAAAGAGTTTTTGTGCCGTTTGTGTAACCGTGGGCGCAACACCTCCAGATTTAATCATCCTATTTCCTGTTTCCAAACCTGAAGAAATAGTCATCAACTAAAACAAACTCCCATTTTGAGGACCTTGGGGAATAATTTTAAAGGAATAATAAAATTGGAAGAACTTTGGACTAAATCTGTCGAGCTAGAAAGCGACTTTGTTGAGAAATAAAACGCTTTTTGCCGAAAAAAAAAATACATTTTATTCAAAAAGCCACCTCTATATTTCACTCGCCCTCTAATTTTCGATCTGGTCTCCAATTAAAAACTCATCCGATTTGCATTTTAACATTTTTCCAAGCAACAAAAAAATGGAAGCTCACTCAAAATTTGGTTTAGGCTTTTTTTGTAAAGGGTTTTTCAATAAAAGCGCTACAAAAGTTTTTTAAAATAAAACAAAAACGGTTTTGGATATCAATGAAATTCTTTATTCCTGTGAAAGTACGTTCGATGCCATTATGTATGGAAATCGATCTCTTTTGCACGGGCACGCTTGCAGAAGTCCAGACGCTGAACCCAATTTTCGACGGTTTTCAAGCATAAATCGGCCGATACTGCTGCAATTTCACGTTCGATATTTGTACGAAGTTCATCAATCGTCGCTGACTTGTTGGCATAGACCATAGACTTGACGTAGCCCCACAGGAAATAGTCCAACGGCGTCAAATCATACGACCGAGGCGGCCAATCGACTGGACCATTTCGTGAGATAACACGTTCTCCAAACTTGGTTTCCAATAAATTGATTGTGACATTCGCTGTGTGGCTTGTGGCGCCGTCCTGTTGGAACCACATGTCCTCCAAGTCCATATCATCCAATTGGGGCCAAAAATATTCGGTTATCATTGAACGGTAGCGATTCCCATTCACAGTAAAGTGCTGGTCTCAATCATCACGGAAGAAGTACGGCCCAATGACGCCGCCGGCCCATAAACCGCACCAAACCATAATTTTTTCGGGATGCAATGATGACTCATGGAGTACGTGTGAATTGCTGTCTGACCAATAACGCATATTTTGTTTATTGACGAAGCCATTCAGCCAGAAACGAGCCTCATCACTGAAGATGATTTTTCGGTGAAAATCCGAATCATTTTCAAGTTGTTGCTCAGCCCAATTCACGAACATACGACGCTTCTGGTGGTCAAGCGGCTTCAGTTCTTGCGTCAATTTGATCTTGTAAAGATGTAGGCCAAGATTTTTTTCGCAAAATTCGCCACAACGACGTCACAGAGATGCCCAACGCTTGAGAACCACGTGTGAGAGACACATTTGGGCTTTCTTCAACTGAAGCCTCAGCGGCAGCAATATTTTCGACACTTCGGGCACTTCTTTGTCTCACTGGCACGGGAACATTTTGTACTGTGCCTGTGGATTCAAATTTTTCCACTAGGCGCTCAATTGTTGATCTGCTAGGACGATTATGACGACCATAAATTGGACGTAGAGGTCTTAACGTTGAGGCCACTGACTCCGAATTTCGGCAGTAAATTTTAATAATTTCGACTCGTTGTTGGCTCGTATATCTTTCCATCATGAAATGGCAAACCTTAATGAAGAGAAATGTCAAAAGAGCAGCAAGAAATATGGCGTCGTTTGCTGTCCCTGTCTTTCTACTTTTGTAGCGTCCCTGTTGAAAAACCCTGATGTTGTAATTCATCATCAAAAAAGTAAAATCCAGAATTAAGCTTGGTTCAATTCAAAGACCTTAAAGTTTTTTTTTTTTTTTTTTTTTTTTTTTTTTGTATAATAATCTAGGCTACCGCACTCTCTACTTTTTACTTCATACAGACCATTTGAATTCATATTCTAGATTCACATAAAAATATAGCAAAGTAGCCTTGCAACTACGAATATGTCAGCAATTTACTATAATTTAGTCTAAAATGTTTCCCTTTAAATAAGCTTACAATTACATACTACATCGAGTGAAAAGTACGTGGCCTCACATAGAGATGGTGCGACAAGTGCAAATTTTTTTTGTTTATGCAACTGTTAGAAAAATTGTGTTAAAATTTCATGATATTTCATAAATTATAAAAAAAAGTTACCGTTATAAAAATGATGCTGGTTTTAAAGTTTTCGAAAAACGGATTGCAAGAATATGTCGTGTTTTGATTAAACATTGTTTTTAGTGAGGAAAAAACACTGTTCAACCCAAAGAATGGATTGATAAACATTAAGGTGAATCTTCGCCGTCATATTCGATAGTTAAAAGGTGACATTCCGAATTTAAACGTGGTCGTAAGAGCACAAATGATGCTGATCGTCCTGTTCGTCCAAATGAGGCAGGTACCGAAGAAAACGTAAGAAATGTGCATGAGATTGTATTCGATGATCGGAAGATTAAGTGAGTGAAATTGCTGGCATCACAAAGATATCAGCAGAGCATTTTCGGCATATATTACATCATGATTTACATATGATAAAGCTTTCTGCTCGATGGGTGCCGAGATATTCAACAGCTGAACAAGAACGGTCCGTGTTCATGATTCAAACTATCCTTTGGTTATGTTTTAAATAAAAAAAATCCAGTGGATTTTCACAATGAATGAGACGTGGACTCATTATTATACACCAGAGTGTAATAGACAGTCTGCGGAGTGCTTACAAGCGAATCAATATAATATTTATAATATTTATTGATTACTTGTAGAAAGGAAAACAATAACTGTCAAGTACTATATTGAGTTTTTGGACAGATTGGATGAAGAAATTAAGAACAAACGATTAAATATGAAAAAAATCTTGTGCCATCATGACAATGCACCGGCGCATTCATCTCCTTTGGCTTCAGCAAAATTTAAGTCCTTACATTACGAATTGCTTCCCCACCACCTGTATTATCCAGATCTGGCCTCCAGCGATTATTATTTGTTCCAAAACTTGAAAAGATGGTCCCAGGGAAAGATATTTTCCACAAATAAAGAAGTCATATCAGAGACGGATGCGTATTTTGAAGAGTTTGACAAATCATATTTTTTCAAGGATATCAAATTGTTAGAGGATCGTTGGAAGAAGTGCAGTTCACTTAACGGAGATTATGTTGAAGAATAAAATTGATTTCAAATCCAAAAAACTGGATTTTCATTGTAAGGCCACGGAGTTTTCACTCCATGTAGTATGTCAGCAATTCACTAAAATTAAGTTCAATATTTTTTCCTTAAATTTAGAGAGAACAAAATTTCCGTATAAAACCGAAACTTTCTGCAAAATAGATTATATTAGTCTTAATGATAAAGCGAATGTTTTGGGGTATTTCAAAATAAAAAGTTTATATCCTGTTTTCATAAAACGTTTCGTCTTACACTAAGTTCAACGTAAAGGGAATAACAATGAAAGCTGTGAGCTAATGATTGCACAGGTACAATGAAGTGAAATTTAGGAACGAGAATGGGAGAGCATGAAATGGACATTACAAAAATGAAAGAAACAAAAGCATTATCGCAAGAGCACAGATCACACAGCTGACTTTGAAAGAGTTAAAATATTAAATAGGGAAAATATAGGAAAATAATCTAACCCATAAAAACAAAGTTTTTATTAAAACTCTTTCTTTCCTTATGCATATGAGTTTTGAATATCTTCGTGACTGTGCGTGACTATGTCAAAGTCAATCTTTTTTCACAGCAAGTTTATCGACCAAGTTTCAGATCGATCGGATAAGGGGAAATGAATTTTAAATCACTCGGTGACTGTGCATGACTATGCTTGACTGTGCGTGACTATGTCGAAGTTGATCTTTCTTTACAGCAAGTATATCGACCAAGTTTCAGATCGATCGGATGAGGGTAAATGACATTTCGATCACTCCGTGACTGTGCATAACCATGGGTGACTGTGCGTGACTAATTCAAAGTTAATCTTTTTTCACAGCAAGTGTATGGAACCAGGTTTCAGATCGATCGGATGAGGGGAAATGACATTTAGATCACTCCGTGACTGTGCGTGACCGTGCGTGACTAAGTCAAAGTTAATCTTTTTTCACAGCAAGTGTATGGAACCAAGTTTCAGATCGATCGGATGAGGGGAAATTACATTTCGATCACTCCGTGACTGTGCGTGACCGTGCGTGACTAAGTCAAAGTTAATCTTTTCTTCACAGCAAGTGTATGTACCAAGTTTCAGATCGATCGGATGAGGAGAAATGACATTTAGATCACTCCGTGACTGCGCGTGACCAAAATTAATCTGTAGTCACAAGAAGACTATGGGCCAAGTTTCACATCAATTGGATAAGGGGGAATGGGGTTGTCCCACGGCAGACAGACAGAGAGAATGAGTTAAAAAAGTTTAAAAAGACAGCCTTAGAATACAACGAAAGATAAACAAAACTGTAATCTTAAAAGAAGACATTAACTCAAGTTAAGATAGTAGAGAACTAATCTCGAAATGTTGGGAAAAGTGGAATTAAAATGCATTTTTAATTACTTAAACAAAAAACAGGTCCTACTAGTTTAAGGAATATATATCGAAGAAAGACAAACACTGTAAATGTTGCGCACCGAAATCATCTCTCAATCGCATTATTGATTCGCAGCAAGACGGCGCTGCTTGCCACACATGTCGGCCAGATTTAGGGGGCTAATCGCCGCTTTTTATATTTATATAAAGTCAATCGAAATTAAATATTTTTTTTTTATTATTTAAAGAAGACGGACAAAAATCAGACCTCGTTTTACTGCAAAATATTCACCCTTGGGCAATTCCATAAAAATGTCAACTTTGTTGAAAAAAAAAATTTTTTTTTTTCATTTATATGAAGTAAGTTTAAAAAAAATATATTAAAATATGTTCCAAGTTACATAATGTAATTTCTTACAAGTATTCCAGATAATAAAATAATTAGAAATAATTATTTATTTACTCAATTTTCTTTTATTACATGTTTAAGAAAGTTTAATCATTTCGTCACGTCAAATGACAGTTAATAACTTCAACACTATTACAGGTTAGTTGTTCTAAATTATACTTTTATATTGCTTATACATATATCATATGTAAAATCTGCATTAGTTAAAAAACTGATTAGCTTCTTAATTCACAAAAGTTCCTAGGTTTTAATACCAGGACAGAGTCATGGTAGCAAAAGTGTCATTCCGTCACACAATGAGAAATTACTCAAAAATAAAAGAATAAAATAGTGAAGAAATTGTTTCTGAGTTTTTTTTAAATCTCTTAACCATTAACAATCATTTTCAAACTGAAGAATGAATTTCCAATTGAAAATAGCTTTGTGGAATAGCCTTAACTTCAATTCCACACCTCAAAATGTCATTCCGTCACATATGGAATTGCCCCCTTTGAAATAAAGAAATTAAACAAAATACACACATTTTTCCGTTCGTCTGAGACTAAACATGTTATGGAAACAGGGTATTACCTTTTAGGTTAATCATACTTAATCTGGTATACCTTACTCTCAACATTTTGTCATATTCTATGCTCACCACAGTCTATTTGAAGACAAATTCAAGGTTCACTGAATTTATTTTACTAAATTTGATGTTTAAATTTGTTCTCTTAAATTAAGCAAATTTCTCTTTTTTTAATCTGAACCTTATTAAAAACATATTCAGGCATATCACAGAACAAAATCGAAATCGATTTGATTCCGTATTGCCAAATCGATCGGTTTCGTTTTAGCTTCTTCAGAAATTCGTCGCTTTCATTAAATCGAAAAAAAATGAAAAAGATATTTTTGTGTATTAAATATGGCAACGTAACGAAAAATACACAGCTGATTGTTGGAAAGAAAAAGAATATAAAGCGAAATTTTAAGATTGTGTTGTGTTAAATAAATAAAATAAATAAATAAAAAATATAAAAATGCCCGGCATATCCATTGTTGCAGTAGTAGAGGAACGAAACCAACATTCCGTTGAAAAATCTTTAGATGGTGGGCCAAAAGAATTTAATTTTCCTGTCAGGTCTTCCCAATGACTCTCCACAACAGCCCGATCTCCCTTCACAAACCCCCTAGCTATATCCTGATGGCACTCCATATATTCAAGGAAAATTTTCTCTTGTGCCGAACTGCGATGTTTTCCCCTTTAATAATAAAAAAATTGAAAAATTTTAAAAATAAATTTTCTAAACATGTTTACTCAGTAGTTTTTCTTTTTCGCTTGTTTTGCTTCGCCATTTTGCTGTCAGCGTTGTATTTTGTTAGAAAAAACAAATATTTTGCTCTAAACAAAAAGTGGTTTGTATGAAATAAAAAGGTGGCAATAATTATTTTACGACGTTTTGTATTTTTCGTCATCTAAAAATCATTTTCTTTTAAATTGGTAATAAAATTCATTTTAAAGATTGAAATGTCTATATTTTGCTAAAATAAATAAACCAATAGTTTTTTTTTATTAATTTTAAGTTGTTCTGGATAGTTCTTTTGGTATCTATGCCACTTAGAATATCAATTCCACTTAAGAAATTAAAAGTGGTTTCATATCGATAACATTCGTCGGTTTACGTTGTCTGAAGAAGCCAAATACGGTTTCAATTCCACTTTCGATCGGAATTTGTTTCTGTGACATGCCTGATTGTTTTTATAGACACCTCTAAACCTCCTTAAAAAACAAAAATTATTTATTTAATTTTTTTTTTTTTTTTAATTAAAACTTGAAATATATAAAAAAAAATCCTATAAATTGTGTCCACAATTTCTTGTCTAACCGATATATAAGTCTTTCGCATACATATATGGGTTAAATGCGAAGAATAGAAGGCGTAAAAGAAACCAAACAAAAAAAAAAAAAAAAAAAAACAAACAAAAAAACAACAACACATTTAGTAATGGAAAAAGCCGCTTAGAAATACAGAAAATTTCAAATGCTTCGTGATGATGATAATGACGAGGAATAGACCTATAAGCAGCAGTACAAAATTGACGACCTATCTAACGAGCAAAACTACTAAAAACATTAGCAACAATGTCTAACAAAAAAAAAAAAAAGCAGCACAATAATCTTCACAATCATCATCAGCAACAGAGTATGGGTGATTTTCATTTTATTGTTGTACGGTTTGTGATATTACAAAATGTTGTTGCTTTTTGCGCTACCATTATTGTTTATTGGACTCCATCCAAAGTTGCTAAAAAAGTGTATATGATGATTGCTTATATATGTATATATATCTGCTGCTGTATGTAGCATGATGAAAACACGCTAGCTAGAGGAGAGGCGGCAAAATGGAAATTATGCAAAAAAAAATATACTTATATTGGTTTGAATTAAGTTGATACTGGGAAAAGTCCTTAGATTCAAAGAGGGGTAAAAAAAATCATTAGAACTTTAGCTCTAAAGGAAATTCTGTCAGAAAAATTTCTTGGCAAGTTAGTTACGAAATTTTCTCAGAAACTTAGCATGTTTTTATTAGGGATATAATTTTAAAATTTAAAGGCATTTTTTAATAGAAAATAGTTCAACAAGATATCAGAAAATTTAAACACGAAAATGTTTTTTTTTTTTTAATAACTTATTACTCGGTTAAAGAGTACAACATTCTACATCACTATTGAAAATTTCAATGTCATATGTTGTTTACTTTTCCTGCTGGATAGTCTTAGACCCAGATTTTGAGATATCAGTTAAACCTAGTTTTGTTAAACCCAGAATTTATTCATCAATTCCTTTATGAATTTGTACATGTCTGAAAAAAATAATTCTCAGTTTAACTAAACTAGGTTTAACTGACATCTCAAAAACTGGGCCTTAAAGTTACGAAATTTTTAAATTTTCAAGTCCTTTCAAAAGGCAACAAGATCACGAAAAGAAAATTTATCAGTGTTATTTACTTTACATTCATTGTTTAGAACTATTTCATCATATTTTGTGCCATATTCTATAGAAAAGAGTCCACAGATTCTAAAGTAAAATGTCTTCAAAAACATGGTGTTTTTATTTATGGCAAATTTCTTAGTTGTTAGATTCTGAATTATTTGAAAATATCATCAGGATCTGTGGGAAAATTTCGTAAAAAAAATATCTTAGGTATAAAAATTATCTACAAAACCAATATCCTCAGAATTTCTGTATTGAAAAATATGTTTCAGTTTTGAGGTTTTTTTTAATAGATAGAAGTATGCAAATGACAAGGGTTAACAACTGAAAAAAGTTTTCAAATTCTATAAATTTATCTTAAGAAATATAATTTTAAAAAATGTCGTAGATTTAAAATTCTATTGATTTTTGTTTACAAAAAATCTCTACAGATTTTATGGGCTCTTCTAAAGAAAAAGAGTAGCCAGAAATGTAGGATTTCCATTTATAAAACCCTTGTGCTGTAAGGAAATTTCTACTGGAAAAAGTACTAAGAAAATTATTAAAAAAGAGGCCAATAAAAAATATTTGTTAGATGCATCTGACACTGAGTCCACATATTACGAGCCCCAACCACTATTAATTCGTACAGCGAGGACCTTTTTGACTGTGTAACATTAAAGACCAGTTTTATAGTGAAATAATGTTAAGTACACCAACAAAGTTGAACTTATCTGGAAATTCATTCATTCATTCATTACACGATCATTAATAGGCTAGGCGATTTCTTGTGACCGATGTAAGTTCGTCAGTTTTACCCCGACTTTGACCAAACATCCCTTATTTCAAAGGTATTTCTTTTTAGCTGTCCACCAGATTTACAGATTTTTATATTTTTAACCTTTTTTTTTTAGAGAAAAATACACATAACGTTGCTACTAACACATACATAAAATGATACAATGCTGTGTGTGGGTTTATTAAATTTGTTAATGTGTTTGCAAAAATCCCTGTGTTGAATTGAAAAATTATTTTGGACATAAACTAATAACGACAAAAATAATTTTGGACATCAACCAATAACGACAAAACGACAAAAATAATTTTGGACATAAACCAATATGACAATAGTGTTGAATTGTGAATTGGCTAAAATTGATAAGCATACCTTTAGGGTCTTATAAAATAATTTATTAAATGAAAAAAAAAAAAAAATTAATTCCTAGAATCTGCACTCGAATTTCGAGTGCTGGGATCTGCTAGTCTCTTATGATTAAATTTAAACTATGGCTTGGACTAAGCCAGCTTCGCAACAAATTCGACTTTTAATTATAGACAAATTCAAATCAGGAAGGAGCTATGGCAAAATATCGATTGATCTGAAGCTTTTAACATCAAAAGTACAAAGAATTGGTAAAAAAAATATGAAAAATGTGGGAATTATAAAATAACGTTTAGTCACAAAACAGCTTTAGCGGCTAACATTAAAAAAAATCGTCAAAGTACTCTTAGAGGCATTGAAACAATTGAAAACATCGAAAACTATTTTTTAATATTGAATTATTTTTTAGGCCAAAGAAATGCCTTTACTTATTGCGCTTCAAATTAAAACAAGTAAGAAATTATAGTCGGTCTAGACCATATCTTTTCGACCCAACTAATTCGATATAGAAAATAAGCATAAACCAAATTTGAGTGGCATTGTTATTAATTTTTTTGGCTGCAGATATGAATAAGTTTATAACGGATGCTATATTTATATGGGGACTAGGTCGAAATATGGACCGATCCTGACCATATTTGGTAAAAGCACTGATATTTTGAAAAAATATATACAAACCAAATTTGAGAAAAATCTGTGCAATATTTTTGTTTTTTGATAGATTTAAGTGAAGATCGGGTAACAGCTCTATATGGGGCCTATTTTTGGACTACTGATTAATGGATATAATAAACACATACAAACTCAATTTGACTGAGATCTATATGATAATTTGGATCTTATGGCAATTTATGTCGATTTCATAGGGGTCATTTTTATGGGGACTAGGTCTGAACATGGACCGAATTTCAACAATTTCAATAGCGTTCATTCTATGACCGGTAAAAGCTTTTATACCAAATTTCATCAAAATATATTCATATTTGCGACCTGTAGTTTGATTACAAAGTTCACATGGACACACAGAAGGACGGACGGACGGACATCGCTAAATCGACTCAGAAAGTGATTCTGAGTCGATCGGTATAATAAAAGATTGGTCCATGTCAAATATTTTTGGTGGTTACAAACAGCAGTACAAAGTCATTATACCCAAACCACATGGTGGCATAGGGTACAAAAACGTTAGTTATGGTCAAAAGAAACCAATTTTGGGTACAAAGGCAATGGGAGACTATTATTTTAGCGACGAATCTAAGTTTGCCAGAAAAAATGTGATTCGTAACAGCATGTAGGTTTATATTAAAGACTTATTGCATTTGGGGTCGGTAATGACTTCTCTCGATTTTTATCGAGTTTTCTCAGAGACCGAACAATACGTGTTTTATTGATGGGGTCTCATCTAATGAGTTTCAGCTTAATTCAGGGGTACCCCAAGGTTCCGTTCTTTGTCCTTCTCTTTTCCTTATCTTTCTGAACGACCTTCTTGGCCAAACTTTTAACTCTATATACTCTTTCGCAGATGACAGCAGCATTTGTCATTCATTTGCCTTTAATTGTAGGCCAAGCCTCTTGGAGGTTGGGGGGCAAAAGGCGGACAATGAATGACACACTCAATCAAGACCTCTTAACAATCTCTGAGTGGGGTAAAGCGAATAGGGTTGATTTTAATGCGCTGAAGACTCAATGTTGTATGTTGACCCATAGGGCCATGGAATCAACAATGTCATCTGTATATATGGGTGGTATAGGTATTGAGGAATCGGATACTCTTGATGTTCTGGGCATGAGAATTCAATGTGATGTTCGTTAGAACGAGCATGTTTTTCAAGTGTCGAAAGAAGCATTCAAGTGTCTTGGTTTTCTAAAACGGTGTAGAAATTATTTCACTCCTTCTGATCTCCTTAAAATCTATACCACTTACATCCGACCGAAAATGGAATACAACTCCCATTTATGGGCAGGGACTTCAAAGTCTATTTTGGAGCTACTGGACCGTGTGCAAAGGAGGGCGTTGGCTCTCATGAATGACAGTAGGGTATCCAATTCTATTGATTCATTGGAACACCGTCGGAATGTGGGTTGTGTAGCACTGTTCTATAGACATTACCATGGGAAATGTTCTTCTGAGATAAGCGAACTTATTCCAAGTGCCCGAGTTTCGGTTCGCTCTACCCGCTTCTCTAGTAGATCACATCCGTTTGTAGTCTATTGTCCAGTTGACCGCACAACGCATTACAGAGAGAATTCGTTTATCAGTCGAACTAGCCGTATGTGGACTAAACTCCCCGCAGAGGTCTTTCCTGACAGTTATAATCTAATAAAATTTAAGTCAAATATCCACAAACAGTACTCCCTCTCTCCTGCTTCCCATAACCTATTTTCCTGAAATCAACACAATGCACTGCATTTGTAGGAGCATCCCCTGAGTGTTGGTTAACAAAAAAAAAAAAAAAAAAAACTGCTTAAAGCACACTATGAGCTTCCAGATAGCCATAGCCTTACAATGTGCGGATGCCTGTCCTCAAAGAGAGTCCGGCCAGCTTCACTTCATTAATGGAACCGTAAATTCGAAAAAATATTTAATATATTGAAAAGAAAATTTCATTCCATCAGTATCAAGGTTAGCCGACTGCGGTGAACATGTATTTCAACGTGATGGTGGATCTTCTCATACTGCAAAAACAAATCAAAAATGCTTTCCAGCAAATGGAATTTCTGTTCTGGATTGGTCGTCAACCCAACCGAAATCCTGTAAGCTCTCATGAAAAGTGAGTCTCGATATGACTCACAGCGTACCCTTTTGCGATTTGAAAGTTAAAATTCATGACACTTGGGACTCTATAATCCCTGAAGAGTGTAAAAAATTAATGAATGCAATTGCCAACGCGATTAGAAGCTGGGGGCTAATCGCCGCATTCGATATCGAGTAAAATCAATCGAAATTCCATATTTTTATTTGCCAAAATCTACTTATGTATATAATAATTGAATCTGATGGCGATATAAGTCGATCTCATAGGGACCCTTTGTATGGGGACTAGGATTTTCAGCATCCGTCCTCTGGCCGACAAAAGCTTATATGCCAAAATTCAACAAAATATTGCGACCTGTAGTTTGACTCAGAGCCCCCATTACTCGAGCTTCGAGCTACTCGAGCTCAACGAGTAGCTCGAGTAGTAAAAATTAACATTTTTCACGTTTGAAATCATGTAAAACGATAAATATAAGTATTTAGTATAACAACTGTATACTTTATGGAATTGTACAAGTACCAAGAATATCATCCTTAAATTTCACTAGAATCGGACTGTTCCACTGGCGTGGGAAAACTACTACTCGAAAAAGCTCGACGCCTTTCCATACAAATGTATGAAAATATTCATTTCATAGATGTTTGACTTCATTAAAAAAAAATTTTTTCTCAAAATACATAGTATGATTTTATATATTTTGAAGTCAGTTACACTAGATTACCCTCCTGAAATAATAAAACATTCTGATAAAAACTATGGAGTGGGCTTACTACTACTCGAAAAAATCATCCACTTTCCACTCAAATGTATGAAAATATGATCTTTGTATATGTTTGATGCCTATTTACTCGAACATTTGGAAAAAGCTCTTAGTATTTTAATCTGAATATATGTAGAGAATATGTTTTCAAAATTTCAAAGCATTTCGACAAAAATGTTGACGTGTGGGAACAACTACTCGATAAAGATCGGAAATTTTGCAAAGTGTAAAAAAATAAAAAAAATTTTTTTTAAATTTTTCACTATCTATAATTGACTATACTATATTCATAGATTACTCATAAAAAAATTTAAATCCATTCCGACCAAAATTGTGGCATCGGTATAGCACTACTGGACTGATATTGGTCACTTTCTATACACATGTGTGAAAATATAGTCTTATTTGAAGTTTGATGATATTTTCTAGCAAACTTTCCACAATGATGTAACAAAAAAATTATATTCGTTAGAGCTGTGTATATATGTATGTAAAGAGAACACTTCCTTCGTTTCAAAGCATTCCGCCAAAAATTGAAGCTTAGAGGTACTACTACTCGACAAAAACAGAAATTAAAAAAAAAATTTTTCAAAAAAAAAAAAAAAAAATTTTTTTCCAAAAAAAAAGAAAATATTTTTATGGAAAGATTAAGTCTAAAAATTTCGTGATGATGAGGGCTGAGATCAAAAGCTGGTGTAACTGAGAAAAAAAATCAAACTGTATGGCTACCAAAATAGCAAAAAGAAAACACAAGAAAAATTGGGGTGTTAACACAAAAATGCTAGGTAATATCAAGGTTACTTTCCTTTATATTTGCCGTCAAAATGGCGGCTTTACAATTTAATTTTTTTTTTACAAAAGAAATTGAGGCTGCTTGCGATCAGGTAGGTGAGTAGGTAGCGTGCTCGCCTATCATGCGGGGGTCGTGGGTTCGATTCCCACCAGAGGCTTTGGTCTGTCGCTGCAAAAAAAAAAAAAAAAAAAAAAACTAGCCAAATAAGAATCTGCAGACAAGCCACTCACTCGGCTTCGCGGAACTAGGCTTAAAAAAAAAAAAAAAAAAAAAAAAAAAAAAAAAATTAAAAATAAATGTCGAAAGTCTTAAAAACTAAAGCGCCTCTGTATCTGAAATTCCCTTCCAGTTGGCCATATATTCAGTGGGACCTCTTTAACGCTCAAGTATACAAAGTTTATAAAATTTGATTTGCTTTAAATTTTTGATGAAATATTATATATATTTTTTTAAACTTCGATGAAAAATTTTTACTGATTTTGAGGCATGAGGTGTGTTAGTCAATTTTGGTACATACAAATGTTGATGAAGATCTAAGCCTATAATTAACATTATTTGAATGGCTCTGGTTTTCGCGAAAACTGCTATTTTAAAAATGAAGTAGGATTCACGACATATTTTAGCATAATTCAAGATTTGGCAAAATAAAAAATCCGAAAATCCACAGCTATATTATCCCCAAGTTACCTCTACACTGATTTTTAATTAGCTCAACAGTTTCGGAATTTATAAATTTATTTTTTTTTTTTTTTTATTTATATATTTATTTTTTTTTTTTTTTTTGTCAAATTCATAAAAAATTAAAAACGTCAATATTATTTTTTTTGATATTATACTGTGTTTACATCTGAAGAAAATCTAGTAGTTGAAATTTATTTCAAAATCTATACGGTTTATATCTAACTTTCTTTTAAAATTTAGGGACTTTGTTTCCACAACAATAAACAGCTGATTAAAATAAAACATATAAACTAGAAATACCAAAAAAAAAAAAAAAAAAAAAAAAAAAAAAAAAAAAAAAAATAAAAAAAAATGAAAAAATATGGAAATATGGAAAATTCTAAAAAGGAACAGATTTTATAAGTACATCTATTATGCATCAAAAATGAAAAAAGCACAAACTGAAATAGAAATTTTGCGAAAAAATAAGCATTTGTTAGTGAATAGTTTGAACAGCAAAAACAATTTCATATTCCACAATTATTATTTAGCAGATTGGAATGGGCACACAAATTTTTCAATTACTAAATATTTTTTTATTATTGATTCGTCATTTTTTTTTTTAATTAATATTTTATTTCCTTTTTTTCAACTTGTTTGCTTTTGTTTTTAAATGTCAATTTTTCAGTCACTGCGTTGAAATTTTCTACTACAATATTTTTTTCACTGCCCGTAATTAACCTCATTCACAGATGACTCATATAAAAAATTAAGTCATTCCGAATAAAATTGTGCTCTGGGCGAACAACTACTCGAAATAGATCAGCCACTTTCTATACAAATGTCTGGAAATTTTGCTCTTATTTCAAGTTTGATGTAAGTTAAAAAAAAAATTTCCATCACGACTTGCTAAAATTTTTTACTATTTGCAGTTGCAAATATATCGAGATAATCTTAAAATTTCAAATTATTCCAACAATAATTGCGGTGTTGGCGAACTACTACTCGAAATAGCTAGATCACTTTCCATACAAATATTTGAAATAATTCACTTCATGCAAGTTTGACATCGATTTACGAAAAAAAATTTATGCTTCTTAAAGTTGGAAATATGAATACGTACATCAAATTTCAAAGTAATCTGGCAATAATTGTGGCTCGGTCGAACTACTACTCGAAAAACATCAGACTCTTCCCATACAAAAAGTGAAAATTTGCTCTTATTTCATGTTTGAGATAATTTTACAGAAAATTTTTCATTATGACTTAAACAAATATTATATTTTTTAAAATTGAAAATGTAAGGAGAGTATTTATTTTAAATTTCAAACGTTTCCGAATATAATTGTGGGGTGGACGAACTACTAAAAAGCTCGAAAATTTGGTCTTATTTTAAGTTTGATGTAATTTTACTGCAAATTTTCCTTCACGAATTTTTAAAAATTTATGTTTTATAGATTTCAGGACATTATATCCTTAAAATTTCAAACTATTCCAGGAAAAATTGTGGATCCGGCGAACTAAAAAAATGACATTCTATGTACTTGCGCGATTCCAAAAAGTAAACATTTGCTATAAAATACTTATATTTATCGTTTTACATGGTTTCAAACATGAAAACTGTTAATTTTGAGCTCGAGTAGCTAATTTACTACTCGAGTAGCTCGAGCTTCGAGTAGATCGAGAACCTCGAGTACTCGAGCTTGGCCGTAGGTTTGACTACGAAGTTCACATGGACACATAGATGGACAGAAATCGTTAAAACGCCTCAGAAAGATTCTCAGTCGATCGGTATAATAAAAGATGGGTGTAGGTTAAGTATTTTTGGTTACAAACATCAGTACAAACACAATATACCCGGGCCACATAATGGTATAAAGTATAAAAATTATCCACTGTACGAATTAATTATTTTAAAAATTATTCACTGTACGAATTAATTAGTTTAAAATTTATTTCGAATATTTTAAAACGTATCAGAATATGTGCAGATATTTTTATCAATTTAAATATAAAAAAGCAACTGTTCAGAAAAGTAAAACGTCTGTCGATATTCTGACGTAAAATGTGTAGTCTATGTTGTAATGTCAAAAAATGCTTGACGTACGAATAAATGAATAGTAGTTAGAGCTCGTAGATACGTACATATGTAAGTTTAACAATAGGAAAAAGTCTTAAAAAAATATTTCCATATTCTGTGAGATTTTATGGGTTTTTATTTAGAAAAATATCTTCTTATTGTGTGAGTGATTTTTCAATAGGTCTTTTCAGTAATTTTTAGAGGTCTTTTCAGAGTTTTAAATTTAACGCACTTTGAATATATTTAAAAAAATACAAATTATTTCTTTTTAATAAATATAAAAAACCCACATACACAAAATTAAGCAAAATGTTTTTTACCATTTTCAGTTAGTTTCAGACTTAAACCCAAACACTGCTCAACTCCAGAACGTATAAAAAATATAACAGAAAGACTCTTAGAAAATGCTTAAAGTAACAATGAAAATGTTCCATAAAAACATAAGTACAAAAAAAAAAAAAACAAAGAGAAGAAGATAAAAACAAATAAAAACTTTATTCTCGACTCTCTACGCAGATTAAACTAAAATACAAGCTGGCAGTTTGCCTGCTTCAGGTTTAGTTAGGATAGATGGATGGATGGTTGATTGTTTGCCTGTATATGACAGACATTCGAAGCATGATGGAAAATGAAACACAATCCCAACGCACACGTACTAAAACAACAACAACAGCAACACAAATAAGCTACAACAATAAACCTAGAGAACATCATCATAATCATCTATTTCTTCGTTTTCTTTTACATCAAAAGCAAACGACTTCAAAACATCTCACCAACTCCAAACAATATTTAAAAAAAAAAAAAAAAAAAAAAAACAACAGCAACAACAATGCATACGATAATATAGTCTCTGAGACTACAGCAAGAGTAAAGTAAAGTAAAAGCATGACATGTGTTGTGCTTAAGCTTTAAATAACGACCAACGTTGTGCAAAAGTACGAAAATAACAAAAACTTATGAAAAGGAAAGAAAGGAAGCAGCGCTAAGGCGAGCAGACAAGTAAAACGAGCCTGACATACAAACAAACATTTAAGTCTGCTATACAGACTGACTGACACTCTGTCTGTTTGTCAAACAGCCTGTGTATTACCCCACTAACAGCAATAACAAACATCATCATCATCATCATCATCAACACCAAAGTAGCAATAACCAAAAACAAAAACAACAACAAAAAACATCACAATGACTTTGTTGAAACCTACATACATACATACAAGTCGTATACAATATTGTCGTGCCATCATAGAACACACTTTATTCCTTCATCGATGACTATAGAGTTTCAGCCTTGTTTCAGCCTTAACAACATGTGATGGAAAACAGTGTTTTCGAGAATTTATAAAATCTGTCATATCACAGCAAACATTTTTTAGAGTTTTAAAAATATGTAATGATAAATAAAAGTACTTAAACTTAAATAAAAGTAAGTAATTTTACTAAAATCGTATTCCGATTTGATGGAGTACTACAACAACCATCGTTTTTTTCTTTCTTAAGTGCATAAAACTAGCAGCCTTGGAATTCTATAACATTTATAAAAACTAGCAGATTCCAGCACTCGAAATTCGAGTGCAAATTCCAGGAAATTTTATTTTTTAATTTAATAAAGACCCTAAAGGTATGCTTCACAATTCAACTCATATTAAATGAAGAAAACAAACTCAACACATTAACACAAACACATTAACAAATTTAATAAACACACACATAGCATTGTATAAATTAATGTATGTGTTATTAGCAACTTTAAACGATCATAACTCCAAAAAAATATTCCAGACGATGAAAATCTGTAAATCTGGGTAACACCTAAAAAGAAATATCTTTCAAATGATAAATTTTTTGTCGAAATCGGGGTAAAACTATGAAACTTGCATCGGTAAAAAAAAAATCGCCTAGCCTATTAATATTATAGATGTATACAATACAAATTTGGCAGCTTTGTTTTGTGAAGTGTATCAAATCCTCTTACTGTCTTTGGGTAATGTTCTCTAAGTTCTTTCACTCCATTTTGCAGCTGTTGTTTTGTTTGTGTCTGGCGAATTATTTTTTGATTTGAAATTTTAGCAATTTATAAACCCTGGATGCCATTGATTTTGGATCAGACTTTTAATAGCATCCACAATAACACAGAAATTGCTCACTGAGGTTATGATTCGAAACCAGTGTGCCCAACTCTCTCATCTATGAATCTAACATATTAAATGTAGTAAATCCTACTTCACTACAAAGGAAACAGGATTCAATCTAGCGACTGTAAAACTGGACAGTTGGGAGTTTCACAAGTTTTTTTTTTTTTTTTTTTTTGTTATTGCAAATCTAAAAACGGAATATAAGTTCTTGTATCTCAAAAGGTTTTCGAGAATTTTTTTGCAGGTCGTCGGTACAGGTTCGGCTATACCGAATCACTGTTACCCTCCACCTGGATTTTACGTTTACATTACTATACATAGTCTTTTTGCACTATTTATAACAAACTAGCAGAGCCCAGCTTTCGAAATTCGAGTGCAAATTCTAGGAGATTGTATTTTTCATTCATAAAGAATTTTATAAGAGCCTAAAAGGTATGCTAATCAATTTTAGCCAATTCACATCAACACAAATTTAATAAACACGCACACAGCATTGTATAGTTTTTTTATTTGAAGCTTAAATATGTGTTTTATGTATGTGTTTAGCAACTTGAATGAATTTCACTAAAAAAAAATGTATCAGATGGTGCACATCTGTAAATATGGTGAACTTCTGCAAAGAAATACCTTTCAAATGGTATATTTTTTGTCAAAATCGGTTGGTAATTTAAGGTGTAGAATATTTCACAAGAAATCGCCTTGCCTATTAACTTTATAGATGAAGACAATATATATGAATAAGTAAACTATATGATAAATTTAATACTGAATTATTGTTTAGGACATATTTTGGTACAACGATGCCCGATCTACCCCATTTTAAATATCAACCTGCTCGAAATAATGGCAAACAATATTATCGTAACCTTACCCAGGCAAATGGTTTATTTTGTGAATGAGCGTGATTTCAACAGACAAAACATAGGAAACTTTTAAAATATTCTAAATTTGCCTTATTTGTTCTACCCTCCACACCACTGTGCAGTGGGTATATATATTTGTAACGCATCGAAAAATTAATTTCCGACCCCACAAAGTATATATATTCTTTATCCTTATAACAGCTCGAGTCGATATAGCGATGTGCATTCGTCCGTCTGTCTGTCTGTGTGTCCATGTAAACCTTGCAATCAAACTACAGATCGCATATATGAATATATTTTGATAAAATTGGGTATATAAGCTTCTATCGGCCATAGCATGAACGCTATTGAAATTGGTGAAAATCGGTTGATGTTCGGACCTAGTCCCCATACAAATGACCCCTATGAGATCGACTTAAATTGCCATAATATCCAAATTATCATATAGATTTCGGTCAAATTGGGTTTGTGTACGTTTATTACATTCATTTATCAATAGTCCAAAAATAAACCCGATATGAAGCTGACTCCCGATCTTCACTGCAAAAAACAAAAATATTGCATAAATTTTGCAAAACATAAGTGACCTTGCCAAATATGGTCTGGATCGGTCCATTTTTCGACCTAGTCCCCATATAAATATAGCATCCTGTATGAACTTTTTTATATCCGATGGCAAAAAAATTAATAACAATGCCACTCAAATTTGGTTTGTTTATTTTCTATATCTAATTCGTTGGACCTAAGACATAGGTCCTCTTAACGCATGGTATAGGGTATCGTATGGTCGGTCTAGACCGTCTGTAATTTTTTTACTTGTGCTTTTTTTATACCTCATTACCAACGTGCAGGATCAATACAATCTCAAGAACCTCTATAAGAGCTGGCGTACATTGTCATTATCTATTTGAAAATAACAACTTCCTGGTAGAGAATAAATTTTCTTCCCCCAGTTAATGTTTTTGAAATTGAAGCTCATAGAATCCTTAAAGAGATTCAATGGGATTTTCTTAATAGCAAGATATTTTATTTTTCTACATTTTTTAATAGAAACTCAGAGTTTGCCTAATTCTAAAAACTTATCAGATTCGGAGTGCTTTTTCATATAAAAAATATTCATTTATCACACTTACTTTAATAGCTTATACCACAAGTGACATCAAAAACAATTTCAATGTGTTCATAATGATGAAAATATAGAGAAGAGGATAACGAAGAAAAGTTGTGACAACATACGAGCGCACACACTCACAATTATCGATGCATACAAACAATTCACATGTAAAATTTAAGAAACGTATAATATATTATATTATATATATGTGACCTTCTCCGAGAAAAGGGAGCTAGTGTGTCAAAAAACGGGTTGTGTCAAAAACGGTGGATTCTGGTACCTAAAAGGGTGTAGAAACTTTAAATGCGTTTCTTTTTCTCAAAACTTAATTTTCACACACTAGGTCCCTTTTCTCGGAAAAGGTCACATATAGCTATATTATATGTAGCTTAAAAAGTCAAACACGGAAAATATTAAACAAGAAAAACATGAAGAATTTACTTTAGCTATTAAACTAAAAGGCTAAAACTGTATATTAGAAAATTGTACATATAAAAAAGCTTTACACGTTCAAAGATGTGGCAACACTAAACCATATATGTTGTTAATGTGTTATTGTTAGTTTCATGCATAAAAACGCTTGGATTAATATACATATGAATATAAGTGACACAGAGGAGTAATGATACAAATGTAAAGCATATTTCTTTATTTTATATACACATTTAATCATTATTTCTGCCTCGTTTACAGTTCGTCAAAGCAGCTTAAAAAAAAATCTGCTATGACAATGATTAAGTTTGCGTTATATTTTCTAGTACGTGAGTTTGAAAAAATAATATTCTACGGAACGTAAGAGGTTAGTGGTTAAAAAATTCATACATTAGCTTGATATGCGAAGGACGGACTGCAAGAGTGTATAAGGCAAATATCATGTAGATTTTTTTTTTCGTTTGTTTCATTACTTCTTATTCTATCCATTCCAGAAATCATATAACAGGAAATGCTTGGCTAAGTGTTTTTCGATAGTAGTGTCCAAAACGCAGTTTGTTCAGGCGTATCAATTCACAAATACAAACAACAACAAAATTTAACTGAAAAAGGTTTTAGAGTTAACGTTCAAAACTTTGACAAAACGTAGACATACGAAACGATTCAACGAAAATCATTCTGCTGTATGTAGTTAGCTGGCTAACGACGACGACAACAAGAAGAGGAAGAAGAAGAAAAAGTTTTAAAGAAATGAACTGAAGAAAAAAAATTAAGAGAATTAACAATAATGGTGTATTGTTTGCACTGGTCACAGCAACAACTAAAAATATGCTAATGGGGTTTTTGCAAAAATAAGCAAAAATTGAGCTGCACGTTGGTTAAGCAACGAAATTGTAACTCATAAGCTAAAAAGTCATTATTAGCATGTTAAGCGACCTAAGCAATTTCAGGTGTTAAGGAGGAATAATATTGTAAGTAAGGTTTCATCTACATATGTATGTATGTACATATGTATATCAAGGAAGGTATTCGAAGTGAAATTAATAGAAATTTCAGAGTTCGGGGAAACGAGTATGATTAATTGCATTCTTTCGATAGTCTTTGACAATGTTATAGTCTCAAATTAGCTCACACTATTAATATCCTGGGATGATGTAGTTTTCTTTTTTTGAACTCTTTCTTTTAACTCGTACTCTCTGTCTGTCCGCCATGGGTGGACCCCATTCCCCCTAATCCAATTGATCTGAAACTTAACCCATAGTCTTGTCGTGATTAAAGATTAACTTTGACTTAGTTACGCACAGTCATGCGTGGTCACGCACAGTCACGGAGTGATCTAAATGTAGTTTCCCCTCATCCGACCGATCTGAAACTTGGTCCATACACTTGCTCTGAAAAAAAGATTAACTTTGATTTAGTCATGCACAGTCACGCATGGTCATGCACAGTCACGTAGTGATCTAAATGTCATTTACCCTCGTCCGACCGATCTGAAACTTGGTCGATATCAAAGAAAGATCAACTTCGACATAGTCACGCGCAGTCACGCATAGTCACGCACAGTCACGGAGTGATTTAAAACCCATTTTCCCGTATCCGATCGGTCTAAGACTTGGTCGATAGACTTGCTGTGAAAAAAGATTAACTTTGACATAGTCACGCAGAGATTAAAACCCCACTTCCCCTCATCCGATGGATCTGAAACTTTGTCCATAGATTTGTTGTGACCAAAGATTAATTTTAAGATAGACACACACAGTCACGAACAGTCACGAAGATATTCAAAACTCATATGCATAAGGAAAGAAAGAGTTTTAATAAAAACTTTGTTTTTATGGGTTAGATTATTTTTTGGAATAATTCGGACCTATATATATAAAGGGTCCGCCATCTAACGTTTTTTTTTTTTCAACTAGTTCTTATTTCGTGAATGGTGACACTTAGCTCATGTCTGATTTGACAGATAATTAGTTTTATCCTTCCGCTGAACAAATATGGTTGTGTATACGCTTGAACAACGCTGGGAAATATTGCGACATTACTTTGAAAATCATGGTAAAGTTGCACAATGTGTGCGAAAATTGCGTACGGATTTTGGAAGAAGAGAAGCACCGTCAGCTCCGTATGTTCGTTATCTTGTGAAAAAAGTGAAAGAAACTGGCATCCTCATCGATAAACCAAAGCGTGAAAAGCCAAAAACAGTGCGTACACCCGAGAATATTGCTGCTGTGGCAAAAAGTGTGTGTGAAGCGCCATCAACATGAATTCACCGTCGTTCTCAAGAATTGAACATTTCGGAGACATCATTGAGAGGAATTTTGCATAAAGACCTTGGTATGACGCCATACAAAGTCCAATTGGTTCAGGAGTTGAAGCCAACTGACCATCCAATGCGTTTTCGCTTCGCTAAGTGGGCCTGCGATCGACTTACAGAAGATGCCGATTTTGCCACAAAAAAAAAATCATCTTTTCAGATGAAGCTCATTTTGATCTCGGCGGGTATGTAAACAAGCAAAATTGTCGCATTTGGGGCACAGAAAACCAGCACGCATACATTGAAAAGCCGATACACCCAAAACGAGTCACTGTTTGGTGCGGATTTTGGTCCAGAGGCATAATTGGGCCATTTTTCTTCGAAAATGAGCAAAGAGTGGCCGTTACAGTCAATGGCGATCGTTATCGGGTCATGTCGAACGAATTTTTGTTCACAAAAATTGAAGAGGAGGATATTGGCAACATTTGGTTTCAACAGGACGGCGCTACGTGCCACACAGCCGAAGCTACACTCGATGTTTTGCGCCCTGTTTTTGAAGATCGCATTATCAGCCGCAGAGCTGATGTCGTTTGGCCACCTCGAAGCTGCGATTTGACACCGTTGGAATATTATTTGTGGGGTGCCCTCAGTGTTACGCCAACAAGCCAGAGACAATTGACGCTTTAAAGGACAATATTCGTGAAGCCATTGGTGAAATACAGCTGCACACAATCGATAATGTGCTTAAAAATTGGACCGATCGTGTAGGCTACTGCATGGCCAGCCGAGGCAGCCATTTGAATGAAATTATTTTCCATTATTAACCGGAAGGATTGTACTTTCAAATAAAAAAAGAAATTTGAGATAATATTCAGTAGTTTTTTTTTATAGCATTTTCAAAAAAAATAAAAGTTATTTGGCGGACCCTCTATATTTTTTTTTTTTTTTTTAAATTACTAACCAACACTCTGGGGATACCCCCCTTCAAATACAGTTCAGGAACATAGGTTATGTGAAGGAGGAAAGAGGAACTAGTGTTTGTGGATATTTGATTTAAATTTTATTATATTGCAACTGTGCGGAAAGACTTGTATTGGGAATTAAGTCCACATACGTTTAGTTCGACTGATAAACGAATTTTCTTTGTAAAGTGTTGTGCGCTGTTAACTGTACAATAAAAAAAAGGTACATTTTTTGAATAACACATAATTAATTTTCCATTTATTAATTTATTTTACTTTTGAGTAAAAGGAAAGTTTTTATCAAGTATAAAGAATAGTTTACAATTAATTTCAAATAACAATGACTCCAGTTTCCTTCAGAGTTTCTCTTTTTCGCTTCATCTCTCTCTTTCTCTCTCAATTTCTTTCTCTAAGTTGCTCGCTTCCTCTATCTCACTTTGTTGATATAAAAGGTTCCACAATTAGAAATATTGGACTATATAGGAAATAATATATATACGAGGAGTCAATAAGTGTTTGCCATTTTTTGGGTTGAATCTTTTTAATTTTTCAACATGGCCTTCCTTTTGCTCGATACACTTTATTCAACGATTTAAGTCCTCCGTAAATATGATTTAGAAAGGTGACCTCCTCATTACATTCGATTTTTTTTTCTGCCGATCCATTTCTTTAAATCTGGAAACAGGGCAAATGTTCTGAGAGCCAAATCTTGAGAATAAGGTAGATGGGGCAACAATTCCAGCCTTACCCTCGTGTATTTTTGCCACCGAAACTGTACTCGCTTGCTCTCTCACTTTGTTGATATAAACGGTCCCACACTTGAAAATAATGGACCAATAAGTTTTTATTTATTTATTTAATTCCATGTCCTGTACAACAAGATATAGTTTTATATTTAAAGTACAGGAACGTATTGCGTTACAAAGAAAACATTTTACAATATAATTAATTATTAACGTATCATTTTTAGTATAATATAACAATATTGATAAAAAAAATAGACTATTTAAAAAAGTCAAATAAAAAAGTTTTGAAACTTTTAGCATTGCTGTTTTGTTGTTGAATTAGTGGAAGATTGTTCCAAAGACGAGCGGCATGTACATACATAAAACTGCCATTCAGATACTAGGCATTGATGTCTTGGAATTACAATATTTCGGTTTCTTGGCGATTGGAAAAAACGGATTTTGTCAAATATATGTTTGGGTGTTTGTCTGTTTATTATTTTATGCAAAAATGTAAAAGTGCGAATTTTCAACAGATTATCAAGAGAGACCCCGTAAAGATTACTGGAAACAGAGGAAACATGATCAAATCTTCTCAATCCATACACATATCTTATAACATTATTAAACAAGAGAATAGGAAACTACTATTACTAACTGCATCACAGCTTCCAAATAGCTCACACCCATACAACAGGGAAGGAATCAGATACGTCTTGGCAAGTAAGACCCTTATTCTTAAAGGGGTGAAATACTGTGTGGACCAGACAGCTCGTAGTTTTGCATAAGTTTGGCCAACCAGTGAATTTATATGATCAGTCCATGTCAAATTGCTATTGAAAGTTATCCCTAGATTTTTCGCCGTATTAACAATTTCAATTTTCTGGCCATTTAAAGCAATGTCTTCAGAAATGGTGGGAATTAAACTTTTTTTTCGTATAACAATGCATTTAGATTTCTGTGGATTCAAACAGAGTCCGTTAGCATAAGCCTAAAGGTAGATTCTGTTTAAGTCGTCATTTAGAAGGGTTATGCCTGAAGCAGTTTTCTGAACTGGGCTACTTAAAGTGAGTTGCACGTCATCTGCGTATAAATGTCTTACAACAACATAGAACACATTTTTCTGGGTTGATTCTTTTTAATTTGTAAAAATAAACTGCACAAATGTGCATGCGAGTAATATATTGACGGAAGATCACTTCTTGGGTAAATGGGAGCGTTTTTTTTTTTATTTCTTCGCTTGACTTAATAGTGGTAAATTAACGTTTTTCTCTTTTTCTCTATTCCATGAATATTTAAAAAAAATCTTTAAAAGTCGATTTCAGTCTTTGTTTTCTTCGGGGCGGATTCACCTGGTAAAATCCATTGCTTTGACTTCTTTCCCTTTCTGGGAAAAGTTATTTATCATTAATTCTCGATTGTGAGCAAACGCAACATACCCAGGAAAAATTTCATAATAGCAGCTCATTGATTTTTGCATTACCAATAATGACCAACCCCTCTCACTGCATTACTTCTAAAGTGAAAATAAGGCGTTAGTAATAATGTCTTATACAGTTACTTGTATTTCATGCCAGCTCCTTGCATACTGCATTACTTTCAAAGTGAAAATAATGAGTTCCTACGCAACTAGCTACCTCCAATGACATCCCCATGTTAAAATAATGAGCTTATCAGGCAAACTTCAACCAGTTACTTCTCCTCCTAAAACACATTATTTGGTAATGTTTTTTTTCCTGGGTATATTTTGCCGATATTTTTTTTCATACACAATTGCAAAATGCAAAATGAAATTACTGAAGCATGCAATATGTCGGTGGCCTCAACTAGTTCACGCACTAGTTCGATATAATCCTTGATATAGGATTGGGTGACCGACGACCCATCGACGATCGATGATTTCCTATGTATCTGCCTCAACTGGACGAACATAACTGGTTTTATCATTTGTGGATGTACGGTCACCTTTAAATTCATTTACCCAATTGTTTATAGTCTTAAACTCTGCTGCAGCTGTGCCATGGACTCCGTCTATCTCATCTTCGATTTCATTTGGTGTTTTCCCTTTCAAGTTAAGTTTTTGTTTAATGACAGCACGAAAACACATTTTTTTTCAGTTTTCAAAAATAGTTGGTTTTCTCAACCAATCGATTGTTAAAAAAAACCTGAATGACTGATTTGCCTAGAAATTTGCCAGTCGTCTTTTGCTACTTGACATTTTTCAGAAACCTGCTTTGTTTTAAATTATTAGTGCTGCTTATAAGATTTTGTAAAGACTCCTTGACTCACCCTTGCAGATTTCATCGAACATTTATGCTTCCAGACTCAGAACCCTACCACAGAAACTACATTGAGATCTCGCTGGGACAAGAAAAGTCTTCAAAATAAAAGACTGAGTAAAGATCATCTGATTGAAGGAACGAACTTAAAACCTTATTCAAAACTCTTAACTTTCTGTGTGAATCTTAACATTTCTCTATATACCTTGAGCAGTTCCTCAAAATGGTTTTGCTTTCCAGGAACTGGGTTATAATTTAAGTTTATATCAAATCCGAACTTTTTAACACTGTTTGAATAAAATTTTGCTCAACAATAGATTTTCTGGTTAGCAATAGCAGTAACTAACAACTACTGGGAAAGTTTTCTATTTCATATGATTTCAATTGGGACAAGACTTTTAAATTTCAAATTTTTGTAGTTTAACAAAATTGTTGTTTAAAAGCTTAGGATTCATTCCTGTTAGGATGTGAATTGAAAAACCAAACAACAATAAACGACAAACCATTAGCGCTGTCATAGAAAAAGAAAAACAGAAGTACAACAAAACCATCGCAATGCAACAGCAGCGTCACAGCAAAGAACGAAGAAAATTAAATCAATAGCAAAAGGCAAAACACGTCCCTGAAAATGTCTGCTGTTCATCAACATTAATGCCGCCACCATAGCGTCCCAAATAAGCATATACTAAACAACAACACAACAATAATAATAATAATAGCGCAAAATAACAATATCATCATTATCATCATCATTAGTAAGTCAGCAGCAGCAAAAGCAGCTATACAAAGCAAAAGTAGCATTTAACAACACACAACACACTCACACAAAAACAGTCATTTAGGCAGTCAGTCATTCATTTATTCAGTCACTAACTCATCTATTCGTTTAACATTATAAACTATAGACATACGTGGGGTAATTGCTAAGTAGGTAGATCTTTAGAAATTATTCAAGGTTCGTTACACATCTAATTTAATCAAATTCAAATGGAATTTATTAGGAGGTAGGAGGTCATTTCCGAAACTGCGCAGTCATAAAAACGGAGTTTTTAATATCAAATATCTGGAGTTATATAAAAGCCAGAGTAATGAAAACTTCTGTCTGTCCCTTGGTCGTTAGTTATAGTAACGTGAGGGATCGGAACAGTGGACGTGGTACCTCCCATTCAAAGTAAATATTTATCTCCATATATTTTAAATATTAGGATAAAAAAGTCTAAACGTTTTTGGTATTAAAATAATTAGTCGTGATTAAAATGGGCGGGATTGGACTATTGGCGATGGCAACTGTTATAAAAAATGAAATATTTATCATGACATATCTGTAATGTATGATAGCAAGAGTATTTAAAATTTGGGTATGTTGATTGAATATTAATATGAGTAGGCATGTCAAATATGGGCGGGATCAAACAAGTGGGTGTGGCAATTCATAGACAAGCTAAAATATCTGGAGTACTAAGATAGCTAGAATCCTTAAGCTTTGGGTCCATAAATTATTGCTGTGAATAGTCGAGTCAAAAACGGGCGTGATCAGATGAGGGGTGTGGCACCTACTATATAGAGTAAATATTCATAATCATATATCTGGAGTACTACGGTAGTGAGAGCTTTGAAACTTAGTGTGTCTTAATATGTTATTAATGTGAGCAGTTGAACTAAATATGAGTGGAATAACGCCTAGAATCACTACAGAGCCCAAAACTATCCAAAATAATGAATGAGAAAATGTTTATTGTTAGTTTCAGTATCGAGATATTGCAGGGTGAATATCAGATTATCTCACCTATTGTGGCGATGATTGGTTTTCAAGAAGGCCAAAATAAAACTTCCTCAGCTTAAATATACCTTAAATTTATCTTCTGCCAAGCACTAAAATATGACACATATATTTCGAGTCATGATCGCGAAAATAGCTCAAGTGCCAACATCAAAATTTTACAGGACAAAGTTTTTTAAGATTGAATTTGTTTAATCTTATCTGTAAGAATGTGGACTTAAGTTAAAATTGCTTTGTTGCAAATACGTAGCGATACTTAGTACACTTATCAAATTATGATAGAAATTTATCGATGCCCAGGAAAAATTTCGTAATAGCAGCTCACTGATTTTTGCATTACCAATAATGACCTACCACTGCCCACTGTATTACTTCTAAAGTGAAAATCAGGCGTTACTAATAATGTGTTATACAGCTACTTATATTTCATGCCAGCGCCTTGCATACTGCATTACTTTCAAAATGAAAATAATGAGTTCCTCGGCAACTAGCTACCTCCAATGACATCCCCGTGTTAAAATAATGAGCTTATCAGGCAAACTTCAACCAGTTACATCTCATTCTAAAACCCATTATTTGGTAATGTTTGTTTTTCCTGGGTGTTCATTAAAAAAAAAAAGCAAATATCATGTGACCTAAGCCTATGACCGCTAAGATCATGGCTCGATTGGATAACTAAGTAATAGCTTCGCAAAAGTACATAATTACTTCAAGGAGTGAGTTGGGGTTTTTGTCAAAACTTTTGAAGTGGTAGGAACAATTCGAATTTAGCGAGGAATCTCCAACATAAATCATATCATATGCAGGAAGCGACTCTCGCTTCCAAAGTTGCTTCCAAGCTAACAGTATTTTTTCGTGGGTAGTGATAACGTGGGCTATAATTCTAAGAACATTAAGATCTATTGTATATTTTATAGCTTTTAAAGGCATTGAAAAAAATTTTGAAGATAAGATGACTAGAAATACATAAAAATGTCTCGAAAAAATCTCAGGATGATTCGTAAGTTGAATAATAAGGTTATCAAAACCAGGACCTTCTAGCATCCTACGATCAAATAGAAAAACAATTCAATAGAAAAACTTTAACTAAGTCCAACTTTCTTGCGTTTAGTTTGTGACTGGGTGACTAAATTCACTGGTAAAATCAAAAATGCAAAGAAAAAATAATAATAAATTTTGCACCTTTAGATAAGAATATCTCAAAATCCTGAAGTTATAGAACATTTTCATGTAATTGATAATATATCACTCACATCCAAGATACAAAATGTCTGTTGACTAGTGAAATTAATCCAAACTACCAAATAGTCGATTTCGGCCACTATTTTGGCTGAAACTAAAATAAGAAATACAAATTTATTTAAACTAGCAGGGCCCAGCCCTCAAAATTCGAGTGCAAATTCTAGGAAATTTTATTTTTTAATTTAATAAATAATTTTATAAGAGCCTGAAGGTATGCTAATCAATTTTAGCCAATTCACAATTCAACACTTTTTTAAATAAAATTCATTAAATTTCATTATAAATATTTGTTTAACACACAGAAGATATATAGATGGGTTGTTAATAAATAATTTTAAAGGAGCAAAGCTATGCTAATCAATTTTAGCCAATTCACAATTCAACACAGGGCTTTTGATATTTATATAAAACACACACACAGTATGTGTTTTATGTATGTGTTAGTAGCAACTTTGAATGAAAAAAAAAATGTTTTAGACGGTGCAAAGCTAAAAAGAGATACCTTTCAAATGAGATATTTGATGTCAATATAATTATATCGGTCACAAGAAATCGCTTATTAATATGATAGATAAATAAATAAATGACTCACTTGCCAAATAAATTCGAATAGAATGGAAACCCTCTAAATTGTATGATTAAATTGAATGATTATAAGAATGCAACTTCAGAACCCTTCGATTTAATCAAAATAGTCTTAATTAAAATTTAATGTCCGATACTTTAGAACTCCATGCTAGAATTTAAAGGCTTCAGTGATTCATTCTATCTAAAACTTCTCACTGAGACTAGGAAAACCATTCAAGTAACATACACTAAATTGTAATTTTGCTCCAACCGTTTTCTTGTGACTTTTTGGGGGAGGAATTGAACAAATATTTCCGTTGTTCACAGTTTGTTCGAGGGACAGATGTTGAAAGATTGTTAGTTTAATACGAGCTTGCAACAATTTTCTAATTGAATACAAAATGCTTGCTTAGATTCCAATAGCTTAACTATTTAACCATACTATAATGTATGTATATGCATATATAAAATATGCGGATGGTAGATTTTATGGCCGCCGTTCAGCGAGCAACCAACCAGCCAGTCAACAAGCCAGCCAGTCATTCGAATACATACACTTGCTAGAAAAAGTATACCTACACTTGAAGATAAAAGTGTTAAATATTAACAAAACTAGCAGATTCCATCCCTCGAAATTCGAGTGCAAATTCTAGGAAATTTAATTTTTTCATTAAATAAAGACCCTAAAGGTATGCTAATCAATTATAGCCAATTCACAAATCAACACAAAAAAAACAAACTCATTTTTATTACAAACACTAACATATTTAAGAAACACACACATAGCATTGTATAATTTTATGTATGTAATAGTAGCAACTTTAAATGCAATTTACTCAAAATAAAGGAAAAAATTTAAAAATCTGTAAATCTGCAAATCGGCTAAAAAGAAATACCCTTCAAATAATATACGTTTGGTCAAAGTCGGGATAAAACGGTGGAATAAAACAGCTGTCACAATAAGTCGCCTAGCCCATTAATATAATAGATGTATTAAACTACGAACTATTTAACAATGACTTATTGGAAAAATTTTTTTTTTTTTTAATTAAAAACGGCCCAATGACAAATGACCCGAATAAATGAAAACTCACCCAAAAAATGAAATTTTGTCGAAAAGAAATATCAAAAATGACAAAAAAAAATTAAAAAGACATGACCTAATATTAATTAATATTTTTCATATGAAAATTCACTCAAAAGTCAATTAATATTATGGAAAAAATTAAATATTAATTTATATAGAAGTTTATTTTGATTTTGGAAAAATAGCCAAAAAAAAAATTTTATATTCAATTGGTTTTGCTTATGTAATGTATTCCCATAAATACTTAGTATACACTTAAAAAATGAAGAAAAAATTGTTAAAATTTTTAGCCTGCGGCACAAAGTACTCCAAGCGTTTTAAAAACGCAAGCAACCAGTTTGGCGAAAGGATTGAGCTCATTTCAATGCTTATATTGTCATGCACTTGTACAAGACACTCTTCAATTATTATTTTAACTGTATACTAAGTATTTATATGAAAACATCAATTCTAATTTTTCATAATGAAAAATTACTTATCTTTAAAACCGAAAAATTAGCAAAAAAAAAAAAAAAAAAAAAAAAAAAAAACAAGTAAGAGTGTTAACTTCGGCTGTTCGAATTTTTTGATACCCTCCACCTGAGTCTTAAACTCTATATTACACCCAATGTTGAGTAATAACAGGTAAGAAACTCAATATAGAAATTTAAACTTATCATATTTATTTATTTCATTTTCAATTTTTCATTTTCCATTTTCCGTTTTTCATTTTTCAATTTCATTTCATTTCATTTTCCATTTTTCAATTTTCATTTTCCATTTTACAATTTTCATTTTTCAATTTTCATTTTCCATTATTCAATTTTTCAATTTTCATTTTCCATTTTTCGATTTTCATTTTCGATTTTCCATTTTGCATTTTCCATTTTTCAAATTTTCATTTTCCATTTTTAATTTTCCATTTTTAATTTTTCAATTTTCAATTTTCAATTTTCATTTCCCATTTGCCATTTTCCATTTTGCGTTTTCCATTTTCCATTTTTAATTTTTCAATTTTCATTTGCCATTTTTCATTTTCCATTTTTAATTTTTCAATTTTCAATTTTCATTTTTCAATGCATTTTTAATTTTTTAATTTTCTTTTTCCATTTTCCATTATTCATTTTGCAATTTTATTTTCCCTTTTTCATTGTTCATTTTTCATTTTCCATTTTCCATTTTCCATTTTTCAATTTTCATTTTTCATTTTCCTTTTTTAATTTTAATTTTCCATTTTTGAATTTCATTTTCCATTTTGCATTTTTAATTTTTCAATTTTCTTTTTCCATTTTCCATTATTCATTTTGCAATTTTCATTTTCCATTTTTCATTTTCCATTTTTCATATTTCAGTCTTTGTTTTCCATTTTCCACTTTCCATTTGCCATATTTCATTTTTCAATTTTATTTTTCCATTTTCCATTTTTCATTCTCCATTTCCCATTCTCCATTTTTCATTTTCTATTTTCCATTTTACTTTTTTCTTTTTTCATTTTCCATTTTCCGTTTTTCATTTTCCCTTTTTCATTTTCCATTTTCCATTCTTCATTTTTCATTTTCTATTTTCCATTTTTAATTTTCCATTTTTCATTTTCCTTTTTTCATTTTCCATTTTTCATTTTACATTTTCCATTTTCTGTTTTTCATTTTCCATTTTCCATTCTCCATTTTCCAGTTTCATTTTTCATCTACCATTTTTCATTTTCCATTTTCCATTTTTCGTTTTAATTTTTTTCTTTCATATTGGCGATTTTTTTTTATTATAACGGGATAACGATAAAAATATATGTGGCAATAGTACTAACAAGAGGTATGTTATTGTGTTCTTGGTATTGTTAATATATATGTATGCATAATTTTTTTGTGGCATTTTTTTATGTTGTTGTACAATTATTATGTTCAACCACTAAACTGTTACAACAAACACACTGAGTTTTATGTTGTTTTAGAGGTATCTACATATTTTTGCTCGTTTTTAATCATGATGATGCCCGATTTAGCCCATTTTCAATACCAACCTGCTGGGAATTATGGCAAATGATATTATTGTAGCCTTATTCAGTTAGATGGCTTTTTTTTGTGAATGAGCATGATTTCAACAGACGGACAGACGGACATCGCTATATCGACTCGAGCTGTGATAAAGATCAAGAATATATATACTTTATGGGGTCGGAAATTAGTTTTTCGATGCGTTACAAACGGAATGACAAACCTATATATACCCTATGCCACTGACGTGTGGAGGGTATAAAAAAACGAAATACTCATTACTCATTTTTTCATTTGAGGGAATTTTGAATGAGAGTTTTTTCAATGGGTCATTTTTCATTTTATTTGTTGGACGATTTTTCATTGGGCCAAATTTCCTATAGCTGCTGCATACACCTAACAAAACTGTAGTGTTTCAATAAAATTACCCCATCGACTGGTTATATTTATATTTGTTTAGGTATAAACGCTAAAATTCATAAAAAATTCACTGAACTTTCTTACTTAAATAGTAGATGTAAAAGAAAAATAGGCTTCAACGACAAAAATAAATTAAAAAAAAGTGTACATACAGTTCAATATAAATCTTGTTTCTTATAAACTATTTAATAAAACTAGCAGAGACCAGCTCTCGAAATTCGAGCGCAAATACTAGGAAAATTTATTTTTTCATTCAATTATAAATATTTGTTGAACACACAGAAGTTATATAACTGGGTTTGTTAATAAATAATTTTATAAGAGCCTAAAGGTATGCTAATCAATTTTAGCCAATTCAGAATTCAACAAAAAATTATATAAACACACACTCAGCATTGTATAGCTTTTTATTTGAAGCTTAAATATATGTTTTATGTATGTGTTAGTAGCAACTTTAAATGATTTTTTTTTTTTTAAATATTTTCCAGACGGTGCAAATCCGTAAATATGGTGGACAGCTAAAAAGAAATACCTTTTAAATGGGGTATTTTTGGTCAAAATCGGTTGGTCACTAAAATTTTTATATCGGTCACAAGAAATCGCCTTGCCCATTAATATTATAGAAGATAACCAAAAGCTAATATTTTGTTGGTCCGCCTTTAGTATGTAACACTTCTTGTATACGTCTGGGTATAGAAAAAATTAAATTTCGTGTGACATCTACGGATATTTTGTTCCATTCCTCCAGTAAAGCTCTTTTAATGTCTTCCTTGTAAGATATTTTATTTTTTTCGAACACTCCGCTTTATTTCCGGTGATTGAGGAGCCGAATGCTCATAATGTTTTATAATATTTTGCGATGAACAGCAACAGAACACTTAAGATCGGCTTTCAAATTGATCAAATAAACATAACGATCCGTTATAGTCTCAACAAAGACAAGATTTCCCACTCCAGCAGCTAACATGCAACCCCATACCATGACAGATCCTCCACCCTGCTTTACTGTTGGTAATAACTTCTGCGTATCCATCGCTTTGCTTACAATCGTATCCAAATATATGTATTGTATTTTGACTCATAACTGAAAATAACGTATCTCCAATAATTGAGATCGTAATTTTTGTGCAGTTTTGCGAACTCGAGTCTTTTAATCATATTGAATTCATTTATGAATGGCTTTTTTTCTTGCTCTCAAAACATTGCGAACGGTTTCAGGATGAATATAAGCTTGTTTCGATTTTCTGTGATCTTTTGCAATATCAACTGCGCTAGTTCTTGATTCAGCGGAGATAATTCGAACCACATCTCGTTTTTCGTGCTATGAAAGCTTACTCGGTCTGCCTGAACGATGCTCAATTTCGATGGTTTTATATATTTTATAGCTTTTATTACAGTTTGTATACTAGAACGACTTTATATAATTTTTGCAATTTCTCCGTACGACTTATTATCATTTCTTAAACTTATAATCAGTTTTCTAATGTCCTAATGGGAAATTTCTGTGCGTTTTGTTACGTTTTGAGACATTTTTCGATAAAAAAAAAAACAAGAATTTTACATTAATTACTGCTTTATTATTACCTAGACACATCAAACTAAGAAACTAAACAATTTACCGTTAACTAGTGTTGGTATTTTTTTGAAATTCTAATGATGTGTATATGCCAAATCTAACATATTACCAATTTCACTGCTGAAAATAAATCAGTATGAGAGTTTTTGTTTTTTTTTTTTATTTACATTAATTTTAAAAATTCTATAAACTCCATAGATAAAAACTTTTGAAACTGCATTAGTTTCATTATAATTACATTTTACATGACTGTAGGTAGACTTTATTGGGCTACTGTAGCTTATTAATTGATTAGGAAGAAAATAATTCGTATTTTTTTTCGTAGTATGTATTAGTTTTAATTTAAGGTGTATGGTTACTTTTTCTAACAAGTGTACATTAGTTTAAGTTTTATTTGTTTTTGTAAGCAGACACATTCATGCTCTTACATTAACAACTGCCATCGTAAGAGGAGACTCATATACTCGTACCCGTACTGTGCATACAACTTTTTTAAGCGAGTTGCTAACTGCACTAACTACACACACTAAAATATCGTTCAGCTTTTTTCTTTTTTTTTTTTTGGTTTTTGTTGGTTGCCATTTGTTTCAGACACGGCGACCATCAACATCATCAACATCATCATCATCGTCATCCAAAACAAACCAAACCAAAACCCTACAATACAAAAATCAACGGTGAAAATTAGCGTGTGGTTCATCGTCGTTGTTTTTGCAAATAGTGTGACTGTTGCTGCGTATTCGTACATAAAAAAGAGCCTTTCTTCATCACATCATCATCATACTCGTACATACAGCACATACAATCCGTCGTTCAAAGTCGTCTGTCTGTATTCTGTAAATGTGTCTATGTTTGTTCTGTTATTGCTGGCTATTGCTACACGTTCCACGAGGAGTATCTACTATAATACGAGGGCTTTTTATTTCAATGCCTTTGCCTGTCCGTTCTTGTTATTCTGTGTATGATTTTTTTTTTATTTCGTTTTTGCAAATTGCGTCAGGAATTTCACAAGTTGAGTGGTATACCATTCAAACAATATATACAGTAGTTTGTAATGGCAGCTAAACCTCATATTGCACGTACATACATACATACATATGTACGTAGCTATACTACTTACGTAAAGTGGAGAGCTATAGCAAGAGCTAGCAGCCAGCCTAGCAGCCCAGCAGTGATGTGATTATTTTGTTAAAGGCTCATTTTTACGGGGGAGACGACAAACAACATGGGTGTGTTCTTTTTGCTAACGACAAAAGAATATTTAAAAGGGGGAAGGGAGGAGGGTTAGTTAGAGTGTTAAATAAAAATTACATCTTTTATTGTTTCTGTCTTTAGTATGGAGTATGGAAAATAGTTCCTCTGAGTATCAAATAGTATCTCCTTCTATTCCTAAAGAAATGATGTAATTCATATTCTACTCATTTTCTTAATTAAATTTTTAGGACAGAAATGGACTCATATTAAAGTTGGTGAAGAAAACTTAAATTTTCTTCCCATAACTTTAGACATGATATTTCAACCACTCACTAACATAACTGTTGCAAAATCTGATGAATGTCTCCCACACAACTTGAATATTTTCAAAGATGAAATGCCCAAAAGGGGGCTAAGCATAAATACGAAGAGCTCAGAAACTGTAAGGGTAGTTTGACAACTCCGTGACTTTTTAAACTTCCGTCGTAGTTAATCAACATTGCTTCGGTCAATTAGCAGCTGTTTATAGACTACTATAAAATTTCTAGCAAGCTGCATCATTTCGTGAAAGCAGACATTCTCGAGAATTTTTACAAAAATTGAAAAAACGAATTTCGAGTATTTATAAAACACTATTCTTTGTTCAAAAAAAATGGTGATTTTGCATCACCAACTATAATGATTAAAAAGTGATTTATTGAATTCTGTACCAGCAAAAGTAACGCCGAACGCTCAGGACGCCCAAAAGAGGTCGTCCAGCCAGAAATCGTTGATAAAATGCATGGAATATTGGACATCGTAGAATGAAATTGAGTGAGGTAGCTGAGGCTGTATACACCTCAATTGAGCGGGTAAATCATATTTGAATTGAATATTAGGACATTAGGACGCGCGAGGAGTGAATGTTCACACTCGACCATAAACGCAACCCTGTGACCACTTCAAAGGAGTGTATGGCGATGTTCAACCGCAAACCTAAAGAGTTTTTGTGCCGTTTCGAAACATTAATCCATCATAACACTCCAGAGACCAAGGAATATTCAAACCAGTGAACTTCTCCGGGTGAATGTGCTCAAAGAAGGTCAAGGTGGGCTTGTCGTGAATATTATGTCAACTTATTGAACCGATTCAACGACGAATGAAAAAAAACCACACTTATCCCAGAAGAAAATGGTATTTTTTTTATTATTAAGGCAATTCAGGGGGTGAAAAAAATCTGTAATCACTATGGCCGCATTCCAAGAATTGAGCTAAGCATTTTTACCTCAATATCTAATATCTATTTCCACACCTACAGAAATGGTTCCAATGATGAAATCATTGATCATGCACAGTCGAAGCAGTGGACTTCTCCGGGTGAACGGGCACCAAATAAGGCCAAGGTGGGTCTGTCGGCCAACAATGTTATGGGAACGCGTATTTTTTTTGGAAGCTTGCGGTGTCATTCGCACCGATTACCTTGAAAATGGTAAAAACCATCACCGACAAATATTATTCACAGCTAATGGATAGATTCGACATCGATTTGAAGCAAAAACGATCGCATTTGGCGAAGAAAAAGGTGATCTTCCACTTTGAAAACACAACGTAGCAGTCGGCATGGCAAAAATACATAAATTGAGCTCCAGATTCAGCTCCATGCAACTTTTTCCTGTTTCGAAACCTGAAGAAATGGCTAGGCGGTAAGAGATTTGGGTCGAATGAAGAGATCATCTAATAAACCAAAAAAATCTATTATTAGGAAGGAATAAATGATTTAAAAAACGCTGAACTAAATGAACCAAGCTAAATGGAAACTGTGTTGAGAAATATAGTTTTTTTTTTTTTGTCGAAAAAATATCTTTTAGTCAAAAAGTCACTGAATTATCGTAACGCCCTCACGTGATAAGTCATGATAAATATCAATACTAAATACATATTTGTATACAGATCCAAAACTTTACTGCCAGTGGAGCAGTTCCGTTAAATTGGCAGTCATAATTAGCGAAGACAGTAAAGCGAATGACTTGAATATAAGAATATCACTAACTGTAAACATTTACTTTTCTTTAAACAAAAACTCCATTGATTAGACACAACTCTGCTGATCTTGCGGAATACTACTATGATCAAAAGAAAATGTGACTTGTGTTATAAAATATAAATCTTTATTTATTCTTTGAAATTAATTTCATCGGAACTCTTGAAAGTAACATCGTCCCATACAAATTACTTTCAATGTGTTTTCCCAACCTGGGAAAGCATCGATTCTGATTTTATCTTCTCCAACTACTGAAAACGGTGACCCCGGAGTAGTCTTTTCAGTTTGTTTAATAGCCAGAAGTCACACGGTGCTAAATAAGATGAATACGGTGATTGTGGAACGAGAGGACCGCGTGATATTTTTATGGCCAAGAAAATAGGAAGTTTATTGAAAATAGCTCCTGACACATCCGTTGGAAAAGTAGCTCGATTAGCTCAGTGCCAAAAATTAAAGCCAATGCAAATTTGAAAACATACAAAGTCCAAAAAGCTCCAGACAGGAACGCTGCAAAAATTTTATAAGCCAAAAACAGATCCTGATCAGGACGACGAATAACAATTTTTATAACAGTTTTTATAACGGATAACAATTTTTACATTGCTAAAGCTCGAGAAAATGTCGGAGATTTGTTAAGGATCCAAAAGCAGACGAAATTTCCAAATAAAAGTTCCTGGTATGGCAAGCAATATGCAGTTGCGGCAATAGAAGCAGGTCATTTGTTACAACTGGCTCTATAAATACCGAAATTTGCACTAAGGAGTGTTTGCAAAAACTGACCCCTTCCTTTCATAAGTCAACACAATGATACCACATATTTTTGGCTGGATTTGGTATCCTGTCACTACGGTAAGAAAGCTCTTGAGAGGTACAAGAACAATAATGTGGTTTTTGTACCAAGTTACAAATTCAGTGTAATACTTAGAAAAAATGTTTTTTTATATCGCTCTGCTTATTTTCTGAAAATCAATTGATGTTTTCTAAAATCGATTTGATAACTTCTTAAAACCAATTGATGTTTTCCGAAAGACACATTTGATAACTTCAGAAAATCGATGTTTTCTGAAATACAATTAGAAATGGTGAAGTTCAGCAGTTTTTTTTTTTTTTTTTTTTTTTTTTTTTTTTTTTTAAATTTTGTGGTGTACAATTTTTCAAACGCAGTACTTAGTTGAATGTTAGAAATAAAGATTCGGGTACTTTTTTTAAAATAGGTACTTTTTAAAAAGAGGGTATTTTTAAAATGTAGTTTTTTTTTAAAGGTTACTTCTAAAACAAAGGGTACTTTTTAAATAAAAAGGGTATTTTGTAAATAAAAGGTTTTTTTCAAAAAAAAAAAAAAACAAAAAAAAAATTAAAATAAGGGTTCCTTACAAAAAGGTGCTCTTTTAAAAGTACCTTTTTAAAAAAAAAGCCATTTTTCCAAAAAAAAAAAAAAAAAAAAAAAAATATATATATATATATCTTTAAGAGATAAAAGTTATTTTAACCTCTTAAATGGAAATGACGAGTGTCGCCCGCACACAATTTATGTCCAAATTCGACATTGACGGGCTATGCCAGCCACATATTTAAATGCTTTAAAAGTAGTAGTAGCAAATTTATTATACTTAAAAACAACCGTTATGATATTTATACATTATCTTTTATCTCTTTTTCTTTTGCTTTTGTCAGGACAAATGCAGTGAATGGGGAAAATCTGCTTCCGAAAGTATAATTATGGAATTGATGGAACCATCTTTGGAAAAAGGATGCACTTATTTATCGACATTAAAATTAAATAGTCTCAACTCGCATGTTTCTTTTAATTTAAATCATAAGGCAAGGGGTTAAAACAAGTAAAAAAAAACAAGTTTAGAGGCGCTATCTCTTAGGTCCAACTAATTAGATATAGAAAATTAGCACAAACCAAATTTGAGTGACGTTGTTATTAATTTTGTTTCCTTCGGATATGAAAAAGTTCATATCGGATGCTATATTTATATGGGGCGACTAGGTCGAAAAATGGACCGATCCTGATTATATATGGTAAAGTTACATATTTGAGAAAAATAAGTGCAATATTTTTGTTATTTGATAGATTTAAGTGAAGATCAGGAATTAGAGTCATATGACTAAGAATTGTCCAATAAGGTTTATTTTTTGACAATTGCTAAATGGATGTAATAAATATACACAAACCCAATTTGACCGAGATCTACATAATAATTTGGATATTATGGCAATTTAAGTCGATCTACTAGGGGTCGTTTGTATGGAGACTAGGTCTGAACATTAACCGATTTTCACCAATTTCAATAGCGTCCATCTGGCCGATAGAAGCTTATATACTAAATACCATCAAAATATGTTCATATTTGCGACCTGTAGTTTGATTACAAGGATGCACAAACGTACGGACGGAAAGGCGGACGGACGGACGGACATCGCTAAATCGACTCAGAAAGTGATTCTGAGTCGATCGCTATAATAAAATATGGGTCTAGGTCAAATATTTTTGGCAGCTACAAACATCGGCACAAAGTCATTATACCTTGACCACATTGTGATAGAGAATATAAAAATTGGTACTTTTTTAAAAAAGGATATATTTTAAAAATGGTAATTTTTTTAAAAAAGGGCTCGTTTTAAAAAGGGTATTTTTTTCAAAAAAGGGCTCTTTTTAAAAAGGGTACTCTTTTAAAAAAAGGATACTTTTTAAAAGAATGGTACTTAAAAAAACTGTACTTTAAAAAAAGGTACTTCAAATATGTACTTTTTTAAAATATAAAAGATAACTTTTTAAACAGGGTACTATTGAAAAAAGGGTACTTTCTTAAAAAGGATACCTTTACAAAAAGGGTACTTTTAAAAAAAGGGGATTTAAAAAAAAAAAATGGTACTTTAAAACAATATTTATTTAAAAAAAAAAAAAACTTATTAAAAAAGGAACTTTAAAAAAGTGGAATTTTTTTAATAAGGGTAATTTTTTTTATAACCTTGCCATTCCGTTTGTAACGCATCGAAAATGCACTTGCGATCCCATAAAGTATATATATATATTCGTGATCCTTATAACAACTCGAGTCGATGTAGCGATGTCTGTCTGTCTGAAATCACGCTCATTCACAAAATAAACCATTTACCTGGGTAATCTTAGAATAATATTGTTTGTCATTATTTCGAGCAGGTTGGTATTTAAAATGGAATAAATCGGACATCATACATGTATGACCTTAATACATGTATGACCAAAAATATAATGACACCTTTAAAAAATTTAAAAATACAGTGTGTTTGTTGTAAAAATTTAGTATTAAATTTATCAAATTTTTACTTTTTCAAATATTTTGTTTAAATTTCTATAATATTATCTAATAGGCAAGGCGATATCTTGTGACCGATGTAAGTTTCACAGTTTTATCCCGATTTTGACAATAAATTTATCATTTGAAAGGTATTTCTTTTTAGCTGTTTTCCAGATCTACAAATTTTCATCGTCTGGAACATTTTTTTGGAGTTATGATCGTTTAAAGTTGTTACTAACACAATGATATATGTGATATGTGTGTGTTTATTAAATTTTTTAATGTGTTTGTGTTAATCTGTTGAGTTTGTTTTCTTCATTTAAGATGAGTTGAATTGTGAAGCATACCTTTAGGGTTTTTGTTAAATGAAAAATTAAAATTTCCTAGAATTTGCACTCGAATTTCGAGCGCTGGAATCTGCTAGTATTAATAAAAACGTAAAACCAAGGTGGATGGTATCTGAGATTCGGCATAACCGAATTTAACACTCTCTCTTATTTTTTTTATTTTAAAGACTGTAATTGACCAATTTTTTAATAGTTTAGTTCAATGTTAGTAATTAAAACGGGTAAATGGAGCAAAAAGGGTATTTAGAATAAGTTCTAAACAAATAAATCTAGAATTTTCATAATTAATTTTCAAATTATCAGCATTTCCCCGAAAAGAAAAAAAAAACATAAATAACGGTTGTTGTAGCAAAAATTCCTATTAAACATCTTTAACACAGTTTTTTGAAATCCACCTGACATACAGAAAGAAATAAGTATATTTAAAATTTGAAATTTTTCAAATACCATTCAAAATATATGACCACTACGATTTAGTGTTGAACTGAGCTACATTCCAAATCAATAATTCACAATAATAAAAACAAAACCAAAAAAAAAAAAAACTAACCAACAAAAGAATGAATGAATGAACGAATTTTTATATTAATGTTAGAGTATATGTATACATACGTATGTAGATACATATGTGCGAAAAAAAAAAACAAATGAAAATCTAGGTAACAAATGAGAATATATATGAGAATAAATATAAATGTTTTTTTTTTTGTTCTTGTTTTCAAACAATACCATCACCATACTAACCAACCAACGTATCAAATGTAGGGGCTTTTCAAAAAAGGCCCACAACAAACACACAAAAATAACGACGATACTCTCATAATGGCACAATAGCAACAACAACAAATGGAATAATATAAAATCAATAACAAAAACAACAACAACAAAAACACTACTTAGAATACTTTTTTCCAAAAGTATTGAATATTAATATATTTTGATTTAATGGTGATTGATTTTATGTCTGGACACACTCTTTTTCATTTGAAACATTTTAATCAATGCGAGAGACACCGAATATTAAGTACGATTGAATATGAATTATTTTTTTACCGGGTTTTCTTTTCTTTTTTAAACAATTCAAAGTACATTAATTTTTTTGGGTTTTTTTTTTTTTTTTTTGTTCTAACTCTCTTACACGTGTTAAAGTTTTACACTACACTTTATTCAAAAATTTTTGTTTCACTTCCAACGCTGATTGCAGTCAGCTTACAACTGAAATTGAAAATTCAGCAAAGCATAGTGAAGCGCATAAAGCGATGGCAATGCTTGATGGTGATGATGATGAAAAACTCAAAAACAACAGCAACAACACACAAAAAAAAGAAAGAAAAAACGTATTAAAACGCTTTTTGCCCTGTACTCGGTTTGTGTATGTGCAATGTGTGTATTTTTTTTACTGCTACAGAGTTCTGCCACTGCTAACGAACGAACAGTTGTTGTGTGTTGGCCACTAGAGCCAACAAAAATAATTCTTATTTCTTTTGTTATTGTTGTTGTTTCCACATGCTCTGCTCTTGAATCGAGCAGTTGTACATAGTTAGTTGTAGAAGTAGCCTGTGTGTTTCTGTTTCTGTTGGCTCGGCTCTCCTGCCTTTCATTGCTTTCCTTTGCTTGGTTGCCTGCCTGGCTGACTAGCTATGTGTGTTTGTGGCTGTTTTGCTTGTCTGAATGATTGCCTGCCTGCCTGGCTGCCTAAAGTGTATGAATGTGTGCCTGCCACAGCTTGTGGGCAGACAGACAGACATATAAAACGCGCGGCACATGGGCTTTTTCTGTGTGCAAAAACCGAACGAATACTTTTTCGAAAAAAAAAACACACCAGAGCTTGCAATGAATGAACAACTACAAAATTATTTCAACGGATAAACAAAATACTAAGTTAGGTCGATATATGGAAAATAGAGTTGTGTAGTCCATTCTGTAGTTCTTTCTGTGAACAAGTTCGCATTCTTTCGCTCTTTAATATTTTTCGGTCTTTCTATTCTTGCGGTCTTCTAGTTCATTTTATCATTTCGATTTTTTTCATGTATTTACATCAATTGCCACTATTTATCTTCTCTCACAGCTGTTTTCAATATTGCCAGACATTAGGGCGGGTCGATTTGTAGGGAGGCAAAAAAATCGTTCAAGTGACAAGGAAAATCATATTCTAGGAAAATCATAAGAAACTTTGCCCAAGGAACCATACCTCTAAAACCAATTCTGATGTCCCGACTTTTGACCTGTCTGTCCGTCTGTCTGTCTGCCATGGGGCAACCCCATTCCCCCTCATGCAATTGATTTGAAACTTGGCCCATAGTCTTTTTGTGACTACAGATTAATTTTGGGGTAGTCACGCAGAGTAACGCATAGTCACGGAGTGATCTAAAAGTTATTTACCTTCATCCGATCGATCTTTTTGAATAACATACATAGTCAAGGCGTATGATTATTATTTATTAGCAGAGTAGAAGATACGTATACGTATAAGTGTTAATTTTAATATTAAATCAAACATAGTCCGCCCAATTCTAAACAAAAAATGTTGATTTTTTGAAATGTTTGTATGGGGAACCCCCCAGGGGGTTCCAGGAGGTGTGCCACTGGCATGGCAAAGTTAGTGGGGGTCGATCATACATTTGGACTCGATTGGGGCACTCTAAATGGGTCAAAGTGAGACAGACAGACAGACAGGCGGTCAAAAATCTATAATTTTTAATTGGACTGGAATTTTGATATGCGGTTTTTTTTTTTGTTTGGTAGGTGAGACTTTAGCCTTTAAGTTTTGCTATAAAACGTAATTCTCGACCGAAAATAAAAAAAGTTACGGAGGGTTTAAAATACATTTTCATTTGTAGTTAAATTTTAGTACAAAAGTGAAGTGTTAAAAGGTAAAAAAAGGTTTTTTTTTTTTAAATATAATGTCTTATTTTTTCAGTTAATTTTACAACTAATACTTTTTAACAATTTTTTAAGTTAATTTTTTCAGAAAATGTCAAACTTTGGCCCCCGTAAACTTTTTAGTCCTAATGTGCACAAGGTCCAAAGGTTGTTTTTTTTTTAAAGATCCCGAGTTAAAATATAATTTATTAAGCAACGAACGTAAGTTACCTTATATTGGTTCAATGAAAAACTCGTGTGTTTTTGCTTTAGTTAAATTTTTTTTATTCTCTTTTTAAATATTTCTATATCAATTTTTATGGTAAATTTATGAAATATAACAATTTTTATTGTAAATTTACAAAATATATAAATTTTTAAATCAAGAAAATTTTTTAACTATATAAAAAAAAGTGTAACTTATTGTTAGTGTAATGAAAAAGTACTTTAAATCAACCAATTTTAGTAAAAATTTCTTCTAAATAGCCTTGATTTTCATCTTCTAGAAGTTGTTTAGCTTCTTCGTCTAATTCAATAGAGGTAGTTTTCCATTTTTGACGAATGTTGGACATATATGGATCTGAAGTGCACAACAACATAGTGATAAGGTCTTCATTAGTACAACATCTGGACATTTTCCTTGTGTTGTGCTAGCGAAAGAATCTGTAGTCTTTGTTCCTTTTTTCTTGCGCTTCTTCAGATAGATCTCCTATTGGTAGCACATTGTTTTAAATTATTTGTTCCACATGGTACAAAATTTTATGAACTGTGGATGGCATATATCTCCAAGAGTATTTTTCATTATAAAGTATAGCTGTTTTATTGGCGTACTTTCCAATTTTTTTTGCATTTATCTTTCTGCTGCATGCTAGAACTTGTAATATGATTTTGAATCGTCTTATTAATTCATGATCTACACCTGTGATAGATGCTGCAGTTTCCGGATCGGAAAAAATCTCCTTGCAGTATTTCCATCATTTGTGTTTCCTTCCTCTTGTTTTGGTTGGTCGATTACGAGGCCTAGCTGTAGATATTTTTGTTGAATTTGTTTTTTTTTTTTACTTTCTTTTTTCTTCATTTTCTTTGTTTTTTCTCACTGTTTCGCCTAACGGACCAAATTCCAAATCATAACCCAATTTAAGAATATGCTCCATGAAACGTATTCTAGCATGAAGAGGAGACATCCCAAATTCCTAGGCTTCCTTAAAACTATCGTCTTCTGGTGGGGGTTGGCTTAATTGACTTGATGTCTTTTGGCATATAATGCAGCTTGACGTTGACTTTATTCCAGTTAAAGCTTGTGCAACTTTTCCATCAATCATTGTGAGAAACATTTTAAAATGTACTTCAATGTCTTGGTCATCAAATTTAAATATTACTGGTTGAAGTTCCTTAATTTGATCTTTTATTTTTTGAACTTCTTCAGTTATGACATCTTTGGTTTCCTTTTTGAATGCAAATTTTATTGGTCTGCAATACTTTGTTGAAGAAGGAATGTCATTTTTCCATATATCAATTTCTGTTGCTCTACTAGTTGACGGCTCTAAGACGCTATACCTTTTTGTTAAGCGCAATGGAACGAAAGATACCATAAATAAATTAGCATCTGATGAATTTTCGGCATTAAATTGCTTGTATTGTTTCTGACCAGAGGATCCATCACATCCCCATTTAGAAATTAAAGTAATGCTGCCATTACCAATTTTTTTTAAAAGATCAGTATCAAGCGTATTTAGCAATCGTTCTGCAGTATGTTCAAGGAGATCTTACAATTTTATTTCTGCTGATGTTGAAGTGACACTAACAGCAGATTGTGAAGGTAAGCATTCTTTTTTGGTAGAAACTAAATCTCGATACTCTGGAAAAATCCCACAATTCTTTTCATTGGTTCGCTTCCGCAATTCTTTATATTGATTTTTGGTCAATTTCAAATCCAAAAATAGGGCGAACGCTTCTTCCGGCGTAAATTTCTTATCTTCAGTTGGTGTAGGAATGCTTTTCAAAATCCTCTTTGTGCGCCTTGGGCTCGCTTCTACTATTTTTTCAATTATTTAAATTTTATTTTTTTTTATTTTGGGTTGGTTGAATTTGGTGCAAAAATGAATCCTTAATAATTCTTTGAGAAATTTCTTCATTAATATTCTCAAGCTTGCGCCTTCGAGATCTTTCACTACATCCGTCAATTGGTTTTGTTGGTCGACCCTTTTTTCCACTTTCGTTGGCAGTTGTAGATGCACTCTCAAAAATAAGTTCCTTATTAACCAGTCTTGGTAACGTTTGTACATCTTTGCCTTGCTGTGAGAGCATTCAATGTACCGTCTTTTCAAATTCGATGCAAAATTAGTAATTTTTCCTTTGTGCATTTCAATGTCTTCTAGGTTACAATTCTTAAAGAAGTCGTTGCTCACTATGTGCAAAATTACATCGTCTACATCATTACGTTGAAAATAAATATCTGCCAGATCTCTGTAACAGTACTTAGCCATTGCACAAATTGTAATGAATAATAATTGTGGAAACATTATTATAAATACTCTTTCTTGCAATTATGTAAAATAAAAATTTTTGTCTTTTATTACCACTTCTAGAAGCATAAAAAACCCACACCCTAAACCCTTTTAAAAGGTGAAGCATACCTGCTCATATCTTAAAGGGCTATGTCGCAATAGTTTTTTTTTTACCATTTACCTGTTATTTAAATTGTTTCCCATTTTGTCAGGTATTTAAACTATAATTCAGACTATTAATGTTTTTGAAAGATACCTAAGTAAATGTACCTGTAACAATTAAGCGCATTATATCTCAACCCTTTTTTATAAGTATATAACAACTCCTGACAACTCTACCGACACGCAAAAAAATACACCGCGGTGCACCGGTACGACTTTTATATTCATAACACTCAGACGGACGGACGGGCATCGTTTAATCGACTCAGAAAATGTTTTTGAGTCGATCCGTATAATAAAAGATGGATAAAGGTCCAATATTTTTGGCAGTTACAAACATCACCTCAAACTTAATATATCCTAACCAAACCACATAGTGGACTACTTTTGTATTCATAAATTTTGCAGAAAATATCTAACCTTGGGTCTGAAAAATTGTTCTGGTGCACACGGGCGGATACTGGCGGGTGTATAATGGGGTATAGGAGTATAAGGGAGGGTTCGGACTATAGAAGAGTGCAAGATTTTTTCTGACTGCTTTTGACTGGCAGGAGTTATGCTCTATTAAGTAGATTTTCGGAAAATTTGGACCTTTTTTAAAAAAAAATTTTTTTAAATTTCGGAATGACTCAGTGATTTTACATTTTTAACATAAATAGTATGGAAGCCACAAAATTGTACAAAATTTATTTCACTTCAAAATATTTTAAATCAAAAAAGTTACAGTCATTCAAAAATAAAAATTTATAAAGAAATTTTTAATTTTAGCAAAATACTGAGAAAGCCCATTTTCGAAGACCCTGTTCGCTGTGATATAGTTGAGATGGAGTCGCAATTTTTTGGCTCCCGAGGTTTACTAGTATTTACTTTCAAATGAATAACATAACTTTAAAATCGGTAACAAAAAAAAAATGATTTTTGGCCGCCGTCTCAAAATATGGTCCACTGTGCGCCCTACCAGACATACATATTTTACGCTACATTGTAATGTTGCCAGTGTAAACAAAACTAGAAATGTTTTCAGCCATATGTTTGCAAGCATGTTGTATCACTCTCACATTTTATTATTCTCCATTAATATTTTGTCATCTCTTTCTTACATTTTATTACTATTTAACTGTGTTTATTGAGAAAGCTGTTGTTGAACTAAAGATCTACTTAGAAGATCGAACTAGTTCAGTAAACCGTACTGAACTAAAAAGAGCGCTCGCTCAATTGAACTAGAAAAGACACCTTAAGTTGAAAACACTTTAAACACTTAATACATCTGTGGAACTGGAAAGATCCTATAAATGAATGAACATTAACAAGTAACATACTAAACAGCGATTTCCAAAACTGTTTAATCTTCCGTAATTTATACCGTTAGCTTGAAACGTTTGTGAACACTTGTGTATCTAATAAGTCACTTAAGATTTTTACGGGATTGAATGTAGTTTCATTAAATACAAAACATAAGAAAAATTTAAAACAAATCATATTTTTTCCCTGGAATATATATTTTTTTCTAAGTTAAAATATAAATATCATTCATTTTAGTAGAAAGAACTATGTCTATGTCTATCCTAAATAAAATAGACAAAGACATAGAAAAAGATATTTTATGATGTGTATGTCTACTGGGTTCATATCAAAGCTGCGGAAAAAAACGCTGAGGTCATAGAAAAGAAGACGTCTTGTACTGACAGGAGCCTTTGTGAACGCTACAGTCGTCAATAAAGAACTAAGGGAGACTCTCCAAATTGATGTGTCCATTCAGACAATACATAGATGCCTCAAGGAAAGCAGATTGAAAGCAAAAACAAAAATTAAGAAGCCTATTTTAACAACTAAGCACCGGGCCTCTTAAGTTTGCAATAGAACATGTGGATCCGATGAATGAAGAATAAATCTATTGGGAAAATAGAAGGTATAATGAAGACGGAACATTATATGGAAATTTTAAGGATTTCCTTCCAGCCAAGCCTCGAATTTTTCTGTTGTGAACCAGGCGACACAGCTTTATATACAGAAGAAGTGGCTTCAGAAGAAAAATATAAACTGTTTGGATTGGCCCTCCACAATCACCGGACCTCAATCCAATAGAAAATTTATGGAATATCTTGAAAAAGAAAATTATGTGAAGTTCAGTTCCAAAAATATAGAGGACAGTGACATGAGAAGAATCGTCCAAAATAGATAGGATGATTTTACGAAATTTAATCAATATGCCAAAAAGGACCCAGTTTGCCATTAAAGTTAAATATGGTCACATTAAATAGAAATCCTAAATTCTATAATTATATGAACAGTCTGAGAAGTCACTGTACGACATCGCCGAAAAAATATGCGTACAGACTGCTTTCATATGAAATTGGGGAGATAATTTTTACCACTTCGAGTTTAAATCCTTTTTATTTTTATAGTTTATCATTTAGCACTGATCCTTAATAGTATCTAGGAAACAATTAAAAATTATTTTAAAAAATCCCATAACTAACAAAAAAATCTGCGCATAAAAAGAAAAGAAAAAAAAAAAGAATTTCCAATTTTTTACAAGGGTAGTCTATAAGTCTTTACAAAAACACAGAAAAACACTTTTTTGGGTTGATTATTTTTTTATTTTTTACCACAGTCTCCATTTCATCCAACGATTCTCCCACGTTTGTTTCAGAAACTCATTGGACTCGAATCCGTATCCGACGATTGGTTATCTGGAGAATAAGGTAAACGCGGGTACAATTCCAACCTCAATTCGTGTAATTTTACCATCGAAACTCGAGCATTATATTGATGGCAGATCACATTTTTTTAGACAAAATGGGGCGGCGAACTCTTTCTTTAAATTTTGAAATCTAGAGAATAAGGCAACTATTTCATCCTAAACTGCTTATTCGACTCGAATTTTTTTCCGGCGAACCATTTCTTTTAATTTGGAAATCTGGAGAATAAAACAACTATTCCATCCTAAACTCGTGAATTTCAGCTTTAGAGCTCGAGCATTATCTTGATGGAATATCACATTTTTTTTGGCTAAATGGAGCGTTTTTGCCTTGATTTTTTCGCTTAATTTGGCCCAATAAGGATGAATAATATTCTCCCTTTATCTTTTAGCTTTTTTCAAGCTTTCAATATAAATAATTCCATGCATAACCAAAAAAAACCGTAGGCATAACTTTACCAACTGATTTCACTGTCTTTATTTTCCTCTGGGCGGATTCATCTGATAAAATCCTTTGTTTTGACTGTTGTTTCATTTCTGGTGCTTAGTGGTGAATCGATGTTTTATCAACAGTTATGTATCGGCGAAGAAATTCATCAGGATCGCGATGGATTAGTTCTAAACCATCTACGGAATCGGTCACACGATTACGTGTATTCTCGATTGCCGATAGCTTTTTCATAACCAATATGTTGGACAAAATTTGAATTCTGAACCATGTGATATATCCCTGGCCTCAGCTAGTTAACGCACTTTAACTCGTCGGTGACACAAAACAATATTGCGGATTTTATCGATGATTTCCAAAGTAACTGCCTCGACTGGATGCCCAGAACGTGGTTTCTTCATTTGTGAATGTACGGCCACGTTTAAATTCATTTACCCAATTGTATAGAGTTAAACGCTGATGCAGATGGGACATGGACTTCGTATAACTCATCTTCACTTTCGTTAGGTGTTTCATGATAGCACGAAATTGATTTCTGCCCATTTCTCAAAATAGTAAAAGTTTTCTCAAATTTGCCAGTCGCCTTTTGCAACTTGAAAAGCCGGTGGCCTAACAATGAATATCAAATTCTTTGAATTTGAAATCATTCCTACATATGTTTTAACATAATCTCCATGAAGTGTCAAACTCTTCAAAATAGGCCACCGTTTGCGGTATAATTTCCTACCTCGTTTAAAATCTCTTTCGCTAGGAGCCAGATCTGTAGAATACGGGGGGGAATCAATTCGTAATAGCGGAAATTCAATATATTCAAAGCTAAAAGAACGCGATTCTGTCGCTATCTTTCAGCAATCTAACTCGCTTTAATTTTTCGATCATCTCAAACAATTCGATTCACTTTTTGCTTTCTTCGGTAACTGCTTCATTTTGATGACCTGAAGATTCTACATCATCGGTACTTGCACGGCCACGTTTAGATTCCGAATATTAAGGAGAACATTCGCCATAATGTATATCAATCCATTCTTTGGCTTGGGCAGTATTTTCTCCATTAAAAAACACGAAATTCTTTGGAATTCACTTTTTTTCAAACTTCAAAAGAAACATAATTTTATAACGGTATTTCTGATTCTCATGAATAAAATATCATGAAAGTTTTACTGGACAATAGTTAGGTAGGGTTGGTTCTACTGAATAAACAAAAATCTTGTTAATAGTCCCGCCATCTGTATGTAAGGCCACGGACTATTCAGCCCATGTAATACTGCCACTCTTTCGTGTAGCTTAAACCAAGTTAACTCTATTCGCCCTATTTCTATTAAGGAATCGAACATTTCTTTGATTTTAAATAATACTCTTAGTCAAACTTCTCAAAATAGAGATATGTTCGTTGGGTTAACCCCTATTTAAAGCGAAGCTTCTTATAGTTGAACAGTGGAGACTGTATAAGTTCCATTTCTTAACGGAAGGAAGCTCCAAGACCCATTCAAACGATAAATAAGTTATTCAAGTTGAAAAGTAGTAAGAGGTACATCATAACAGAAAAGATTGGTGCGTAATTAAATTTCACACTCACAAACCATGCACTCATGCACTACTCAAGAACCTTTTACCATGCTGCTCACACTCACGTTCACTAAATTTAACAATAGTTTTTAAACGCCTTCTTACGGATTGGATTTAGACACGGAAATTTTTCGATTCGATTAAATCAGGAATATTTAAAAAGGGGTTAGATTTGAATAAAAATAATCTTAAATTATACTTACGAAAAAATTAAACTAATACATCTATCTACGTAATGACAACTCACCTGAAAAGATACAATAATAATAAAATTAAAAATTATTATTAAGTCATAAATTTTTACAAAGAATTATGTTTGAGAAAATCTTTACTAAAATTTAGAGTACGAGGGCGGTTTAATAACTCGGTGACTTTTTGAATAAAATATATTTTTTCGGCAAAAAAAAGAGTTTTATTTCTCAACATAGTCTCCTTGATAGATTTAGTCCAGCGATTTTCCATTTTTTTATTCCTTCCAAATATTATTGTTTCAGGAGTGACCGATTTATACCATGCAAATTTCTTACCACCGAATCATTTCTTCAAGTTGGGAAACAGGAAATAGTTGGAAGGGTATATCTAGAGATTATGCTGGAGGGGCAACAGTTCGTTACCCAATTTATGGACGACACACGTCTGCGCTGGTGTGTTGTCCTGTTGGAAGATCGCTATTTTCGCCTAATGCGTTCGTTTTTGTATCAGATCAATGTCGAATCTGCTATACGCCGGGTTATCGTTTTAGTCTGCTCAAGGTAATCGATGTGATAGACACCACATACATAAAAAAAAAAGTGTCACCAAAATCTTGTTGATCGAAAGACCCATCTTGGACTTCTTTGGTGCACGTTCATCCAGAGAAGTCGGCTTCTTCGACTGTTCAATAACCAGTGGATTCATACTTGGAGTTAAATCTCTTTTCCTTAGGTTTGAAAATAGGAAAATAGTCACTAGAGCCTGAAGCCGGATTAAGCAATCGCGGTACCGCACGGCTAGCTTTTTCATGTCCAAATATACATGTCAAATATGATGCAGCCGCCAGTTGAGATGCCAACAGCCTCAGCCATCTTACAGACTTACATTCTTCGATCATCCAATAGCATTCCATGGAGTTTATGACAACCTGAACGTACGGCGTCACATGTGCTGGACGACGACCACAACGGAATTCTATAAACCACTTTTTAAACAATGAAGTTGATTGAACAGAGTCCCCATTGTATTTATCAAGCCTTTCCACGTTTTATGAGCATTCAAAAATAATTTTTTTTAACTCTCGAGGTTGTATGCTTTCAATGGCTTTCGAACACAAACTAAATGAAGCAGCTAGCTCAAAATTTTACTGTAGTCTATTAAGAGAAGGTATTTTTTCAGAGGAGGAACGTTAATTTTTAACTTACTACGAGGAAAGTTCAGAAAGCCACGAAGTTGTCAAGCTGCCCTCGTATTCCCTATCTGTTCCATCTTAAATGTTAAAAAAATAATAGAACTTTAACTGACAATAGGAGGAAGATTTTCAATTTTAAAAAGAGATTATATCCATTAATGCCCTGTAACAAATGAGCACACACACACACTGATACATACTCAGTAAAAACGTTCTCGGTAATGTACGTGTATGTCTCGTTTCGTATAGATGGATGGATGGTTGGCTGGTTATATGGAATGATGGTGGTTTTATTTGTTATGTAGGCAAGGATATATATATATATATATATTCCCTGCTAGAGGTACACAAAGGCAGGGATGATTGGATGTGACTGTGAGACATTGGTTTTGCTTGTTGGCTGGCTGGCTGGCTGGCGTTGTCTTGCTATGCTTTGGCTTCTATGCTCGGGCTGGAGTATGGTGGGCTGATGATGGTGACGAAGTTGTGATGATGATGATGATGATGTAGAATCAACAGAATAAAAATAATAGGGACGAAATTGTGCAAAGCTTGTAGAATGTGACAGGATTGGTTGTGGTATTGTATGTATGTATCTATGTATGTGCAAGCTTGAGCTTAAACTAAAAGCAATCATGTTTATGCCTGCTTGCCTGACAACCATTTTTCGGTTTTAATATAGATTGCAAACGACAGCATACAAAAACGCCAGAAATATATAAGCTCTCGTATTGTAAAACCAACACACACAGGAGAACCAGGACGAACTTAATGCTAACTATAGTTATTGTTCTGAAAACTTCATTTTTTGTATTTCTTTTTGCTTTTGATAAAAGAAAACACTTGGATGGAAAATAAAGAAAGCCGCCAACAAATTTGTAGCAGTTATAGAAAGCAGTGCCGAAACAGTACAATTGCAATTGCCAAAGAAATAACAGAAAACTGCAGGATAAGAAGAAATGAACGAACGTAAAAAAAAAACTTAATCATCATTATCTTCATATTCAAAAGCTGGTCTTTCACAACGCTAAAATTGTAACAGGAAATAGAAATTTGGAAAAGAGAACTCATGCCTTTTTGTTTTCGTTTTCAAAAAAAGGAAAGAAATGTAGTCATAGTGTCGTCATGTTATACACATGCAAACATACAATTATACCTACAATAGAATTATGTATGTATATCGCACACATGCAAACACAGAACTACAGCTAGTTAATGACTGCTCGGTTGTACAATAGCAATAACTGAAAAGGGGGAGCTTAGCATTTGTTAGCATTACAAGCTGGTTAGAGGTTTTGCTTTTTGCCATCATTTTTCTAGCCAGCATGCCCAGCCAACAGTAGTCACCAATGCAAAATCATACACTCAGCACAGCACAGCACAACACAGCTAGCTAGGGTGATTTCAAAGCCTAAATTATACACACCATACAGATACATACATTCAGACACACATATCGAACTAACATACACGCACACACGAAACCCGAAGCCAAAAAAAAACCCGACATGTATTTCAAACAATTGACGCATAATGCCCATAATATAATTGAAGCAGAATGCAAGTATTGCCAGACTGAGTGTCAGTGATATTTAGCCTCATACCGTGTTAGGGTAACTCCTAAATGCTCATACATTTTTTCAGATAAATCAAAAGGGTACCAAAAGTGTACATAATGGTTTGAAAGTCCTTGGCCTAACAATGAAAAACAAGTTTTTGGATTTGAAATAATTTTTTTCTCTCTTCAACATAATCTACATCAAGTTTAATGTACTTACTGCAATGATCCTCTAATATTTCAATACCTTTGTAATAGTACGATTTGTCAAACTCTCCAAAATAGACCACCGATTGCTATATAACTTCCTAATTCCTGTAAAATCTCTTTCCCTGCAGCCACCTTTTCAAGTCTGTGAACAAGTAATGAGAATAAGGGCGGTGGGAAAGCAAATTCATACAGCTGGAGTTGGACGTTCTGTATTACCGCTACTTGTACGGCCACATTTTAATTCAGAATATAAAATTTTTATCATTGAAACGAAGGTGAAGATTCGCCATAATATTTATCAATCCATTGAGCAGTATGAATATGAACATATTCAATTTCATTACTACACCGAAATGGAATAATAAAAGTGACTAGCACTTAAGCTCTCCTGGATGCACAAAGCACTGTTTCTCTCATTGTTTGTAATCGGTGTACGAGAACTTCACAAAGTATTCGGAATATTGCTTCACCATATATTTAGTGTTTGTATCATTTATAACGAAAGCAGAGTACGAGGAACACTAAGAATTTAAAACAAAAGACGGCTGAAATATTTGGGGGTAAATCCGACATTTTTAAAAATGTTAGATGAAGTCCCGGGCACATCTCCTCCAGCTTTGATGACTATCTCTAATTGGGTAAAGGAATTGAAACGTGGACGAACGTCCACAAATGATGAACCTCGTTCTAGACGCCCAGTTGAGGCAGTTACTTCGGAAATCACCGATAAAATCTACGATATAGTTTTGAGTGTTCGGCAAGTTAAAGTGAGTGTTTTCATTACTGCACGTTAAATTGAGTGCGATAAAGTTATTAACAAGATGGGTGCCGTGTTTGCTAACAATCGAGAATAAACGCAATCGTATAACCAATTCAGCTTTTGCTTCGCAATTCTAATGAATTTATTCGTCGATACATAACTGTTGATAAAAAAAGGTATACACAATTATATCCATAACTGAAAGGATGAATTTAACTAAGTGAACCCGCAAAGACAGTGAAATCCCTTGGTCAGGTCATTACCACGGTTTTTTTGGGATATGCATTAAATTATATACATTGACTACTGAAAAAAGGAAAAAGAAGAAGTGGAAAATTTGATTCATTATTATTGGGTAATTTAAGGTAAGAAAGTAGAAGAAAAAACCCCAAAAGACAAAAGTGATTTTCCATCAAGATAATGCTCGAGTGCACACTTGTGCAGTTTCGTGTTGAGGTTCGAATTGTTGCCGCATCTACCTTATTCTCCAGATTCTGCTTTTTCCTGTTCCCAAATTTAAAGAAATGGCTCGGCGGGAAGAGATTCGAATCGAATGAGAAGGTAATCTATAACAGAAACCTATTTTTAAGGACCTTTCCAAATTTTACTTTTTTAAGGGCTTAAAAAGTTGGAGAATTGCTTAATGAAGTGTATCGAGCAAAAAGGAAACATTTTTGAAAAATTTATTTTTTTATGTTTTTGTAAACACTTACTGACTCTTGGTCGTAGCATAATTTTTATAATGTTTATTTTTTTTTTTTTAACGAACGATGTGTCATAATTTTTTACGTGATCTATATGTGAGATCACGGACATTTCATCACATGTAGTATGAAAAAAAAAGTATCTCAAAACAGTAGTCATAGAAGGTAAGAAAATGTGGACGATACGCCTCGTTCAATAACTTGAGAAAAACACTTTAAAATTGACAGTTATGGGATTGTTAAAGAAAAGAGGCATCATGGCGTTGGTCATATCAAAAGACAATTGACATTTCCATGCAACCAAATCGAAATTCGATGATACTAATTATAGAACTTATCGTAGTGGTGTAAAATGGCATATATTCCAGTCTTAGTAGATACAACATTGAAAATAAAGTTATATCAAACATGAGATCCCAACTTACAAGAAAGATCGCTACGAAACTTGGATATATTACAGAACACACAAAAATAAGTGACCCGTATTCATTTCAGCTACCCATTCTCATATTTAGGCGGTCAGAAAAGGTAACAAAAACGGTAGTTTTTCGTTAAAAACAGTCGCCAGTTTTTCGTCTCTTTTTAACAGATTTTCACATTTGATCCAAAGAAATAATATAGGCATCATACGAAAGGTACATATATCCAATACAATATAAGACATGCACGATCATATAAAATTTTAGGGGGTCTATGCATGATGGTACATATAATTTATAAATCAAAACTCACATACATTACATACATAGTTCTGTTTAGTGAGGACTATTTCATTTTTTTTTTTTTTTTTTTTTAAATAGCGGCTAGTTCTTGTCTTATCCGACTTTTCCCAAGACCTGTGCATGAAATAAAGTCAATATGGGTAAAAATTATCTTTTCTTCATGAGTACATAACCAATGTGACATACTCGCGTAGAAAAATTGTCGAAAAATTACGATTTTTAATATTTTTTTTTTTTTACAAAACCAAGTACGTATGGTTTTTTGTATACCAAGTAAAGGGGTAAAGCTCTTTTTGACACTATACAGAACAAACTAAAATATAAAATAACTTAATGATTAACTCAAGATCAAATATTTTTACTTTTTCTTGCTATATTTTAAGTAAAAACATTTGATCTTGAGTCTGATTAGAACTTAATTATGATATGATAGAGATCGGAAATAAGATTTTTTATTTTTATAGAAAATAATAAAATTAAAAATTCGGAGGGCAGGCCGTTAATGCTAAATGTAAATTTAGCAAAAAAAAAAAAAAAAAATTGTTTTTCTTGTTTTTTTTTTTTTTTTTTTTTTTTTCAAGAGATAAACAAACATGTATATTGTAGTATGGAATGTGTTTTCATATACAAACATACTTGTTTCAAAGTTGTTTTATATTTTAGTTTGTTATATTGGGAAAGGATTCTTGGATTCTCATTGCATTGGTATATGAATTTAACTTTTCACCAAACAAACCATCTACTGCTTTGGGTTACTAATTAGGGTTGGTGACTCGACCTGAAATAGCTGTATAACCTGTCATGCAGAATATAGATCAATTTTTTGAAACAAATGTCCCAATGTTTCTTTTTTTTTTTTTAAGTGAAAACATTTGATATTGAGCCTGATTAAGTTCTAACTCAATCATTAAAATGATAAAATCGAAAATAAGATTTTTTTTATTTAAAAAAAAAAAAAAATAAATAAAAAAAAAAAAAAAAAAACTACAGAAAACTACAGAACCGAATATATCCCAAAGGAAATACAGAATTTGCATACCATTTAAAACTTAAAACAAAGGCTTGCTGTACTAACTCTAAGCAAGACAATTACCAGATATTCGGTCAGAGGAAATATCGAAATACGACCTTTATATCTCTTAAATCATGGCAAAAAGAACTACACAGCTGCGGTAAAGGGCATTTCAACAAGAAGATGATCGATCACCACCACCTCTTGCTTAATCATTATACGGGGTGCAGTACATAAGTTTTGCATTTTGATTTTGGTATAAATAAAAACCCATAACTTTTTTCATTCGGTTTTTTTTATTCGAAAGTACAATCCTTGCGGTTTATAATGGAACACTACTTCATGGCAATGACGGTGTGGAGCTGTATTTTACCGATGACTGCACTAATTTATTTTTTTGATACCTCAATCGATGCTGTGTGATTAGCGTTATGCCCATCCTTAACAGCCCCAAAAATAATTGTCCAACAGTTCAAATCCCAGCTGCGCGATGTGCAAAGCACATCGCCAAAATGGTTTATAAGGCAATTTTCAAACATGCCACGCAAAAGATCAATTGTTTCACGGATTGTGTGGCGCGATTCGCTACTATTCCACTCAAATTTCTCTACACATCACATAGTTCAACTTTTTGAGCTGGGTTTTGTTTTTAATGTTCGCCTTGAATTTTCCCATCGATCCCTCTTTTGGGATTTTTGATTTCGGCTCATATTTTTCTGGAATTTGTCTCCAAAACTTGGTTTTTACGAAAAAAAAAAAAAATTTTTTTTTAATTTTCAGCTGAGAATCTTATGCCGTTTTCTTTTCTGACAAAAAATGTCGCCCTTTTTTGCCCTTTTTTCGAAAAGTGTATTTTTTTATATATTCTGAATTAAGAGCAACCTTATCTTATACATCAATCGAAAGGTCTCAGTCAGCCCCTCGCGAATAACAAAAAATTGCAGCCATTGACATCTTTCAGGTCATAGTGTGAGAATATTTCCCCATTGTTCCTCTTTTTTGAATATTTTCACCCTATGACTTCCAAGAGGATAATAATCAATTTTTTTTTGCATTTATAAACACAGCACTTTGAGATCTTTCGATTGATATATAATATAAGGTTGCTCTTAATTCAGAATATATAAAAAAATACATTTTTCCAAAAAAGGGCAAAAAGGGCGACAGTTTTTGTCAGAAAAGAAAACGGCATTAGTTTCATAAATATTAAAAAACTGTCTGCGTGAAACTGCAGAGAAAAATTTTTAATTTTTAATTTTTCATTTTTTAATTTGTTCAAAAATTCTGAAAAAAATTGTGAGTATTCCATGAATGATTCTGAACACTTTTTATTCAATAAATTTTCTTCCAAAAGTGTCTAATTTTCCAGTAAAAAAATCGCTTCTCCACGAGAAGTTTTGAAATGTTATGGTCGTTTTTTTGAAAATGAAAAAATATTTTTCGTAGCTTCACGCCGACAGATTTTTAGTATTTATCGAAACGAAGATTGTCAGCTGAAAATTAAAAAAAAAAAACACCCATTCTTGCGCTCCGTAGGGTCATATTTGCGCCAAAAATATTTTTTTTTTCGTAATAACCACGTTTTGGAGATAATTTCCAGAAAAATATGAGCCGATATTAAAAATACCAAAGAAGGAATCGATGGGCAAATCCAAGACGAACAATTAAAAAAAAGCCCAGTGGTCAAATCATCGCATTCGATATCGAGTAAAATCAATCGAAATTCCATATTTTATTTTATTATTTAAAGAAGACGGATAATCGTCAGACCTCGTTTTACTTTTACTATTAACTATGGACCATAACTCGTTATCTGTGACAGAGTAAAATTACTCTTAGCATTTTATTTTGGAAAATAAACAACTATTTCGATCGAAAAATTTCGATAACGAACGCGACGATTCGACCCCAGCTCAAAGAGTTGAAGTATGTGAGGTGTAGAGTAATTTGAGTGGAACAGTGACAATTCGCAACACTGTGCGGCGCTTTAACCTGTTGAAACCAAATGTAGTCCAGATTCATATCTTCCTTCTGCTTCTTGGAAATGGCCCAATGTTACCGCCGGCCCAAAAACCACACCAAACAGTGCATCTTTCAGTGTGCGCTGGCCTTTTTGCAATCATGTGTTTGGATTTTCTGTACCCCAGATGCGACAATTTTGCTTGTTGACGCAACCACCGAGATGAAAATGAGCTGCGTTAGAAAAGACGATTTTCCGGTAAAAAAAAAAATGTTAATCTTCTTCCAAGCGTTGCGTAGCCGTTGTTCAAAAGTAAATCGACTAATTTCGTAAACCGCATATAATACACTAACGTCTTGTCATAACACAGCTGACATTGGTTCAACATTAAACACTAGAGGGACCATCCTGTATATGATTAAGACTGAAAATAAGATTATTTTATTTCTGTATTTGTAAATATGGAAAAATAATTACTTCAAGAGATAGAAATTTTTCCAGCAAAGTTAAAACAGTCTTCACTGAAATGGGCCAAGTTTCGGAATTTGGAATATCAGAACTAAACCTAAACAATATCAGTAATAGCAAAAGACCTTTAAATTTGACATAAGAATGTGTTTCTGTGACGTCCACACAAGGATGTTGAATCCGCATATATCACACAAAAAATCTTTTGAAGTCAGTTTAGATTAGACGAAAACATCTAAATCTATCTCGACTACTCTAAAAAAATTGATACTACCTTATCTAACGAACTTGGATACCAAATGTCCTTAAAATCTGGCAGCCTTTCTTATATCTCCACATGAACGGACACTCATATTACCCAAAGAGAGTTTATATATGCACAAATAAAATATACACATCAGATATTTATATATGTACATATGTATGTATGTACCTACACACAAATAAAAAAAGATCTAAGACAAATTTAAAACTTCGAGATGAAATGTACCAAAAAAAAGCCGAAAAATAGTTTAGAAGCAGTGTCAATAAGCATGAAATGAAGCAAATTCCAGGGACTTTTTAAACACAAGCAAAATATCTCTGCAGCTACAAATGTTGACAAGTCAAACACACAACCAGACAGACAGACTAAATGGCAAACGAACTGGCAGACTGGTAGTTCGTTAATAGTATTCATCGTATAACGACAACAGTCATTCAAATAATAAACGTACCTACATACGAACGAAACGAAAGAACAAACTTACAAAAATACAATCCAAACCATCAGCATTTCAAGCATAGAGACTTGCACTCACACACAAAAACACGCTGAGCCACAGACTGTCACAAAAATACAAACGCTTAAGTAGAATATAAAGAGGCGAGTTCCTCGTTCACAACAACAGTTAAGTTCAGAGATTCTTAAATCGCTAAACCAATGACCCTTTTGAGGGGGTGCGAGAATTGTGGAAGCATCAATGGAAGAAAAATGAAGACAGGTATTTATTTTTTTATTGCAGTACTCACGACTTTCGGAAAAAACTTTGCAATGGATTTAAGTTTACAATCGAAACAATTATTACTATAAAAAAAAATTTGTGGCAATTTGGATGCGACAACAATTTTTCGGCTAGGATAATCAAATTATTTAGTTGTGGAAAGTTGTCGATTGAAAATAACTTTGGTTGCCATAAACCAATCAATGTTTTTGTGTATACACAGAGAAAACAGGGGTCTAATCGTCGCATTCGATATCGATTAGAATCAATTGATATGCCATATTTTAGTTTATTTTTTAATGCAGACGGAAAACATCAAACCTTATTTTATTTTTACTCTTAACTAAGGACCATAATTCGTTAACTCTGACAGAGTAAAAATATTATGCCGGTTTTCTCAATGTATCGTCAAACTGCCTGTTACTTAACCAGGACATAAATTTATTGGTCCGTTAAACTGCCGGTAAACAATTTTGGTTTTCTCAATGTACCGACAAAAGCATTATTTTCAGTTGGCAATGCCTCTCAAAATACGTATGAAAGTTGGAAGAATTATTTTCATTTGGCAATGCCTCTCAAAATTGATATGAAAGTTGGGAGAATAATTTATCTGTACGATAAGTAAATAATTGGCAGATAAGTGCCGGTTAGCTTCGCGACAAAATAAAAGATAATCGCCTTTTGAGAAAACGGGCATTAGTATTTTATTTTGGAAAATAAAAAAAAAATAATTTCGATCGAAAAATTTCGATTATATTTCCATCATTTGGTTGCAGCAACTTAAATATTCGATAACCACAACAAATATTCTATTTACAAAAACATAAATTCGAATTTGCAAAACTTTAGTAAAAAGTTTATGGCAGGAACCTAGTTTTGAGTTTTTTTTTTTGGGATTTAGATAAAAAGTTAAATAAATAAATTTAGGGATCTAAATCGAATAAATAAGACTTCCAAGGACTTAACTTCAAAATTAAATGTACAGTGGCGAGCATATGTGTTTGAATGTTTATCCAATCCATTACTTAGAGCTCTGTAGAATCTTTAATAAAAAGGTAAATATTTTAAAAATTTTGTTACTTATTTATATTAATTTACAGTTCCAAAAAAGTTTCAAAAAATATTATATACTCCATGTATTTTAAAGAAAATTTAAATAACTCTATTCGAACACTTTTGCACGTTGTTCCAATAATACAAATATTAAGGTATTTTTAATACTTTGTCCACAACCCTTTGTTCTTTTTTACACTTTTAATACGTTTTGGCATACTCTCTACCAAATGCTTGACAGTTTGGTCTGGGATATTTCTCCATACTTTTATAATTCGCAGCCAAAGCTCATCCATGTTCTTTGGGGCTCTTTCATATACTGCCAATCTTTTCTTTAAAAGAGCCCACAAATTTTCAATCGGATTAAGATCCGGGCTTTGTGCTGGCCACCGAATTAATTGAAATTTTTGATTTGCCAACCAATTTTTAACAATTTTTGAGGTATGTTTCGGATCCCCATTTTGTTGAAACAATAATTCTTCCTCTGAATATGCGCTTCTCTCTACAAATCCAGGCAAATTGTTCTGAAGAATACTAAGGTAAAACATCCCCATACCATCAAATTTCCACCTCCATGTTTTACAGTTTGCTTAACCTGATGCCGCTGTAGTTTTTCATATGGTCGGTGCCAATAATATTCTTTTCCATCTGATTTAATCCGATTAATTTTCTTTCATCAGACCAGATTACTTGCTTCCATTCTTCAAATGTCCATTTTCCATGTTTTTTACAGAACTGTAGACGAGCTTTAACGTTTTTATTTGACAGTGCGGGGTTTTTTTTTTTTTTTTTGTTTAACTGCTGAAAGCATTCCGATTTTACGTAGGGCTCTACGAACGGTCCACTAACTAACGATTTTATTTATCGCCTTAGCAGCTAACTTTGGTGTTTTGGTATCATTAGTTCGCATTAAATGTCCAATATGACGTGCATCTGCGTCCGTACGGAGCCTTGGGCGACCATTTGTAACAGAATTGGGTGCTAAATTTCGTCTTTTTCGGACACAATGCACAGTACTGGGTGCAATATTTAATGAATTAGATATTTTTCTGTATGACTGTCCAATTTCCGTGAAATACACTATTCGGTTTTCAATTCCCGCATTTATTTTCTTCATTTTATTAATTTTTGCTTAAATAATAAAATTATCGATAAATACGAGGGCAGATTGATATTAAAGCTACTTAGCGCTAGATGGCAGCACAAACACAAAAACTTTTTTTTTAATTATGATCTGTCAAACGTCAGTTGTTAAAATATCACCCAAATTCATCGATTAGTTTATTTGTTGTAGTCGTTTGAAGTAAGCAACTTTTGTGTTTCTTGCAAAATGGAAAAAAGCGAATTTCGTGCAGTGATTAAACACTATTATTTGAAAGGGAAAAACGGCGAAAGAGACAAAAGAAAAGCTCGATAAACATTACAGTGAGTCTGCTCCGTCAGATTACATGGTAAAATATTGTATTGTTGAATTTAAACGCGGCCGAACAATCACTGCAACAATACCATCAACAGAAAGGCCAAAAGAGGTGGTTACTGAAGAAAATATCAACAAAATCCTCGATATCGTTATGAATGATCGCCGAGTCAAGTTGTGTGAGATTGTTGAAATGGTAAACATATCATATGAACGTGTGTTCAACATTTTGCATGAACATTTGCATATGAAAAAGCTATCGGCAAGATGGATGCCGCGTTTGCTCAGTATCGAACAAAAACGAGTTCGACAGACCACTTCACAGCGGTGTTTGGACATGATAAAGCGTAATCCTGTTGATTTTTGGCGTCGATTAATAACTGTTGATGAAACGTGGGTCCACCACTACACACCTGAAACCAAAAATCAATCGAAAGAATGGGTGGAAGCTGGTGGAAGTGCTCCGAAGAAGGCGAAGGCAGTGAAATTCGCTGGCAAGGTTACGGCCACTGTATTTTGGGATGTACACGGAATATTGCTCATCGATTATCTTGAAAAAGGATCCACCACAATCACAGGAAAGTATTATCGTGCATTATTGGATCAATTGATTGATGCAATCAAGAAAAAACGACCACATTTAAAGAAGAAAAAAGTGCTCTTTCTTCCAGACAACGCACCGGTTCACACAGCATTAGATACGATGCTAAAATTACATGAAATACACTTCGAATTGGTTGATCATCCACCTTATAGTCCAGATTTAGCTCCTAGTGACTTTTTCCTTTTCCAAACTTGAAAAAATGGCTCGCAGGAAAAAGATTCATCTCAAACGAAGAAGTGATTACCGAAATTAACGCGTATTTCGAGGGGTTCCCGAAATCGTATTATTCAGATGGTATAAAAAAGTTGGAATATCGTCTTACTAAGTGTGTCGAAGTAAAAGGAGACTATGTTGAGAAATAAATGATTTTTGAAAATAAAAAATGTTTTTTTCCTACTTAAGTAGCTTCAATATCAATCCGCCCTCGTATTTATATTAAATTCCTTGCAATGTTTAGAAAAAATTACTTAAATTTACTTTAAATAAAAAGAAGAAAGATATAAAAGAAGAATTCATTAAAAAAAATAACGGCATATAACAAATGAACAAATTCAAAGAGAAATAAACCACAACGAGCAAAAGTGTTCGAATAGACATATGTTGCGTTCGTCCACGATAACTAAAATTTGTTATTGTTTTTCTTATTTATTTTTGCAGTGTTGTGTAATACAATAAATTTGAAACAAACACGGAAATTTTCGAATTATCTCTACAAGTAATAATTTTGTTGATATTTTTTTACCAAATTGACCCACATTCAAACACATATGCTCGCCACTGTAAATCAATTCAAAAAAGGGAATTCCATATTGAATGAATTCATTAAAATTCGATGGCCAAAATCCATCATATAAAATTCGAATTGCTTCATAACGCACCTTGTTCGCCAGATTAAGTTGCCTTAGATTATTTTCTATTTCCAAACGTGAAAAAATGGCTAGGTGGTAAAAGATTTTCCAACAATGAAGAGGTGGTGTCTGCGGTTGATGGCTATTTTAAGGCGATAGACAGTTCCTAATATAAACAGGGTATCGAAGCTATTGAATAAAGCGTATCGAGCTAAAATGAGATTATGTTGGGAAATAAAGAAAATTTTTCCAAAATTTGTGATATTCCTTGGTACGGTTGTTTTGCATCCCCCCTCTCAAGTTCAGACTATTTTTTTAAAGTATCATGATGATATACAATATATAAGAAAAATTTTACTTTTTTTTAGAAAAACTAAAAAAAATATAAATAAGGAACAGAAATTACAATTTTTCTCGATGGAAGTCCATTTTCAAATTAACTCATGAAGTCCAATTTGTAGGTGCTCTCGATTGAACACATCTTATCAAAGTTCTATTACAACACTGTCGTAACGACTAATCCGGCTCGACTCTTTATAAGGTACACTTCACAATTATAAGGTCACTTAATTATGTACTATACCTCCAGAAAGACGGACTGTAAGGTACTTTCTAAACAAACTGTGTAGCTAGTGAAGAGTACAGACAGCAAGAGATGAACTTTTCGGACTAAAAGTATATTTATAGAACAACAATAGCTAAACTGGAAGTGTTTTACAATTATAACGTCAACTACTATAATCGTAGTTGGTAGTGTCGCCAGTACCTTTTGGTACTTGAAGTTATTAAATATTTAAAATTTTAATATAAGGGGTTTTTCAACAGGGACGCTACAAAAGTAGAAAGTCAGGGACAGCAAACGACGCCATATTTCTTGCCGCTCTTTTGACATTTCTCTTCAGTAAGGTTTGCCATTTCCTGATGGAAAGATATACGAGCCAACAATGAGTCGAAATTATTAAAATTTACTACCGAAATTCGGAGTCAGTGGCCTCAACGTTAAGAGTGCTACGTCTAATTTATGGTCGTCATAATCGTCCTAGCAGATCAACAATTGAGCGTCTAGTGGAAAAATTTGAATCCACAGGCACAGTACAAAATGTTCCCGTGCCAGTGCGACAAAGAAGTGCCCGTAGTGTCGAGAATATTGCTGCCGCTGACGCTTCAGTTGAAGAAAGCCCAAATGTGTCTCTCACACGTCGTTCTCAAGCATTGGGCATCTCTGTGACGTCGTTGTGGCGAATTGTGCGAAAAGATCTTGGCCTAAATCCTTACAAGATCAAATTGAGGCAAGAACTGAAGCCGCTTGACCACCAGAAGCGTCGTATGTTTGTGAATTGGACTGAGCAACAACTTGAAAATGATTCGGATTTTCATCGAAAAATCATCATCAGCGATGAGGCTCATTTCTGGCTGAATGGCTTCGTCAATAAACAAAATATGAGTTATTGGTCAGACAGCAATCCACACCTACTCCATGAGTCATCATTGCATCCCGAAAAAATTACGGTTTGGTGCGGTTTATGGTCCGGCGGCGTCATTGGGCCGTACTTCTTCCCTGATGATCAAGACCGGTACGTTACTGTGAATGGGAATCGCTACCGTTCAATGATAACCGAATATTTTTGGCCCCAATTGGATGATATGGACTTGGAGGACATGTGGTTCCAACAGGACGGCGCCACAAGCCACAAGCCACACAGCGAATGTCACAATCAATTTATTGGTAAACAAGTTTGGAGAATGTGTTATCTCACGAAATGGTCCAGTCGATTGGCCGCCTCGGTCGTGCGATTTGACGCCGTTGGACTATTTCCTGTGGGGCTACGTCAAGTCTATGGTCTATGCCAACAAGCCAGCGACGATTGATGAACTTCGTACGAATATCGAACATGAAATTGCAGCAGTATCGGCCAATTTATGCTTGAAACCCGTCGAAAATTGGGTTCAGCGTCTGGGTTCGAACGTACTTTCACAGGAATAAAGAATTTCATTGATATCCAAAACCGTTTTTGTTTTATTTAAAAAAACTTTTGTAGCGCTCTTATTGAAAAACCATTTATATGCCACGAGGCACGCAGCTTTGCGCAAGGTCATGAGAAAAAGACGGACGCAAATTAATCGTAATCTTTGAGCCAAAAGAAAGCTTGATCTGCTCACTAAAACTCAAAATTCACGCAAAGCCAGCAATTCGTCCATGTCGTTAATGGGCTTGAGGACTTTGGTGAACGCAAATCTGTCAACCATGTGAAGGACTTTAAAACAAAAATATGGAATTTAAGAAGCAGAAACAAATTACTAAGATAACACAAAGCGCCACAATGAAACTAGATTTAATTTTGCTGTTAGAAATATGTACGACCGTTGTGAAAGGGTATGTCTTATTTTCGTTTACTTTGCAATCTTAGCCTATATTGAATCATACTACTTTAGGTAATATTTTCCGATGAAAAAAGTGGAATTTGGATGTGCCTGAGGGTTTTCGAGGCTATTGGAATGATGTCCGGAAGGAACCATTGGGTTTTACTATTATGGAAGCATAATAGTGTTGGAACATTTTCAGCTGAGGGTTGCTTGGAACTTCATATAACATCTCGTCAGATGAAGAGCACATACTACATACAACTCCTTGAGAAAATTCTGGCGCCATTTTTAAAGGAAAAATTTGACACGCATTGGTGTTTTCAACAGGATAACACTCGAATCGAGGTTAGCCAAGATACAGTTTTGGAGTGGAGTGTGTAGAGGTAAATGACAGTTTGAATCAACTGCAAGTTTAGTAACCAATGTAAGGGAAGAATAGCAAAGAATTGACCAAAACACAATTAACAACCCCGTTGAAAGTATAAAAAAAATTAATTGAAGATGTTTACAACAAGAGAGCAGAGTGTATACAATATCATTGACATTTCTTTAGTTTTCCTCAGAAAAAACCTTGATGATCTTATAATTGTGAAACAACTGTATTTTTGTAATTGTTAATTAATAAATGTAATGTAGGCCAAAATTATTTCGTGCATTCTTCGCAAGATATACAATTTGTTTAGAAAGTATTCTTAGAGTCAGTCGTTCTGGAGATATAATTGGACTAATAATTGTGAAACGCACTTTATGTATTATATGTAATCCTGTTATTCCTTTGAGACCCTAAGTCCATTATTAGATTGTTTATATCTGGATATCATCCTATCTGGTACCTTGCAATCGGTAATTTTTTTTTCGAATTTTCCAAACGATAGAGAGCCACTGCCGAAATTAAAGCCTGACAGTCAAGCCAACAGCAAGCAAATATTACAAAATCAAGCTAGAATTATAAGCCAACAGAAACAACACCACAAAAAAAATATTCGTAAAGTAAATTTAATGGCGCAATATATATACAATATACGAGTAGCACTGCACACTTAATACAGAACATGGAAAAGGAATCAACAAATCTACAAGTTTGTACATACATATACATACACAAACACATGCGAACTTTGAAGAAGGTGCAAAAAACAAAATGCAGACACGTTCGTACAAACCAGAGTAGAAAATTAATCTATATATTGTACGTAACATGCCACCATGACAAGCTTTTAGGTTTGAAATTATGTTTGAACGACAAAAACGCGAGGGAGAATAGCAGAACCATATGTTGGTTTGTTTTCGTTTGGCTGGCATAGGAAGGAAACGATGTCGGTAAAAAAAAAATGTTGTTGTCAGGGCTGCCAGATACTTGTTTGCTATTCCCTAATTAAACAAAAACGTTTTTATCCAATGTAATTTAATTATCTTGCCAACTTAAACTTCATGAGTTATTCTTTTGAGTGTCAAATACATAGAAAACAGACTTTAGTGGCTACCGTATTATGGGTTCCGTTGTTTTAACCGGAATTATTTTATCATAATAGAAAGTTGTCAGATGCTATTAATTTTCGAAAACACAGTTGTTCCAGTTTAGAACAATTCGGTTGGCGAATATTTTCTCTTTGTGCAGGGTTTTGCTTTCGGTAAGCATCCGTAAAAACTTCTTGCGAATCTTAGTGTTTTTCCACTTGCCGATTCTCGGGAATTTTTCGCCGGGTACCCGAAATTAAAAACTACTAAAAAATTAAGCTATGTTTGTTATAAAAAAAAATAAATGAACTATGTTCAATACAAATAACAGCTGATCTTAAAGAAAATAAAATTATAGAGGAGATAACTAATAAAAATTATTTAAATGGTTCAAGAACAATGCCATTTTGGTTCTTTTTTTTTTGTAAATACACTTATAACAGAGATTATCAGAATTTTTGATAGTGCTTTTAAAGCTTTTTCCACAACCATCTAATTTTTGTATATTTATTTAATGTTTTCCAAATTTTCAACGAAATTAAAAGAAAAAACTTTTTCTCTGTTTTGTAAGTATACTAAGGAGTGAGGTGATCGAAAAAATCGTAACACACGCTTTTCCTTTTAACTTTTTTCTCAAGCATTATTTCATTTTTTTCTGATCAAGATCTTTGAAAAGTAAGAGTGTGAAATTCAGCTACGCCGAGTCTTTGATCCCCTCCACCTGAGTTTTACACAATCGTACCCAATTTCTGAACCTGAAGATCGTCACCATTCCATAATTGAAATTACCGTCGGAAATGGAAGTCGAAATAAAATTGTTTCGATGATTCTACATTCTACAACACCGTTTACTCGTTTATGGATATATCTATCTCTAAACTGCCTATCTACAAACAATCTGGCCCTCTTGTCTAACAACTATCTAAACTTAAAAATAAAAGAATAAGCTTTTAAAAAAATACAAAGATACTGGTCTTCTAACTGACTATGGAAAATATTATATATGCCGAGCAGAATACAATGTTTCAAACATAATCCAAATCGCTTTAAGAATTTGTGAACTCCAATACAGGCGGAAGCCTGTATTGAAATTTCGATGTAAAGAATCAGGTGATGATAATGTTATTTGTAAGATGTTTGGTGATTTTTTCTCAACAACTTACACTGATGTTGTTTGTAAGATGTTTGCTGATTTTTTCGCAACAACTTACACTGATTCTCAATACGACAAATCAAATACTTATCCAATAGATTTGCCTTCAAACCACGTATTTTCGATTCCATTTATCAATCAATCAGATGTTGTGCATGGCTTAAAGGATCTAAAATCATCATTTTATCATGGACCTGATATTTTATCCACCCAATTAACATTAATGTTTAATACGCGTCAATTAAATTTGGTTATTTTTATAAACTGTGAGGAGAATCATATCTCATACCTCTATTAAAAAATAGACATACAAAATCTCAGAGAAATCGCTAAGCTTCAAAATTTTTTGAAAAAATCATAACTGATTGTGTATGCCGTAAGGGCAGTTCAACCAACTTCAATTTCTTACATTTAACAGATTTAACCCTCCGATGAGTGAGAAGGTCCCTAGGGACCTTTTTGCCTTTTCAAACTGAAATTACTCCTACTTCGGCCACTACAACCACCCCCCCCCCCCCCACAAAGTTACGCTGTTCCAAGAGTATTTTGTTGCGCATCTTTTGGGAAAAAAATCAAGCCGATCGGATCATTACTTTAGGAGTTATTGAGGTTTTAGTGAGAATAGTACGCGGACGTGTGAATAGGTCCGTATGGACCTTGTACTGAATTTCACTAATAAATGCATGTTTTTGGGCATCAGTATAATTTTTTTATTGTTTCAACACATAATTTACTTGTTGTGAACACAAAGACCTAAACTCAAAGACATTAGGGATGATGATAAAAACAAAAAATTCTAAGAAAAATTCGAAGACATGGACTTTATTGCTTTCAAGGAAAGGTACAATATTCTAATTTTATACTACTAGCAATAAACCAGTTCTTAGAATTTTTTGTTCTTAGTATTTTGTTCTTCGAATCCCACGAAGAAAAAGGAGTGGAAGCCAATGACAGTGAAAGAGTTTGACGCCTTTGTAGCTATTCTTTTGTATGCTGGACTCACAAGATCAAACCATGAACCAGCTATGGAATTATGGGGCGCGACGCGTTGCCCAATATACAAAGCTGCGTTGTCGTACGATCGCTTCATGTGTATAAAGCAATTTATTCAATTCGACAATGGAAATACTCGACAAGAGCGACTCATCAATAGCAAAACTGCGGCTATTGACGATATTTGGCAAATGTTGCAACATAACTTGGCAGCAGCTTACACTCCTCATGAAGCACTAACAGTTGATGAGCAGTTGTTCCCTTACAGAGGCCGGACCCGCTTCACACAATACATTCCGTCAAAGCCAGCTAAGTATGGTTTGAAAGTATGGTGGTTATGCGACTCACAGATTTATTATCCTGTGAAGGGAATGATATATTCTGGAAAACTGCCAAACCAACAACGGGAGATAAACCAAGGGCACAACGTAGTGCTGGATCTTGTGGAAAACTATTTAGATGCTGGCCGTACTATATACGCGGATAATTTCTTTACCACTCTTGACTTGGCGCGTATTTTGTTGAGGAGGAAGACCGCATATGTTGGTACAGTGCGCTACAACAAAACATTCATTCCACAGGAGTTCAAGAAGAACCCGAAGCGCACCATCAATAGTACATTATTTGGGTTCAACGAAGGGGATATAGCGTTATGCTCATACGTGCCGAAAAAAAAATAAAGTGGTGAACGTGCTCTCCACAATGCACTACACCTGCCTCGTTGACGAGCAAACCGAGAAGCGGAAGCCCTATGCCATATTAGATTACAACGCCAACAAATGCGGCGTTGATACCATGGATCAAATGCTAGGCACTTACAGCTGCAAAAGAGCAACACAACGATGGCCGTTGGCCATGTTTTATAATATGCTGGACGTCGCTGCATTGGCTGCTTTTACGATTTACAACGAAATGAAGCCTATAAAAAGGAGCGACAGACGGCGGTCGTTCTTGTTACTGCTAACGAAACAATTGGCCACACCAAATATCGAAGAACGTGCCCTGAACAACCATATAACCTCATATCCAAGGATACGCAATGCGATGGAAGCATTCGATGTCAGGGTAAGAAAAACATCTTCAAATTCAAGAATAGAATATATAGTTATTTGTTTTTTATTTTTCTTTTCATTTCAGGTATTACCAAGACCGATGGAAGGCAATGCACCGTCGTTTGCGGCTAGGTCAAGTAGACCGTCATGTCGCCTTTGCCGTTCTGAGTACGGGCGGCAGCTTCGGCTGCGGCAACTCTGTTTGCGGAGAACATAGCACACATTTACATCGCTGCAACAATAATTTTTAAACTTTTTTATAATAGTCTTCAAGCAAAAAAAAATAATTAAAAAAATTGAAAAAATTATTTTTGTATGTAGAATTTAGTTATAAACAATAAAAACAAAAAAAAAAATTTTATATGAAAAAAACATGATTTACAAAAAAAGGTCCGTAGGGACCATTTCACACGGCCGTGAAATTCAGAACTGTCACTCATCGGAGGGTTAATTAATCGTGAATTTGTAAATGACAAACAAAGTGATGCTGTGTATACTGATTTCAATACGGCGTTTGACAAGGTTAACTTCTTCTTAATAAATGTTATCTTTTGGGTTTTACTCCGAAAAGCTTAAGTTGGATTGAATTATACCTTTGTAATAGAAAACAGAGAGTGCGATAAAAAAATTGTAATTCCAAAAGCATAGATGGATGGTCCTTCGTCCCCAAAAAAATCGCTTATCTTCAATAGAAATTTATTGTACTTTTCATCCAAAATTTGGCATCCCTGGTTGCTATAGTTCTTGTTGATGCTATTGCTGTATTTGTTTTATCAAGTTTCTGTTGCTGTTGTTGACGATGACGATGATGATGACGATGATGATGATGCTGATGATGACTTCACAACGTTGTTAGTGGACGTTTTGTTTGTATGTCTTTAGCATGTTGCTAGTGAATTGAAGAAAGCAATCAAGAAGATACGACCACGTTCATTCTTAAATACTTTTATGTTTGCTTCCCTTGCCAGCTTCACCAGTTTGAATGTTTTGTTTGAGTTTTTATTGTAAGCTGTTGTTAATGTGTTTCAAGGGTTCTACAAAAGCAAGGCTAGAGCAGAGCATGGCTGCTGTGAATTTCAGTTAATGCGTTTTAGTTCTGGTTCTTTCGCTTTGTTATATCATCGCCAACGTTATATCGCAAATACAACTTAACGGTCACCATAGTCTCTAGTGACAAATTTGAAGAGAATAAAAAACAGAGCTGGAAAGACTGAATTCTATTTTATATGAATTTCTTAAAAAATAAATTTAGTTTATTAGTGGAAGGGCTAAATTCTTTTGTTACTTAAATCAGTGTCACTGTACACAAATTTTCAAAAGAGGAAGTAAAATCAGAAATATAAAATAAATATAAAAAACATATTCTATTTAACTAAACTAAAAAAAAATATTTCTCTATAAAATTATACAAAATACATAAAAATTTGTAAGGGACAAAATTTTCCTGCCGAAAAAGTAATAGGGGTCAGTTATCTACATATAATATCAATAGACAAGGCGATTTCTTGTGACCGATAGAAAAATTTTAGTTAGTCCGAGTTCACACAAGACAACGTTTGTTGCGCAATTCTTGAGTTTGTAGGAGAGAGGGGAAAGAAGAGTGGTATTTGGTACGGAATTGCTTGTACTCGGCAACTCGTTTTGTTGTGCAATTCGTAATTATAAACACGAAGTTAGCTGCAGCTTATTATTTGACATTTCTTTTTATTCTTTGCTTCGCTGTGAAAAATTATTATTATTTCATTTATTTTATTATTTTTTTTTTTAATATTTAATTTTTTCTTTAACTTAAATTTTTTCACACAAATAGATTTTTCACTTTGGGCCAATAATAAATTCTTTTTACACAAGCTAATAAAGTGAACTGTCAAAAATGTAAGAATTTGAAAGCAAAAGAAAACGAAAAGTTGCGGCAATAAATTTCTCTGTGTGAACATTAAGGCAACATTAAAAGAGAATTGAAAAAAAAGTTGCGCAACAAAAATTGCCTTGTGTGAACCCAGACTTAATAACCGATTTTGACCAAAAATACCTCTTTTTAGCTGTCCGCCAGATTTATAAATTTGCACCATGTTTTTTGGAGTAATGCTTATTTAAAGTTGCTACTAACAAATACAAATACTAACAAATACAAATACAAATAGTGTTTATTATGAATATCAAAAGCCCTGTGTTGAATTGTGAATTAGATAGAATTGATTAGCATACTTTTAGGCTTCTTTAAAATTATTTATCAACAAACCCATTTATATATATATGTTCTGTGTGTTCAAAAAATATTTCTAATGAAATTTAATGAATTTTATTTAGAAATGTTGAATTGTTAATTGGCTAAAATTAATTAGCATACCTTTAGGCGCTTATAAAATTATTTATTAAATGGCAAAATAAAATTTCCTAGAATTTGCAATCTAATTTCAAGGCTGGGCTCCCCTAGTATATATTAACCCTCTCCGACCCTCCCTAATATTTAGTTTACTTGCACCCCCTCCCCCTGCAGCACAAAAACCTGACACGACCTGAAAAAACTGACTTCATATTCAGATTCACTTCGAAAACAATAAAAAAAAAAAAATCGTCATGAAATCTTATGGGATTTTCGGACTATTGTACTTCTATACAAAAAGTCTTCGAAGGATTTAGAAAGACATATAAGACCTTTCGAGATTTTAGTAAAAATTCATGTATTTTAGGGACTTTCAGGAGAATTTGAGCTTTTTTTTAAGGAACTTTTTTCGAAAAGTTGAAAATGAGTCGTCCGAGGAATTAACTACAAAACTGATTAAATACGTCATTTAAAAAGTTAATCATTCAACTTAATTAAGCGAATTCCATATCGAATGAATATATAACATAGAAAATATAAGTAAAATTAAAACATATAGATAGATTAGAGATAGATAGATTAGATTCTTTATTCATCAAAATTTTACAAGTAAATATAACAAAGTAATATTAAAATGTATAATATAAAGAATTTATACGGCTTGGTAGATTTACCGTCAACCGGATTAAAAAATATATATATCTATAATATTATAGGTAAGGCGATTTCTTGTGACCGATGTAACTTTGTCAGTTTTACCACCAATTTGACCAAACATACCTCTTTTGAAAGGTATTTTTTTTAGCTGTCTATCAGATTTACAGATTTTTAAATTTTTTTTTAGTAAAATGCATTTAAAGTTTCCACTAACACATACATAAAAGTATACAATGCTGTGTGTGTGTTTATTAAATTTGTTAATATGTTTGAAAAAATTGTATATGAAAAGCCCTGTGTTAAATTGAAAAATAATTTTGGACTTAAACTAATAACGACTATAACGCAATCGATATTTGAATTGGCTAAAATTGATTAGCATATTTTAGGGTCTTATAAAATAATTTATTAAATAAAAAATTTAAATTTCCTAGAATTTGCAATCGAATTTCTCTGCAGTATATATTAATTTGAATTTCAAAAAAAATTAATTAGATAAGTGTGAAAGATATATTGTGAGCGTCAAAAGAATGGGTGCATGTTCGTTTATTAAGTGGGTTAGTCAATGACTTTAGAAAAACATATTTTTCGGGTTGATTCTTTTTTATATTTCAAAACAGTCTTTTTTTTTTTGCTCGATACACTTCATACAGTAATTCTCCAAGTCGTTCAGCCCTCCGTTAAGTAAGATTTCGAAAAATCCTCCTCATTCGACACGAATCTTTTTCCACCGAGCCATTTCTTAAATTTTTAAAAACAGAAAAAGGTCGCTGGGAGAATAAAATAGATGCTGCAAAAATTCGAACCTCAACTCGTGTATTTTTGCCAAAGTATCTGTAGAAGTGTGCACTCGAGCATTATCTTAATGAAAGGTCCGCTTTTTTTTTGGCTAAATGGGGTAATTTTTTCTTGATTTCTTCGCTTAATTGGCCCAGTAATGGTGAATAATGAAATGTTGACTTTCATTGCTTTCTTTGGAGCGAATTTTCCCGGTAAAATCCATTGCTTTGACTATTGTTTCATTTCTGATATTTAGTTTCTATTATTGTAATCTATACTAATATTATAAAGAGGTAATGTGTGTTTGTTTGTTTATTTTTGTTTGTTTGTTTGTTTGTAGGAGGTAATCTCCGTAACTACCCATCTGATATATTTTTAGTGGGCGTGGCACCTCCCACACAAAGTAAATTTTTAATATCATATACATATATTGAGTATTATGATAGGGAGAGCTTTGCAAATTTGTGTGAGGTCACCTATTGTTAATATTAGTAGCTACGCCGGAAATGGGCGGGTTCGGACAAGTGGGCGTGGTACCTCCCATACAAGTAATAATTCAATATTATATATATCGAGTCTGATGTCACCTATTATTAAAGTGAGTAGTCGGACAAAAAATGGGCAGTATCGGACCAATAGGCGTGGCACCTGCCATACAAATTAAATATAAAATGCCATATATCTGGAGTACTATTATAGTGAGAGTCTTGGGACTGTGTGTGAGCCCATAAGTTATTCATAACATTAGTTAGATTAGTTAATAACGACTATAACGCAATCGATATTTGAATTGGCTAAAATTGATTAGCATATTTTAGGGTCTTATTAAATAATTTATTAAATGAAAAATTAAAATTTCCTAGAATTTGCACTCGAATTTCGAGGGCTGGGCTCTGCAGTATATATTAATTTGAATTTAAAAAAAAATTAATTAGAAAAGTGTGAGACCCATTTCAATCTAGCCTATGTTTCGATGATTTTTTTGCAAGCAGAAAGATATATTGTGAGCGTCAAAAGAATGAGTGCATGTTCGTTTATTAACTGGGTTAGTCAATGACTTTACAAAAACATATTTTTCGGGTGGATTCTTTTTTATATTTCAAAACAGTCTTTTTTTTTTTTGCTCGATACACTTCATACAGTAGCGAAGCACACCGGGTTACATCTAGTATTTTATAAATTGAGAAACAAGGAACCATTATTTAAAAAATCGTCAGATCTATATATATATTTAAATGCCATATTTTGTTAATATTAAATATTTATTTATTTATAAAGTTACTAAAAATATTTAAAACAAATTAAACTTAAATAACCTCCTTATAAAGAAATTAACAAAAATTAAACATAACATCCATTTTCATGAGGACAAAATTATTCACACATTTGTTCGTAATTACTTTTAATATTAAAATTAATATCTTGTTGCCAAGCCTTCTCTTTTTAAAACTTCTTTTAACCTATTTGGCATTGAGTCAACTAACTTTTTTGTCACTATGCATCCAATTTTTTCCCATTCCTGTTGGAGAATTTCTTTGAGGTGCACCTTGCTGGAAATGTTGTGTTTTTGAAGCCTTCTGCCCAGTTTATCCCACAGATGCTCAATAGGATTCATGTGCGGGTATTGTGGGGGGGTAGGACGTCATGGGCAGTGTGCTTGGGGTCATTGTCTTGGTGGAAATAAAAATTATCGCCAAGACCAATTTTTTGAACGCTGTTAAGTAGGTTTTCCTTCCAAATATTGAGATAAACCGACTTATCCATCGTTTCATCAATGAACACCAAGCTACCAACACCTGCTGCTGACATACAGCCCCACACACCATGACCACCATGTTTAACTGTACTGACTGTGTTGTTTTTTTCCAGTTCACAATTCGGCTTTCTCCATATACGTATCCTTCCATCAGATTGGAAAATATTGAACTTGCTATCATCTGTGAACAACACAGTACTCCAGAAGTCACAGGTTTATTTAAATATGTTTTTGCAAATTCGATTCTCCTTCTTTGATTCGCTTTGCTTTTCGTGCTACTCTAGCACTCTAGAGTTGTAACCAGCACGATGCAGTTTTGGGGTGAATTTCTTTTCCTACTTCTTCTAACAATTCTGCTTCCACTTGAGTAGAAGTAATTTTTGGATTTTTCTTAATTTTTCTTACGACTGTTCTTTCTTCCTTTGGAGTAAGCTTTTGAATTCTACCAGTATACGGACAACTTTGAGGATCTGTATCATTTTTAAAACGTTTAATTATGCTATTTCTCCAATTTTTCCAATTTGTGCACATGAGTTTTTCCGTTCATACAGCTCCAATATTATTTTTCTTTCCTCCTCCGTGGTTTCTTTTTGTTTACGACCCATTTTAACGGCTTTTGAAATTTTCACAAAAAATAAAATTATATAAAAGCTGAACAGATAAATTTAAAAGACGCCAATTTATAACTTTTCTAACAAAATTGTGCTGCCATATTATTTAAAAGTTTGAATTTTACAACACTAACGTCGTCTTCTTTTCTGACAAAAAATGTCCTTTCGATTGATGTATAAAATAATGTTGCTCTTAATTTAGAATATATAAAAAATACACTTTTCGAAAAAAGTGCAAATAAAATGCGACATTTTTTGTCAAAAAAGAAAACGGCATAAATATTACATTTTGCAACACTAAATATTACATTGTGTGAATAATTTTGTCCCCATTAAAATAGATGTAATGGACAATTTGCATTTATTATTTTGCAAGGCTAACAGATATGATTATTTTTATTTTTAAGTACCTTATTAATAAAGAAATAATTGCTGTGGACAACATAGATTGCTAAATATATTTGATAGGAAGATATAGCTTGATGTAATAGCTATAAGATTATGTGTGAATAATTTTGTCTGCGTCTGTATATATAAAAGAACTCAAGAATTGCTGAACCGATTTTGATTTTTGATTTGTTGGATTCGTCTCCACCCCGAATAGCAGAATAACTATTAAAATATCTGGCGTGGCACCTCCAACACAAAGAAAATATTCAATATCACAAATATCGAGTACTATGACAGCGAGAGCTTTGCAAATTTGTGTGAGATCATCTCTTACTACCATGAGCAGTCATGCTGAAAATGGGCGTGATCGGATAAGTGGGCGTGTCACTTCCCAAGATATCATATATCTTGAGTAATATAAAAGGAAGAGTAACGATACTTTGTGTCATTTCACAGGTTGTTAATGTGTGTAGCCTTGCTGAAAATGGGCGGAATCGGATCAGTAGACGTGCCACTTCCCATACAAAGTAAACATTCAATATCACATATCTGGAATACTATAATAGGGAGAGCCTTGCAAATTTGTGTTATTAATATTAGTAGCCTTGCTGTAACTGGACGTGATCGGGTAAATGGCCGTAGAAATTATTGAAAATCACATATCTCGAATACTATGATAGGGATAGCTTAGCAAATTTTCGCAACGTCATATGTTATTATAGAAGAAGATGAAGAAGTGAATTTTCGAATTGACTTTTTAAATTAACTTAATTTGCCAGGTCTTCCACCATATAATTACTTTAATTTAATTTTAAAGTTTGATCACCAATTATACTGCTCCGAAACCTAAATGCACCAAAATTATATAAGGCAACGCGATTCGTTGTCAAGAAAAATATTGGGTAACATTATTGATTCCATAATTGTCAATGGCAAACCCAAAGGAGAGTATATTATATTGCCAAGAATGATAATTATTTCAACAGATTCTGCATTTAACGTCAATCAACAAATCGCAATGTTAGCCAATACGAGTGTGCGGCTTGGATTTAGAAAATTCATGATTCGGTCGTGATCAATTATATGTAGCCTGATCTAGAGTTAGTAAGGCAAACTATCTGTTTGTGTACGCCGCAAAATGGACAAACAAAAAATATTTTCCAAAATAAATTATGATTTAATAAATAAGAAACTGAAAGTCGGTCTAGACCGACTATACCCTATACCATGCGTTTAGAGGCCCTAGCTCTTAGGTCCAACTAATTAGATATAGAAAATAAGCATATATTGGAAGGGTGTGAAGTTAGCGACGAAAGTTAACTACGTTTTTCAAAAATGTTAAAAACTTAACAGAGGCTGTTAAATTAACAGAATTTTTGTGAAGATAACTACGAAAGTTAAATACGTTCTACAAAATGTTATGTATATAGAAAATGTTGAACTAATATGTTTGTATGTTTTTTTTGAAGATAACTACGGAAATTAAATACGTTTTACAAATAAGTTGAGGGATTTAGCCATATAGTGGCATTTGTAGATTAGGACTAGTAAATTATAAAAAAAATAAAAATAAATTGAATTTTACGAAAAGATCAAAGTACGAAATATCGTTTTAAAAAAACATATGAAATTTTTTTATACTACTATATGAGAAAATTAAAATTAAAATTGGACGAAACGGTTCGAGGAGGGGCTTAGCCCTATATGAGTGTTTATAGATTGAGTATATGAGTGTTTACATGAGTGTTTATAGATCATATAGTAGTATAAAAAAATTTCATATGTTTTTTTTTAAACGATATTTCTACAAAAATTCTGTTAATTTAACAGCATCTGTTAAGTTTTTAACATTTTTGAAAAACGTAGTTAACTTTCGTCGCTAACTTCACACCCTTATATATTGGGGATTATATTTATATTGGGGACTAGGTCGAAAAATAGACCGATCCTGACCATATTTGGTAAGGTCGCTTATTTTTTGCAAAAACATACAAAAACCAAATTTAAGAAAAATCTGTGCAATATTTTTGTTTTGTGATAAGATCGGGAATCAGCTTTATATGTGGGCTATGACTAAGAATTGTCCCATAGGGTTTATTTTTATATTAATAGATGTAATAAACATACAAAAGCCCAATTTGACCGAGATCTATAGGCTAACTTGGATATTATGGCAATTTAAGTCGATCTCATAGGGGTCATTTCTAGATCTGAACATGCACCGATTTTCACCAATTTCAATAGCGTTCATTCTATGGCCGATAACAGTAATACTCGGTTAATTACTTCGTCAAAATTTACAAAATTTTTGGGTAATTATGCGTTGAAATCATTTAAACGAACACGTTTAATTACCTCATAACATATGAAACAAATTTTATTAAATAAAAATAAAGAAATAAATTGCAAACACTTTCATGGAATTTTAACATTGAGACTGCACATGTGTGCACCCGTGCATTATCTTGATGAAAAAGAACTTTTTTCTTGGCCATATGGGGTCGTTTTTCTTTTTAATCCTCGTTAAATCGGTCCAATAAGTTGGCATAATATTTGCCGTTTGTTGTTTTTCCCTTTTGAAGGTAATCGATATGAATTATCCCGCGTGCATTCCAAAAAACTGTTGCCATCACCTTATTGGCCGACAAACTTACCTTGGCCGTCTTCGGAGCCGTTTCACCCGGAGAAACCCATTGTTTAGACTGCTGCTTAGTGTCCGGAGTGTTGTGAGGGATCCATGTTTCATCCACAGTTACAAAACGCCGCAAACTCATTCGAATTGCGGTTAAACAACTCCAAACAATTCTTTGATTACGTTTATGATCAATTGAGAGCAAACGCGGCACCCTTCTTGCAGACAGCTTTCTTAAACCCAACTGATCATTTAAAATCGAAACCACACTGCCATTTGAAATGCCTATGGCATCAACAATCTCACGCACTTTTACTCTTCGATCGGCCAACACCATATCGTGGATTTTTTCGACATTTTCGGGTGTATTGACCTCAATTGGCCGTCCAGAACGTTCAGCGTCATTTGTATTTGTGCGACCACAACGACCATTGAAATTGATGGTGCAGAGTCCCCATAGTATTTATCAAGCTTTTTCTTGGTTTGATTGACGGTTTTTTTTTTTTCGCAAAAAAAAATGTTTAATGAGCACTCGAAATTCACTTTTTTCCATTTAAAAAAAACCACAGCTGTTAAACGCAAAGTAAATGACGGAACTTGCTCAAAATTTTACAGTACTCTATTAACAGGTGGTACTTGATGGGAAAAGTCACGGACTTATTGTTCCGCCCTCGTATCTTTGTGAATCTTATGTTTTCTCTCCTCTGCCAACTCCACAACCAACCACTGTTCGGTTTAAAATCTGAATTAATATTATAGCGAAGTCCCTCGCTTAATTCATTACCAATTTTCTAGAAATGACAGCATTATTCAGGCGCATCTGGTTAAACCATATCGTGAGCCAGCCAATAAGTACTTTTGAAAATTAAAGCAAGGAAATTTAATGGAAATTTTATTTGCTGGATAAAAATATTTGAAGTAATTACCCGAATTGGGTAATTAAGAGAAAGTTAATTAACTGTGTGGTTTTGTTAGAAAAAGTGAGCAAAAAACGGGGATTACTGTTATACTGTGTACCAAATTTGATCAAAATATATTCACATTTGCAACCTGTAGTTTTTGACCGAGACGCGGGCGGACGAACGGACATCCCTAAATCGACTCAGAAAGTCGATCGGTAATGTATTTTTGTAAGTTACAATCATCAACATAAAGCCATTATACACTCTGACCATATAGAGGTATAGAGGTATAAGATCAGACGAAGAAAGTATCCGCTTTTAAAATAACACGAGTTTCATTTCATTATTATGTAAAAAATTCCATCCGCGATTGAAATATATATCTGGGGATAAAATAATTCTTTTATGCATAACAACGTTTGCCGGTTCAGCTAGTAAATGATAAATTAGAATTCCAATACAATTATTATAAATAAAATTTAAAATATAATACGCGTACGTGTACATTTACTTTTGATGTTGACAGTAAATTATTTATTAAGTCGCTTTTTTCTTTCAAGATTTCCAAAACAGCAAAACTAGCTTACAAAAATTGAAATCCTTCGACATTGAACACAAGATAATATGTACGAGCTAAAGCAAAACTATAAGAATCAAATTTAACGTCTAGCAGTAGTTGTAGCGGATAAATTTTTCAGTTGACGACGGACGATAGTGATGATGATGTTGAGAATATCGAGCGAAATATTAAATGGAAAAGAACTAAGTGGAAAAAACACATACAAAAACAACTCAAGTGTAGCAAATAAAAACAGCGACAATGGATTTTTTTTTTTTAATTTTTAATGTTTTCCATACATTTGTTCTGGTAGCTCGTCAGTCTATTGCTGCAAATACATGACTCACGTAATGACGCTTGGGCTGGTCTGGTCTGGTCTGGTCGTTGGAGGGTCGTTAAAATGACTGAATTGCAGATTGCTGTTACGATGGATGGATATATGAGGAGAGGTTGATATATTTACTAATGCATAATATGACTGCACATACAATTGCAGTCACTCAGTCAGTCAGTCAGTCAGCAAAAGCAGGCGGCGGCGGCTGGTAACCAGGCAATAAAAACACAAAGCACAGAAAAAAAAAACACGACAAACAAATTTAAAGAAGGGGTCATAAAACAGAGTACTACTCGTCACTAAGCTTTTTGTAAAAACAAAACCTATAACCGAAGCTATAGAGTCAGAATAGATTACTATATAACGAAAATGCTGCATAGTTCGCTAGTTTGTCTATGCCTGTGTTCTGTGCTAGTGGTGGCGAGGATGGCAGTTGTTAAAACAAATGGAAGTATATACATATGAATGACTCAATACAGTAGTAATAGCTATAACATTTAACATAGAGATGTGCCACCACATCACATCATTGACTGTTGAAAACAACTATCAGCTGTCGCAGCAAAATAACACAAATAAAACAAACAACCGACTTCACATGGGACCACATCGAGCTAACGCAAAGTAGTACTGTGTTACACTGTCTTTCTGAAATTTGTCAAAAAAAATTATGTGTAATTTTTTTTTAAATTTAATCGTTAAACTACAGTTTAAACTATACTTTAAGGATTAAAGCCATGACTAAACGCTTTATTTAAACAAAGTCATTGAAAAGATTGAAAACTTGACTAAAGCAGAACCGTTACTAAAGCCAGGATAATCTATAATATTAATATGCTAGGAGATTTCTTGTGACCGATGTTTTGTTCTACTGTTTTATCCCGATTTTTTTTAGCCGTTTTGCAGATTTATAGAATTTTAAATTTTTTCTTTTATTTTGAGTAAATTGTATTTAAAGTTGCTACTAACACATACATTATACATATGCTAGTGTGTTTTATTAAATTTGTTATTGTGTTTGTTAAAGAGTTTGTTATCTTCATTCACAATAATAATAAATCATAAAAGAGTTGGTTTGTGAATTGGCTAAGTTTTAAAAAAAAATTGCACTCGAATTTCGAGCGCTGGAATCTGCTAGTATATTTAAATGAAAAACTGAAACCAAGATTGGAGGCCCTACAAAACAACAACTACGACTTAAGCCAGGATTAAAGGTCATGTTTAAAAGGCGTTATACCAAAAATAATAAAGAACGATTAAGCTCATTTTAACAATGTGCTCAGGTTTATTCCAAATTACGATTTAAGCCAGGCCTTTCAAAACAATGAATTAAATCTAATTTAAGATTTCCTCCAAATTAAGGCTTAAGTTTCTAATTAGTTCTGAATAAAATAAATTTCAAATCAAGTCTTAATTCTATATTAAAAGCTTATTCCAAACATCGAAATGAAGCCAGAATCAAATCTTTTAAAATTAAAAACTAAAGGCGACTTAATTCTAGATTAAAATCTATTAGAAATTTCGAATTAATCCAGGTCAAAAAGATTTCAAAACCACTGTTTCATTCTGGATGAAAGTGTGCTCCAAATTACGACTTAATCCTGCAGTAGGATTAAAAGTTTTTAACTTAGTTTTGGATTAAACAGTATTCCAAACCATGTCTTAGTTATGAATTAGAAGTTTATTCCAAAGTACAGTATAAGGCCAGGATAAATCCAATTCTGGATTAAAGTCTTTTACATACTACAAATTAAGCCAGACTTTAAAGCTTTAAAGTAATAAGTCAGGATTGAAGTCCATACAGACTTACTTAGCACAAGATCAAAAACTTTTCAAAGCTATTACTGATGCTAGGATAAAATAGATCAGAAAACAATGGCAGAAATCAGGCTTTAAGGCTGTTCAAGCCCCCGACTTAATTCTGCATTAAAGGTCTATTCCAAGCTATGAAATTAAACCACGGTAAAATATTTGAAAAAAAGGCGGTTTAATTCTGAATTAAAGTCTATTCCTAATTATGAATTAAGCCGGACTTGGAGTCCTTTCGAAAGCAGGCCTATTGAAGTCGTAAGTCAGGTTTGAGGTCTATAAAGTCTTTATTTTCAAAAGATTAATAACTTTTAAAACCCTAACTGAAGCCAGGATAAAATAGTTCATAAATCAATGGCAAAAACCAGGCTTCAAAAGCTCGACTTAGTTATGGATTACAGTCTATAGCAAACCAGGTCTTAATTCTATATTAAAAGTTTTTTCCAAACTATGAAATGAGACCAGTATAAAATATTTTAAAATTAAAAACTAAAGGCGCCTTAATTCTGGATTAAAATCTCTTCCTAATAACGAAGAAAGCCAGGCTGGAAGGCCTTTCAACGTCATGGCTATTGAAAGTTTTGAAGTATTGAGCCATAAAAAAGATCGCAAGATCAAAAACTTTTCAAAACCCTGACTGAAGCCAGGGTAAAATAAAACATAAATCAATGGCAAAAACCAGGCTTGAAGGCTTTAAAACCCCGGCTTAGTTATGGATTAAAGACTACAGCAAACCATGTCTTACTTCTATATTTAAAGTATATTCCAAACTATGAAATGAAGCCAGGATAAAATATTTTAAAATTAAAAACTAAAGGCGGCTTAATTCTGAATTAAAATCTATTTATAATTACAAATTAAGCCAGACTTAAAGGCGACTTGATTCCAGATTAATATCTATTCTAAATCAACACTTAAGTCAGGATAAGTTTTAAAACTTTACAAGACCATGAAGAATGCAGTCACGAATAAAAGCTTAATATATCCACGCCACACACCACGCCCAAAGACATTATAAAAACCCGACCGACTAGTTCTGGATTAATGTTTATTTTACCATGACTAAGGCCAGTATAACATACTTTGAAGCCAAGATTGAAGGCTTCTGGTTTCAAGTCTATTCCAAGTTTCAACTTCAGGCCGTTTTAAAGGCCTTCACATAACAACCTTGAAACATTTATAATATTAATAGGCAAGGCGATATCTTGTGACCTCTTCCACACTGTTAGTTACCAACCGATTTTGACAAAATATATATAATTTGAAAGGTATTTCTTTGCAGATGTCCACTAAAGGGCTTTCCATTACAACACGATTAAGTCATGGTTAAATGCGTTCTAAAACAAAAAATAAAGCCTTGCTTAAGAGTAAAAAAACAACTTAATATTTTAACAATGAGCTTAAAAAAATTATGACTTATAAAACCAAGTCACAAGAAAGGGTTAAAGGCTTCACAAATTCACGAATTAATTCTCGATTAAATTCTATTCCAAACCTAGATATTAGAAAAAATTGTTCACACCACGACTTAAGCAAGAATTAAAGGCCTTACTTATAACAAGATCGAAAACTCGATTATGATTCAATGCTTCATAAAACCAAGGCAGAAATCTGACCTAAAGGCTTTGCAAAATCCCAACTTCTAGATTAAAGTTTATTCCAAGCAGTGCCGGGATAAAATACTTAAAAAATTAAATACTGAAGCCAGGATTGGAGGCCTTACAAATGACGTTTTTATTAGAAAATTGCAGTTTTATATATACTAGCAGATTCCAGCCCTCGAAATTCGAGTGCAAATTCTAGGAAATTTTATTTTTTCATTAAATAAAGACCCTAAAGGTATGCTAATCAATTATAGCCAATTCACAAATCAACACAAAAAACAAACTCATTTTTATTACAAACAAATTAATAAATTTAATAAACACACACATAGCATATTGTATAATTTTATGTATGTGTTAGTAGCAAAGTCAAATGCAATTTACTCAAAATAAAGGAAAAATTTTCAAAATCTGTAAATCTGCAAAACGGCTAAAAAGAAAATCTTTGAAATAATGTACGTTTGGTCAAAATCGGGATAAAACGGTAGAACAAAATATCGGTCACAAGAAATCGCCTAGCCTATTAATATTATAGATATGATAAATATGACAAAGCCATGTGCAAAGGCTTAAGGGTGAAAAATTTAATATTTGAACGATTATTTATAGATTAAAGTCGATTACAAACTACAACTTAAATATTGAATTAAATTTTTTTGACACCACGACTTAAGCCAGGATTACTTATAACAAGAAACCTTTGAAAACCATGACTGAAGCCAAGATTTAATGTTTCATAAAACCAAGGCAAAAACCATGCTTAAAGCCATTTCAAAACCTCGACTTTGATGTAGATTAAATTTTATTCCAGAATAAAATACTTTAAATTGAGTACTGCAGCTAGGAAGACCTTAAGGCCTATTTAGCCACACGTAACCGTAACCAAACGTGTCAGCTGTTTTTTTTCTGTTACATGAAAAGCATTTAGAGCAGTTATCGAACTCAACTGTCACGTAACCGGAATGTCCTAATCTGTTGAAAATTAAGTTTTGCTACGTTTGTACGTGACATTTGTGAGCAGCTGATAAAGTTTGGTTAGTTTCACACAGCAACATGCTGGTTCGTTTTTTACGTTCTATAACTGCACTAAATGCCAACGTTAAATTTACGATACGGATACATTTTAACAACGTGTGGCGAACTAGGCCTTTACACACAACTTTTTTCTGGTTTGAAGTATATTCCAAAATACGACTTAAGGCAGGATTCAAGGCCCTTACATTACAACATTGTAGCATTTATATGCTCAAAGGCAAAGAATAAATCCGAGCTTGAGGGAAAAAAGCAACGATTAAATATTTTCAAACTATTGAAACCAAGACCAAGAGCTTACAACTTTACGACTTAATTTTCTAGTAAAGCCTGTTCCGAATTACGAATAAAGCCACACTAGAAACCAATTCAAAACTCCGACTTTGTTCTATATTAAAGTTTATTTCAAAAATGCCGGTATAACATCATTTAAATTAAAAACTGAAGCCAGGTTTAGAGGCCTTACAACTTTTGTCTGGTTTGAAGTATATTCTAAACCACGACTTAAGGGCTTTGCATTACAACATTGTAAATAAAGATGATTAAGCCAATTTTAAATACGTTATACAACATGTAATAGTCCTACAATTAAATATTTTACCGGTACGCTTAATAAAACTAATAAGTTAGAATTGAAGCCGCACTCTTATAAAAGCCATGACATAATTCTAGAATTATTACAGGATAGAAATCACTCCTGAGTATTAGATTAAATTCAATTCCACACTAGGACTGAAAACTTAAGAAAAGAACAATTTAAGCCAGGATTAAAGTCCAATCACATCTAGGCTTAAGTCAGGATTTAATTCCAAACAAACACCTTACTTTTGAAAACCATGACTGAAGTTACGATTTATTAAAATCATGATAAAAACCAGACTTGAAGGCTTTACAAAACCCCGATTTAAATTGGATATAGTTTACTACAAACCATCATGGCTTAATTTTAAATTAATTAAGAAATAAAGTCCTTGTGAAACAGCAACCAGTACTAAATACCATCTCTTAAGAACGATAGCAGAATTCAACGATTTATAAGTACACGGTTAAAGCCAGCTTCAATTACAAACATAAATAATATCCTAATTAGACATGGAGATAGGGTTGCCAGACGGGCCTGATTTGGCCTGATTGTCAAGTTTTTTAATGCGCGTCAAGTGTAAATTGAAAAAGTGATTTGTCAATGTTTTTTGTAAGTTAATTTTTTTTCTCAAATTTATTCTAGCTACATATGTAATAATACTTAAAAAAAGTAAGTTTAAATTTCTAAAAAACACATCGGAAGAGCATATTTTTACTATCAATACAACTAAGGACTAATATGATACATATTTTTTCTGTGCAATTATAATTTAAAAAATATAGTTCTCTTTAGGTATGTACAATTATAATAAAAGTGCCAACACTGATATTTACCCCATTACTCAACACTGGTAAATTGACAACATTGAACAGCTGAGTTGCAATACGTACATTGAAGTTTTTGGAAATAAAAAGTGAGTTTATATTTTTGTTTGTTAATTTGTTTTAACGAGTATATTATTTGCATAATATTCTATTGTGATACGTTGGATTAGTGAAAATATAACAAAAATGCAAGAAGGTAATGAAGATGCTGGACCATCAGAAAAACCAAGATATACTGTTTACTTGGATAGATGGCATGTGGCACCAGAATATTCCAATTGGATACAAAAGAAAGATCAATACACTGCATTGTGTAAATTATGTCAGACAGAAATTTCAATAAAATATGAAGGGAGCTGGGCATTAAATAGACATATGAAAACTAAAAAACATGCCAAAATCATATTGTCGCAAAAAATGTCCCGGAGCATTTCGAATTTCACTGTTTCAGCAGAAACTACAATTGAAACACAAATTGCACGGGCTGAACTTTTATGTGTATTTCATAACGTATTACACGGCCTCAGCTATAACAGCTTAGATTGCCAAATGAAAATGAGTTCTACTATATACTCCGAGAGTAAAATTGCCAACAAAATAACACGTGGACGTACAAAATCAGCAGCTACAACAAGAAATGTTTTGGGTCCATATTCGCAAGAGAAAGTTGCTGAAGCCTTAAAAGAATGTTGGTATTATTCCGTAAGAAGCGATGCTTCAAATATCGGTAACGTAAAAACCTATCCGTATGCTGTACAATATTTTGATCCCGAAACTGGGATACGTAAACAAATTTTAGATTTTTACGAAGATCCTGATGAAGCATCTAAGGATATATTTGGTAATATTATTAGAATTACAAATGTTAATAAATTAAAAATTGAACAAATTACATCGTATAGTGCCGATAACGCAAATGTTAATTACGGTTTATATAATTCTGTATTTCAAAAACTTAAAAATGAAAATAGCCAAATTATAAAAGCAAATTGCAATTGCCATGTAATTTATAATTGTATAAAAAATGCTCTTAACGCTTTAACTGTTGACGTCGAAAACATTGTAATCAAAATATATAATGAATTTAGCTCTTCGGCTGGGACTACAAAAAAATTAAAACAATGTTTTGAGTACAAAAATCTCCTTCGACATGTGCCTACAAGATGGCTTTCACTTCTACCAGCAATTGACCGTTTATTATATTGTTGGCCGACAGTAAAAAGATATTTTCTACAAAAAGGCAAGAAAAATTGTCGAAAAGTTCTTTGGGAATTCGTAGCACATGCAATTTCCGACATAGAACTTACAAATGCAGATGATGAATGCACAATTGAAGGTTTATCCAAGCTGCTACATTAGTTTTAGAAAGTGACTCCTGCACAATTGTAGAACTACATAACGTAATTGCCAATCTTATGAACAGTATTTAAAGCCGTATGAATGATAATTTTTATGGAAGCAAAGTTGCTACAATTATGAAATCCCTTTCCCCTGATGAAATAAGTACTTTCAAGTTCGAAGCAAATGAGTTTCTTAAGAGAGCTACCAGTTATTTAGCTGAACGGTATGATTTTGGAGAAACATCAATATACAATCAAATTTTCTGTTTAAATATAAAAAAGTCCCTTCTGACTTGGAATAAGCTGTTAGAGCTTCCGAAATTATTAGGTATTTCAAATGACATTGACAATGATAAACTGTATGCCGATTACTGTGTTCTTCGAGAAGTTTACGATAGTTTACCAAAAGATATACCAAATGATAGAATATGGTTATTTTTTTTAAAAAAGTGTGTAGAAAGCAATCTTCAAAATTTAAAAAAGTTGATCTCATTTGTGTTTTCTATCCCAATAAGCAATGCCTTTTGTGAAAAAGCATTTAGTGTTCTAAATAATTTATATACCAAAGATAGGAATAGAATGACCTTCGATCTTATAAAAGCCGAACTATTAATTAGAATAAATTTTAATGAGGATTGCAAAAACTTTCAAAATTTTTTAACAACACCCGATGGTAGAGAATTAATTAATTCTGTATCTAAGAATACGAAATATATGTGGCAAAATAAATAGAACCTATATTTTTTTTCTTAAGATAGTACCTATATTTTTTTTTAAATAACGCCTAAGTTTTCTTTAAAATATATAGACTGAATTTTTATTGTTAGATTGTTTTTTGTTTCTTTTACATTGTTTCTGTTATTTTTACTTTTTATGATATTTTTGTTTTTATTCTAATAATTTTTATGAAAAAAAATAATAAAAAATTAAATAAAAACCAATAGTATGAGTGTATTTATTTGTCAAGTTTTTTTTCAAAATCAAGTTTTCTTTTGGCAATGTCAAGCTTTTTGGCAAATTGGATCTGGCAAGCCTACATGGAGAACACCAATGAAAGCTTAGCAATTATTCTAAGCTTTATAAAACCAATACGGAAGCCATGATGTAGAAAAACAAATTCACGTTAATTTTTAGAAAATATATAATATTCCTAGCCCACTGTACACCGCCGCTCTAACGCAAAGTTGTACTAAAATTGTAATCAACTATTCAGAATAGCAGCAAGCAGCTAGCAGACCTGGATGACTGTCTGCCATACAACAAAAAAAAAATAACAGATAGACTGACATATTAAGCATGCCTGTTCATGATTTTTTTTTTTCGATTTTGTTCATTTGTAATGCATCAGAAACAGCCAGTAAAAACAAAAAACAAAAAACAAAAATGCAGGGTAATAAAATGAAGCAAAAATATCAACCATTTCTCTATATACTCGTACATATTCAGCCAGCAATCCTGGGTTTGAAGTTTTTGAATTTGGCTGTTGAATATAATACGCATGGAAGCAAAATATTTATTATCATGAAAAAAAAAACACACAGAACTGGCGATAAGCTTTAAATACAGGCAGATTGTGCTGGTGTCAGCAAAATGTAATATAAGCTCGTTATTTTCGTTTTGGTGGAGCTAGAATGTTAATTTATATTAAACAACAACAAAATTTATGTATGTATACGTACATACATACATACTCATTTGCTGTACAAAAAAACCATGTGCTTTTGGGTTCTGCGAAAAAGAAAAACATCACGGGAGAACTGCTGAAGTCTTAATTAATACTAATAATAGTTTCTGTTTTAAATTTTTTTTTTAAATTATAAGTCGGCTCCGTAAAGTGCTCACTTTTAAAATTGAGTTAAAATTTTCAAATAATAATTTTAAAAGCATTCAAAATAATTATATAAATCAAATTTTAACCTCAATGACGCCTGTTGAAAACAGTGTTGCCAAGTTAGTGCTATATTAGCAATAATCTATAATTTTAATAGGTAAGGAGATTTCTTGTGACCGATGATTTGTTAAACAGTTTTCTCCCGAGTTTAACCAAACGTATATTATTTGAAAGGTATTTCTTTTTAGCTGTCTACCAGACTTACAGATTTTAAAATTTTTAAATTTTTTTTGGAGTTAGGCTCATTTAACCCTCTAACCGTTATAACCGTCTGTAGACGGTCATTGCTTTTTTGCTTATATAAATGATTATCATGCGACAGTAGCTTTAAAAACCGTTATAACGGTTTTTAGTGATCATGTTGTGTGTGAATTCAAATTATAATGCTCACTTCTCTTTCTATTTTGAGTAGCAGTGCCAGTTAGATGTTGTAGGTCAGTGCAAAAAGTGAAATAAATTATTGTGAAAAAGAGTGCATTTTAAATTGCAAAAATTATATATTTATTATTTTTCTAAAGGCTTGAAAAATTTATGGTAAGTGTTATATATTATATATTTTCATAATATATGGTTTTACTTCGAATAAAAAAAATATATATGTATATTCATAATGTTTTCTGATGACCGTTTGTAGACGGTCATAACGGTTAACGCCAACTTTTATATATTCGTGTGCGTACCGTATTAGGAGACGTTTCAAAGCTCTTTGATTGACATATCACATTTTTTCACTGCGTTTTTAAGCAATGGATAACGACGAGTCAAAATTTCATAAAATGAAATCTACAGAAGGCAACTATCGAAAAACTAAGCTATCCAGGATGTCTGATGAAGAAATAAACGCATTTATGTTGTCTCTTGATGTTGAACTAAGCGGTGATGATTTTGATAGTGACGATGATTTTTCTGACCCGGACTTTCAACCTGAAGATTGCATGGAATGCGGAGAGACTACTAACACAGCAATATCGGAGTGCTTGAATGAAATGGAACATTGTGATACAAGCTCCGCACTGTTGAATGATATAAATTTTTCTTTGAATGACAGCTCCATAGAACAAGGTAACATTTTGGTAAATTGTTCATTTGTTATGTGTTGAATTCAAACTTTAATTACTAGAAGCACCAGTTCCTACCACATCGGCAGCAGCGTCTTTCAAACCATCCAAGCGACCTCGATCTCCACTACCAGAAGTTGAAACTGATGGCCCTACATCAATTCCATCTACTGGCGGCTTCAATCGCAAAGATTTGACCGAAATTGATATAAAATCAAAAGAATTTCATCAAATTGTGTGGAAAAAAAAGCCATTACAGCTTCATGTCAATGAGGTTGCATTTCGAGGTAACAGTTCTTTGCCACAAGCTATTAAGAATTTAGAAACGCCATTACAATGCTTCAAATACTTTTTCACATCTGAAGTAGTCAAACTAATTGTTTCAGAAACAAACCGTGCTGCGCATCAAGAAAATATCAATACTCTGTTTTCAGTTTCAGAGGCAGATGTTCACAAGTTTATAGGAATTCTTCTGTATATGTCGCTATATCGATACCCAAGCATGGAAAGTTATTGGAGCAAGAATGCATTTCAACCAATACGAAGCACGATGTCTTGCAGGCAATTTGAAAACAAAACGATATTTATCTTTTGCCGATGAAGAACAACGTATAAAGAGAGGTGTAGATGGTTATGATCCTTTATATCGTATCAGGAGTATTTCTGAACTTTTCAACCAAAGATTTGACTCTGTGCCGAAAACAGCACGCCTTTGTGTAGATGAGCAAATGTGTGCAACAAAAATGAAACATCATCTACGACAGTATATGCCGAATAAGCCTCATAAGTGGGGTATAAAATTGTTTGTTTTGTGCAATACCTTTGGATATTCATATAGATTTGAAATTTTTATCGGAGCTGGCGACAATACTCTCTTGCCAGGAGTACCAGACCTTGGTCCCACAGCAAACGTGGTTGTGCGTCTCACCCAATCAGTTTCTGAATTTCAAAACCATATTGTCTATTTTCACAATTTTTATACCTCACTACCTCTTCTAATTTATCTGCGTGCAAAGGGAATTTTTAGTCTGGGCACTATTCGTTCGAATAGAATTTCGAATTCTAAGTTGCCAAATGAAAGAGACGAAGAGTTTAAAAAGGCTGTCAGAGGATATGCCGTTGAGTTTGTTGGCACAGCATATGGTGTAGACATATCGACTGTATTATGGAAGGACAACCGAGGAGTTCGACTTGCATCGACATACGTTGGGGCCATGCCATTTTTGAAAAATATCCCTCCAATACATCCAAACAAAGCACCACGTTACGATCGAAAACGAAAGCAATACGTCGAAGTGGATTGTCCGCAAATAATAAAAGAATACAATAGGCATATGGGTGGAGTGGTTTTGATGGATGGTTTGATGGGACGATACCATATTCGTCTAAAGACACGCAATCCAATGAATCGATTATTTTATCATTTCATCGATATGACCGTAACGAATGCATATATTCTTTAGCATCGCATTAATCTAAGCAGCAAGATTAAATTGCCAGACTTCCGTGAGCAAATCGCGGAAGACCATCAACAACTCCCTGCCAACCATCGCCAAGTACAGGGAAAAAGTGTATTAGACCATCAGCCGATGTCAAATTTGACAATATTGGACATATTCCAGGCATGTTCGATAAATCGGGAAAAAAGAAGTGCAAACATTGCAAAAAATCAGACACTCAAATATATTGCATGAAATGCCTGATAAATTTGTGTTTGACACCAAATAAAAACTGTTTTTTGGATTTTCACACCCAATAAATTAAATGATAATGGTCTTTTTCTATCTTTATATTTACTTCATTGAATAACATTTATTTTTATTTTTTAGTTAACCATTGTCAAATGAATTTTTACTTTAATTTAAGAAGAAATAAAATATCCTTCATGTTCAACATGCAAAATTATTATCCCAATTTTTTTACCTTAAACCGTTTTGACCGTCTACAGACGGTGTAAGTAATTTTGCACCTGGCGCACATATTTTCATAGGTAAATTGAAACTGAGGTGAGATTATTTCTCAGAATGCTTTAATTACTAAAAATTGAAATTATGGTCGATTTTAAAACATTATTGAAAAAAAAACGGTTAGAGGGTTAAAGTTGCTACTAACACATACATAAAATTGTACAATGTTAATGTGTTCACAAAAAAATGAGTTTGTTTTCTTCATTCACAATGAATTGTGAATGGTCTAAAATGGATTAGCATACCTTTCAATAATTTATTAAATGAAAAAATCAAATTTCCTAGAATTTGCACTCAAATTTCGAGGACTGGAATCTACTAATAATTAATTATGGTTATAATATTGCTATAGTAATTATTGTTTTTTTTATAAAGAAAATTGTGGGTTTTTTCATAGAAAGAATTAACTTCCATCTGAAAAATTGCATTACTTTTCTATAATAATCCGAAAATTTTTGCATACACAACATTATTGTTTTGGTAAGAACACAATAAATAAGGAATCATAATGAATACCTGTAAAAAAAAAGCAATTAACTTTAAATTAAAATGATATTAGAATTTAAAGGTTAATTACTCTGTGCAACAGTCTGAAAATTGTTGTAAAGTGCTATTACAGTAGACTTTCCATTGCTGAGTCATGCGTTTACGCGAAAAGAAATCGGTGTAACGCTTCTACAATTTTAAGTTGGTTGAATATTCAAAGCTTAAGTTTTTATTTCTTCTATTAGTAGTATTTCAATGCTTTAATTTAAATTCATTTTCTCTTGTTTTCTAGCCATATTTTGTTATACGAATATTTAAAAATACAAAATTAGTTAATCGGCAATTCTGCCGCCTACTTAGGCGGCGGCTTCAAAACTTAAGAAAAGGTCGGAGGCGTCAAGCTGGCTTATTTTATTTATTTTATTTTCATCGTTTGTATCTTTTTTCGTGAGAAACAATTGAATATACCCGGTACAGAATTAGAATCTACTTCCTTCGGGCTTTCAGCAGACATATCACAACCCCATTCAGGTTGGTCCAAAATAACAGCTTTGGTCACTTTAAAATTAATTTGATTTTTTCATTTCGATCCTTTGTCTTTATTCCTGAAGAACAATTGAATATACTCAGATATATCTTTATAGTTTAAGTTTAATTAATAAAACATTAGGTTTTTCTTTTTTTTATAATTTAAAATATTTGTTTGCTAATGTTGACTACTTAGCAGAAAATTTTAACACTAACCTTCTCTGTTAAAATCTTAACATGGTACTTATTTTGAATAATCATATATTTTTCCAGGGTTTTTTTCACAACTTCATTTAAATCTCGGGACATATTGAACCGATTTTGATGATTTTAAATAGTAACCTGCTCAGGATGTTAATGAATCATATTCACTTAAAATGAGCAGCCCAGCTGAACTATTGACGGACAGACGGACATCGCTATATCAGCTTCAAGAATATACATACAGTAGGAAGCAAAACTGTCCGGATGTTTTGAATTATACCCTGTTTCCATAACACAATTCGTCACAGACGAACGAAAATTTGTGTGTATTTTGTTTTTGTTCTTCATACAAATTTTCGTTCGTCTGTGACTAATTGTGTTATGGAAACAGGGTATTAAGGAAGTAAGGTAATGAAAATAATACAAATACGGGTATATTATCAAATATATGAATTTTTTTATTTAATTGAACATTAATCCAAAATATAAAGCACAAAAACTCATATAAATTTCTTCAAAAAAAATATAAAAAATTTAAAAAAAAAACAAAAAAATACACTATTGGGACACTTTTGCACTGTTTGCATGCGGGGTTTGTTGAAACCAATTAACGTTGCCAATTTAATATTAGGTGCAAAGGCCTTTATTTTTAATTACGCTTTCAATACCTTTTTGCATACTCTCCACCAACTTTTGGATGATATCACGGTCAAGAGCTCGCCATTCATGTTGTATTCTCTCCCAAAGCTCGTCAACATTTTTTGGTGGGTTTTCATATGCTCCCAGCCTTCTTTTCACAATAGCCCATAAATTTTCTATAGGATCTTGCTGAAAAACAACTTCTTCGGTTGGATAAGTACTCTCGTCAACAAATTCTGGTAAATTTATGTTTAGAATATTCATGTAATCCCAAGAATCGTATATAATAGAGGATGTGTCAACCAAGATTTTGTCACAAGAAAACTGACAACGCAAGAGTGGATGAGATTGGAACCAACATCGGACAGAGAATTGCGATATAGAAAAATAAATGTGGAAGGAAATTGTGTGACATACATTGTTTGTGTCGCAAGATTTGAAGATAAAACTGTTTTTAGTTCTTAATTTTTAATTTGTAATTTGTAATTTTTAATTTTTAATTTTTAATTTTTAATTTTTAATTTTTAATTTTTAATTTTTAATTTTTAATTTTTAATTTTTAATTTTTAATTTTTAATATTTAATTTTTAATTTTTAATTTGTAATTTTTAATTTTTAATTTTTAATATTTAATTTTTAATTTTTAATTTTTAATTTTTAATTTGTAATTTGTAATTTGTAATTTGTAATTTGTAATTTGTAATTTCTAATTTTTAATTTTTAATTTTTAATTTTTAATATTTAATTTTTAATTTTTAATTTTTAATTTTAAATTTTTAATTTTTAATTTTTAATGTGTAATTTTTAATTTTTAATTTTTAATATTTAATTTTTAATATTTAATTTTTAATTTTTAATTTTTAATTTTTAATTTTTAATTTTTAATTTTTAATTTTTAATTTTTAATTTTTAATTTTTAATTTTTAATTTTTAATTTTTAATTTTTAATTTTTAATTTTTAATTTTTAATTTTTAATTTTTAATTTTTAATTTTTAATTTTTAATTTTTAATTTTTAATTTTTAATTTTTAATTTTTAATTTTTAATTTTTAATTTTTAATTTTTAATTTTTAATTTTTAATTTTTAATTTTTAATTTTTAATTTGTAATTTGTAATTTTTAATTTTTAATTTTTAATTTTTAATATTTAATATTTAATATTTAATTTTTAATTTTTAATTTTTAATTTCTAATTTTTAATTTTTAATTTTTAATTTTTAATATTTAATTTGTAATTTGTAATTTGTAATTTGTAATTTTTAATATTTAATTTTTAATTTTTAATTTTTAATTTTTAATTTTTAATTTTTAATTTCTAATTTTTAATTTTTAATTTTTAATTTTTAATTTTTAATTTTTAATTTTTAATTTTTAAATTTTAATTTTTAATTTTTAATTTTTAATTTTTAATTTGTAATTTGTAATTTTTAATTTTTAATTTTTAATTTGTAATTTGTAATTTTTAATTTTTATTTTTAATTTTTAATTTTTAATTTTTAATTTTTAATTTTTAATATTTAATTTTTAATTTTTAATTTTTAATTTTTAATTTTTAATTTTTAGTTTTTAATTTTTAATTTTTAATTTTTAATTTTTAATTTGTAATTTTTAATTTTTAATTTTTAATATTTAATTTTTAATTTTTAATTTTTAATTTTTAATTTTTAATTTTTAATTTTTAATTTTTAATTTTTAATTTTTAATTTTTAATTTTTAATTTTTAATTTTTAATATTTAATATTTAATTTTTAATTTTTAATTTTTAATTTTTAATTTTTAATTTTTAATTTTTAATTTTTAATTTTTAATTTGTAATTTGTAATTTTTAATATTTAATTTTTAATTTTTAATTTTTAATTTTTAATTTTTAATTTTTAATTTTTAATTTTTAATTTTTAATTTTTAATTTTTAATTTTTAATTTTTAATTTTTAATTTTTAATTTTTAATTTTTAATTTTTAATTTGTAATTTGTAATTTGTAATTTTTAATTTTTAATTTTTAATTTTTAATATTTAATTTTTAATATTTAATTTTTAATTTTTAATTTTTAATTTTTAATTTTAATTTTTAATTTTTAATTTTTAATTTTTAATTTTTAATATTTAATTTTTAATTTTTAATTTTTAATTTTAATTTTTAATTTTTAATTTTTAATTTTTAATTTTTAATTTTTAATTTTTCGTTATTCATATTAATTTTTCATCTTTCATTACTCATTTTTCAATCTTAATATTTCATGTTCCATTTTTCAATTCCATTTTTAATTTTTCACTTCCCACTTTCCATATTCTATTTTTCATATTTCATTTTCCATTTTAAATTTTTAATTTTTCATCTTTCATTTTTTAATTTTCATTATTCATTTTCCACTTTCCATTTTTAAGTTTTCAATTTCCATTTGCCATTTTTAATTTTTCAATTTTCATTTTCCATTTCTCAATTTTCATTTTCCATTTTTCATTTTTAAATTTTCATTTTCCATTTTTAATTTTTCATTTTTCAATTTTCATTTTTCATTTTTCAATTTTCATTTTCCATTTTTAATTTTTCAGTTTTCGTTTTCCATTTTTCATTTTCCGTTTTTCATTTTTCAATTTTCATTGTCATTTTCCATTTTTCATTTTTCAATTTTGATTGTCATTTTCCATTTTTCATTTTCCATTTTTCATTTATCAATTTTCATTTTCCATTTTTCATTTTTTATATTTCATTTTATATTTTTTCATATTTTTTACTTAAGCAAATTTTTTATCTTTTATTTCTTTTTTTTTTTTAATGAATTTATTATTATTTATTATTTTATTATTTATTATTTTTGTTATGAATTATTTATTTTAAGTTTTTTTGTTAAATAAAACTTTTTTGAAAAAATTATAAATTTATAATTTCATAAAATGCTCACTTGGTTTTTTGATTATTGCTCTGTTACAAAATGTCTCTTGTGCCAAATAACAACGCGTTACATTGTGTCCTATCTGTGCAATGTATGTGACACAGTCTATCAGTATTTTTAATTCTCATGGCCTATAAAACTTTGTTGGTTCCCATCTCTTCCCTCTTGTTCTTGCGGCAAAATCATGGTTTGCACATCCTCTATTATATATGATTCTTGGTAATCCTCCCTCCTCATTATACTTTGGATTCTCACCAAAGGTCCAATGTTCCACCAAGTAAAACATCCCCACACCATGTTTCATCGTTTCCTTCACAGGGTGATTTTGGATGCGCTCAAGCGGCCTACGCCAATAGTATTCTTTTCCATCAGACTGTTATCGGTTGACTTTCGTTTCATCGCTACAAATAACCCGTTTCCAGTCATCAACTGTCCAATTTTTGTGGATTTTAGAGAAATGAAGGCGTCTTTTCACATTTCTATCAGAAAGTACTGGCTTTTTCTTTTTCACACCAATTCTATTTAATGCGCGTCTAACCGTCCAGGAACTGACATCCTTACCAATACTTTTTGCAGCATTTTTCGGGGTCTTGATGTCCTTATTATGTAGCAAACGTTCAATCTGCCGGGCATCACCATCAGAAGGCAGTCTTGGTTATTATTGCAATCTACATTACGTCGTTTTTTTATATCATTTACCGTGGATTTACTTAAATTTAATTTTTCAGCAATTTTACGGCATGAATAATTATTTTGTAACAAATTTATCACATTGTTTTCAATATCAGTTGGCGTTTTTCTCAGTTTTAAAGATCTTTTAATTTTTTATTTAAAACTCAAGTTTAATCACTTCACAGGTCAAACAATAATGCACAAATAGAGCAATAAAAGCTTGATAACGAGATGGCAACAAACAAAAAAAACCAACGGGTCTAATACCGTTACATTTTAAGAGAGCAATATCGTGATAATGTTTATTTCTTGTACAGTGCAAAAGTGTCCGAATAGTGAATTTTTTGTTTTTTTTTAATTTTTTTGAAGCAATTTATATGAGTTTTTGTGCTTTATAATTTAGAATAATGTTTAATTAAATAAAAATACATATATTTGATAATATACTTATATTTATATTATTTTCATTATGCAAAACATCCGGACAGTGTTTAGGTCTATTTTCTAATTATTGCAAATGGAATGACAACTTTCTTAATATGCCGAAAAAAAAAACTATTAAAAAAATCATAAAAAAAAAACTCGGCATAAAAAATTTTTTCTTGTGATTTTCGAGTTTAGCAGGCAATACATGAACAAAAAACAAGTTCGAAGATCGGGAATCAGCATTATATGGAGACTACGACTATAAATGGTCCTACAGGGTTTATTTTTAGATTACTGATTAGTGGGTATAATTACACGTAAACACCAAATTTTATCGATATATATGATAATCTGTATCACAATCTATACCACCAATTTCAATAGCGTTCGTCCAATGTTCGTTAAAAGCTTATATACTAAATTTCATTAAAATAAATTCATATATGCGACCTGTTAGATTACAAGGTTTACGTGGGCACACAGACAGACGTCACAGACATCACTAAATCTATTCAGAAAGTGAATCTAAATCGATCGTTATAATAACAGCACAAACTCGTTATATCCTCACCACATGGTGATATATATATATATATATATATATATATAAATAATTGCACTTAATGTGCAGAAAAAAAGTTAATTTTTTTTTAATTTTTTATTACGGTCTCTGATTTCACCATCACTTAATGGCGTGTTAGACTTTCCTGTGAGTTTAAAATGATTTGATGAATTTTATAACCATCCTCGTAAGTATACATATGCGCTTCAGAAAACACTATGAACATTCTAAGAATTGTATCTGACGTATCTTGTAATATAAAATAGTATTGAATGCAACTAAATTGTAATGTGTTATTTGTTTACATATGTAACTATGTATGTATAATACAAAACAATAATATTGTCTATTATTAAATGAGAAAATATTAAAAAAGAAAATAAATTTGTGCACAAGTTTTACATAAATTGTTGTCGTGTTTATTTTTATTAAACGCGCCATTTTTAAATTGTTTTTACTTTCTTTTACCTTAAAACCACACTAACACATTGATTAAGTTAAAGGTTTATAGAAAAATTGTTTAAAAATCTGTAAACATTTCAGCAGACATTTAGTAAATATTTTTAGACAAATTGCAAAAAAAAAAGATTCGATAAGATTTAATAAACTATGTATTTTATAAAATACAACAAGTAAGAAAATTATAGTCGGTCTAGACCAACTATACGATACCCTATACCATGCGTTTAAATACCCTATCTCTTAGACCCAAATAACTGGATATAGAAAATAAGCATAAACCAAATTTGAGTGGGATTTTTATTAATTTTTTCGGCTGCAGATATGAAAAAGTTCATATCGGATGCTATATCTTTATGGGGACTAGGCCCAAAAATGGACCGATCCTGACCGTGTTTGGTAAAGTCTCTTGTATTTTGCAAAAATATATACAAACAAAATTTGAGAATAATCAGTGCAATATTTTAGTTTTTTAATAGATTTAAGTGAAGATCGGGAAGCAGCTCTATATGGGACCTATGACTGAGAGTTGTCCAATAGGGATCATTTTTGGACTACTGATTAATGGATGTAATATATACATACAAACCCAATTTGACTAAAAAAACTGTTTTCATCTCGAGGCTGGCCTTTGATACAACTACTGAAGATGTTGATTCCTTCATTAAATCTAAGGTGGGTCCAAACGTAGACATTTCAACATATAAGTTTGTTTTTTCTCAACCAAGATCCATTACTTCTTTCAAAGTTACTGTTACTAATGATCTTTTTGAACGTATTCTGGATCCTAATTTTTGGCCTAAATATACATTGGTTCGTGAATATATATACAGGGAAAATCCAAGATCCGCTAACATTGGTCGTCTTCCACAAATTGATTTAAATGCTCCAAAAAACTAGGAGCTTGTACTGTTGATTACATTTCATTAGTTTATCAAAATGTTCGCGGCTTAAGAACAAAACTCACATCTTTATATATGGAAAGTTTCAACTTACAACATCACATCATCGTACTTACTGAAACTTGGCTTAATGATACTTTTTTGAATACGGAAATACTCTCTTACAAATACAATATTTTTAGACGTGATCGTGGGTCCACAACAAATGGTGGCGGTGTTCTTATTGCGGTCTCCAGTATTTTATTCTCAGAGGCTTTATTAATTGACCCCTCATTCGACATCGAATTTATCGCAGTTTTAATTAAACTTAATGGAAAACAATTATTTATTACCTGCTCATATATTCCTCCATCGTCCTCACAGTCTATTTATGACAAACATGGCGAAGCTATTAAATATATTCTTCGTACAGCTAATCAAGATGACTTTGTTATTATTCTTGGTGATTTTAATTTGCCTTCAATATCCTGGAAGTTCTTACCTGATGAAAAATATTTTGTTCCATCCAAATCAAATAATAAGTGTGAAGAGCTTTTCAATATTTTATTTGATCTGAATCTCTTTCAAATAAATGGTATATACAACAATCTTTATAAATTATTGGATTTAATATTTGTCAACGATACTTCGGAATGTTACATCAAGCGTTCAATCCCAATTTCTTCTCCTGAAGATACACATCACCCTACCATTGAAGTAAATTTATATATTCCCTCTGGACTTTTAAAAACACCTTCTAAAAATGATGTTAAAGATTTTTGTTTCGCACAATCAAATTACTGTTTGTTGAACGAACTTCTACACAGTACGAACTGGCACAGTCTATTATCTTTTTCTATTGGATCCACAGTTGCTATTGATCATATGACTGAAACATTTTACAGTACTATTTCCTCTGCAATGGATTTATGTATTCCGAAACAAATTCGTAATAAACTTTCTGGTCCTCCTTGGAATACCAAGCAACTCATAAGACTTAAAAATAAAAAAAATAAATATTACAAGAAATACAAGCTATCCGGTTCTCTTGTGGATTATGGGAAATACTCCATCAGCCGAGCGGAATATACTGCACTGAATAAATCATGTTACTCTAATTACTTAATCAAAATGAAAAATAGTTTCAAAAGTAATCCAAAATCTTTTTATAAATTTGTCAACACTAAGAGAAAAACAACTGGTTATCCTGCTATTATGAAATTTCAACATACTGAATCTTATGATAATACTATTATAAGTAATTTGTTTGCTGATTTTTTTTCAACAACTTATTCCAATTCAACTTTTGATGATTCTACCACTTATCCATATATACTGACTGCTAATAGAACCATATGTATTCCATTTCTTGATGTCTCTATGGTTTCTAAAGGGTTGAAAAAACTAAAATTTTCGTATAATAGTGGACCTGATAAAATTCCTAGCAGTATTTTAATCAAATGTGCGGATGCTTTAGCTATTCCATTGACAATAATGTTTAACTCATCAATTAAATACGGATACTTTCCAAATACATGGAAGGACTCTTTCATTATTCCGCTATTTAAATCCGGAAACAAGTCGGATGTTACAAATTATCGTGGTATTGCAAAATTAAGTACTATACCTAAATTCTTTGAAAAAATTATAACTGATCAACTATGTCACCAAGTCAACACATTAATTTCTCCATTCCAACATGGCTTTCAAAAACGGTGCTCAACCTCAACGAACCTTTTACATCTTACAACAATAGTCAATCGTGGCTTTCTTCAAAGAAAGCAAACTGACGCAATTTACACTGATTTCAGCAAGGCGTTTGATAAAGTCAACCATAAACTTCTTATAAAGAAATTACATCTAATGGGATTTTCTGATCTTAGTACAAAGTGGATATATTCATATTTGACAAACAGAAAGCAAAATGTACTTTTTAATAACATATCTTCGAAAAATATTAATGTTTTATCTGGAGTACCGCAGGGCAGCCATCTTGGACCGCTTTTATTTTCTTTATTTATAAATGATTTGCCACAGGTTATTCAGTTTTCAAATATCCTGATGTATGCTGACGATGTAAAAGTCTTTATGAGTTATAACCAATATTCCGACCACACTTATCTTCAAAATGATTTGGATTCGTTTCACTCATGGTGTATTTTAAATTTAATGGAGCTCAATCTTAAAAAGTGCAAATATATGCGTTTTGTTCGAAAAAGACCAATATCTGTAAATTACGTGTTGGGAGGCTTTCAATTGGAAAAAGTTGATAACTTCTTAGATCTTGGTGTCTTATTAGATTCAAAACTTAGTTTCGTTCTTCATATTACAATTACGGTAAACAAAGCCAGAGGAGTTCTTGGTTTTATAAAACGTTGGTCTAAAGAGTTCAACGATCCGTATGTAACAAAAACACTATACACGTCACTTGTGAGACCGATTTTGGAATATGCATCTATTATATGGGACCCTATCTATCAAACTCATATTGATAGCATTGAATCGGTGCAAAAACAATTCCTACTATTCTGTCTTCGCAGCTTAAATTTTAACCAATTAAATCTTCCGTCATATAACAGCAGACTCGCCCTTGTTAAGCTGCCAACCTTAAAAAGCCGCAGATCTATGCTAAACGTTTCGTTTCTTTTGAACATAATTAATGGCGATGTTTGTTCTGGTTTTCTGATCAACAATATTTCATTTAACATCCCCCAACGGCCAACACGTTTCTTCTCACCTTTAACTGTCCAGTTTTATAGATCAAATTATGCAAACGGTGATCCGCTTAGACGAATGTGTGCTGAATTTAATAAGCTTTATAGATTTATAGATTTTTTTTCAAATACAAACGTCATAAAAAGTAATATAATAATTTATTTGAACACATTAAATTAAATTTTTTAATTTTTCATTCATTGTTAATTGTAAATAGTCTGTAAGGATTAATTCCATAGATTAATAATAATAAATAAATCAAAATAATTTGGATCTTATGGCAATATATGTTGATTTCATAGGGCTCATTTGTATGGGGGCTAGGTCTGAACATGGACCGATTCTCACCAATTTCAATAGCGTTCCTCCCATGGCCGATAAAAGATCAAATACCAAATTTCATCAAAATATATTCAAATTTGCGACCTGCAGATTGATTACAAGCTTTACATGGACACACAAACGGACGGACGGACGGACATCGTTAAATCGAATCAGATAGTGATTCTGATTCGATCGGTATAATTAAAGATGGGTGTAGGTCAAATATTGTTGGTTGTTACAAACAGCAGCACAAAGTCATTATACCCAAACCACATAGTGGTATAGGGTATAAAAATGATTATTCCAAGCCATTTAAATCGTATATAAAATCACCACATCATTAAGTTGAATGCTATTAAATGTAGGTTAGTGTGTTATCTTCAAATTAAAAAATAAAATTAACTAATCATTAAAATATATGCGTTATTTACAGTTTGTTTCAATATAATCTAATTCCATATTGTTAGAATATGTATGAACCATACACAAATTCTATACTAACGATGAAGAATCTATAACAAATCATTTTCTGAGCCGATTTAGCGATGTCCGTCCGCCCATCTATCTGTCTGTCTACTGGTATTTGTCCATGTAAACCTTGTAATAAAACTACTAGCAGATTCCAGCCCTCAATTTTCGAGCGCAAATTCTAGGAAATTTTATTTTTTCATTAAATAGACCCTAAAAGTATGCAAATCAATTATAGCCAATCCACAAATCAACACAAAAAAAAACTCATTTTTATTACAAACACATCAACAAATTTAATAAACACATACACATTATATAATTTTATGTATGTGTTAGTAGAAATTTTAAATGCAATTTACTCAAAATAAAGGAAAAAATTTTAAAATCTGTAAATCTACAAATCGGCTAAAAAGAAATACCTTTCAAATAATATACGTTTGGTCAATATCGGGATAAAACGGTAGAACAAAACATCAGTCACAAGAAATCGCCTAGCCTGATTTCTCAGCCATAGCACTCAATTTAGTTAATATCGGTGCATGTGCAAACCGATACAAATGACCTACATGAAATCGACTTAAATTGCCCTTAGATCCAAATTATCATATACAGTGTCGGTCAAAAAAATAGCACTTATGACCTTTGTTCATGCTAGTGAAAATATATGCAATAATGTTATACTATGTACAATATTCTGTCGGAGCGTACTTACTTTTTCCAAAAAAGTTAACGGTTCTTTTTCAATGAGCGAAATTATAAAAAAACTGCGTCAGTGCAGTCATTATAATAGCACCGAATGACAAAAATTCTTTTTAAAAAATTAATAGTGATTTAATAGTTGAAATAAAAGAATCAAAAACTGAAGGTAAGATGTTTTTTATTACAAATAAAATAACTCATCATATATTTTATTATTTACTATATTTTCATAGAAATAGGACGTGGAATGCATTGTATACTTGAAAAACATGCTATTATAAACAAGTAAGAAAATTATAGTCGGTCTAGACCGACTATACGATACCCTATACCATGCGTTTAAAGGCCCTATCTCTCAGGCCCAACTAACTGGATATAGAAAATAAGCATAAACCAAATTTGGGTGGGATTTTTATTAATTTTTTTGGCTGCAGATATGAAAAAAGTTCATATCGGAACCTATATCTATATGTGGACTAAGTCCCAAAATGGTCCGATCCTGACCATGTTTGGTAAAGTCTCTTGTATTTTGCAAAAATATATACAAACAAAATTTGAGAAGAATCAGTGCAATATTTTTGTTTTTTGATAGATTTAAGTGAAGATCGGGAAGCAGCTCTATATGGGACCTATGATCATTTTTGGACTACTGAATAATGGATGTAATAAATACATACAAACCCAATTTGGTCAAATATTTTTGGTAGTTACAAACAGCAGCAAAAAGTCATTATACCCAAACCACATAGTGGTATAGGGTATAAAAAATGAAAATTGGTTGGTCTAATAAAATGATTGTAAACGCAATAAAATTTACTCAAAAATCTCAAACATGTGGTCGCAAGCGAGTTTTGTCATCATTAAGGTTTTTTTTAAAACTATTCGTCGGAGGAAACAACTTGTACTCCTTTAGTCCTCGAAAAGTGTCCCTGCTCTCACGTTGCAAATCGTTTGGAATTGGCTAGAATTTATTTGAAATGGCCAGCTGCAAAGTGGAGATATGTTCTTTGGACAGATGAAAAGTTGTTTCATTTGCAGGCAAAGGATCGCGTTTTTACGCCAAATTCAATCCAAAACTTACAACAAAAACCATTACATATGGTTGTTCTAGCATTATGGTATGGGGGTGCTTTTCCTACTATGGAGTAGAACCCATATAGTGGATCAGAACAATCATGGATAAAATAGTTTACGTTAATATCCTCCAGGAAGTAATGACATAAGTAAACCATATGTTTCTGAGGCAATTTCGCTGGTTTGGGTCTTCCATCCAGACAATGACCCAAAGCATACCAGCAAACTTGCAAAAAAAATGGTTTCAGAACAATAAAATAAACGTGATGGAATGGCCAGCTCAGTCCCAATATCTAAATTCAAGCGAAGATTTATGGACAGATATAAAGAAGGGAGTATCCCAAATATAGCCAACCAGTAATGAAGTCCTTTAGATGGCTGTTCACCAATCTTGGAACCCAATTTCGAAGGAGAGGTGTCAAAATCTGGTGAAATCGATGCAAAATCGTTGTGCAGAGGTTGTTGCCAATAATGGACATGCAACAAAATATTAATTTCAATATGAAAGATATCATAAAAATACTGAATACAAAATCGTTAATTTATTTTTATTTTCTTTTAGTTTAAGTATTTATTGATGTGTAAACATCTATCTATACGCAGAGGGGGGGTAAATTTCTATTTTTGTTTTCTTTTTTTTTTATTTACAAATTCCAAAACCAAGCCCTTAGGGCCAAATATGGTTTTAATACTACTTACTAAATATTATATATATATATACATACATACAGTAATATTGCTATATAAAATTTATAAATTATAATATATATATAAAAAAAAATAAAAGAACAACTAAATACCATATTGGGAAATTTTCGCAAGTTTATTTTAAAGAATATCAAAACTATTATAAGGACTATTCATCGAAGTGCTGCCCTAGCCTACGCTTAAAAGTGGCATTAGAAACCCCAAAAAGTGTTTTGGAAGAGCATTCCAAACTCTCGTTAATCTAACAAGAAAACACCTTTCATATATAGACAAAGATATAGGGTGGCAGATTATCTGTGGGTTCCTCCTTGATCTAGAAAATTCAAACCTCGATACAATGTATTCCGGACAGTTATTCCTAATTACTTTATAAAACAATAATAAAATTCTCAATCTAATAAAGTTTTCAAAAGAAAAACCAAGAAAGTCCATCACATAGTTAGAGACATGAGCCCTAGCCGTCAACTTGAAATCATATCTAACAATCCGATTAAAAGTGAGATTGATACGCCTCAACTGACATTAGTTCCTGTAAACACTTCCATAACATAAAGCAAATGCGACATCAAAAGAGCACCAGTAACAAGTTTTCTCATATTCAGAGGCAAACATAAGTCAAACGACCACAGTCGTCTAATGGTAGTATTTACCCGCGCACAAACATAATCAATATGCTTGAAAATCTTAATTGATCATCAAGGAAAATACCTAGACATTTCATTTCCGAAACGAAGTTAAGTCTAATACTATCCGCAGATGTATTCAAATTAAGACAATCAAACCCAAAACAAATTGCCTTAGTTTCGTTTAAATTAATGTCCCATTTTCACTCATCCACCGACTAGTTTAGTTAAGGTAAAATTCAATATTTACCTCTAAAACATCTAAAAACTGTTTCTCCACCGATAATAAAATCTGTACGTCATCCGCATTTACATACGTTTCTGGTAAGTTACCTTCCATTACATTAAAAAAGTAATTTAAATAAATCATAAATAATATGGGACCAACAACAGATCACTGAGGGACACCACTTTTAACCTGCAAAGTCCGCGAGTTTCTACCTTCCACCGCGACAAATTGCGACCTTTCCGACAGATAAGAGTGTGTCAATTTACAGGCAGACTTAGAAAAATTAAACATATTACATACATAATTTAGTCATTAATCTAGTGTGCAGAATTTTTTTAAAAGCCTTGGATAGATCTAAAGAAATCAACACACTGTTTTTCCTTTCATTCAACTTTCGCCTTATAGAATCTGTAAGCCCAATAAGAAGAGTTGTAGTACTATGATTTTGTCTAAAACCCGATTGGTTCGAATGAAGCAAATTATTATGATTAATATAACTCATCATCTGATCCTTCATCAAATGTTCAACAATTTTAGAAAAAATGGGTAACATTGAAATTGGCCGAAAATTGCTTAGCTGATTTGAATTTCCATCTTTCAGAATCGGCACTACACGCGAAATTTTCCAATAGTTGGGGTAAGTTGAGGTCATAAATACTGTACTTATAATGTGCGTTAATATGACAGAGATAAAACGAAAGACTATTTTAATAAATTTAAGTGGTATGTCATCTTGGCCAGCTGCATTCGAGTTGATCTTCCGAAGTGCTAAAAAGACATCCCTATACATTGCAATGAAAAAGAATTATTGTCAGCATAAACCAACTCATTCAAAACATTCGATAATGGCTCAACCGACTGATTCGACATCGCTAAATCGACTCAGAAAGCGATTCTGAGTCAATCGGTAAATAAAAGATGGATCTAGGTCAAATATTTATAGTAGTTACAAACATCAGCACAAACTGATTATACCCTGACCACATAGCGGTGGTATAGGGTATAAAAAACAAAAATATAGCAGCACATTGATTAGTTTTTTTAATTTAGTTTATAGATTTTTTTGAAAAAAGTAAGTGACTACTAAATATGGTCATGATCGGTCCATTTTTTGACCTAATCCCCATATAAAAATAACGTTTGATATTAATTTTTTCAAAACACCAGCCAACAAATTTATAACAATGTTACTCAAATTTGTTTTATACTTTTTTTCTATATTCAATTAGTTAGTAAGACCCTTTCTTGAAACTCATATATAGACCGACTATTATTTTCTTACTTGTTATATACAGTGGGAAGTAGAGGTGAGTACATGTTTGAATTTCTTGCACTTCTAAGCGGATAACAAAAGGAATAATAAAGGGATTTTAATTTTTTTTTTGTATATTATTTATTTTTAATATTTAACAAAAAAGCAACAAATTAAGGTAGAACAAGAAAATTATAGTCGGTCTAGACCGACTATACGATACCCTATACCATGCGTTTAGAAACTCTATCTCTTAGGCCCAACTAACTGGACATAGAAAATAAGCAAAAACCAAATTTGAATGGGATTTTTATTAATTTTTTTGGCTGCAGATATGAAAAAGTTCATATCGGATGATATATCTATATGGGGACTAGGTCCAAAAATGGACCGATCCTGATCATGTTTGGTAAAGTCTCTTGTATTTTGCAAAAATATATACAAACAAAATTTGAGAAGAATCAGTGCAATATTTTTGTTTTTTAATAGATTTAAGTGAAGATCGGGAAGCAGCTCTATATGGGGCCAAAGGGATCATTTTTGGACTACTCATTAATGGATGTAATGAACGCATACAAACCCAATTTGAGTAAGATCTATATGACAATTTGGATCTTATGGCAATTTATGTGGATTTCATAGGGGTAATTTGTATGGGGGCTAGGTCTGAACATGGACCGATTCTCACCAATTTCAATAGCGTTCATCCCATGGCTGATAAAAGCTTACCTACCAAATTTCATCAAAATATATTCATATTTGCGACCTGCAGTTTGATTACAAGGTTTACATGGACACACAGACGGACGGACGGACATTGTCAAATCAACTCAGAAAGTGATTCTGATTCAATCGGTATAATTAAAGATGGGTCTAGGTCAAATATTTTTGGTTGTTACAAACAGCAGCACAAAGTCATTATACCCAAACCACATAGTGGTATAGGGTATAAAAAGACCTATTAAGAAAACAGCTCGTAGACACTCATATTTGCTCCCGCGTTATTACATTATTAGAAAAAATTCAAAATTTACCGTTACTTTGGATTTTGTTTATGATTTTATTGTTGAAATTTTTGTTTTTGATAATGAAAACTTTAGTTAAATGTCGTTTTTGATAAACTGCGTATTTGACTTAGTTTGATTTTTAAAAATAAAATAAAAAAAATAAAAATTTTTTAAAATTAATGATTGAGTTTGAAATTATTCAGGCTCAAGATCAAATGTTTTTACTTTAATAAAGTTTTTTCAAGACAAAAACAAACATGTATATTGTAGTATGCAATGTGTATAAAAATATATTTGTTTCAATGTTGTTCTATATTTTAGTTTGTTACATTGGAAGAGGCGTAAATAGTATAACTTTTGCTTGAATTCTCATTTGGTTGTTCTCAGCAAATATATATGAATTTAACTTTTTACCAAACAAACAGCTGTATAACCTGTCATGCAGAATATAGATCAATTTTTTTAAACAAATGTGCCAATGTTTTTGCTTTATTTAAAGTAAAAAACATTTGATCTTAAGCCTGAATAATTTCAAACTCAATCATTAAAATGATAAAGATCGAAAATAAGATTTTTTATATATATAAAAATAATAAAATGTTTTTAAATTATGAGAAAGTTATCGGGCACGTGGAAAATTTTATTTTAAGTATGACAGATAGTGGCTCCTCATCAAGAGAGATAACTAAAAAACTTAACGTGAGCCAATCGGTGGTCATAAGAGTCCTAAAAACACGAAATATTACTCCACGAGCACAAATTTCGTGGTCGCCGAAAGCCATTATCGAATGGGGACGCACGATTAATGATGAAAATGATAAAAGCAGACCAGTCTTTGACGCCAAATGAAGCTTCTGTAGCAATTAATAAAAATTTAAGCCGATGGACAGCAAAAAGAGCACTCCACAACATTGTATACATCTCTGCTGTGAACAATCCTAAACCTGCATTGTCGTAGAAGTATGTTGCGGCACGTTTAAAATTCGCCAGGGAACACAAAAATTGGACCGCTGATGACTGGAAAAGAGTTATCTGGTCAGATGAATCTAAATTCAACCGAATTTAGTCAGACGGTAAACAGTATTGTTGGTGCCGACCTGATGAGACCATGCAAAGGCACCACGTAAAACCAACAGTAAAACATGGTGGCGGCAATGTTATGCTATGAGGTTGTTTCATTTGGTGGCATGTTTTATCACTGCGAAAAGTAGACTATTTGAAAATTTTGGAAACCCATCTTCCCGATTTTATTGATATGAGCGCCTATCCTGAGGAACAAGTAGTAATTCAACATGTTAAAGAATGATTGAATGATCAAAATTTTCAGGTAATGCAGTAGCCAGCCCAAAGTCCTGACCTCAATCCAATTGAGAATTAACGATCAATTTTGAAAAGACGGTTGGGACAATAACAAACTGCCCCACCGAACTTATGTGAACTGTGGCAACGTGTGGAGCTGGAGCGGCAGCGTATTCCAGATCAAGTTATGCAAAACTTGGTAGAAAGTATGCCAAGACGCATAGAAAGTATTTTAAGCAATAGAGGCCTATGGACCAAGTACTAAAATTTAATGTATTTTAATTGTTATTGAAATGTTTAAAACTGAGTACATGAGACATAGTTTGGTTTTATATAAGTTTTTCTGGAATTTGTTGCATTTTTATTTCGTTTTTAATACAGTTTTGTTGACCATTGAAAAATAAATTAAATTCCAAAAAAAATATGAAATTGCTTTATTATTGCTTTTTTATCCGCTTAGTCCGAATTCACACAAGGCAACTTTTCTTGTGCAATTCATGAGCTTGTTGGAGAGAGGGGAAAGAAGAGAGGTATTTCGTACGGAGTTGCTTGTACTCGGCAACTCGTTTTGTTGTGCAATTCGTAATTAAAAACACGAAGTTAGCTGCAGCTTATTATTTGACATTTCTTTTTATTCTTTGCTTCGCTGTGAAAAATTATTATTATTATTTCATTAATTTTATTTTTTTTTTTTTATTATTTCATTTTTTCTTTGAATTCCATTTTTTCACACAAATAGATTTTTCACGTCGCAGTTCACACACGACGATTTTAGTTGCGCAATTCTTGAGTTTATAGATGTTTGCGGTGAGGGGAATAAAAAGGGAAAAATAATTGCCGGTTCTCGGCTATTTCAAGCAATTCTCTCATTCGCTTTTTTTTTGGTTGAATATTTGACATTTCTTTTCATTCGCTTCTTGGTGTGAATAATTCGTAATTATTGTTTACTTTATTAAAATGGCGTTTAAATGGAATCGGGACTTAATTGAAAAATTAATAACTTTGGTTGAGGAAAACCATTGCATTTATTATGTTAAATGCAAAGAATATTTGGATCGTGACTAGAGCACAAATGTCAAATTATAAGAAAATAAAAGCAAAACAAAACAGTAAAATTGCCGAAGAAATTGTCGTGTGTGGACATAAAAGCAAGTTCAAAAGAGAATTGCCAAAAAGTTGCGCAATAAAAATTGCCTTGTGTGACCGACCACTTAGAAATGCAAGAAATACAAACATGTACTCACTTCTGCTCACCGCTGTATGAGTTGTATATAACAATATTCTTGACATAGTTGATTTAAAATAATATATACAGTTTAAAAAAAAATAAATAGCACAACTATGACACCAACCAAACAATTTGTGTTGGTATTTTTTCAAATGTTGATATTAATTATATATTGCTTAGTATGCCCCCTCTGAGAAAAATGTAGTACTGCTCTTGGAAATGTTATCGATATATTTTTTTTTTTTGCAAAGCATCACTTACATACTTTATATAAATAGTTATGGTATGCAGAATTGCTTGGATTGAAAGCATTTGTTTAATATAGAAAGAAAACTGTAGTGCGAAAAAGATGGAAAATCCTTTAGAGAACTTGATCGATTGGTTGGTTGTTCAAAGAAAATGATTAAAAACACAAACTATAAAGAAATTCTGAAACTCGTGGAAGTAAACTAGCCCTGGCCCAGCTTACCGTCAATATGTTGATTCGCAACAGCAAAAAGAATCATTTCACAGCTGCAATTGAGCTAAAAAAACAATGTCCTTAATATAACTGCGGCAATGCAAACAGTTCGCACATGTTCCAGAGAACATAGTTTAAAAGCCCGCCGCCCAAGATAGGTCCCCCTATTAAACGTAAAACATATAGACAAGCGCATGGAATTCGCAAAGGAACATATAATTTGGCCAGCCCAAAAATGGAGGTAAATTTTATGAACAGATGAGAGTAAAGTTGTTACGTTTGGTGGAAAAGGTTCTCGTTCGTATGCCAGGTGTCCTCAAAACTCCGAATACAATCCAAAATACACTTCAAAACATTTCTCTTATTATGGAGTAGGTCCAATACATTAGATCAAAACCTTAATGGACCAATAAGTTTACGGCTACAAAATAAGATGCCGCTGGTATGGGTATTCCAATAAGATAATGACCTCAAGCACACCAGCAAGAAAGCGGTATAGTTATGGAATTTAAAAAAAAATGCTAAGCAATTCAACATAACCTTTTGCGAAACTTTAAGAAATAAAACAAGTAAGAAAATTATAGTCGGTCTAGCCCGACAATACGATACCCTATACCATGGTTTAGAGACCCTATCTCTTCGGTCCAACTAATTGGATATAGCAAATAAGCATAAACCAAATTTGAGTTGCATTTTTATTAATTTTTTTCGCTGCAGATATGAAAAAGTTCATATCGGATACTATATTTATATGGGGACTAGGTCGAAAAATGGACCCATCCTGACCATATTTGGTAAAGGCACTTATACTTTGAAAAAATATATACAAACCTAATTTGAGAAAAATCTGTGCAATATTTTTGTTTTTTGATAGATTTAAGTGAAGATCGGGAAGCAGCTCTATATGGGGCCTATGACTAAGAATTTTCCTATAGGGATTTTTTTTGAAATACTGATCACTGGATGTAATAAACACATACATACAAACCCAATTTGACTGAGATCTATATGATAATTTGGAACTTAAGGCAATTTATGTCGATTTCATAGGAGTCATTTGTATGGGGACTAGGTCTAAACATGGACCGATTCTCATCAATTTCATCCCATGGCCGATGAAAGCTTATATATCAAATTTCATCAAATTATATTCATATTTGCGACCTGTAGTTTGATTACAAGGTTTACATGGACACACAGACGGACGGACGGACGGACATTGTTATTTCAAAAAGTGATTCAGAGTCGATGGTATAATTAAAGATGGGTCTAGGACGAATATTTTTGGTTGTTACAAACAGCAGCACAAAGTCATTATACCCAAACCACATAGTGGTATAGGGTATAATTAACTTTGACAACGAAGTTTTTAATTTTCTATAGAAAATGTTATTTCTGGTAAAACCAGCAGTACCTACATATAGTACCTCTTTTATTAAAAATGTTCCCAAATGAAACATAAAATTCCGAGCTTTGGCCAATGTATATGCATTAAAAATTTTATAAAATTAAAACTAATTAATTTTTTTGGGTCAAAGTGTCAGCAATGAAAATGAGTGGAATGACTTGATGTGTCCCAAGCTTTCTCATCTGGGAATGTGTCAAAAAATTATTAAAATGAAGGAACGGAATAGGCTATATGTGAAAGTGGTTTCTAGTCTAATTCAAACAAAATACTTATTAAAACCATATGATTCCTGTAGCTATAATTTTTAAATAACAACTGATTTGTTATCAAAAAATGTTTCATTTTGATCTCATTTAATTTTTATGTACCTTCTTTTAGACATGAATATGTATATATATGTATAAGTATGTATTATTTTATAAGTTGTTTTTGTTATCTATATATTATATGCACAAATGAATTTTAAGTATGTATGTTTTGTTTTTGTGTAAGTCTCTAAATATGTTTGTATCTATATAAAAAAAAATAAAAAAATAAATTTCCAAAAAAAAAATTATTTTAGTACGAGTGCTATTGGGGGTCATAAAGTACATTTTTAAAAGTTTTTTGGTACTATTAGTTTTTTCATTATCCCCACAATATGGGTTTTTAATACTAAAAAAAACTATTTTGAACTATCCCCACAATATGGGTTTTCAATACTAAAAAAAACTATTTTGAATTTGTATGTTAGTTAAGTGTTTTGCATTTCAGCTAACGTTATGTGCTTTGATTATTACTTTCTTCTATTCTATTCTACAAAATTAGGAAATGCAGAGAATTTGGCATTTTTTCAAATATCTATATACAGACAATAAACAATTTTGTTTAAAGAGGAAATAATTAAATTGGAATAAAAACAGAATAAGAAAAATAAATCAAATGACCTTCGCAAACAACAAATACGTCAAAAAAGAATCTTCTCAATTTTCTTCTTCAAAAAACCTGTTTATCTAAGCCGATTAATTGAAAAGAAATAAAATCATAGCTTTTGCTTACCATGCTCATAAGGAGAAAATGTTCCGGCATCAATATTTATATATGGATCAATTTTAATGGATGTTACATCAAGACCACAAGACTTTAGCAAAGTTCCAAAGGAAGAGGCTATAACACCCTTGCCAACACCACTAATAACACCACCGGTAACTAAAATATATTTCATTTTGCCTAAAAACAAAAAAAAAACATAAAAGTTGTATTTATTACTAAACTGTTGCTATTCGCATGCAATTTAGTTTGTGTCTTTACCTTTTTTTAATAGTCAAACTTCAAAATAAACGTTAAACGAAATCAAAACAAGTCGCTAATAATAATGGTGGGCTGATACGATACACAAATACAACGAACAAAAACACGCGGTATGTTTGGGTATGTCGTCGTATTTTAATTAAAATGCTGTCTGTAATTGCCAATCAATAAAACTTATATTAATTTTAAAGTATAGAGATCTTTTAAGCACAAATTAAGTGCTAACAAATTTATATAAATTAGTATTTAATTTGTTTTTTGTTACAATAACAATTATCGAATTTTTGCACTTTTTATTTGTTAAATTTTCGTCACTTTTTTGCTGTCGTCGGCTATTCTTTATAAAGAACTTAACCACGATTTTCAATTTACATATATGTATTTTTTTCACAATCTAATTGTTTACTTTAGCTTAACGGCTAATATTTATATGAAATATATTACTTTTATTAAATAATCACTCAACAATTTATTATTTTGCCCGCATTAGAAACTTATTTGCATAAACATTTGAGCAAACTAACCACATTGTCAGAATTGCACATGGATAAATTATTTATTATAGTGCTGCCAGATTTTTGACAATTGGCTTCTGTGAAGTTATAAGAGCTATCAGATCTTAACAATGAAAATTAAGGGGAAAGGAATTTTAGAATTTTTAAATTTGCACAGATTAATTTGTAATAATTATAAAATTTAAATAAACATGTACAATAAAAACTATTTTTTTGTAAATCTCTTTAATTATAATTTTATAAAATAAATCTATAAAAAATTTAAATATTAATTTAATACGAAATGCAGCATATTTAGTTTGACTATGTTATTTTTCATTTGCTACGAAAATTGGTACAGGATTCGAAATAGCGATAAATATGCGATTACCGTTGTATTGTGGTCCGAAAATAATAGCTACAAAATTATAGATGTAATGATTTTGTGAACTTTTTACTTTTGAGATCTCTAAAAGTTTTTGGAAATATTTCTTTTTATTTTAGTCATATAAAAAGAGAAATAAAAATTATGAGTATAAAGTTTGTTAATAATACAACAAGTCAGTTCTGTATATTACATCGTCATTTACACCATCTTCAAAAAATCAATGCGTCATCTCAAATATATGTAAAGTGCATATGTAGGTATGTACAAAACCGTACATCACATATGACAACTCTTACGAAAACTGAGAATAGTGGAAATTAGAAGTGTAAATATTCAAAAAAGTTGTATCTTCTGAAATTAATACAAAGTAAAGCTGAATCTAACCACACTGTTCGTAGGCCTGACATTAGGTGAGTGTGTTAAAGCGCTGACCAAAAAGTGCAAGTACGAGTGTATGTGAAGGTTCATGGTTCAAACCTCACGGCCGCCCTAAGTAGAAAATTTTCATATAGAAACAATCTATTCAATTAAAAACATAACAATTATCACAATGTTCAATAAATCGCTGATGAAGGCTGAAATGCCAGAAACCGGTCCGATTAAGAATACAGTGCAGTTATGAATTTTTGTAATATGTATATGCTTTCTTCTTCTTTACCACGCACCATTTAAAAAAATTAATATTAATTACAGTAGTAATTACAATATGTCTGAAAAATGACTATAAATCTAACAAACAAAAAAAAATTTTTTTTTTTTTGCTCTTACCCCTCAAATGTTTTTATTTAATATAAAATAAATACTCACCAAATGGGCGTTCCAGCTCAACTTTAAGAGTTCGCTATTTTAATTTTAGTTTCCTATTTGATTAACATGGGAAAAATTCCTTTTTATTCAAAATTGGATTTGCTTATAATTAACGCCATTTTTTATGAGAAACCATTACATATTCTTTAAGCTTTCCAAAACGCTATTCGAAAGTGTGATTATTATAATTTGAAGTCTGGTTACAGCCATCTAAAAATTGCTAAATTTTAAACTGTGGAGACATTGATTGTAATAATTCTATATTTGCCTAACTTCTCCAAAGTTTTACCGTATCTAACTGTAAGTAGTGTATTTTTATGCCCTACGAGTTTTAAAAATGGTTGTCAGTACGTACGGCACAAAAATACACTACATAGCATTAGATACGGTAAAACTTTCGAGAAGTTAGGCAGATAAAGAATTATTAAAATAATTAATTGTTATTAATTATTAATAATAGCTTCCCCAATCGATTCAACCAATACTTTTATTAAATATTTTTTTGTTTTTTCGCTCCATTATTTTATTTGTTTTTTTTTTTTGCTTCTGGATATGTCAACAAGCAAAATAATGATAAAGTAAACATGAAAAATCTTTAATTTCATTACAAAAATTTCATTGTGTAGACACGGATGAAAGTTTAAAAGAATTCAAAAAATTTCAGAAAAAAAATTTCGTGTGTAAACCGGGACTTACAAGATAATAATTTTAAATTATTTTTATATTTATCGTATATGCCAACCCTGAAATATGGTATATTTGTATATTCTTTTGTTTCTTTACCACTTTGTTTCACAAAACTTTGGCAATAACGTTACTTGCTGTTGGCTGTCGTATTCACATGTGTGAAAGGTAAATTTTTCTCCTTTAACCGTGTTCTCGATATTTTTCCGTGCTAAAAAAACGGTGATGTAAACTTAAGAAACGTACAAATAATAACAGAAACTACATGTCTTTACAGGTGTTGAATAAATTTTTGCACTCTACAAAAAAATTCCAACAATTGAAGACGCTAGTAGCATTGCAACATAAATATTTTGCCAGCGCATCACAAACATCCCAGACACGATTTAATTTCAGTGAAAGTGGTGAAATAACGGGAGTTACACAATTGGAAGTAATAAGTAGACGTTATAAAAGTGCCCAAGCATCCGTGAACTGGGGTAGCAAAAAATCCAAAAGAAACGTAAGATTGCAATTGATAGACATGACTAATCCAGAAATGGAGGCAGTATTAGCTCCGTTAAGAGCTTTGGTATTGGAGCAGGGTAACTTGGTAAGAGAATTAAAGGCTAATGGTGCAGCTGAAATTGATGTGAAAAAGGCGGTGGCAGAATTAAAATTACGCAAAAAAAATTTGGAGGATAAAGAATTGGAACTGACACCCTCTGTGGTCAGTTTCGATAGATCTAAAATGGAAGATTTGCTTAAGCGCAGATTTTTCTATGATCAAAGTTTTGCCATTTATGGTGGCATAACCGGACAATATGATTTTGGTCCTATGGGCTGTGCCCTGAAATCCAATATTTTGGCATTATGGCGACAATTTTTCAGTTTGGAAGAACAAATGTTAGAAGTAGATTGTTCTATTCTTACACCTGAGCCTGTTTTGAAAGCCTCTGGTCATGTGGATCGATTTGCTGATTTGATGGTTAAGGACACTAAGATCGGCGAATGTTATCGTTTAGATCATTTGATTAAAAACGCCTTGGAAAAATTTTCCAAGGAAAAAACAGCCAGTGCCGAATTGAAAGCCGAATGTGAGGATATTGTTATCAAACTGGATGGCATGACCAAACAGGAAATGGCTGATGTTTTAACTAAATTCAATATTAAATCTCCTTTAACCGGCAATGATTTGACTGAACCCATTGAGTTTAACCTAATGTTTGCTACTCAAATTGGTCCTACTGGCTTGGTGAAGGGTTTCTTGCGACCTGAAACAGCCCAGGGTATTTTTGTCAATTTCAAGCGCCTGTTGGAATTTAATCAGGGTAAACTACCATTTGCCGTGGCTCAAATAGGCAACTCTTTTCGTAATGAAATCTCTCCTCGATCTGGTTTGATTCGTGTAAGAGAATTTACCATGGCCGAAATAGAGCATTTTTGCGATCCCTCGCAAAAAGATCATCCCAAATTTGAAAATGTGGCCAATACCGCTATGACTTTATACTCGGCTTGTAATCAAATGGATGGTAAATCAGCTGAAAAAATTAGCATTGGTGAAGCCGTAAAAACTGGTCTAGTAGCCAATGAGACTTTGGGCTATTATATGGCTAGAATACATCAGTTTTTGTTAACCATTGGCATTAAGCCGGAATGTTTGAGATTTCGCCAACATATGAGTAATGAAATGGCTCATTATGCCTGTGATTGTTGGGATGCCGAATGTTTGACTAGTTATGGTTGGGTAGAATGTGTGGGTTGTGCTGATAGATCGGCCTATGATTTGGGCCAGCATATGCAGGCTACTGGTGTACGCTTGGTGGCCGAAAAACGTTTGCCAGCTCCTAAAACTATAGAAGTGTCGGAAATTATACCAAACAAGCAAGCTTTGGGTAAAACATTTAAAAAAGATGCCAAAGCTATAACCGATGCCTTAGCTAAACTATCTTTAGAGGACGTTAAAAGTGTAGAACAACAATTAACTGAATCAAAGGAGTACACCCTAAATATCTCCGAAGGTGCTTTGTTTAAGCTAACACCTGAAATTATTTCGGTGAAACACTCTTCGAAGACCATTCATGTAGAAGAAATTATTCCTAGTGTAGTAGAACCATCCTTTGGTATAGGCCGTATAATGTATGCATTATTGGAACAAAATTTCCTGTGCCGTGATGGTGATGAACAACGTTGTTACTTTACACTACCCTCGGTGGTAGCCCCATTGAAATGCTCCATTTTGCCCTTATCAAATAATGCCGAATTCCAACCCTTTACACGCTTACTGTCGCAGGGTTTAACTAAAGCTGAACTTTCCCATAAAGTGGACGATTCTAGTGGTTCTATTGGCCGTCGTTATGCTCGTACTGATGAGATAGCCATACCTTTTGGTATTACCGTGGATTTTGACACATTAAAAGAGCCCCATACTGTAACATTAAGAGATCGTAACAGTATGAAACAAGTACGTGTGGATATTTCAGAAATTATTGATGTGGTGAAAGATTTGTCTACCGGCAAACAACAATGGTCTCAAATTGTAGAGAAATATCCCCTGTTCGAGCAACAAGAGGCTACTAAGTGATTTCCTGATGTTCCAGAAATTCGAATTTTTTCTTTTTATTTATATTTATTGTAACGCTTTTTTTGTAATTTCGTTAAATTGGCTTTTTTATATACGATAATTGTTGCAAATAGTGTCTAAGCAGCTGCATTTATTTTCAAAGCAAAATGTTGGACACATTAATAAAGTGCTTAACCAGAAACTCGAAAAACTATTTTGGCTATTTTTAACTGACAAAAAAATGTTGAATGACGTAAGTTTTTATTTTAGAAACAGCTGTTCAATGTATAATGTTTGAAACACATAAACGACAGCGGCTACACGACTACAGCCTGTCAAAAATAAAATACGTATATATGAAAACGATTATTTTGACACCAACACAGTTACACAACTACTTTTGTCGCTGTAGTCAACTTAGGATAATTTCTATTTTGGTTGGCTACAAAACAAAAATATTGTTGACAATATAACAAAACATGTAAAAGAAATTAGTGCTATGAAATATATTTTGTAAAACAATTGCAAAATGAAATGCTAAAATTCCATTAATAATCAAAACTGCTTAAATAAATCTATTTATTTTTACGTTATAATAATACATTATAAATAATTGTATATTTAAGTCAAGTTTATGTAGAATCATGCATGTTCTTCTATTTTAATAAAATAAAAAATATAATTGGCACTACTGAAATAAAAACGCATTTGTATAAAAACAGCTGTTTATATGTTACTGTCGTTTTCAAAAAAATTAAGTAGCTGACTACAATTGCAGCCAGCAGCATTTGTAGTCATGTGTTCGTGTAGCCACAGTCGTCTATGTGTTTCATGCATAACTGTTAAAATTACTTTCAAAGTCAAAATAGGGTTGTCACATAAATACATAAAAGATGCACCACAGTGAAGCTAAGCTAAATTTACATATTTTATTAAAATTTTTATATTTTATTTTTTCGAGTAGAAGTGGAAGCTAATTTTTTGGAGCTCAGTTCGAATCTAATTCTCTTTACGAACGGTCGTGTAAATAATTAAAGCGCTTAGAGTACAACTATTTAAAATTAACAACAAGTGTATATTTTTGTTTTTGCAATTGCCTATTATTGATCTCATTTGAACTCACGTGGTAGACAATCCAGCTTATAACAGGAATAAAAATTTAGCGATGGCCCGAGGGGCCAAATCTTCATCAAAAAGAAAGCTTGTGAACAAGAAGATGACAAGACTTCCTCCGGGTTTTGTTAACCCGAACATCGCGTCAACGTCCAGCAACAGATTTAGCCTGCTTGCTGGCCTCAATGATATGGACGTAACTCCTGCATCAAATATTAATGATATTAAACAACACAAACCTCCACCTATAGTTGTAGAAACCAACGCATCATTTGCAGAAATACGAAAACTACTTGGTAAAGATTGTATTTTCAAACGTACTTCAATTGGTACCAAAATATTTGCTCCAACTAAAGAATTGTACGAATGCTATAAGCAAATTCTTAAAGAGAGTAAAATGGAGTTTCATTCATATGGCTCCAAAGATAATAGGTTATACACAACCTTTCTACACGGTTTACCCCGCATAAACTCTGAGGACATCACCGAAGAGTTAAAAAACTACAACCTATCCCCTTCTTCGGTGGCTGAAATAGTCACCAAATTCAGTTCGAACAACAATGCTGTTTACAAAGTTCAATTTGTTCGTAAAAATTTTAACCCAACTGCCTTAAAAAATGTAAGGACAATTTCCAATATCATAATTTCTTGGAAAAAATACAAATCTAGGTCCAGAAATAAACCAACTCAATGCTGGAACTGCTTAATGTATGGCCATGGCGGTGAACATTGCCATCGAAGTGCTGCATGTATGATATGTGCAGAACAACATCATACAAGTGTGTGTCCGTTTAACACAAATGAAAAAAGACCAGCTGTTTTTACATGCTTTAATTGCAAAAAACATGGAAAAGAGAGAACTGATCACTCTGCAAACGACATCAACTGTCCGTTACGTTCTCTCTATTTGGAAACCAGAACAAGAGTAACTTCCAAAAGTCATAACAACAGCAGGCAACAACAAAATATTTCATTTCAATCAAAGGTTGATTTCCCAAATTTAAGTAACAACAACACAAATTGTAACAATAACATCAATAATAACAGCAAAGCTACATATGCTAACCAGCTGAAAACAAACAACGATTTATTTAGCATTGATGAGCTTTTTGATATTTTCACTACAGCTATGGATGATTTGCATAGGTGCACCTCAAAAGTACAACAAATCAAAGTTGTAATGTCAATGGTAAAATACGCCCATGGATTATACTAATAATTTAAACGAATTCAAAATGCTTCACTTGAATGCCAATGGCATTTCAAACTTTTCTAAATTAAAACAATTTGAGATACTAATTGAACGAGAAAATATTAAAATAGCGTCTTTGAATGAAACTTTTTTTTCAGAAAATCATAGACCCTATTTTAAAAATTATTATTTATATAGAAGTGACAGAACAGATGCAAGAGGAGGAGGAGTAGCTCTGTTAATTCATAAATCTGTCGCTCATAAAAACCTCTTTATTTCAAACACCTCATCAATCGAAAACATCTCAATTGAAGTTATTATAAATAATAGACCTATTGTTGTATCTTCGTTATATTCACCAAGATATACTCATAACTTCTGTGCTGATATCTTGAACCTAACACCTTCCACCAAAGAATATATAGTTTTTGGTGACCTAAATGCCAAACATTGTTCATGGAATTGTCGTTCAAATAATACTGCAGGAATCGCACTTAACAACCTACAGCAATCAAGCAATTTTTTTATTCACTATCCTAATAGTCCAACCCTATTCCCCCATCAACACAATCGCGAAGCATCAACAGTCGATATTATTTTAAGCAACTCCGCTTTAAATATAGACGTAAAAACAATGGATTACGAAATACCATCAGACCATCGCCCCATTATATGTACACTTAAAAGGTCAATGGCCTTGCAGGTTGACCTCAATTATTATGATTATAGTGCAACCAACTGGAACATTTATATGAATTTTTTAGACAATAAAATCACGTTATATTCCGATATATACAATACCAAGGCAGTAATTGATCAGGAAATCCAAAAATTTATAAATGTAGTTTTCGAAGCAAGGGATGTGTCTACACCTAAAATAACTCAACAAAATAATTACACATTACCAGAAAGTACTGTGAAATATATAAAACTAAGAAGAAGCTTTAATAGAAAAAGCCAACGATCTTCAAATATAGCCGAGCAAACTTTTTATAATCAATGTACTAAGTTTCTAAGTAACATGATTGATAAAAGTATTAATTCGGAGCGCAATAAGAAATGGTCTCAATTATTATCCAATTTAAAACCAGGTGATAAATCGTTTTGGAAAATAAGCAGGAACTTGCGAGGAAAAGGAAAAAATCAAATCGCTCACTTCAAAGTTGGAAATACAAAAATAACATCTGATAAGGACAAGGCTGAAGTCCTGGCAAATACATTTGTCCAAGCAAATAACCTCACTTCGAACTATAACCACTCGGCAGATACACTAATAAATACAACAGTAAATAATTTTAAGACGGAAAATCCCAGTTCTGAATCTGCAATTTATACATCTCTTGAAGAAGTAATGAATATTGTCTCATCAATAAAACCCTCAAAATCCCCCGGTTTTGACAATGTTCCCAACCTGCTTTTAAAGAAACTACCAATTAAAGCTTTAAAATTACTGGTTATAATATTTAACAGCTGCATCAAACTCAACTATTTCCCAAACCATTTCAAAAATGCTAAGGTTATAGCTGTCAACAAACCTAATAAGCCAAAAACTAACCCAAACAGCTACAGACCTATCAGTCTATTAAGTAACTTTGGTAAAATATTTGAAAAAATTCTACATTCTCGTCTTAGTGAATTTGTAACGACCAATTCTGTTGTTGCTAAAGAACAATTTGGATTTAAAAAAGGACATAGCACTACTCACCAAATAAACAGAATTAAAAATCAAATAATCACCAATAAAAACAATAAACGTTCAACGGGTGTAATATTGTTAGATATTGAAAAAGCGTTTGACACCGTTTGGCATAATGGCCTCTTATTTAAACTTCTTGATGCAAATATACCAAAATATCTATGTAAACTTATTTCAGATTTCATTCACGACAGAAGCTTTAAAGTTGCAATTAATAATGAAACATCAACTCCAAAAACCATTACCTCAGGGTTACCTCAAGGATCAGTCTTGTCGCCATTGCTTTACTCGATATATACATCCGATTTTAAAGTCCCAAAATATATGAAAATTGCCTATTACGCAGATGACACTGCGTTAATTTCTTCAAACAAACTTACAAGTGCACTCCTGAAGAAAATGGAAAAGGGACTTGTAAATTGCAGTAAATATTTCCACAAATGGAAAATCAAAATTAATCCAAATAAGACCCAAGCAATAATTTTTCCATTCAACAAATCTCCCAAAAGACTGCCAAGACGTCACCTTCTTATTGGAAATAATACCATAAATGTACTTAACGATGTCAAATATCTCGGAGTTGTCTTGGACAAAAAGCTTACATTTAAACAACATATTATGGCTACGTGCCAAAAAGCTATAAAATCATTTAAAGCATTATGGCCACTACTAAATAGAAGGTCATTTCTAAACCACCAAAACAAAAATCTACTCTTCAAAAGTGTTATAAGGCCGATATTAACATACGCGTGTCCTATTTGGAGTGACGCTGCCAACTGCCACCTAAAACGCTTACAAATTATACAAAACAAATGTCTTAAAATGATATATAAAAAGCACTGGAGGTATCCTACAAATCTTCTTCATGAAGAAACCGGTTATGAAAAAATTATCGATTACATATCAAGGATTAATAACAATTACTTTGCCAAAATTGAAAATTCCTCTTACCCACTGCTAAGAGAATGTATAGAAATAACGTAAAATTAAAAAAGAAATCACCAAATTGAAAATTATATGCTTATAGAGGTCTATTATTACTAATAAACCTCCTATAAGCATATAAACATTTTCAGATAGTATTTGAATATATTAAATCATATAAAGGTTTTTTCCTCCCATTTTCCTTTAAAAATCATTAAAAAATAAAATAAAAACTATTTAATATCTTTAGATCCTATGTATTATTTGTTGCAATATCTATATGTAAAGATAAGATCTCATATGTAAATATCAAATTTGTTAAAATATGTAAATAAAGGAAGAATATATAATTGAAATTGAATTGAATTTTTTGGAGCTAAACTAAAAGCTATTTTTTGTCGAGAAGAAACAGAAGTTATTTTATGCTTTTTTTATTTATTTATTTTTTTTTTTTTGGGATGTGTAAACATCTTTTTTTTTATTAATCAACACTCAGGGGATGCCCCCTACAGATGCAGTGCATTGTGATGGTCTCAGGAAAATAGGTTATAGGAAGGAGGAAAGAGGGAGTAGTGTGTTCATTTTTTTTTCAGCGACAGATCAAAGCCTCTGGTGGGAATCGAACCCACGACCCCCACATGATGGGCGAGCACGCTACCTACTCACCTACCGGGGCGCTTAATGTTTTAATAGCTGACACGCGCAGGGGGTAAATTTCTATTTCACAATACAATCACAAAAACAAAGTAACATGTGAGCTCACAAGTTACGCTGTGAGCCGTAAGACAAATCGGTGTGACTTATGTTTGTATTGACGAAAAAATTATAAAATTGTTTCAGCTAATTCAACAACCCTTTGCTGTAAAACGACAAAAATTTCACAATATAAATACATATATAACATAATTCTACAACCCCACAAGTATAACCAGAGTCCCTGCAGTTGTTTGCTATAAGTAATACATAGATGACGCCTTCTGTTTGATTTTAAAAAAGTGACATAAAAAAATTATTAATTACTAAATGTTTACACATTTCCCCTGTGATCGGACTCACATGATTTTATTTTTTTTTTTGAACAGAAATAAAATATATTGCATTAAATTTGAGTGTTATTTCGACACTTTTGTTGTAATATTAAGATAAAAATAGTTAAGCTTGAGGCTTATGACATATCAGATTGTCATTCTGTTTGTTACGCATTTCTTCTTAGTATCAACCTTATAAAAAATAAACCAACGTATTAAAAAAGAACTTTCAATATAGAAAGCCCAAGCTTCTGAGCATTTTTTTTGATACGAAATGCCCGTAAGTTTGTGAAGAAATATTGTGAAAGCTAAACCCTCTGAGGTAGGTAATATTTACCTAAATATAAACCACCTGATATATTTTTTCGAACGGAAAACCATATAATTGAAGTTGTCGAAAAATCTTCGAAGAAGTTTATCTTTAGAAGTTTATCAGATAGTGAATATTTCTCCTTAAAAGAAAAATTCTGACTTCGAAAAATTTTACCTAAGGACAACATTCAGAATATGAATTATTTTTTTCCAGTAAATATTTTTTTTAATAGAAAACCTCTCAGAAGCACTTTGCAGAATCTGAGAAATTTGTCATATAAATAGATACAATTTAAGGTTCTAAAATGGAAAACCTTCTGAATCTAAAAATTTTTTCTATAAACCATCCTTTTAATTTTATTAAAAATAATAACGATTTTTTCAGAGTTTGTTTGGTTTGTATATCCGTCCGATTTAACCCACCATTTGTTTTAAAAAACTCAATGTGGCAACCCTTGTTTATTTCTTCTTTAGTTTCCATATCCTCTTGTTTTAATAAAGTCGCAAAGTTAATGGTGATCATGTTTTTTAATTAAAAAAGTGTTGTGTCCTTTATATTTTAATATTAATATTTATCTAAAATCACCAAAACTTTTAACAAGTCAGAGTTATAATAATAAAGTATAAAATTATGGAAGTAAAATATTATGAATAAGCTAAAATCAGCCGGCTTACTTATGGTGGCAAAGTTTCTTGTTGTTGTGTAAAGTGCCATTTTTAAAAGCTGCGTTTTATTATTTGTCCACCATAGTCTGTTTATTACGCTTTTTTAATTTCGGTCGTGTTTTATTGTAAAAAAAGTGATTTGTTAATTAAAAAAGTTTCGATAATTTATTAATGAAAATGTTTTCAACAAAATGCGTACATTATAAGTATGTAAATAAATTCAATAAAAAAAAATAGTAAGAAAATGTAAATGTTAAAATTCGAGTGCTGTTTGTATATGTTGTTGTTATTGTATAACGGATATTAGTTTCGGTCTTGGTTACTACAAGTTCTTAAAAGAGAAGTGATGTTCATTAAAAAAAAATAGTGCTGCCAACCAAAGCAATTAGCTTTTATGGTATTTGAAAATTTAAATCCATCTTTAATGGCAAATTTAATTTAAAAATAAATATAAATGTTTATTAATTAATAATGGTGATAAAATGTCTAATGTTATACATACAAATTTTAACTGGCTATAGGATCAAATTTTATACAGACACTTTAATATAGGTAAGTGAGCATTTTTTTTAATGTTTTGTATTGTAAATTGAAAAATTAAATCGATTTACCTTTAGTTATTAAGATGCAGTCTGTTCAAAAACTGTTTTGACATAATACAAATTTGGTTGCTTTGATTTTTACGTTTAAAAATACAGTTCTGCTTTTTTTGTCTTAAAGCACAATATGCCAGATTTTGAATTAAATTCTCCAATGAACAGTTATAAAAAATAAAACAATATTTTCGAAATTGAATTAAACGACCATTTAACTTTTAATATTTATTAATTTAGTACTTGAAATTATATTATTTCCAAGGTTGTTTTACAATTAAGGAACCCAATCTCAGTCTCTTATGTGTTCTCTTGTAAGAAGAGTGCTGCCAAGTTTATTATTGTGCATGCGATGACAGCAGCTGTTTGCAAAAGAAAATGTAAACATAAACACGTGTAGAAACAGAAATTTGTGTTTTCAAAGAAAAATTGTGATTTCTTCAAGAATATTTTAAAAAAGCAATTTGTAAAAGTATAGAGTTACTTATAACTTCTAAACAATGTCAAATTTACATCAATTTAGTGATGCTGATGAGGATGAACTTGAAGTGGGTTTTGATTAATTATTAAAAGATTTTCAATAATTCAATTACATATTTTCAAAATCTAGGAAAATTTGGTAACAGATTTTAAAAAATTAACAGCCAAACATGTTATGTTTAAAGATTTGGATTGCATAGATGTGGCCGAAGAAGATGATTTGAAACAAAAAATTTTGCCGCAAGATTCTTTAGAGGATGTTATAGAAGTTGCTGATAATGATTATTATAATGATAGCGATTATGATGACAACTACGCTGATGTTTATGATTATGAAGAAAATTATACGGGTTTTCAAAAACATAATCATAATCAAATATCTTTAAGTGGCGGAGGAGGTGGTGGTGGCGGACAATCATCACAACGTTTAAACAGCTATCAACCTAATGAAAAGCTATTTACACGTTATTCTGCCAAAGTCAACGTGGAAAAATATGATCCCACTACAAATATGTCCGCCCAGGCCGCAAATCGTTTGGTAAACTTTGGTTCCAAACAGGATAATAAAGTTAAAATTCGTGATAAACATGATCGAGCCACAGCAGAACAAGTTATGGACCCTAGGACTCGAATGATTCTCTTTAAACTTTTAAATCGTGGTTTGATTCAGGAAATCAATGGTTGCATATCTACCGGCAAAGAAGCTAATGTGTATCATGCCGTGGCCAAAGATTCAAAGGATGAATTTGCCATTAAAATTTATAAGACTTCCATATTGGTGTTTAAAGATCGTGATAAGTATGTCAGTGGTGAATTTCGGTTTCGTCATGGCTATTGTAAATCGAATCCCCGGAAAATGGTACGCACTTGGGCGGAAAAAGAAATGCGCAATTATTTGAGAATGTTTAATGCTGGAGTTCCGGTACCCGAACCCATTTTACTGAGATCTCATGTCTTGGTAATGCGTTTTTGTGGCAAAAATGGTTTTCCTTCGCCTAAACTCAAAGACGTCGAGCTGAATACCTCAAAAGCCAGAGAACTCTATCGTGACTGTGTGGTGTTAATGTGGAAAATTTACAATAAATGTCGTTTGGTGCATGCTGATCTCTCGGAATTCAATATTTTAGTAGAAGATGGCCAATTAATAATTATAGATGTCTCTCAGTCGGTGGAACATGATCATCCTCATGCTTTTGATTTCTTACGTAAAGATTGTACAAATATATCGGAATTTTTCCGTAAAAAATCCGTGGCCACTATGACCGTTAAAGAACTTTTTGATTTTATAACCGATCAAACCATTACCGAAGAAAATATGGAAACATGTTTAGAAAAAATATCCGAGTGTATTAAAGATCGTGATTTTGAGGATATAACAGCTCAGGAAAGAATAGATGAGGCAGTTTGGAAAAACACTTTCATACCCAAAAGGTTGGACGAAGTGCGCTACTTTGAAAGAGATGTAGACAAGGCGAAAAAGGGTGAAAAGGCAAATTTGATATATGGCAAAATTACCGGCCTCAATGATAGCTTGCAAGTACAAAATAATCCCGAAATACTTTTGAAACAGGAAGAAGATAAAATGCAACAAAATGTTTTAATAAAATCAAAAGACGACAGTGATTCTTTCTCGGAAAATGATGAAGAATCATCAGATGATGACGATGAGGAGGACAGTAAATTTAAGAATACTTCTCGCCCTCGAGATGAGTCGCCAGAAAGTAAAAAAGCCCGCAAAAAGGCCTTTAAAGATGCTAAAGCTGAAAAGCGTAAGGTCAAAGTAAAGAAACATGTCAAAAAACGCAAAGAAAAACTTGGCAGTGCCAATAAAAAGTAATTTGATCAAATAAACTATATAAAAAAACGTAAATTTTTTAACTGTAACATACATATATTAAATTAATTTTTTAATAAAAAAATTAAGTGTAGCAAGAGATATATTTTACAATAAAGAATATTTTAATTCTTGAACGAAATATGGTATTTTGTTTTTACAAAACAAAGGGGATTCAAGCGTTCTCTTATAAATGTATTGGCAATTCTATCTTCAGCTCTCCAGCAAGTTATTAAAGGTCAAATAGGGCGCTGCTTGTCCCCTATTCTATTGTAGAGCAATAATATTGCTCTTTTTTTCACCCTGTGGGCTGGTAGAGGGCATATTTTTTTTAAACTTTAGGAGAGCAACTTTCTTGAAAATACCTTATGTAAGAATTGGTATCTTACTACGAATCTTAAAAAATCGAGCTAACATTTTTTAAAAAAGAAATGTAGAACAGTTTCCCTATAAAGTATAATTTTTTATGGAAAGCCCAAGCTTTTGAGCATTTTTTTGTCCATGAGTGGTATTTAGTTTGTGAAGAAATTTTGTTGTATCCAAACTTTCTAAGATAAGCAATATTTTCCTAAAGAAAACCGAACGGACACCCAAAAGATTCTAAATTATCGAAAAACTCTGAAGAATTTTAACTATATACAAGTACATATTAAGTAAAAAAAAATATCCTAAAACATTTATCCTTAGTCCCGGTTTACACATGAAATTTTTCTTTCTGTGTCTACACACTGAAATTTTTGTATTGAAATTCACTTCACTTTGAAAATTACGAAGCAAGATACAAAAGAGAATTTCAGAGTACATGAAAGTATATTACCCCCTGCCATTCTTCTCTCCCGTCTCACCTATAAACTCTAGACTTTCAGTAAGAAAACTAGAAAACTTTCATGTGTAAACCAGCACTTAAAAGAAATATTCAGACTTCGATGAATTTTACCTAATCAGAACATTCAGAATATGAAGCACTTTTGAGAATCTATAAAATTTGTCATATAAATAGATACAATTTTAGATTCTATAGAATTTTTATTATAGAAAATCCCTAACATTCTGTTTTTTAAATGGAAAAACCGCTGAATCTTTAAAAACATTTTCATAAACAATCCTTTTAACCCTTATCCTGTATTAACGGGTCAAAATTGCCCAAACCATTTTTGTTTCCTAATAATTTTGGAAATTCTTAACATTGATTCGTGAAATTTTCTGACAATTATTTTGTTGGCCTAAATTTGTTCTGTAAGGCCTCATTTAATTAAAGGCCCTTTTTGGTTAGGGCCTACAAGTAAAATTACGTATTCTGTATTTATGGGTCAATATTGCCCAATACAAATATAATACGAAGTTTTTTATTATATTTTGCTATAATAGCGAATTTGGCACGTTTATATCAAAATATTTGTGCTTTGTATTTCTTCAACAGAGAACAGTAGAGATGTAACGGGAATAAAATAATAGTATAAGTGAGAGAGAGAGACAGACCGCCACAGCATTTTCAACCATAAGAGTAAGAGTAACAACAATACGTGAGTAGCAATACGTGTGAATTGAGCGAGCTCTATGGAGCCACACAACCGAATGACTTTGTTTGTTGCTCAGAGTTCCAACAACACCTACATGTAACTGCACCATGAGTGTGTGCAAAAGAATTGTAACGGGAAAATATATGGAAACGAGTAAACTGAAGGGAATCAAGGTAGTTTCCACTATTCTATTTCATTTGCAAAAAAGTAATCAACGTGTGTGTTTTAGAAGTGAATATTCGCGGTATGTCTCGTTTGAATACTAAAGAAATAGAAGATCTGTTAGATCAATCTGATTATGATGCAACTCCAAGTGATTCTTCAAGCGAAGAGGAAGATTTTGTTATATCTGATACTGGTTCAACTTATGAATTGAATAGATCAGATGGAGAAAGTGCTTCTTGTCTAAATGGATCCAGCATTAGTAACGAAACTCCAGTGTCATCAAGTTTTCTCTCCAAGGATGGAAAATATGTTTGGTTTGAGAACCCAATGAAGCAGAATGAAATAGGAACACGTGCTGCCGAAAATGTTATGGATAGTGCTCCTGGTCCGACCCATTATGCAATCGCAAGAACAAGTGACATTGTATCGTCATTCGATTTGTCTATGCCAAGTGAACTACTAAAGATTATAATAGATATGACAAATTTAGAAGGTAATGCTTTTTTACATTCGCTGGCGCATTTCGGTTAATATTAGATGGTACTTCAACAAAAGCATATTTGGGGCTTCTCCTTTTAGCTGGTGTATTTCGATCTCATGGTGAGGCTTTATAAAGTTTGTGGGATGATAGAAAAGGCAGGCCAATATTCGAGGCAACCATGAGCCTTCGACGATTTCAGAATATATCCCGAGTTCTGCGATTTGATGAAAGGTCAGACATGAAAGACATGAAATACGAGCGCGTGACAAACTAGCCCCTATAAGAGACTTTTGAGACCGCTGGGAAAGAAATTTGAGAAAAATGTATAATCCAGGCGAATGTACGACCGTAGATGAACAGCTAGTTACATACCGTGGACGTTGCCCTTTCAAGCAATATATACCCTCTAAACCCGGAAAATATGGAATAAAAATCTGGGCTCTCTGTGACTCAAAAACAAATTATGCATGGTCGTTGCAAGTATACACAGGTTAAGCTCCAAACTGCAAGTCGGAAAAAGTTCGTCGGGTTGTTTTAGATTTAGTAAAGGATTTGAAAGGTCGAAATGTCACATGCGACAAATTTTTTACTTCCTACGAACTGTGAAATGAACTACTCAAACGAAAGCTTACTATGGTTGGCACAGTCCGAAAAAGCAAAACGTTCCTTCCGCCAAAAATATTGAACATGAAAGATAAACTAGAAAATTTTTCTCAATTCTTTTTCGATAAAGAAAACAAGACAACCATTGTCGCATTTGTGCCGAAGAAAAATTCTTTTTGTTATTTTACTAAGCACATTACACCACACTAATACAATTGATGGCGACAAGATGAAACCGGAAATTATACACTACTATAATGAGACGAAATCAGGAGTTGATACGCTTGATCAATTGGTCAGAAATTACACTTGCATATTCCCCACAGCAATTCAGCCAAAGTAATCGTTCGCAGTTTACAACCTGATGCTACAAGCGAACTGAAAAAGACAAACCTTAAGAGGGGCCGTTGCTATGTATGTCCCAATCGCTCAGACAGTAACAAATATTCAAATAAGTGTTCCAAGTGTGCAAATTTTGTATTTAAAAATCATTCTGATACCATAATTACTTGTAAAAACTGTCAAACTACTTAATAAAATTCAAATATACAAATAAATTTATATTGGGCAAAATTTACCTACAAATACAGTATGCGTCATTTTTTTTAAATACAGGATAAGGGTTAACTTTATTAAAAATAATAACGATTTTTTCAGAGTTTGTTTGGTTTGTATATCCGTCCGATTAAGCCCAGCTTTTTCTTTAAAAATCTTAATATGGCAACCCTTGTTTATTTCTTCTTTAGTTTCCATATCCTCCTGTTTTTATAAAGTCGCAAAGTTAATGGTGATCGTGTTTTTTTTAATTAAAAAAGTGCTGTGTCCTTAAATATATTTATTAATATCTATCTAAAATCACCAAAACTTTTAACATTTCAAAGTTATGTTAATAAAGTATAAAATTATCGAAGTAAAATGTTATGAATAATCTAAAATCAGCCGGCTTACTTATCGTGGCAAAGTTTCTTATTGTTGTGTAAAGTGACATTTTTAAAACGCTGCGCTTTGTTAGTTGTCCATTTTACTTTATCCGTTTAGTACGCTTTTTTAAGTTCGGTCGTGTTATATTGTAATTTCTTTAAAAGAAAGTGATTTGTTAATTAAAAATGTTTCGATAATTTATTAATGACAATGTTTTCAAACAAAACACATATGTTTTGTTCATATACATATGTAAATAAATCTAATTAAAGAAAAATAAAATACTAAGAAAATGTAAATGTTAAAATTCCAGTGGTGTTTGTTAAAGTTGTTGTTATTGTATAACGGTTATTATGTTTGTTCTTGTTTTTTGTAACTCTCTTATACATAGTTGTTGTTACTACAAGTTTGTAAAAGAGAAGTGATGTTTATTAATCAAAATAGTGTTGCCAACCAAAGCAATTAGCTTTTATGGCATTTGAAAATTTAAATCCATCTTTAATGGCAAATTTAATTGAAAAAACAATACAAATGTTATAAATAATGGCGATAAAATCTCTAATGTTATATATACAAATTTTAACTGGCTATGAGAACAAATTTTATACCGACACTCTTACATTTAGGTAAGTGAAAATTTTTTAAATCTTTTGTATTGTAAATATTTATTTTATTTATTTATATATATTTTATCTTATAATTACAAATTATAAAATAAAAATTATTATGAGCAATAGCAACGTGGGTCTTCAGCTCAATATACTTTATGTTATTTATGTAAAGTTATAATTACTGTTTTAAAGTGGGTTTTATATTCCATTACATAGGATATGAGTTTTGAAAAATACTCAATCGGGAGTAAGTGATTTCTGAGCAATCATAGAGAAAGTGGAAAGGTTTTGTTGGATATGAAATAACACAATTGCAAAAGGGTGTACTATTGGGATTGAATTTTGATTCGTGTGTTGCAATAGTGTGACCTAGACGGAGTCGTTCAAATTTAACATAATCTACTCTTTTAAAGCTCGTATGACTCTCATTCATAAAGTCGTAAATTGTTTTATGTTCTCCATTAATTCTCCTGTACCGTGATGAATTTGAGTTGAAAATATTGTCTCTAACGTCCTCTGAATACTTACATTTCACTAATAAATCCAGATCTTTATGATAAATAGTTTGCAGCATTTCTGGCGAAAAAATCTATAAAATCATTTCTCTTTATTCCACTGTGACCCATACTAGTTTTCAGTCTGAAAATTTTATAGTAAGGGCATTCTTAATGTAAGAAATGTAATACCCGTTGTTCGATATGTTCTGTATTCCGTTTACATGCGATACTGCCTAATGAATAGCTAGCTATAAGTTCTGCAGAAAATATAGAGCTGTGGGTAGGAAGGATGGAAACTTTAATTATACTGTTTTCCGTTGTGACGCTATATGTTGTCGAGTTATCGGTTTTCGATCCATCAGTAAATAAGAATTTTTTCTAGTCTCTAAATTCATCTTAAATCATAGCAAACATGAGTTTGTATTGAGATGAATTGGTATCGGTTTTAGACCTCTCATGCAGGGTAGTATTGATTGACGTTGATTGAAAAGACCAAGGAGGGATTGTTTCGGTTTAAAATTGTTATTTTGCAAAGGTATTTCAAGTTCATTAGAATTCTGAATAATCCTGTAAATGATCGATGGCACCTTATAGTGCGTTTACATCTAAGGAAAATCTAGTAGATTTTTGGCTGAAATCTATTTCAAAATCTATGCCGTTTACATCGAACTTTTTTGACATTTTGTGAGATTTTGTTTCCACAACAATAAACAGCTGATTAAAATAAAACATATCAACTAGAAATACCAAAAATAAACAAAATAATAGGAAAATGGAAATATGGAAAATTCTAAAAAGGAACAGATTTTATTATATTATGACAAGAATGAAAAAAGCACAAGCTGAAATAGAAATTTTTCGAGAAAAAACATCAGCATTTGTGAAATGTTTCGTTTGAACAACAAAAACAAATGCTTTTTTTGCACAATTCTTATATAGCAGATTGGAATGGGCACATAAAAGTATATAAAATTATAACTTTTCCATTACTAAATATTTTTTTATTATAGATTCGTCATTTTTATTAATAATTAATATTTTATTTCTTTTTTATTCAACTTGTTTGCTTTTGTTTTTGTTTTTGTTTTTAAATGTCAATTTTTCAGTCACTGCGTTGTAATTTTCTACTGCAATATTAAAAAAACACAGTAGTATCATTTGGTAGTGCTCAAGTTTGACAAGATTTTGGGAGATTTTGCCAAAATCTAGTAACGAGCTAGATTTTGTTTTGTATTGGAAATCTAGTAAAAATGAGCTGGATTTCGCTCGAAATCTGGTATATACTAGATTTTGCTTAGATGTAAACGCACTATTAGGTACTTTTTTTTTAGATCGTTTCACCTTTTTCGCTAACTGCAGGAGCAGTGTGTTTCTGGTGTATAAAAATATTCTAAAAAGTTTTGTGGTTGAAATTTCCCTCTGAGTATAAAGGGTTCTGATATTCGTTTCGAAATGCCGGGTTTACTATGGAGTCAATTTTTCTGAGTTGGGATCTAGGAGCATATCAAAAAATTTGATGACCATAACTTATCTTCGAGAGTGTAAGTATTTTTAATATCGAAATGAGAGCGTCGGAGTTAGAATTAAATCAAGAAATTAATATGTAGTCTATATGGTCATTCCACCTGTATTTTTTATTTATCAATATTCCCAGTATCCTTAATGAATCAACAACATTTTTTCTTTTGTCAGATCTGGTTATTAAATTAAATTAAAGTCATCTGCACAGGCTCTAAAATCAACTTTCATATGAATATATATGACTGAACATAGCTTGTTATAAGCTATTATGAAAAGATCGACAAATAACGGCGAACACTATGGGATACTGTTGTGTACGGGCAAAAGATTTAGAATAACTATTCTCTACTCGAAGAATTCTTTTTCTCTTATTCATGAAATTTATGACATATCTAATGATATTAAGTCCCATTCTCCACTCGATTAGCTGACTCAGAATTGAATGAATGCCTATTTTGTCAAAAGCTCGTTCGAAGTCCAGCCAAATTATAGTTGCATGTTTCCGTAACGAGAGGCAATTTGCAATCTGATAGTCTGCATAAAGTAGACTATCAGTTGTCGAGCTTCCCATTTTAAAATTGTCGGTTATTCAGTAGTTTGTTGGCAGCAACAAACCACCATAACTTATTAGCTACAATTTTATCCAAAACTTTGGATAAACAGGGATTTAGGGAAATAGGACATAAAGATTTCAGCATGGTCTTATCCGATCCGGATTGGTATGCCTACGGTATTTTTGAATTGCTGAGGGCTATAATGTATTGTAAATATAAAAATTAAATCGACTTACCTTTAGTTATTAAGATACAGTCTGTCCAGAAAGTGTTTTGACATAATACATATAAAGGGTCCGCCAAATAAATTTTTTTTTTTGAAAATGCTATAAAAAAAAACTACTAAATATTATCTCAAATTTCTTTTTTTATTTGAAAGTACAATCCCTCCGGTTAATAATGGAAAATAATTTCATTCAAATGGCTGCCTCGGCTGGCCATGTAGTAGCCTACACGATCGGTCCAATTTTTAAGCACATTATCGATTGTGTGCAGCTGTATTTCACCAATGGCTTCACGAATATTGTCCTTTAAAGCGTCAATTGTCTCTGGCTTGTTGGCGTAACACTTACCTTTGAGGGCACCCCACAAATAATAGTCCAACGGTATCAAATCGCAGTTCCGAGGTGGCCAATCGACATTAGCTCTGCGGCTGATAATGCGGTCTTCAAAAACAGGGCGCAAAACATCGAGTGCAGCTTCGGCTGTGTGGCACGTAGCGCCGTCCTGTTGAAACCAAATGTTGCCAATATCCTCCTCTTCAATTTTTGTGAACAAAAATTCGTTCAACATGGCCCGATAACGATCGCCATTGACTGTAACGGCCACTCCTTGCTCATTTTCGAAGAAAAATGGCCCAATTATGCCTCTGGACTAAAATCCGCACCAAACAGTGACTCGTTTTGGGTGTATCGGCTTTTCAATGTATGCGTGCGGGTTTTCTGTGCCCCAAATGCGACAATTTTGCTTGTTTACATACCCGCCAAGATCAAAATGAGCTTCATCTGAAAAGATGATTTTTTTTGGCAAAATCGGCATCTTCTGTAAGTCGATCGCAGGCCCACTTAACGAAGCGAAAACGCATTGAATGGTCAGTTGGCTTCAACTCCTGAACCAATTGGACTTTGTATGGTGTCATACCAAGGTCTTTATGCAAAATTCGTCTTAATGATGCATCCGAAATGTTCAATTCTCGAGAACGACGGCGAATTGATGTTGATGGCGCTTCACGCACACTTTCTGCCACAGCAGCAATATTCTTGGGTGTACGCACTGTTTTTGGCTTTTCACGCTTTGGTTTATCGATGAGGATGCCAGTTTCTTTCACTTTTTTCACAAGATAACGAACATACGGAGCTGACGGTGCTTCTCTTATTCCAAAATCCGTACGCAATTTTCGCACACATTCTGCAACATTACCACGATTTTCAAAGTAATGTCGCAATATTTCCCATATTCGTTCAGCGGAAGGATAAAACTAATTATCTGTCAAATCAGACATGAGCTAAGTGTTACCATTCACGAAATAAGCACTAGTTGAAAAAAAAACGTTAGATGGCGGACCCTTTATAAAATTTTGAGTCAAAAATCTTAAGAGGAATAGATCCTAGAGAAGGACGCAAAAAACAATATGTAAATTACACTTAAAGTGTGTGCAGATAAAACAACTTATGTCGACAAATGTAGTTTTCTTTGGAAAAGAAAACTACCAGTGCAACTACCCATTTAGACATAAGTTGATGTTGCTTGAAAAATTGATTTTTTTGTTCGTCAACAAAAAGTTAATGGGACTTAGGGTGAGAATATAACAAAGTATCAAGGATAATAGTGACATCAAATAACAGAAATAAACACACAAGTTTTTATAAGTGGTAAACTGTAAACTGAAAAATAATCGAAACTTATTTTGCATTTCATTAATAACAACGTATGTCGCTATGTGTCGTTTTCTGAGAAAATAATTTGTCAGCGATCAAACGTAGGTGGACATACGTCGTTAGTGCTGCAAATTAATTTAATATACATTTAAGTTACGTCGTTATTTAAAGAAAAAACTCAGAAATGGTCAATATTTAAAAAAAAAAAAAATTAAACACATGTAAAGAGCGTTAAAAATTAATATATTTGGCATCGTTAACTCAAAACTGACAAACATGGACATACGTGGTTATTCCAGAAAACCACAGATATATCTCATATGAAAATCTACTACCTACTACCTACTTCCATATTTGTTTCGAGCATCAGTATGTAAGTAGGTGTGAACTATGGTAGACATAGAATCCATACAAAATACCTTTGCTTCATATGTTTGGACAGCTTAGCAAACTGCTTGAACAAGTTGTCTTGTAGCACTGACTGAAATGTTTTTCTTACTTAGAAACTATTCCAAGTACCGCTTATACTGTGTTTTGCAAAATTATTTCTATTCTCAATACGTTGTCTGAAACAACCTCAGAGTAAATTTCATTCCTAAATAACGGAAACTAGGTACAATCTTTATCTCATTGTCATCAAAGGTCTATTTTTCTTCTCTTGCTCTTCTACCTCCATTTCTAAACACCATAATTTCTGGTTTTCTTAGGTTAACTTCCAAGTTCCATTTCTGACAATATTTTTCCAGGTTTTTTTTTTTTTTATCATTTTCTGCAACGTACTTACTTTGTCTGCCATGATAACAATATCATCTGTATATAGTAATAATCTGATGTTAATATCATCTATATAAAGACCATAACCCAATGATTCATGTAAGTCATTAATGTAGAGAGCAAATAGAAAAGGTGATATCCCTGCTTCACCCCGAATTTTGTTTCAAATTCTTCTGACATCTGCGTTCCAGTGCATACATCTGCCTTGAAACCTAAAACATATATTTTATAAGGTTGCCACTTTTTACTAAAGCAATTTTTTTCAAACTACTGCCGCCATCTATACGTCAGGTTGGTTTATTCTGGGACAGCTGGAACAACATACAATTAATGAAAAACAACATACAATTAATGAAAAAATTGTATGTTGTATCCAATTCCGTCGTCAGCAATGTTGGATCTAAAACCTTTTCTCTATTACATGGTATAGGGTACCCGGTACCGTATAGTCGGTCTAGATCGACTATAATTTTCTTATTTGTTTTATGTTATTAAAATTTTCAATGCATTAAAATTTTACAAAGTTTTTATTAAAAAAATACATCCATATATTAAAATTGACAAGGTTAGCTTTTTATAAACCAAAGCATATTTCGTTAAATATAACAAAAAGAAAATTGCCAGAAAAGTATTAAAAAACATAATATAAATTATAAAATCTTAAGGGTCTTAAGGATATTAAAGAAAATATTGACAAAAAATAAATCAAAATTGGAATGAAAGTAGATAAGCAGATAAGTCGGCATAAAAAAAACTTAAGCAACTATTAAGACTAACTTTATTAGAGAAATGTCTTATTTAAATAAAAATTATCACAGTTTTTTTTTTTAATAAAAAAAAAAATCATTTCGATTTAAGACTAAAATTTAGAAAAAAAACCTTCTTAAATTTAATTACGAGAATTGCAAAATAATGATATTTTATATTACATGAAATTCACAACCTGCTTTAAAAACACAATCTTGGAATGATGTCTCTCTCCCCTTGTCAAACTTATGTCTTACAACGTCTACGTAAACTTAAATACAATAAAGTTCGAAATAGCACCAATAATATAAATAAATACATAAATTGCTGTTGTAAAGTGGTTTTTTCAAAATTCAAAAATCTCAACAATACACGTGGATCACTGAAGTGACAATAGATTTCATTACATTCTAACACTTCGCGACCATACCCAAAGAGGGTTAAAACCAACGCCACCACACCATCGCGCAAAAAACTGATTTTCATAAAAAGATCCATGGCGTAGGGTATTTGGGGGGCAAAATCAAAGCCATAAATAGCCAAGCCAATAAAGGAGGCCAGTATCATGGGACCCACAACAGAGCCATTCTGAAAAGTAACCGCAAATTAATAAATTTCTACAAAAACAAATAAAAAAAAATATTTTAATCTATTTACCGTTATACTGAATGTGGCCCCTATTGATAGACCCAGACCTTCGGCCACAAATGAAGTCATTAGACCAACGCCAATGAACAGAGCAAAACGCCACCATTGTGCCGGGTATCCAGTCATCCAATATATGATCGTAAGATAAAGAACATTGAAAAATATCTATAAAAATAAATTTATGATTATTAACATCGAATTTGCTTTTCTAGGAGTTTTCGTTGCACTTCAATTTACCTGTAAGGGCAATCGACTTATACATAAAGCCATGTAGTAGGGTGTCAAAGTATACCAGTGATTAAAGGTTTCCTTTTTCACAATTTTTACTTCGCTCGGATCTAAAAGACAGGAAAGAAACTGTAGTAAAGGAAATGATAACTCAGAATGCGAGGCGTTTTTCTTTAGAAAAATCGTTAGAATCGGAGTATTTTATTTTATAGAAAACTCTTTAGGAATTAGGGCTTTTTAGCGTTTGAGTCATTTTTATACCCTATACCACTATGTGGTTTGGGTATAATGACTTTGTGCTGCTGTTTGTAACAACCAAAAATATTTGACCTAGACCCATCTTTAATTATACCGATCGAATCAGAATCACTTTCTGAGTTGATTTAACAATGTCCGTCCGTCCGTCCGTCCGTCCGTCCGTCCGTCCGTCCGTCCGTCCGTCTGTGTGTCCATGTAAAGCTTGTAATCAAACTGCAGGTCGCAAATATGAATATATTTTGATGAAATTTGGTATGTAAGCTTTTATCGGCCATGGGATGAACGCTATTGAAATTGGTGAGAATCGGTCCATGTTCAGACCTAGCCCCCATACAAATTACCCATATGAAATCGACATAAATTGCCATAAGATCCAAATTGTCATATAGATCTTACTCAAATTGGGTTTGTATGCGTTCATTACATCCACTAATGAGTAGTCCAAAAATGATCCCTTTGACCCTATATAGAGCTGCTTCCCGATCTTCACTTAAATCTATTAAAAACAAAAATATTGCACTGATTCTTCTCAAATTTTGTTTGTACATATTTTTACAAAATACAAGAGACTTTACCAAACATGATCAGGATCGGTCCATTTTTGGACCTAGTCCCTTTATAGATATAGCATCCGATATGAACTTTTTCATATCTGCAGCCAAAAAAATTAATAAAAATCCCACTCAAATTTGTTTTTGCTTATTTTCAATGTCCACTTAGTTGGGCCTAAGAGATAGGGTTTCTAAACGCATGGTATAGGGTATCGTATAGTCGGTCTAGACCGACTATAATTTTCTTACTTGTTGCTATTAAATTCTGATCCATTTTTCATTAAAAAAATCCATAGAATCCAAGAACTTTTTTCCTATAGAAAACCCCTCAGAAACGGAGGAAATTTTACATAAAGAGAAATACCTAGATTTTGAGGTACCTCTCCTTATAGAAAAACCCTTAGGAACAGAATTTGAGTGAGTTTCCTTAGAATATAAAGCATTTTTCCTATAGAAAAAACGTCAAGTCTGTAACGTTCTTCCTTATAGAAAAACGCTCACTATCTAAGGCATATTCCCTTATTGAAAAACCCTCAGATTCTTTGACATTTTTCAAAACGTAAAATTCGCTGAATATGTTGTTGCCCAGGCATAAATATACGATACAATTCTAGGCAGGAACGTAAGATAAAAATGTACTTATTGCCAAAAACGACCTTTTCTTAAAAAAACTATATTTTTCAAAAAAAAAGTAGATTTTCTTAAAAAAACGGAAAGTTTTCCACAAAAAGTACATTTTCTTAAAAATTACCTTTTCTTAAAAAGTACTATTTCTTAAAAAAGTACATTTAAAAAAAGTACATTTCCTTTTTTTAAAAAAGTACCTTTTTTTAAAACGAACCATTTCTTATAAAAAGTATCTTTCTCTAAAAAAATAACTTTTTCTAAAAAAAGTACATTTTCTTAAAACGTACCTTTTCATAAAAAGCACATTTTCTTAAAAACGTACCTTTTCTTAAAAAATAAATTTTCTTAAAAAGGACCATTTCTTAACAAATTACCTTTTCTTAAAAAAGGACCTTTTCTGAAAAAGGATAGTTTTTTAAAAAAGTACCTCTTCTGAAAAAGGACATTTTCTTAAATAAGTACCATTTCTTAAAAGAATAACTTTTCTTACAAAATAGCTTTTCTTAAAAAGGTACCGTTTCTTAAAACAGTAAAATTTGATAAAAAAGAAAATTTTGTTAAAAAAGTACCTTTTATTAAAAAAGAGTACTTTCCTAAAAAAATGCCTTTACTTACAAAAGTACCTTTTCTAAAAAAGCACCTTTTATTAAAAAAGACCTTTTCTAAAAAAAGTACCTATTCCTAAAATAGTACCTTTTCTGAAAGAAGTACCTTTCCCTAAAAAGTTCATTTTTAAATTTTTACCTTTCTTAAAAAATAACCCTTTTTAAAAAAACCTTTTAAGAAAAGTGCGTTTTTTAAGAAAAGTGCCCTTTTTTAAAAAGTATATTTCCTAAAAAAGTACATATTCATATTCTTAAAAAAGTAAATAAAAAAAAAATAAATTTTCTTAAAATAGGCACTATTTCGTAAAAGGTACATTTTCCTTAAAAAGTAAATTTTTTTATAAAAGTAACTTTTCTTAAAAAAGTACTTTTCATAAAATACTATCTTTTCCTAAAAATAATACATTTCTAAAAAAGTACATTTTCTTTAAAAGTAAATTTTCTTAAAAAATTAAATTTTCGTTAAAAACTACATTTACTTAAAAAAGTAATTTTCTTAAAAAAGTACATTTTAAAAAAGTACATTTCCTTTTCTTAAAAAAGTACCTTTTTTTTAAACGAACCATTTCTTATAAAAAGTATCTTTCTCTAAAAAAATAACTTTTTCTAAAAAAGTACATTTTCTTAAAACGTACTCTTTCATAAATAGCACATTTTCTTAAAAACGTACCTTTTCTTAAAAAATAAATTTTCTTAAAAAGGACCATTTCTTAACAAATTACCTTTTCTTAAAAAATTACCTTTTCTGTAAAAGGACCTTTTCTGAAAAAGGATAGTTTTTTAAAAAACACCTCTTCTGAAAAAGGACATTTTTTAAATAAGTACCATTTCTTAAAAGAATAACTTTTCTTACAAAATAGCTTTTCTTAAAAAGGTACCGTTTCTTAAAGCAGTAGAATTTGATAAAAAAAAGAAAATTTTGTTCAAAAAGTACCTTTTATTAAAAAAGAATACTTTCCTAAAATAGTGCCTTTACTTAAAAAAGTACCTTTTCTAAAAAAGCACCTTTTATGAAAAAAGACCTTTTCTAAAAAAGTACCTATTCCTAAAATAGTAGAAAGAAGTACCATTCCTTAAAAGTACCTTTTTAAATTTTTACCTTTTCTTAAAAAATAACCCTTTTTAAAAAGTACAATTTTTAAGAAAAGTGTGATTTTTAAAAAAAGTGCCCATTTTTAAAAAATACACTTTTTAAAAAGTATATTTTCTTAAAAAATAAATTTGATTTTCTTAAAAAAGTAAATTTAAAAAAAAATTAATTTTCTTAAATAAATTTTAAGTAAATTTTTTTATAAAAGTAAATTTTCTTAAAAAAGTACCATTCATAAAATACTATATTCTCCTAAAGAACTACTTTTTCTTAAAAATAACGTTTCGTAAAATAATACCTTTTCTAAAAAAGTACATTTTCTTTAAAAGTACCCTTTTTAAAAAAGTAGATTTTCTTAAAAAGTAAATTTTCTTAAAAAAGTAAATTTTCTTAAAATAGTGTTTGTTCCTAAAAAGTATATTTTCTTAAAAAAGTACCTTTCATAAAATACTATCTTTTCTTAAAAAGTATCTTTTTTAAAAAGAACCTTTCTTAAAATAATGTCTTTTCTTAAAAATGTAATTTTTTTTCAAAAGGTAAATTTTTAAAAAAGTACATTTTATTAAAAAAGTAAATTTTCTTAAAAAATTCCCTTTTCTTGAAAAAGTATATTTTCTTAAAAACAAAAATTTTCTTAAAAAATCACCTTTTCTTAAAAAAGTATATTTTCGTTAAAAACTACATTTACTTAAAAAAGTAGATATCATAAAAAAATTATTTTGTTAAAGAAGTAAATTTTGATAAAAGAAAGTACCATTTATTAAAAGAATATCTTTTCTTAAGAATGTACCTATACTTAAAAATGTACCGTTTCTTAAAAAAGTACCTGTTCTTAAAGAAGTGTCTTTTGTTAAAACAGTGTTTTTTCTGAAAAGTCACATTTTCTTTTCTTAAAATGCACCTTTTCCTAAAATAGTATTATATCCCTAAAAAAGTGCATTAAAGTACATTTTCTTAAAAAGTACATATTACTAAAAAAAGTACATACTCTAAAGAAGCTATCATTACTTAAAAAAAAAAAAAATTATTAAAAAGTACATTTTTTAAAGTACATTTTATTTAAAAAGTAAATTTTCTTAAACAAATACCTTTTCTTAGAAAAGCACATTTTCTAAAAACGTAACATTTCCTAAAAAAAGTACCTAAAATAATAATTTTCATTACTTAGTACCTTTCCTTGAAAGAAGTAAATTTTCTTCAAAAAGTACCTTTTATAATGTAATACTTTTTCTTTATAACTACCTATAAAAAATTATTTTGTTGAAGTTAATTTTGACAAAAGAAAGTACTATTTATTAAAAGAATATCTTTTCTTAAGAAAGTACCTAAACTTAAAAATGTACCTTTTCTTAAAAAAGTACCTGTTCTTAAAGAAGTGCCTTGTTAAAAAGTGTCTTTTCTGAAAAGGCACATTTTCTTTTCTTAAAAAGCACCTTTTCCTAAAATAGTTTTATATTTCTAAAAAAGTACATTAAAGTACATTTTCTTAAAAAGTACATTTTATTAAAAAAAGTACATATTCTAAAGAAGCTATCATTACTTAAAAAAAAAATATTAAAATGTACATTTTTTAAAGTACATTTTATTTAAAAAGTAAAAAAAAAATTTTTTTAAAAGTACTTTTATTAAGTATTTTCATAATTTTTCAACATGCGACCTAGTCGCCATACGATAACTATTTAATTCCAAAATCAGTAAGCTGTTTAAAGGTGCTGTAAATCGTTTCTTTTCCAGCACTTTTATTTGTAAAATTGTTCTCAGTTCTTTGATTTTTGTGGAAGTTGCTGTATTTTGTTCACTTACATGTCAAAACTGGAATTGTAACCTGAGTATACGCAATCATCAGTACGGCACTTATACAGTATTTTAGATGACCAAACATATGGGACCCCTGGTTACCCAAATTCCAAAAAAGTAAACCTTAAATCAGATTAAAAGTACACAACATTTAAGCAAACTATAAACTTCTTCACAGAAATATTTTCAAAACCTACCAAAAAATAATCCCACCAAAGTGTGGTGTAAAAATTGTATAACTATGGGTATACGAGCACGTATTATACGCAAAAACATAAAACGTGTTAATACACAAAACTGTCTAAATCCAGAAACTTCTTCTTCGCGTTTACAAGTCAAACGTTTCGAGAAAACTTTCATGTGCTCAATTATAGCGGTAGTTCCATTATAAACGGAACTGTCCATGTTAGATGAAGCAAATATTTTCAACAAGCCATGAGCTTTATTTACTTCAGGGAAAAATGTCGAAACAGCTTGGCGAAATATCATTTCTTCGGGATCAGGCGTACATCTATTAAGACCATGCGTACCATTTTTCAAATATTCAAAAATGGGCGATGCACTGTACAGTAATTTGCCATTTTCAGTAAGATCGCTTAAGAAGGGAATGATATGGGGATCCTCAAAGTCACAAAGCTCGATTACTGAAAGAAATTAAAATAAATGAAATATCAATATGAGAATTGTTATAATTAATTTTCAATATATGTACTAAAAATTTTTCCTTATAACCGAAAAAGTTTCTCTATTCTCTTAGAACTTACTATAATCTGATGGACTGTAATGTGTGGGGCACTCTTTTTGTGCATGCCTCAGAAAAGGCACTAAAGCTTTTGGAGATCCTTGATAAACACACGTTCCTCTTGCCAAAACATAAACACTATCGAAATAATTAAACACTGAGGCCGATGGCTGATGTATGGTACACACGACAGTATGACCCTGTTTGGCCAAATTGCTTAACAATCGTATACAATGCAATGCTGTTACTTCGTCCAGACCACTGGTGGGCTCATCTAAAAACAAAATTTTTGGATTCGCTACTAATTCTAGGGCTACCGATAAACGTTTTCTCTCTCCACCGCTCAATTTATTAGCTCGAACGTTACGTCTATGATTGAGATTGAGATTCATTAAAATATCTTTAATTAATTGTTCCTTATTATTAGAACGATCTCGTTGTAATTTAAGATCACAGGCAAGATTCATAAGTTCTTCGACGGAAAGCAATGTCTGGTGATGATCCTCCTGGGTGATGTAGCAAGAGTTTTTGCGATCATTTTTTATATGACCCGTGACACCGGTAGTGCTAAAAGAAATACAAATTAGAAATTTGAATATATTTGCTATCAGAAATAAACCATAGAATCCCTCAGAATCTGAGGGATTTTCTATAGGAAAAATTCGTCAGAATCTGAAAGATTTTCTATACCAAAAATGTCTCAGCATTTTTTATTTTTTAACCAGAATGTCTTAGATTCTTAGAGTTTTTCTACTTTTCTAGAAAAGTTATTTTTTTAAGTCAACGTAATTTTTTAAGAAAATAAACTAAGGGTTCTGTTTTGAGAAAAGCTACTTTGTTAAGAAGAGGTAGTTTTTGGGAAATAGTTAGCACTTTTTAAGATATATTTTATTATTTTTTTATTGTCCGGTTTGAGATTATGTGTATATATATTCTTTAATAATAGAAGAGATTACTCTTTTGTAATGTACGGGAAATATATATTCACCCCTGTTCTTGAAACCACTATCACAAAAAAAAAACTCGTAAATGAAAAAATTCTTAAATCTACGAGTTTTTTGCTGTTCTCTAGTTTCAATAAGAATATTTTTTCTCGTTTTAATTCACATAGAAAGGGTTTTGTGAAATCAAAACAAATGCCCTATTTTCTACTAAGCAGGTCTTAAGAGATAAAAAAACTAATTGATATTTAAACTCTAACATGGTTTTTATTGAACCTTGTCATTATTTTAAAAAATTAGACTTTAATTTTTATGAAAAAAAAAACGATTTTAAAAAACGTCTACATTTTGCGCTGATTAAAAAAAAAAAACTCGTAATAAGTGGTCGATGTTAATAAAACACACTTTTTGCGATGATGTTGTTCTATAACTATAATAAAAACTTTTTATTTACATAATCTATTTTCCATTATAACTTTTTCAATTATAACATAGATTCTTTATGCACTAATTATTGCAAATAAAGGAATTAAAAAAAATTTTTTCATCAAATCACATATTTTTATTTTTTTGCAATGTTCGAAACAGTAGTGATGCCAGTCAAATCTAATTTATTTGAATATCGAAATTTTTTTTGATGATGCCTTCTTTTTAAAAATAGAAAAGTCATTTTTATTTGAATGAAATTGAAGAACAAAAACAATTAAATGAACAAATAAGTTGTTATTTTAAAAGAAAATATTTTTCTTTATACTTTTTCTTTAAACTTAAGAAAAAACATGCACAAAATACTTAAAAGTTTTTTGTGAAACTGAATAAAGAACCATATGGCACCTAGGTTTCTAGATAACATATGTTCTTAACTCAAACATGTGGTTCTCAACTCAAACATATGTTTCCATTAAATAAATAAAAAAGTAGTTTCAAGAAACCCAAAATTTCAATTTCATGTGATTTTAAATTCACTCTTATTCAAATAACAACGTTTCAAGAACAGGGCTGATTATTTTGAAGAGAAGTTGCTTTTTTACGAGAAACATACTTTGTAACGATAAATGTATTTTTGTAAAAAGGTACTTTTGCACTTTTCGAAGACACGTTGTCTTAACAAAAGGAACTTTTTTAAGAAGAGGTAATATTTTAAGACATTGTATTTTTTAAGAAAAGGTACTTTTTAGGAAAACGTACTTTTTTTTAGCAGTTTTTTAAGAAAAGGTACTTTTTTAAGGAAGGTATTTAAAAAAAATAAGTTTTTTAAGAGAATGTACTTTTAAAGAAATGGCGCTGTTTTAAGAAGAGATACTTTTTTAAGAAACAGTACCTTTTCTAAGAAAATTTATTATTTTGAGAAAATGTACTTTTTTAGGAAAAGCTATTTTTTTTTATAGAAAAGGTACTTTTTAAAGAAAATATTCTTTTTTAAGAAAATATAAATTTTAAAGGATAGGTCCTTTTTTATGAAAAGGTACTTTAAAAAAACACATATTTTTAAGAAAATATACTTTTTTATATAAGTACTTTTTTAAGAAAACATACCTCTTTAAAGAAATATTTTCTTTAAGAAAAGGTACTTTTTAAGAAAATTTACTTTTTTAAGAAAATGACTTTTTAAGAAAAGGTACTTTTGAATAAAATGTAATTTTTTAGAAAATGTACTTTTTAAGAAAAGGTACCTTTTAAAAAAGTAACTTCAAAGAAAAGATACACTTTAACAAGAGGTACTTTTTTAAGAAAAAAGTGATATTCTTATTAGTTTTTTAAGAATATTTATTTTTGAAGAAGTGACACCTTTTTAAGATAAGGAATAAGAAAAGGTATATTTTTAGGGAAGTGTACTTTTTTAAGAAAAGGTACTTTTTTAGGAAAAGGTACTTTTTAAGAAAATGCACTTATTAATAAATGGTACTTTTTTGAAAGAAAGCTACTTTTATTAAACGAAAATCTACTGTTTTTAGAAAATTCACGATTTTAACAATCGGCGCTTTTTTAATAAAAGTTACTTTCTTAAGAAAAAATACCTTTTAAAGAAATAGGAACTTTTGCAAAAAAGTACTTTTGCACTTTTTGACGACACGTAGTTCTAGGAAAGGATACCTGTTTAAGAAAAAATATTTTTTAAGAAAAGAAAATTTTTTAAGAAAAGGAACATTTAAAAAATTTACTTTTTTAAGAAGAGGTAATTTTTAAGTAAGTAAGAAAAAATACTTTTCTAAGTGAAGTTACTTTTGTAAGAAAAAGTACTTTTGTAAGATGAATTATTTATGAAGAAAATTTACTTCTATAGTAGTTTTTTAAGAAAATGTACTTTTTTAAGAAATGGAGTTTTTACGAAAAGGAACTTTTTTATTAAACGGGACTTTTCAAGAAAATTTACTTTTGAAGAAAAGGTACTTTTTTAAGAAAAGGTACTCTTATAAGAAAAGGTACGATTTTAAGAAAATCTATTTCTTTTAGAACAGGTAGTTTCTTATGAAAATTTATTTTTTTCGGAAACCGTACTTTTTTAAGAAAATTTATTTTTTTTACAAAAATGAACTTTTTTTAGAAAAGTTCCTTTTATTTTTTAAGAAAAGTAAATTTTTTAAGACAACATAATTCTTCAAGAAATGGTAGTTTATTTAGAAAAGGTACTTAAAAAAAATAACTATTTACGAAAATGTACTATTTTAAGTAAGAAAATTATAGTCGGTCTAGACCGACTATACGATACCCTATTCCATGCGTTTAGAGACCTTATCTCTTAGGTCCAACTAATTAGATATAGAATATAAGCATACACCAAATTTGAGTGGCATTGCTATTAATTTTTTTTCCTGCAGATATATTATATGGGGCTATATTTATGTATATGGGGCTAGGTCGATAAATGGACCGATCCTCGTAGAGTCACTTATTTTTTGCAAAAACATATACAAACCAAATTTGAGAAAAATCTGTGCAATATTTTTGGTTTTTGATAAATTTAAGTAAAGGTCGAGAATCTGCTCCATATTGGGGCTATGAATAAAAATTGTCCTATAAGGTTTATTTTTGACTACTGATAATTTGATAGTTTGAGTATTATGGCTATTTAAGTTGATGTCACAGGGGTCATTTGTATAGGGACTAGGTCGAGCATGCTCCGATTTTCACCAATTTCAATAAAAGGTTCTAGTTCAAATATTTGGTAGTTACAAACATCAGTACAAAGTCATTATACCCTGACCACATAGTATTGGTTATAATTCCGTTTTGAAGACCACATGGTATTGGGTATAATTACGTTTTTAAGAAAAGGTACTTTTTTAAACTCTTTCTTTTAACTCATACTCTCTGTCTGTCTGTCTGTCGTGGTTCAACCCCATTTCCCCTTATCCAATTGATCTGAAACTTGGCTCATAGTATTGTTGTGACTACAGATTAATTTTGGGGTAGTCACGCACAGTCACGCATAGTCACACACAGTCACGGAGTGATCTCAATGCCATTTCCCCTCATCCAGTCGATTTGAAACTTGGTCTATACACTTGCTGTGAAAAAAATATTAACTATGACTTAGTCACGCACAGTCACGCATGGTCACGCACAGTTACGGAGAGATTTAAAACGGATTTTCCCTAATCCAATCAATCTGAAACTTGGTCGATATACTTGAAAGATTAACTTCGACATGGTAACGCATAGTCACGCACAGTCGTGGATAGATTAAACCTCACTTGCCCTCATCCGATCGATCTGAAACTTTGTCCATAGACTTGTTGTGGCCAAAGATTAATTTGAAAATAGTCACACATAGTCACGCAGTCACGGAGTAACTTAAACCACATATCCCCTCATCCAATCAATCTGAAACTTGGTCCATAAACTTGTGGTCACAAGCTTAATTTCACAAGCTTAATTTTAAAATAGTTACGCAAAGTCACGAACAGTCACGGAGAGATTCAAAACTCATATGCAAAAGTTGTTATGGGTTAGGTTATTAGAAAAGCTATTTCTTTTAGAAAATGTACTTTTTTTAAAGGGTACTTTTTAAAGAAAATATATTATTTTAAGAAAAGGTGTCTTTTCAAGAGAAAGTACTTCTTTAAGAAAAGGAACTTTTTTAAGGAAAGGTACTTTTTAAGTAAATGTACTTTTTTAAAATGCGGATCGCGATTTTTAAGAAAGGTACATATTTTAGAAAAGGTACTTTTTTGATGTTTTTTTTTAAGAAGACGTACTTTTTGAAGAAAATAACTTTTTTAGAAAAATTTTTTATTTTAAGAAAAGGTGATTTTTTTAAGAAAATCTACTTTTTAAAAAAGGATGTTTTTTTTTTCAGAAAATGTACTTTTTAAGGCTATTTACAATTTTAAGAAAAGGTACTCTTTGAAGAAAAGGTAATCTTTTAAAAAAAATTTACGTTTTAAATAATAGGGATTTTATAGAAAAGGTATTTTTTAAGAAAAGCTACTTATTTGAAAAAATGGTATTTTTTTTTAAGAAAACGGTGACCTTTACTGTAATAGTAATGGCTTTTAGTTGAAATCTGAGCGTTTTTCTTCAGAAAAAATTCGTTAGAATCTTTTCCTACAGAACAACTTTAAGAAGTTTTATTACTGGTTTGACTCTTGAGAAATTCCCAGAAACTGGTGTTTATATTTTTCATAATTAAAGAACACTTACCAATATCCTGATATTGCATTTAAAAGACTACTCTTTCCGGCACCAGATGGTCCCATAATTGCCGATAATTGACCATTACGAAAACTTCCGCTTACACCTTTTAAAATTTTTCGTTTGCCAATTACTTTGACTGGAAATAAAAAAAATAATATAATTTTAATATAATTTTAATATAATATAAAATATAATAATTTTTTGGTATGTATTTAGAAGAAAATTCTAGCTTCTACTGTGTGTAGTAACAATTTAGTGAAAAGTACGTGAAAAATGAAATCTGTTGCGTATTTACAACAGGATTTTTTTTTATTAATATACAAATTTTAAAAATTAAAAAATAAACTAAATATCCAATTCATATTTTCAATCGAATAATACATTTAAAAAAAAATTGATTTATTTCTTTTTTAACTCTATCAATTTTTTTATTGACCTTATTATTGGTCTAACATTGTTTACTGGAATAAATTTTATTTTTTCTTGGAATTTTTTTTTAATTTTGAGCCGAAAATGTGAAGAGACAAATGTTCTTAGGCTCATGGGGCGGCGCTAAGTCCGAATCTATAATCTGATTTTCTCTGCTACGTCTGGATTTTTGTTATTGATATACAAATATTAAAACTGAAAAATTAATAAAATTAAATATGCAGTTTATTAAAAAAAATCACTTCATTTATTTTTGAAAAAAATTAAAAAATATTAAAAATAAAAGAAAATACCTTAAGTAAGAAAATAAAGTTTTTTTTTGTAAAAAGTATAAACTGCAATTTTTGTTTTTTTAAAAGAATCACCCCTGTTCTTGAAACCACTATCACAAAAAAAAACTCGTAAATGAAAAAATTCTTAAATCTACGAGTTTTTTGCTGTTCTCTAATGTCAATAAGAATATTTTTTCTCGTTTTAATTCACATAGAAAAGGCTTTGTGAAATCAAAACAAATGCCCTTTTTTTCTACTAAGCAGGTCTTAAGAGATATAAAAAACTAATTGATATTTAAACTCTAACATGTTTTTTATTGAACCTTGTCATTATTTTAAAAAATTAGACATTAATTTTATGAAAAAAAAACGATTTTAAAAAACGTCTACATTTTGCGCTGATTTAAAAAAAAAACTCGTAATAAGTGGTCGATGTTAATAAAACACACTTTTTGCGATGATGTTGTTCTATAACTATAATAAAAACTTTTTATTTACATAATCTATTTTCCATTATAACTTTTTCAATTATAACATAGATTCTTTATGCACTAATTATTGCAAATAAAGGAATTAAAAAAAATTTTTTCATCAAATCACATATTTTTATTTTTTTGCATATGTTCGAAACAGTAGTGATGCCAGTCAAATCCAATTTATTTGAATGTCGAAATTTTTTTTGGTGATGCCTAACTTTTTAAAAGTAGAAAAGTCATTTTTAACTGAATGAAATTGAAGAACAAAAACAATTAAATGAACAAATAAGTTGTTATTTTAAAAGAAAATATTTTTCTTTATAATTTTGCTATAAACTTAAGAAAAAACATGCACAAAATACTTAAAAGTTTTTTGTGAAACTGAATAAAGAACCATATAGCACCTCGGTTTCTAGATAACATATGTTCTTAAACTCAGACATATGTTTCCATTAAATAAATAAAAAAAAGTGGTTTCAAGAAACCCAAAATTTCAATTTCATGTGATTTTAAATTCACTCTTATTCAAATAACAACGTTTCAAGAACAGGGCTGAATATGTTTTATTTTTTTTTAAATATTTTTTTCTACAAATAGTTTTAATTTTTGTGGCAGAGTCTAAATTCATTTTCCTCTGCTACGCCAGGCTTATTTTTAAAGACATACAAATTTTAAAACTGAAAAATTTTAAAAATTTTATAAAAGAAAAAAAATCAATTTATTTATTTTTTAGCTTAGAATAACTAGAAAAAAATAAAATAATATAAGAAAAAAAATAAAAAAAAAATATTTTAGAATATTACAATATTATTTTAGAATATAATAAAAATCAACGACTGTGGGCAAACTTTAAACACTAACCATATTTTTGATAAATGCAACCCTCAAACGATTAAAATATAACATAAATAATATTAATAATCTCCTAAGAGCACATGAATTTGAAAATATAAAAAAATTTTAATTGAAATAAATATTTACAACTCTAAATCTAAAAAATAGTATGTATAAAATATAGATTATATATTCATATGTAAAATTAAATGGCCTATATAACCTTATTGTGTTGGGGCCTTTATATTACCCAATAAATAATAAAAATCAATCTATTTATTTTTCAACCTTAAAAAACTAGAAAAAATAAAATAAAATAATATTAAAAAATTAAAAAAAAAAAAAAATATTTTAGCTAGAAAATAAATAATGAATAAATAATAAAATCTATTATTTATTCATTATTTTTTTGCTTTTTTGTTGTAAAAAATATAAACTGAATTTTTTATTTATTTTTAATTTTTTTTTTCTACAAATAAAATGAATTTTTGAACCTAATTCTGTTTTCCGCTGCGACATCAGGATTTTTTTTTATTGATATACAAATTTTAAATCTAAAAAATTAAAACAAATTTTAAAATAATAAAAAAAAAAAAAAACATTGATTTATTTATTTATTCATAATGGAATATAAAAGCCACCTTGGACAATAAAACTATACTAGCAGATTCCAGCGCTCGAAATTCGAGTAGAATTTCTAGGCAGCTTTATTTTTCAACTTAGCCAATTCACAAACCAACCACTTTTATGGTTATTATTAATGTGAATGAAGATAACAAACTCATTATCACACACATTAACAAATTTAATAAAACACACATAGCATTGTTTTATTTTATGTATGTGTTAGTAACAAATTTAAATGCAATTTACTCAAATTAAAGGAAAAAATTTAAAAATCTCTAAATCTGCAAAACGGCTAAGAAGAAATACCTTTCAAATAATATACGTTTGGTCAAAATCGGGATAAAACGGTTAAACAAAACATCGGTCACAAAAATCACCTAGCCTATTAACATTATATATATTAAAATGCAGATATCCTGAATATAGAACTGAACTATAAATATCTAAGTATGCAAATTCAAAGTAAATAATATAACTTAAAACAAAATAGTATAAAAATATTCCATATTGGCTCCCCAGCCGTAACGAAAAAAGTCTTCAATTAAAGTAAAAAATAAATGATTAGTAGTAACGGCCTATAAAAATATTTTAAAGTTAAAAAATAAATAAATGATTTTTTAAAAAACACAAACTGCATTTTGTAATTGTTTAAAACAATATTTTTTTATTTTTTTAAATAAATGTTTTTTTTCTAGAAATAATTTTTATTTTTGTGAATCTCGTCGGACGCTAAATCTGAATCCGCAGTCTGCTTTGCTCTGGACCGTTACGATTTTTTTTATTGACATACAAATACAAATATTAAAACTGAAAAATAATAAAACTAAAAATTCAGTTTATTAACAAAAAAAAAAAGGAACTTATTAAAAAAAATAAATAAAAAATATTTCAAATAAATGTTTTTTTTTTTTTTTTTTAAATATAAACCACGTTTTTTATATATTTTTTTAAAATATTTTTTATTTTAATTTTATTATTTTCTATAAAAATAAAAAAATCTTATTTTCATTCTTTCTAACTCAATCATATTTTTTATTTTTTTTAATATTTTTCTAGAAATAATTTTAATTTTTGTGACTTTTTTCGACCTCTGAGTCTAAATGTGTTTTTTTTGCTACGTCAGGATTTTTTTATTGATATAAAAATATTAAAACTTAAAAATTAAGAAAACTAAAAATGCAGTTTATATTAAAAAAAAAAAATCAATTTAATTGATTTTTAACTTTAAAATATATAAAAACATATAAAAATAAAATAAAAAAATATAAAAATAAAATAAAAAATGTAAAAAAAACAAGTAAGAGTGTTAAATTCGGCTGGGTCGAATCTTTGATACCCTCCACCTTTTTCATTTTCATTTTTAATTTATCATTTTCTATTTTTCACTTTTCAATTTTCAATCTTTCGTTTTTCATTTTTAGTTTTTAATTTTTAATATCTCATTTTTCATTTTCCATTTTCTACTTTTCATTTTCCATTTTCCATTTTCGATTTTTCAATTTTCATTTTCCATTTTTCATTTTCCAATTTTAATTTTTCATTTTTCATTTTCCATTTTTAACTTTTCATTTTTCATTTTCCATTTTCCATTTTTCATTTTCCATTTTTAATTTTTATATTTTCATTTTCCATTTTTCATTTTCCATGTTCCACTTTCCATTTTTCATTTTTAATATTATTTTAGAATATAATAAAAATCAACGACTGTGGGCAAACTTTAAACACTAACCATATTTTTGATAAATGCAACCCTCAAACGATTAAAATATAACATAAATAATATTAATAATCTCCTAAGAGCACATGAATTTGAAAATATAAAAAAATTTTAATTGAAATAAATATTTACAACTCTAAATCTAAAAAATAGTATGTATAAAATATAGATTATATATTCATATGTAAAATTAAATGGCCTATATAACCTTATTGTGTTGGGGCCTTTATATTACCCAATAAATAATAAAAATCAATCTATTTATTTTTTAACCTTAAAAAACTAGAAAAAATAAAATAAAATAATATTAAAAAATTCAAAAAAAAAAAAAATATTTTAGCTAGAAAATAAATAATGAATAAATAATAAAATCTATTATTTATTCATTATTTTTTTGCTTTTTTGTTGTAAAAAATATAAACTGAATTTTTTATTTATTTTTAATTTTTTTTTTCTACAAATAAAATGAATTTTTGAACCTAATTCTGTTTTCCGCTGCGACATCAGGATTTTTTTTTATTGATATACAAATTTTAAATCTAAAAAATTAAAACAAATTTTAAAATAATAAAAAAAAAAAAAAACATTGATTTATTTATTTATTCATAATGGAATATAAAAGCCACCTTGGACAATAAAACTATACTAGCAGATTCCAGCGCTCGAAATTCGAGTAGAATTTCTAGGCAGCTTTATTTTTCAACTTAGCCAATTCACAAACCAACCACTTTTATGGTTATTATTAATGTGAATGAAGATAACAAACTCATTATCACACACATTAACAAATTTAATAAAACACACATAGCATTGTTTTATTTTATGTATGTGTTAGTAACAAATTTAAATGCAATTTACTCAAATTAAAGGAAAAAATTTAAAAATCTCTAAATCTGCAAAACGGCTAAGAAGAAATACCTTTCAAATAATATACGTTTGGTCAAAATCGGGATAAAACGGTTAAACAAAACATCGGTCACAAAAATCACCTAGCCTATTAACATTATATATATTAAAATGCAGATATCCTGAATATAGAACTGAACTATAAATATCTAAGTATGCAAATTCAAAGTAAATAATATAACTTAAAACAAAATAGTATAAAAATATTCCATATTGGCTCCCCAGCCGTAACGAAAAAAAGTCTTCAATTAAAGTAAAAAATAAATGATTAGTAGTAACGGCCTATAAAAATATTTTAAAGTTAAAAAATAAATAAATGATTTTTTAAAAAACACAAACTGCATTTTGTAATTGTTTAAAACAATATTTTTTTATTTTTTTAAATAAATGTTTTTTTTCTAGAAATAATTTTTATTTTTGTGAATCTCGTCGGACGCTAAATCTGAATCCGCAGTCTGCTTTGCTCTGGACCGTTACGATTTTTTTTATTGACATACAAATACAAATATTAAAACTGAAAAATAATAAAACTAAAAATTCAGTTTATTAACAAAAAAAAAAGGAACTTATTAAAAAAAATAAATAAAAAATATTTCAAATAAATGTTTTTTTTTTTTTTTTTTAAATATAAACCACGTTTTTTATATATTTTTTTAAAATATTTTTTATTTTAATTTTATTATTTTCTATAAAAATAAAAAAATCTTATTTTCATTCTTTCTAACTCAATCATATTTTTTATTTTTTTTAATATTTTTCTAGAAATAATTTTAATTTTTGTGACTTTTTTCGACCTCTGAGTCTAAATGTGTTTTTTTTGCTACGTCAGGATTTTTTTATTGATATAAAAATATTAAAACTTAAAAATTAAGAAAACTAAAAATGCAGTTTATATTAAAAAAAAAAAAAATCAATTTAATTGATTTTTAACTTTAAAATATATAAAAACATATAAAAATAAAATAAAAAAATATAAAAATAAAATAAAAAATGTAAAAAAAACAAGTAAGAGTGTTAAATTCGGCTGGGTCGAATCTTTGATACCCTCCACCTTTTTCATTTTCATTTTTAATTTATCATTTTCTATTTTTCACTTTTCAATTTTCAATCTTTCGTTTTTCATTTTTAGTTTTTAATTTTTAATATCTCATTTTTCATTTTCCATTTTCTACTTTTCATTTTCCATTTTCCATTTTCGATTTTTCAATTTTCATTTTCCATTTTTCATTTTCCAATTTTAATTTTTCATTTTTCATTTTCCATTTTTAACTTTTCATTTTTCATTTTCCATTTTCCATTTTTCATTTTCCATTTTTAATTTTTATATTTTCATTTTCCATTTTTCATTTTCCATGTTCCACTTTCCATTTTTCATTTTTAATTTTTCATTTTCCATATGCCATTTTTAATTTAAAATTTTTCATTTTCCATTTTCCATTTTTAATTTCTCATTTTCCATTTTTCACTTTCCATTTCCCATTTTTCATTTTTCATTTTTCATTTTTCATTTTCCATTTTCCATTTTTCATTTTCCATTTTTCAATTTTCATTTTTCATTTTTCATTTTTCATGTTTAATTTTCCATTTTCCACTTTTATTTTTTCGTTTTCCATTTTTCATTTTTCGTTTTCCATTTTCCATTTTTCATTTTTCATTTTCCATTTTTCACCTTTAATTTTTCATTTTCCATTTTTCATTTTTCATTTTTCATATTCCATATTCCATTTTCTATTTTCCATTTTTCATTTTTCATTTTCCATTTTCCATTTTTCATTTTTCATATTTCATTTTTCATTTTTCATTTTTCATTTTTCATTTTCATTTTTCATTTTTAATTTTCCATTTCCAATTTTTCATTTTTCATTTTCCATTTTCCATTTTTCAATTTTCATTTACATTTTACATTTTGCATTTTGCATTTTTCATTTTCCATTTTCCATTTTTAATTTTTCATTTTCATTTTCCACATTTCATTTTCCATTTTTATTTTTCATTTTTCATTTCCGATTTTCAATTTTTCATTTTCATATTTCATTTTTCATTTTTCATTTTCCATTTTTCATTTTCAGTTTTTCAATTTTCATTATCCACTTTTTATTTTTATTAATATATAATTTTTAATATTTAATTTTAATGATAAAAAAATATGTGGTAAAACTTGCTTAGGCCAATGTGACACGTGTAGTATTAATATACACACAACCGCAATGACTTAAACAATACGAAGAATTACAACATATCATAAGAAAAACAACAAACACAGTGAAAAATTTTATTTTTTCAAGAGTTTTTTCAAAGTTTCATTCATAGCTCGTGAACCCTTTGACCAATTTTGACGATAATAGCAACTCCTTTGGGATGTTAATAAACGATTTTATACAAAACGAACGGTCTAGCTTAGATATTGACGGCGTGATCGTGATTTCCACAGACAGACGGACAGACGGTAATCGGTAAATCAACTTTCCTTGTTATAAGGATCAAGAAAATATATTTTTTTGGGGTCTCAGGAATTTATTTCGATGCGTTACAAACGGAATGACAAACCTATATATACCCTCTGCCACTGAGGTGTGGAGGGTATAATAAAAAAATATTTTATACATAGATTAAAAAAAATAAATGAACTATTTTTTTTGTAAAAAATGTAAACTGCATTTAAAAAGATCAATTTATTTATTTTTTAGTTTAAAATATTTATTAAAAAAAAACAAAAAATGTTGAAAAAAATTGAAAAATATTTTATAGTTAAAAAATAAATTTTTATGTTTATACCCTATACCACAATGTGGTCAGGGTATAATGACTTTGTGCTTATGTTTGTAACTACTAAAAATATTTGGCCAAACCCACTCTCTGAATCGATTTAGCGATGTCCGTCCGTCCATCTGTCCGTCCGCCTATGTGTCCATGTAAACCTTGTAACCAAACTACAAGTCGCAAATATGAATATATTTTGATGAAATTTGGTACAAGAGATTCTATCGCCCATAGGATGAACGTCATTGAATTTGGTGAAGATCGGTGCTGCTCAGCCCTAGTCTTCATACAAACGACTACTATAAGATCGACTTAAATTGGCATAATATCCAAATTATCATGTAGATCTCGGTCAAATAGGGTTTGTTTATGTTTATTACATCCAGTAATCAGTAGTCCAAAAATGAACGCTATAAGACAATTCGTAGTCACAGCCCCCATATATAATCTGATTTTACTTAAAGTTATCAAAAAACAAAAATGTAGCACAGATTTTTCTCTAACTTGGTTTGTATAAGTTTTTTCAAAAACTAAGCAACCTTACCAAATATGGTCAGGATCGGTCCTTATTTTAATCTAGTCCCCATTTAAATATATCATCGGATATGAACTTTTTCATATCCGCTGGTTTATGCTTATTTTCTAGAATGACTAAAAATATATATTTTTCTAGAAATAATATAATTTTTGTATTTTATGTATTTTAAAAAAATTAATTTTTGATTGTTTTTCAACTTTAAAATATTTAAAAAAATATGTAAAAAAATAAAAAATAGTTAAAAAAATAAACTAATTTTTTTTGTAAAAAATATAAACTGCGCTTAAAAAAATCATTTTTTTTTTTAATTTAAAATATTTAGAAAAAAAAAGAAAAAACATTAAAAAAAATATAGTTAAAAAAGATATTGATTTTTTATATATAAACTTAATTTAAAATTTTTTTTTTATATATTTTTCTAGCAATAATTTCGATTTTTGCAACTTTTTCTCTCAATTTTTTTTTCTTAATTTAGGCGGTTTTCTGCTATTGAGATTAACCATAAAAAGATTTTTTTTTGAAAAAATCAATTTATTTATATATTTTAAAACTTAAGAAATATTAAAAATATTTTTTTCGGCGAAGGCTTTCACCGTTTGTATATTTCTAATCGACTCACAGTGGGTTGAAAAGCATGAAAAGTGAGGATTAATTCAGGGAAGACGTAATTTCAAAATATTGTTAATTTTTTTTAATGGATATTCATTAATGCATAAAAAAACACCATTTAAAAAAAAAGTGGAAAAAAAATTTGTTTTAACCCGTGAGGAGCTTTTTTGTGTTTTGGAAAAAATTATATTTTCTTACAATTTTCGCTGTAACTTTGGAATAAAAAGCGATAAATTAGTAAATGAAATTGCAAGTTAGAACTTAGTTAATGTGCTTTTAGAAAAAATAATTTTTTTTTTAAATAAAAAAGGAATAAATATTTAATATGTATTTATATTATAAAAATTGAATTTTAAAATCCGATTTTATTTTCCAAATTCCACAATTCCACAAATTTAACTCAAAAAATTCACATGATAAAATAATATTATGTTTTTATTGATAAATAATTATAAGCACAAAACAAACAACCATTTCAGAAAAATTAAAAAAAAAAATTAAAAAAAATTAACTCAATTAATATTGAATATATTGCTACATTTATAATTGAAAATTTTGTATGCATTTATTGTTATTGTTTATTTTTTATTTTATATTGTTCTTATTTAAGAGAAACTTAAATATATATATATATACAATTAAAATCAAGGATCCTCCGTATTATCATCACCTTCATAAATATAATCAGCATCTTCATAATTATCATCATCAATATCTTCATTAATCTCTTCTTCATCAGAAATCTTGGGCAAAATTAATAAATCTAGTGCCATCTGTGGTATATTATATATTTTTTTGGCGTAATTTTTGCTTTTAGTGGTAATTAAAGGATCCGAACTAAGAAGTAACCTATTGAATATATATTCATTTGACTTCTCCCGACTGCATTTACGAGAATGGTGTTCTCTGAAATTTTTAACATCTTTATTTCGAGCTTCTTGAGCTTCCTCAGATAGTTGACCTATTGGCAACAAGGCGTATCTTACTATTTCTGGCCCGTGAATAAGGAATTTATGTAAAGTTGGAGGCATATAATACCACGGATAGAGCTTAACAAAATGTCTGGCTGTATTCATCTTTTTAGACATCTTTTTAAATTGAAAACTTTATTTGCAATCTGTCTTAACACTTTTAGCTTCCTGCAATTTTTTTATATTGTTCTAAAACTTTTTACCCGAGAACATATTGTAATTTCAGAGCTTCGATTCTTCGCTCCACTATAATGTGCATGATCATTAAAATTATTTATTGTAATACTAGGTTACACATTTACAACAGCAACAATAACAATCACAGCTACGAAAATAAACACAAAACAAAAACTAAAAAAAGATTTGTTGTGTTTTCAAAAATTTTTTTTAATTTTATACTGGGGACTTTTAATAAAAACTTGAATATTACATTCGTTGGCAAGTATTGGCAAAATGTTTTTTTGGAATACACAAGTAGAAATTCAATATTTTACTACAATGTAAATAATTTTACCCGATCTCATCTAGAATTACGTTGAAACTCAATCTCTTTTTAAAAAATAACCTCTTTTTAGGATAATTTTCAAAAAATTATTAAAAATATTTCTAAAATATTTATCTAATTTTTTTTTTTAATAATACAGTCAAATACCTGAAGTTGATGCATCCATTTGAAAAAAGTTAGAATTTAAAAAAAAATGAAAAAAAATTAAACTAGAAATATCTCGTTTTTCCCTTTTTACCACTTCGAGCAAAATTAAAAAAATTGTTGAACTTTGAGAGAGTATAGCAAGAAAAGTAAACAACTTTGAACAATAATTTTGACAGTTAGTGATGACCCATTTTATATTCTATTACCCGGTATAAAAATTTATTACAAAATACTCATTTCAATTTTTGAATTAATCCTCACTTTTAACCCTATTCAACCCAATGTGCGACTCATAATTTGTCTTTTTTTTTTGCAAAATATTAATTTAAAAATCGAGTTTCGAGGATCGTGCAAATAGACATTGGGGCCTAACTCTGAATAATATGGCGGAGCAGGTAGCAATTAGTAGTAAGATTCGTGAAATTTACCATGATAAAAATGCACTTTCTTGGCCAAATAGGGTTTTGTTTTAAATCGTCGTGGAATTATTCCGATTTTTCCGGATAAACCCATATGATATGCCTATGGGCCGCTCGGCCCATTCAATATTATATATTTTTTTTTCAATATTTTCAAACTTATTAACCCGTCCACTGACACACATACAGACAGACGGACGGACGGATGCACGGAAAGTGACGATCAACATAAGGTCATTATACCACAGTCACTGAACACAGGTGTAGAGTATAAAAATATCGCACTTATAAAATATAACTAAAATTAACAATACACTATTCTTTATTCTTTACATTTACAAAAAAAAAATAATAAAAATTAAATGCTAATCATTCACAAAGTCGTAAAGGTGATTTATTGCTAAGTTGTCCACTTATTTTTTATCTCAGACTGAGCGGCGCTTGAATGATGATGAGTTAATATGTTTACAAACGATGTCGTCTACAATTAGATTGATATAAAACATTTATGATTAAACGGTTCCTATTAAACTACACTAAAAAAAGTTTTTAACTAAACAAATGTAATTGATTTATTAATAAAAATTGAGAAAACCTCAATTGAGGAAATATATTCTATTTCCTTAAAATTTGCTATAATTTGCACATGTAAGAAACATAAAGAGTTGCGAAATAAAATCAATGTAAATAAAAATAAAAATAAAAAAATAATAACAGAAACAGAATTATTTTGTAATATTAAAATGCACAAAACCATAAACAAATTACCTGTGTGTTATTGGCAATGCACAGACTAGAGATAAAATGTACAAGATCAGAAATGTTTATACCAAGTTTTGCAAAAAAAGAAAAAAAATTATCAAAAAAAAAAAAAAAAAGAAAACAAATCGTCTTACTGGCATTGAATTAACCTTCAAATGATCAAGACTATAGAGAAACAATTTAATATACAATGAAAAAATCGTAAAAATTAAGAAAGTTTTCGAAAAAGGAGTTTTACCCAGTCGCATAATCTTTAAACGAGGAATTTCGGTAGAATAATTACATGGGTAATTTAAAAATGGCAAATTAGGAATAACGAATAATTCGAATAAATGTATAAAGATTAATCGATTAAAACTATTTAGAAGTAAATAAAACTATATAAACTAGCAGATTTCAGCCCTAGAAATTCGAACGCAAATCCTAGGAAATTTTATTTTTTCATTAAATAAAGACCCTAAAAGTATGCTAATCAATTATAGCCAATTCACAAATCAACACTAAAAACAAACTCATTTTATTACAAACACATTAAAAAATTGAATAAACACACATTGCATTGTATAATTTTATGTATGTATTAGTAGCAACTTTAAATGCAATTTACTCAAAATAAAGGAAAAAATTTAAAAATATGTAAATCTGCAAAACGGCTAAAAAGAAATACCTTTCAAATAATATAATTTCGGTCAAAATCGGGATAAAACGGTAGAACAAAACACCAGTCACAAGAAATCGCCTAGCCTATTAATATTATAGATATCCATTAAAAATTCCTTATTTTCTTTTTAAGTCTCTTTTTTTTTTGGCTAATGCCAGAAACAATTTTGGGAATTTAAAAAGGACAAAGAATTCCGACCAAAAATGTTTGTATTTTTTTCCCCGGAAAATGAAGGAATTGTCTTACCTTGAGATACTACTTCTACAAATCTTATCGTTACATAAAAAATAGCAATTAAGAAAATTATGCCATATCTAGACCTACCAAATGATGCCCTATATCAGTGGTCTTCAACCTTTCGCGGTCTATGGAACCCTTCCAGCAGATAATATTTTTCGCGGAACCCTATTTTTTTAAACTTTTAGTGAAGGGAAATAGTGTTTGATTTAATTTCATTTATTAATTAAAAAACATTGTGTAACAAAAAATGCTGACTTAATGACTAGGTTGGGCCTGTTTTTCATTACAAATCTCATCGAAATTCGGGATAATTGTTGTAATTTGCAAGCGCATGTCATCTTCTGCATCCAATCTATTCCTGTATTTTGTTTTTGTGGCAATATATAATGAGAAAGATTTTTCACGCATATACGTTGTAACAAACGGCATTAGATGATTAATTGCTCGTTTCGAAAGTTCGGGGTATTGGTTATAAAGTTTAAGCCAAAAATTTAGAATGTCACCAGCAGTAAATATTGATTTCAATCCGAAGTCAGTTGAAATTTCAATATGCTCTTCTCTTTCTTTCATTTGTAATTGAAAGGTATCACTATATTCAATAAATGGATTTAGAATCCAATCAAAATTTTCTGACTGAGCAGGAAAATAATCCAAAAAAGTTTTTTTTTTGCAAATCTGATAAATGCTGCACCAAATATTTTTTAACAATTTCATTGAGCTCAGCATTGTTGATTTCAAGAATATCATGCAAATTATAAAAGCATTCTGTATTTCTTTTCAAAATGCAATCAGCCCAAAATTGCAATTTCTTTATAGTAGCATTTATCTTATATTTCACTTTAAAACTATTTGTATTTGGTCCTTGAAATGAAATGTTGACCTCATTAAAATATGAAAATATATCTGAAAGATAAGCCGTTTGTTGGAGCCATTTTAAATCATTAAGTTTTTCTGATAATTCGTGTGAATGTTCAATTAAAAACAGTCCGATTTCATCTCTTAATTCAAAAACTCTTATTAACACTTTACCACGAGACAACCAGCGGACTTCCGTGTGAAGCAATAATGTTTTGTGGAAACTTCCCATATCTTCACATAGCAAGGTGAATAACCTGGAATTTAACGGCGGCCTTGATTTTATAAAATTTACAATTTTCACACAATCATTAAGCACCGCTTTCAGTTCTGGTGGCATTTTTTTGACTGCAAGAGCGTATCGATGAAGACAGCAATGGTTATTCTTAACGTTGGGATTTTTTTGTTTAATACGTGCAACTAACCCTTTCAAGCTGCCAAGCATTGCCTTTGCCCCCTCTGTGCATACATGATGACATAAATCCAACGATAGATGGTGTTTTTCGACATACAAATCAATTAATTTAAAAATTTCTTCACCAGTTGTTCTACTAGGTAGAGCTTTACAAATAAGCATATCTTCTTGAGCAGTCATTTCTTCCGTAGAATATCGTATAAAAACCAATAAGATTGCTAATCCAGCAACATCTGTAGATTCATCCACCTGAAGGGAAAAACCATGGATACTATTTTTTACACGTTTTATTAATTCCATTTCACAGTATTTTGCCATATCCTGAATACGCCTTGAAACTGTACTATCTGAAAGTGGTACGTAGTCGACTATTTTATTGTGTTTTTCTCCTATCATACAAGTAATAATATCTTTGGCACATGGTTTCACTAATTTTTCAGCTATAGTGTAAGCTTCACCGTGTTGAGCAACTCGATAACTCACCAAATAAGATGCTTTCAGTGCATTTTAATTATCATCACATATAAATTTAGTAAATTGTTCTTTTTTCTGCTTGAGCTCAATACACTTTTGCTTGAAATAATCAATATTTTTATCTTTTAAATTCTGGTGATTGGTATCAAAATGACGTTTCAATTTTGCAGGATTCAAACTACTGTTATTCATCACTTTTTCACACTCAACGCATAATCCGTTTGGTTCTTGTTCATTACCAATCCAGGTAAAACCAAATTTTAAATATTTCTCATCGTATTTACGTCTTTTAAAACTCAATTTATCGGAATTGGATACTTTTTTTTTAGTATGGAGGTCTTTAAATGGTGTTTCTGTTTCACACAAAGCAGGCGTAGTTGTTTCACGACTAAAACTAGCTTCATTGGTTTTAGCAGGAAGCTTTCCGGTTTTTAGCCAAATATCCATTGTAACAATCGTATCGTATCCTAATTTAAAATTGACAAAATCTTAAAATTGTTAGAATATAGTAAAAAAGGGTTATAAATATTTATACCTTTTTCTTAATTAATTATAAGATGAAATAAAATGAAAGTTATTCAATTTATACACCCGTAGATACCAATATATTTATATATTTGCATATTATATTTGTACGTTATAAAAGTATTAGCTTATTCAAAAAAAATTTTTATATTTTTTACATATATAGATTTATATTAAACAACAGTTTATTTTTTAACTCTTTATTTATTAATAAAACTAAGTAATAGTAAAGCAAAATTTCTTGATTTTCTTTATTTAATAATATTAACAAAATAGGTACACACTTTTTGATAAACTGTCATAACAAAATTTTTAATGCCACACAGAAATTAACTCATACCAATCTTTTTATACAATGAATACATGTAGACTCAAATTTTAAATATGCATCGAAAATAGTTTTTTTTATAAAAAAGGGAATTACCCGCTTTTGTGATTTTGTCAATATATTATTTTATGAAAGTGCTTTTTTTCTCATTATTATAGCATTATACTCAGAGCCGACGCTACACGTGATTTATGTTTTTAAAACTTTTATTGACATTAAAATTTGCATTTTTTTTAAATTTTCTCGCGGAACCCCTAAAATTTTTCACGGAACCCAAAGGTTCCGCGGAACACAGGTTGAAGAACGATGCCCTTTATCATGCGTTTAGAGAAAGCGTCTTACGTTCAACTAATTGGATATAGAAAATAAGCATAAATTAAATTTAAGTGGCATTGTTACTATTTTTTTTGTCTGCAGATTTTAAAAAATCCATATCGGATGCTATATTTATATGGGGACTAGGTCGAAAAATGGACCGATCCTGAACATATTTGGTAGTTCCTTATTTTTTGCAAAAACATATGAAAACAAATTTAAGAAAAATATGTGTAATAGTTTCTTTTTTGATAAATTTAAGTGAAGATCGGGAAGCAAATTTATATGGTAGCTATGACTAAGAATGGTCCTATAGGGTTTATTTTTGGACTACTGATTAATGGGTGTAATAAACACATATTAACCAAATTTTACCGAGGTCTATATGATAATTGGATATGATGGCAATTTAAGTCGATCTCATAGGGGTCATTTGTATGGGGACTAGGCCTGAACGTGAATCAATTTTCACCAATTTCACCGATTGAAGCTTCATAAAATTGCAAACTGCACTTTGATTGCAAGGTTTACATGGATGCGCAGACAGACGGACGGACTACTAATATTTTTACTACTACTATTTTTACTAATTATTAACATAGTGGTATATGGTAAAATATAGCCGTATTGGGGAATAATTAATTTTTTACAATTGTGATCACAATTTTGACCAAAATTTTGGTATTGTTTTCCTAGAATATCCAAGAATTATCAATTGATTTCTTTGGACAATCTTATAATCTCCATATTACAAAATACTACTTTTGTGGAAAAAAACATAATATTCTGTGTTTTTCTTTAACCATTTATACAATAATTCTCCACCAAAAATAAGAAACAATACATAAAAAAATAATATTGTATTTTTAATAATTAATTTATGTCAGTTAAGCAATCCATTTGTAAAAATATTTGTTTTATTTAAATATTAGTTATAAAAGAAAAACTTAGGTAATTTAGCATATTTTGAAGGTGGCCAGAATTGAATGCAAAATCTCCAACCGAGTTCTAAAACAATATTATAACCTATTTTTTCAACATTAAGACACAAAAAATGCTAGATTGCAAATTATAATGGCTAGATTTTTTACAGTGATGTTTATAATTGACAAGATAATTAACAAAAAATTTTTGTATTTTCGGGCTTTTTTAATTGAAAGATATTATTTAAAAAAGAAATTATTATTATTGACCACAAATATAAATACATAAAATCACATTTTTGTTTGCTTGTTTATCGGCGTTGCATACACATTTTTGTTTGCTTGTTGTTTTTGTTTTTTTTTCGACATGTGACAACAAGCAAACAAAACTATGTATGCATCGCTGATACATATCTATGTGCATATATCTATTTCACTACATATTTTTAGTTATTTACATGAAATTTTATTTTAAGTTGTTTTAAAACCTTTTTGTGTGGGGAATACAGTGTTAATTGGTAATAAAAATTAAAATAAAATTAATTAAAGCAGCCGACTGCAGCCTCCAAGGTGTGGGGTGATATGTTTGTCATGTTAACTCTTATCAACTTAAAGGTTTTAATTGTAAAAAAGTCATGTTGAATGTTAATAAATTAATAAAATTATTAATAAATATTAATTGCAAAATATTCAACTTGGCAATGAGAATTGTTGGCCACCGTAGTATGTGATTTTTTTTATCGTAGCTAAACAAAAACTAGTGAGTGGTGAAGTAAGTACCTTTTCTACAAAATTACATATTCTTAAAAATTTACCTTTTCTTAAAAATGTATCCTTTTCATAAAGAAGTACCTTTTGATAAAAAAGTACCTTTTGATAAAAAGTACCCTTTTTAAAGTACCTTTTTTTAACAAAATAAATTTTCTTGAAAAAGTAAATTTTCTTAAAAAAGTTAATTTTTTTAAAAAAGTATATTTTTTTAAAGATGTACCTTTCTTAAAAAGCACATTTTCTTAAAAAATTATTTTCTTAAAAAGTATATTTCCTTAAGGAGTACCATTTCTTAAAAAGTACCTATTTTTAAAAAGTACCTTTTCTTAAAAAGTATCTTTTCTTAAAAAGTACCTTTTCTTAAAAAGTACATTTTCTTAAAAAATTCCTTTTCTTAAAAAATACCTTTCTTAACAAAATACAGTTTCATAAAAAAATACATTTTTATAAAAAGTTCCCCTTTTTAAAAAAGTACATTTTCTTAAAAAAGCAAATTTTTCTAAAAAAGTACCTTTTGTTAAAAAGTACCTTTTCTTAATAAGTAAATTTTCTCAAAAAGTGCCTTTTCTTAAAAAGTATTGTTCTTAAAAAAGTACAGATTCATTAAACGCAAAAAAAGGAGTTATTTTTCTTTTAAAAGTATATTTTCTTAAAACGAACCCTTTCTTAAAAACGTAAATTTTCTTTAAAAAAAGAAATTTTTTATTAAAAAAATGCCTTTACTTACCAACAAAACCCTTTAAAAAAGTACCTTTTCTAAAAAAGACCATTTTCCTTAAAACGTAGTTTTTCTTAAAAGGAAATTTTCTTTAAGAAGTTTCTTGAAAAAGTACATTTTCTTAAAAAAGCAAATTTTCTGAATAAAGTAAGTTTTCTTAAAAAAGTTCATTTTCTTAAAACATGCCTTTTCATAAAAAAGTACCTTTTGATAAAAAGTACCCCTTTTAAAGTACCTTTTTTTAAAAAAATAAATTTTCTTGAACAAGTAAATTTTCTTAAAAAAGTAAATTTTTTAAAAAAAAGTATATTTTTTAAAGTGTACATTCTCTTAAAAAGCACATTTTCTTAAAAAGTACTTTTCTTAAAAAGTATATTTCCTTAAGGAGTACCATTTCTTAAAAAGTACCTTTTATTAAAAAGTACCTTTTCTTAGAAAGTACCTTTTCTTAAAAAGTACCTTTTCTTAAAAAGTACCTTTTCTTAAAAAGTACCTTTTCTTAAAAAGTACCTTTTCTTAAAAAGTACCTTTTATTAAAAAGTTCCTTTTCTTAAAAAATACCTTCCTTAACAAAATACAGTTTCATAAAAAAATACATTTTTATAAAAAGTTCCCCTTTTTAAAAAAGTACATTTTCTTAAAAAAGCAAATTTTTCTAAAAAAAGTACCTTTTGTTAATAAGATAATTTTCTTAAAAATTAAATTTTCTCAAAAAAGTGCCTTTTCTTAAAAAGTACTGTTCTTAAAAAAGTTCAGATTCATTAAAACGTAATTAAAAAATAGAGCTATTTTTCTTTTTAAAGTATATTTTCTTAAAACGAACCCTTTCTTAAAAACGTAAATTTTCTTTAAAAAAATAAATTTTTTTATTAAAAAAAACCCTTTATAAAAGTACCTTTTCTCAATTTTCCTTAAAACGTAGTTTTTCTTAAAAGGAAATTTTCTTTAAGAAGTTTCTTAAAAAAGTACATTTTCTTAAAAAAGCAAATTTTCTGAATAAAGTAACTTTTCTTAAAAAAGTTAATTTTCTTAAAAAAGTATATTTTTTTTTAAGATATACCTTTCTTAAAAAGCACATTTTCTTAAAAAATTATTTTCTTAAAAAGAATATTTCCTTAAGGAGTACCATTTCTTAAAAAGTACGTTTTCTTAAAAGTACCTTTTCTTAAAAAGTGCCTTTTCTTAAAAAGTACCTTTTTCAAAAAGTACCGTTTCTTATGAAATACCTTTTCTTAAAAAATACCTTTCTTAAAAAAATACAGTTTCGGAAAAAAATAAATTTTTATAAAAAGTTCCCTTTTTTAATTAAGTACATTTTCTTAAAAAAGTAAATTTTTCTAAAAAAAGTACATTTTCCTAAAATGTACCTTTTCTTTAAAAGTAAATTTTCTTAAAAAGTACCTTTTCTCAAAAAAGTGCCTTTTCTTAAAAAGTAATTTTCTTAAATCATACAGTTTCAATAAAACGTAAAAAAAATTATCTTAAAAGCCAATTTTCTTTAAAACGTAGCTCTTCTTAAAAAAGTATCTTTTCTTAAAAAAGTACCTTTCTTAAAAAAGTACCTTTTCTTATTAAAAAAGTTCCTCTTCTTAAAAAAGTATCGGTTCTTATAAAAGTATTTTGCCTTAAAAAAGAACCTTGAAGAACCTTTATTAAAAAAGGCCAATTTTCTTTAAAAAGTAAATCTGTTAAACAGAGCTTTTCATTGAAATTAATACCTTATCTGAAGTAAGAACATTTGCATAGAAAAAATACCCTTTCATTAAAATAGTACCTCTTCTTAAAAAGTAAATTTTCTTAAAAAATTATCTTTTTTTAAAAAGTAACTTTAATTAAAAAAAGCGTTTTTTCTTTAAAAACTAAATTTTCTTAAAAAGCACCCTTTCTTTACAAAGTAAATTTTCTTAAAAAAGTGCTTTATCTTAAAAAGGTACCGTTTCTTAAAAAAGTACCCTTTCTTAAAAAAGTAAGTTTTTTTTTTAAATTACATTTTCTTAAAAAGTACATATTCTGAAAAAGTACTTTTCTTAAAAAAGTACCTTCTCTTAAAAAACTACATATTCTTTAAAAGTATCTTTTCTCAAAAAAAATTTATTTTCTTAAAAAAGTACCTTTTCTTAAAAAAGTACAGTTTCATAAATTTGTTAAAAAAGCAAATTTGCTAAAAAAGTAAATTTTCTTTAAAAAAATCCTTTTCTTAAAAGTACCTTTTCTTCAAGATGTAAATTTTCTTAAAAAAATATTTTTTATAATTTTTTAAAAAGGATATTTTTTAAAGATGTACCTTTTCTTAAAAAGAGTATTTTTCCTTTTTTAAAAACATATTTTTTCTTAAAAACATATTTTTTCATAATTTTCTTAAAGAGTATCTTTTTTAAAAATTTTTTTTGAGAAAAATACCTGTTTATTAAAAAAGTACCTCTTCTTAAAAAAGTACCGTTTCTTATAAAAATACCTTATCTTAAAAAGTATCGTTGTAAAAAGGAGTTTCCTTACGGGCTAATGATGGTCAAATTTGGTGTAAATAAAAATATCAATTTATTTCCATTTTTCACCCAACGCTTCGTCTGCTTTTTAATTAAAAAATTGTTTTGTTTAAAAAGTAACTTTAAAAAAAGCAAGGTTCTTAAAAAGACCATTTCTTTTTTAAAAATAACTTTAAGCTACACTCGAATCTGTGTGGTTTATGTGTGTTCGAAACAAAAAATACGTGATAGAAACATGTTCGTGTACATAACGAAATATTAAAACGAAACACAGTCATGATTGTATTCGGCACCGTACAAAATTTAGAAACACACATAATTGATATGAAAATAAAAATATGTGTTGGCTGCTTTAGAACAGAACATTGCGTGTTTGATGTGTGTATTTTCTGAACCTTGGTGAAATCACATTTGGTGTTTAAAATGTTAACTATAGTATACATCATCATGATCGAAAATGCAATAGAAGATTTTGGATTTTAACATTGAAAATATTTTTCTGTATAACATCTGATTCTGTTTTAAAACTGGTTTATGAAATTTGAAAATCATTCCTTCCCCTTTGAATTTGATCATTGTTGATGCATGTGTCCATTAAATGGTTAACAATCTTAACAACCAGCTAATTAAAGCAAAGAGTTCATTGACCTTAAAATGCAACACGCATATTTATTTTTTTGTGGTTGCAGTATTTTATTTAAGAGATTTTTCTTTTAACAACAAAAAAAAAAGCAATTGCAGGGGAAAATTGTTTATATGCTGTCACTCACTAACTGTAAAATTGCGTAAATGTGTAAATAAATTACCTGTAATGTTGAAGATTTCCTTAATTTAATTGTTTATCTTTAAGTATTTAATCTTAGGTCAGTTGTATGTTTATATTTATAATTGTGATAATATTTTATTAACTGTCTTTAAGATTTCAATCTTTCCTCGCACATATGTCTTTACATATGTAAATTACTATAAACATTTATTAACCTCTCTTAATGATTAATCACATATGTTGCTGTCAACAACTGCTACTTTGTTAATATGGAAATGTGATTTATTTATCCTAGTTAATTATTCAAAGCAGAAGCTCTGAAAACAAATATGTATGTATTTCTTGTATATATCTACACACAAAAAAGAAGTAAGAAAATAATAGTTGGTGTAGACCGACTAGCAAATACTTCATACTATGAGAAATCTTGCTGAGATCATAATTATATATACTCATACAATTTATATGTTGAGTTTGTTGTTCAAGGAAAATTTTTACAGTACAAATGAAAATTCTGTTGTATTTCGAAGAAATATTAAATTTAACTTTTTCAATAGTCATTCTAAACAAATTGCTATACGTGAATGGGAACATATCAAAATGTTGCTACAACAGATAATTATATACATTATCATAATTTTGCTTTTGTTATATTAAAAAATATGATAATATAAATCAAATGACAATCATTTTTTTTTATTGTTTTGTAGTTTAAATTTTGTCAGTAAATAAGAACGATTATCTAAATATAATTTTTTGTTGTTTAAAAATAAATTAAAAATACTTTAAAAAATGTAATAGTCCAGATTTTCAAAACATATTCATTTGTTTTAAATTACATTTTCAGTTAATTTACATTGGTCCAGATTTTCAAAACATTAATTTTCAGTGAATTTACATTGGTTTATATTAATTTTAAAATTACAATAAACTAATTTTCATTTTTATTAACATTATTCTTAACATTTTATTTTGGGAAATAAAAAAATTATTTCGATCGAAAAATTTCGATAACGAATGCGGTGATTTGGCCCCAGCTTTATATTAGGGCTATGGCTACTAATTAATAGGTGTAATAAACACACACAATCTATAAACATACATGATCTACATATATAATAATTTTTTTAACGTTTATTTAAATCAAATTCATAATCTTAAACTATAAATGAACAAATAGTAGGAATATAAATTGTTATACACAGTCCCATATTCGAGCTCTCTAGTATACTAAATATTAATTAACATTTAGTTTTTTGAAAATAAATAACACAATTTAAATATGTATATAATATATGTGTGAAATTTTTATATAGATTAATTAATGTGAGGGAAAAAATACCTTTTGTATTTAAAAAATATAAAAGCTATTGTCAAAGGATAAAAAAAAGAAGTGGAAACTATTCATTGAGCCACCAATATTTTTTAATATTTATGTTCGGTATCACATTTTTATCATCTAGGTATACGCTAGTATGAAATCTTTATTAGAATGAATTGCTTCAATATTGGCTCGCCTATAAAAGTGAAAAATTATAGGTATGCCAAGCTCGTTCTAGATGTAACCTTTTCTATCGAGATATACGAACGCTTCTGGTGGTATCCAACCATTTTGTAATGTATTAAAAATATATTCTTCACTTTCATAATATGGAGCCGTAATTAAATTATTAACTATGCATTCACAGCTGTTAATGATGTGATTTCTGATCAAATGAATAATAAAGAAATATCGATTCTACTTATCTTCGTTGTCTTGTACAGTATCTTATTTGATATATATTTCTTAAAATCACTATTAGGGTCTATATACAGTGATGTACACGCTCTTAGGCATTTCCTTTCAAATACTCTTATTTTCTCCATATAAGATGGTGCAATATTGAACCAAATTTCACAACCATATGTTAAGATAGGTCTTATTAAATATTTGTATAACATGACTTTAACCTCGTGTTTAATTTATCGTGAAAAAATTAGTTTTTTGTACATAAAAAATGCATTTCTTGCTTTTATTAGCTATAAATTAATATGGCTAATAAAGTACAAAATTTTATCTAGAAAAAAGTCAAGATAATTAACCACATCTTTGTTTGGAATATCAATATGCCTATTAGATATTATACCAAAATTTTTCCAATTTTTTAAATATTATAATTACATTTTCCTACTGGGGGACGAAATAATATACATAGTTTCGCATTTATTAATACTAGCAGATTACAGCGCTCGAAATTGGAGTGCAAATTCTAGGAAGTTTATTTTTTCATTTAATAAAGAGCCTAAATGTAAACTTCACAATTCAACTCATTTTAAATGAAGAAAACAAACTCAACGCATTAACAAATTTAATAAACACACACATAGTATGATTTTATGTATGTGTTAGTAGCAACTTTCAACGGTCATAACTCCAAAAAAATATTCCAGACGATGAAAATCTCTAAATCTGGGTAACAGCTAAAAAGAAATAGCTTTCAAATGATAAATTTTTTGTCAAAATAGGGATAAAACTATGAAACTTACATCGATCACAAGAAATCGCCTTGCCTATTAATATTATAGATTAATTTTCATTTTCCAATCAGCTGCATAGGTTCCTACTAAGTTAAAATGATATTGTAATTTATCGTTAATTTTTTCAATTTTGTTATCGGAATGATAAATAATAATGTCATCAGCGAAACCAATTATATTATCTATTTTATTAAGGAGGTTATAGATGAGCAAATTAAATAAGATTGGTGAGTTAGCAGTTCCTTATTGTAAGCCATTAACTATAATAACGTTTTTAGAACTTATTTGTTTATTGTTACTGACAAAAAAGGATTTGTTGTTTAACATATTATATATAAGTATTATTAAGTATTGCGGAAATTTATATTTCCAAGGGAATCCAGGAATCCAGATACTCAGCCCTGTTCTTGAAACGTTGTTATTTGAATAAGAATGAATTTGAAATAACATGAAATTGAAATTTTGGGTTTCTTGAAAACACAAATTTTATATTTTCAAAGTATTTTTCGAAATCATATTTTTTATTATTAAATGACATCAAACATATGGTTTAGCTTCAGAACCATATGTTATCTAGAAACCGAGGTGCCATATGGTTCTTGAGTCACTTTCACAAAAAAACCTTAAGTAATTTTTGCATGTTTTTCCTTAAGATTATAAAGAAAGTAAAACAAAAATATTTTCTTTTAAAATAACAAATTACTTGTTCATTTAATTGTTTTTATTCTTCAATTTCATTCAATTAAGAAGACTTCTCTTTTTGAAATAAGTTAGGCATCACCAAAGAAAATTCGAAATTCAAATAAATTGGATTTGACTGGCATCACTACTGTTTCGAACATAAACAAAGTTGTGGCAGTCATATGCAAAAAAAAAAAATAAAAATATGTGATTTGAGTGAAATATTATTTTAAATTCCTTTACTCGTAATAATTAGTACATAAAGAATCTATGTTGTAATTGAAAAAATTATAAAGGAAAACAGATTGTGCAAATAAAAAGTTTTTATTATAGTTATAGAACAACATCATCTCCAAAAGTGTGTTTTATTAACATTGACTACTGATTAAGAGTTTTTTTTTTTAAATCATCGCAAAATGTAGACGTTTTTAAAATCGTTTTTTTTTTCATAAAATTAATATCTAATTTTTTAAAATAATGACAAGGTTCAATAAAAAAAACATGTTAGAGTTTAAATATCAATTAGTTTTTTATCTCTTAAGACCTGCTTAGTAGAAAAAAGGCATTTGTTTTGATTTCACAAAGCCTTTTCTATGTGAATTAAAACGAGAAAAAATATTCTTATTGAAATAAGAGAACAGCAAAAAACTCGTAGATTTAAGAATTTTTTCATTTACGAGTTTATTTTTGTGATAGTGGTTTCAAGAACAGGGGTGACTATCGAATGCTTTTTCGAAATCTATGAGACACGCGCCCGTAGATTTAGTCATATTCCAATTATATATTTGAGATAAGTAAATGTATTGCATGGATTGTTGAATGTTTATATTTAAATCCGAATTGTTTGACATTTACTAAATTTTTATTTTCACAGAATTTTAATATATTTTTGTTAATGCATATTTCATAAACTTTACTTATGCTTGGTAATAAACTTATTGCACGAAGGTTCTTTGGGTTAGAAGTACCTTTATCTTTCTTTGGTAAAACCACAACTTTAGCATCTTTCCATGCACGAGGAAAGTATGAATAATTAAGCATATTGTTGAACAGAGTACAATATTAAAGAATTATAACCTCTGGAATGTTTCATAAAATAATATTGGGAATGTTATCCATACCAGACGACATTTTCTTTCTTAAATTATATAAAATTGATTCTTTTGTTATGAAATAATAATCCTCAAGAGTATCGTTTAGTTCGTTGGTCTTTTTATTTCCATTAAATATTGTTAAAGTTGATTGGGTTTTTTCATATTCAGACTTCGTTTCTAAAAATGTAGAGAAATAGTTATTAACATCGATATGTATTCTATTATCAGGATCAATATCTTTGAAAGAGTGAATCGATTCTAAAAAGGACCCTATTATATTAAGAATTTTATATTGGTCTCTTATAACGAAGTTATTGTTTTCACTCTCTATTTCTAATTCACCGGGATTAATTCCTGCATTTCTAAGCAAAGTTTCTTCTTGTTGTGGAATTTTTATCATGTTAATACACAACGGTTGTGATATTTTGAACTGTTTTTTGACTTCACTAAACATATTTGAGGCATCTTTCTGATTAATGCTTGCAAGTTTTTCCTTAAAATGTGTGTTAACTGAAAATTTAAATCAGCTGGGGTCAATAAATGTCCCAATCTATTGCTAATTTTGGTCTTAGGGCAATTTAGGTTGATCTCATAGAGGTCGTTTATATTAGGTTTACGTTTCAACAAGCACCAATTTCAATAGCGATCTTCCTATGGCCGCCAAAAATCTTATATACCAAAATTCGTCAAAATATTTTTACCTGTAGTTTGATTATAAGATTTACATCATGGACACATCAACTCGGAATCATTTTCTGAGTCGAATTAGCGACATCCGTCTGTGTGTCCATTTAAACTTTCTAATCAAACTACAGGTCGCAAATCTATAATATTTATAGGCAAAGCGATTTCTTGTGACCGATATAAAAATTTTAGTTACAAACCGATTTTGACAAAAATACTTCATTTGAGAAGTATTTCTTTTTAGCTGTCCACCATATTTACAGATTTGCACCGTCTGAAACATTATTTTTGGAGTAATGCTCATTTAAAGTTGCTACTAAGGGATACATAAAACACATACTGTGTGTGTGTTTATTATAAATATCAAAAGCCATGTATTGAATTGTGAATTGGTTAAAATTGATTAACATACCTTAGACTCTTATAAAATTAAAAATATTTGTAATAAAATTTAATAAATTTTATTTAAAAAGTGTTGAAATGTGAATTGGCTAAAATTGTTTAGCATACCTTTAGACTCTTATAAAATTATTTATTAACAAACCCATTTATATATCTTCTGTGTGTTCAACAAATATTTATAATAAAATTTAATACATTTTATTTAAAAAGTGTTGAATTGTGAATTGGCTAAAATTGATTAGCATACCTTTAGACTCTTATAAAATTATTTATTAACAAACCCATTTATATATCTTCTGCGAGTTCAAAAAATATTTATAATAAAATTGATTAGCATACCTTTAGACTCTTATAAAATTATTTATTAACAAACCCATTTATATATCTTCTGTGTGTTCAACAAATATTTATAATAAAATTTAATAAATTTTATTTAAAAAGTTTTGAATTGGGAATTGGCTAAAATTGATTAACATACCTTTAGACTCTTATAAAATTATTTATTAACAAACCCATTTATATATCTTCTGTGTTTTCAACAAATATTTGTAATAAAATTTAATAAATTTTATTTAAAAAGTGTTGAAATGTGAATTAGCTAAAATTGTTTAGCATACCTTTAGACTCTTATAAAATTATTTATTAACAAACCCATTTATATATCTTCTGTGTGTTCAACAAATATTTATAATAAAATTTAATAAATTTTATTTAAAAAGTTTTGAATTGGTAATTGGCTAAAATTGATTAGCATACCTTCAGACTCTTATAAAATTATTTATTAACAAACCCATTTATATATCTTCTGTGTGTTCAACAAATATTTATAATAAAATTTAATAAATTTTATTTAAAAAGTTTTGAATTGGGAATTGGCTAAAATTGAAAAGCATAACTTTAGACTCTTATAAAATTATTTATTAACAAACCCATTTATATATCTTCTGTGTGTTCAACAAATATTTCTAATAAAATTTAATAAATTTTATTTAAAAAGTTTTGAATTGGGAATTGGCTAAAATTGATTAGCATACCTTTAGACTCTTATAAAATTATTTATTAACAAACCCATTTATATATCTTCTGTGTGTTCAGCAAATATTTGTAATAAAATTTATTAAATTTTATTTAAAAAGTTTTGAATTGGGAATTGGCTAAAATTGATAAGCATACCTTTAGACTCTTATGAAATTATTTATTAACAAACCCATTTATATATCTTCTGTGTGTTCAACAAATACTTATAATAAAATTTAAAAAATTTTATTTAAAAAGTGTTGAATTGTGAATTGGCTAAAATTGATTAGCATACCTTTAGACTCTTATAAAATTATTTATTAACAAACCCATTTATATATCTTCTGTGTGTTCAACAAATATTTATAAAAAAATTTATAAATTTATTTTAAAAAGTTTTGAATTAGGAATTGGCTAAAATTGATTAGCATACCTTTAGACTCTTATAAAATTATTTATTAACAAACCCATTTATATATCTTCTGTGTGTTCAACAAATATTTATAATAAAATTTAATCAATTTTATTTAAAAAGTGTTGCATTGTGAATTGGCTAAAATTGATTAGCATACCTTTAGACTCTTATAAAATTATTTATTAACAAACCCATTTATATATCTTCTGTGTGTTCAACAAATATTTATAATAAAATTTAATAAATTTTATTTAAAAAGTTTTGAATTGGGAATTGGGTAAAATTGATTAGCATACCTTTAGACTCTTATAAAATTATTTATTAACAAACCCATTTATATATCTTCTGTGTGTTCAACAAATATTTATAATAAAATTTAATAAATTTTATTTAAAAAGTTTTGAATTGGGAATTGGGTAAAATTGATTAGCATACCTTTAGACTCTTATACAATTTTTTATTAACAAACCCATTTATATATCTTCTGTGTGTTCAACAAATATTTGTAATAAAATTTAATAAATTTTATTTAAAAAGTGTTGAATTGTGAATTGGCTAAAATTGATTAGCATACCTTTAGACTCTTATAAAATTATTTATTAACAAACCCATTTATATATCCTCTGTGTGTTCAACAAATATATATATTAAAATTTAATTAATTTTATTTAAAAAGTGTTGAATTGTGAATTGGCTAAAATTGATTAGCATACCTTTCGACTCTTATTAAATTATTTATTAACAAGCCCATTTATATATCTTCTGTGTGTTCAACAAATATTTATAATAAAATTTAATAAATTTTATTTAAAAAGTTTTGAATTGGGAATTGGGTAAAATTGATTAGCATACCTTTAGACTCTTATAAAATTATTTATTAACAAACCCATTTATATATCTTCTGTGTGTTCAACAAATATTTATAATAAAATTTAATAAATTTTATTTAAAAAGTTTTGAATTGGGAATTGGGTAAAATTGATTAGCATACCTTTAGACTCTTATACAATTTTTTATTAACAAACCCATTTATATATCTTCTGTGTGTTCAACAAATATTTGTAATAAAATTTAATAAATTTTATTTAAAAAGTGTTGAATTGTGAATTGGCTAAAATTGATTAGCATACCTTTAGACTCTTATAAAATTATTTATTAACAAACCCATTTATATATCCTCTGTGTGTTCAACAAATATATATATTAAAATTTAATTAATTTTATTTAAAAAGTGTTGAATTGTGAATTGGCTAAAATTGATTAGCATACCTTTCGACTCTTATTAAATTATTTATTAACAAGCCCATTTATATATCTTCTGTGTGTTCAACAAATATTTATAATAAAATTTAATAAATCTTATTTAAAAAGTGTTGAATTGTGAATTGGCTAAAATTGATTAGCATACCTTTAGACTCTTATTAAATTATTTTTAACAAACCCATTTATATATCTTCTGTGTGTTCAACAAATATTTATAATAAAATTTAATAAATTTTATTTAAAAAGTGTTGAATTGTGAATTGGCTAAAATTGATTAGCATACCTTTAGACTCTTATGAAATTATTTATTAACAAACCCATTTATATATCTTCTGTGTGTTCAACAAATATTTATAATAAAAGTTAATAAATTTTATTTAAAAAGTGTTGAATTGTGAATTGGCTAAAATTGATTAACATACCTTTACCTCTTATAAAATTATTTATTAAATGAAAAAATAAAATTTCCTCAAAATTTGCACTCGAAGTTCGATTGCTGGGCTCTGCTAGTAAGAATATATTTTGTTGAAATTTGCTATATAAATCGACCATAAGACGAACGCTATTGAAATTGGTTAAAATTGGTTCATGTTCAGACCTAGTCCCCATACAAATGACCCCTATGAGATCGATTTAAATTTCCAGAAGATCCAAATTATTATAGAAATCTTGGTCAAATTTGGGTTGTGAGTGTTTATTATGCCCAAAAACATAAAAAATTAAGAATGAAAGATGAAAAATGAAAAATAAAAAATGAAAAATGGAAAATGAAAAATAAAAAATAAAAAATTAAAAATGAAAAATAAAAAATGAAAAATGAAAAATGAAAATGAAAAATAAAAATGAAAATTAAAAATGAAAAATAAAAAATTAAAAATAAAAGATGAAAAATGAAAAATAAAAAATTAAAAATTAAAAATTAGAAATTAAAAATTAAAAATTAAAAATTAAAAATTAAAAATTAAAAATTAAAAATTAAAAATTAAAAATTAAAAATTAAAAATTAAAAATTAAAAATTAAAAATTAAAAATTAAAAATTAAAAATTAAAAATTAAAAATTAAAAATTAAAAATTAAAAATTAAAAATTAAAAATTAAAAATTAAAAATTAAAAATTAAAAATTAAAAATTAAAAATTAAAAATTAAAAATTAAAAATTAAAAATTAAAAATTAAAAATTAAAAATTAAAAATTAAAAATTAAAAATTAAAAATTAAAAATTAAAAATTAAAAATTAAAAATTAAAAATAAAAAATGAAAAATAAAAAATGAAAAATGAAAAATAAAAAATGAAAAATGAAAATGAAAAATGAAAAATAAAAAATGAAAAATTAAAAATGAAAAATAAAAAATGAAAAATAAAAGATGAAAAATGAAAAATAAAAAATTAAAAATTAAAAATTTAAAATAAAAAATGAAAAATAAAAAATGAAAAATAAAAAACTAAAAATAAGAAATGAAAAATAAAAAATGAAAAAATAAAAGTTAAAAACAAAAAATGAACGATGAAAAATGAAAAATAAAAAATTAAAAATGCAAAATAAAAAATGAAAAACGAAAAATGAAAAATAAAAACTGAAATATGAAAACAGAAAAATAAAAAATTTAAAATAAAAAATGAAAAATGAATAATAAAAAATGGAATACAAAAATGAAAAATGAAAAACGAAAAATTGAAAATGAAAATTAAAAAATAAAAAATCAAAAATAAAATATGAAAAATGAAAAAATAAAATATCAAAAACAAAATATGAAAAATGAAAAAAAAGAAACATAAAAAATTACAAATTAAAAATAAGAAATTAAAAATAAAAAAGAAAAACGAAAAATGAAAAATGAAAAATAAAAAATGAAAAATGAAAAATAAAAAATGAATTATAAAAAATGAAAAATGAGAAATTAAAAATTAAAAATAAAAAATTAAAAATTAAAAAAGAAAGATGAAAAATAAAAAATTAAAAAGAAAAATAAAAAATGAAAAATTAAATATAAAAAATTAAAAATTAAAAAAGAAAAAAAAAGAAAAATGAAAAATAAAAAATTAAAAAGAAAAATAAAAAATGAAAAATGAAAAATGAAAAATGAAAAACGAAAAATTAAAAATTTAATTAAAAGGTCAGGTCAAAGATGATGGCTTTAAATGCAGATGCAAGGCTTGTGACAAAATATTAAATTACAATTAATCAGATCTAATGCCGTTTTCTTTTCAGAAAAAAAATGTCGCACTTTATTTGCACTTTTTCCGAAAAGTATAATTTTTTATATATTCTAAATTAAGAGCAACCTTATCTTACACATCAATCGAAAGGTCTCAAAGAGCAGTGTTCATAAAATGCAAAAAATTGATTATTATCCTCTTTGAAGTCATAGGGTATAAATATTCCAAAAATGGGAACAATGGGGAAATATTCTCACACTGTGACCTGATTAATATTATGTATGTCAAAAATAAACCATGTAGTATAATTCTAAGCTGCTTCCCGATATTCACTTAAATCTTTCAAAAATTAAAAATATTGCATATTTTTTTTTCTCAAATTTGGTTTGTATTTGTCTTTCCGAAATGAACTTTTTCATGTTCGCAACAAACTTATAACAATGGCCTCAAATTTAGTTTATGCTTATTTTCTATTATCCAATTTGCTAATCGCATGGTATAGGGTATCATGTAGTCGCTGTAGACTGGCTATAGTTTTCTAATTTATTTAATTGATAAATTGACCTTGCAATTTTTTTATGTTTTGCGTGCCCAAAAAGACGTTTTTTGAGCTGGCTTTGCCGTGGTGGATAATGATCCCTGCTTGAAGTTAGCTTTTCCTTATTTGTCCAAATATTTGAGGCAAACACATGGTAAACAAAAGGTGGTATATCATTTCCAAATTAGCATTCTATATGGCTCTAATGGTATTGTGGTGATATGCCAGGTTTTTCGGAAAAAACAGGCGAAACTTTCGTCGCGAACAACTTTTTCTTGATTTGGCAAGTCTTGAAAGACCAACACAGCCAATTGCTGTTTAGTTTCGGGTTAATAATTCGGTGCTCATTTTTTATATATATTTTTAACATTTCTTTGGACCAATCGACTAGGCTTCTTTGTTTGAGCGATTGTCAAATTAAGTATGCTCAAATTTTACGATAAGTCACATCGATCTTGCAATATCACTTCACAACAACCCATTTTGGACGATCTTTACGAAATTCATTTTGGAGCGAACGACGATCAGATTTGAATACGAAAAACCAGCGACACACGGTGGTAATTGCTTACAAATGAGTAAGAATTAAGAAATAGAAGTAACTTACTTAAAATCCGTTTTGCTCAATCAACCAACTATGAACCCGTATTGTGGTAGTGGTTTGTCGAAGCAATTGTGTCTAATACACACTTTTTGAAAATGTTCATGTTTTATACGTATGCTTGTACATACGTATGTACATATAAAATAAATTTAATTCGATCAACACGAAATGTTTGGGGTGCGGAGTCTCCTGATCATGTCTTTTGAAAATATGTGTCATATAAATTATATTTTTAAATTGTGTTTTTAAAATAAACGTGGTGGAGGAAAAAAAAAATAAAAATAATACATGAAAATAAGAATTTAATTTATAGAAACTTACAATTGGGTTAAAAACGTTATTGGAATAAATATACATATATTATTATTTTTATTTATAAAAATAATTATATGTATAACTTATAGAACACAATACAAAATACTTTCAATATAAGAGCAATACAAGTTATATTTTTATATTTTTTTCAAGCTGAACGAGTTTTTTCATAAAAATTCTTTAAAGCACCAACTCATTATACCCCAAGAAGGAGTGGTCTATGGTATTTTAAACTTGACCAAATGTTCAAGTTGTTTTTGTATTCTTGTAGATGTGTCATTGCATCAGTGTTAATAGTTTCTCTTTGTATAATTGTGCTCGTGTTATTGAAAAAAAAAAATGTTCCAATCAGAGCTATAAGGACTAAATTATTTTTTGAATGGATTTCGAAATGAACTTAATTCAAATTATTTTTTCTTATACATGATTTTCAAAAACTTTGCAAGTCATTGAATGACTGAAGTAAAAAATAAAGACTTTCAGTGAATCAACTAAAATTTTAGTCTTTCAATGTATAAAGTTAAAAGTTTAAGCTCTCAATTATTGAAGCTGAGATGGGAAGCCTTTGAAATGTGTAGTATTTAATAAACCTTTAAGAGAAAGACTTGAGTCAGTACTCATTTAACGAATAAGTCATTAGATTCACCAAAACAAGAAAATTTTTTTATTTCTAAATTTTCAATTATTTTACGTTACTACTTAATAAAGTATTTTTAGAGATATTTTTTTATTTAAGAGTTACAGGAAGCAACAAAAACAATGAAAAAATATCCGCACCTTTACTGCTAAACCCGAAAATAGCAATAAAAAAATTTGTATGCAACATTGTTTTGCGATTTTTTTTTATTTTCGGAAGAGAGGTATGCACACTCAATATGATCTTGATCATACAATTTTTGTATATGAACTCCATTTAGTAATCACATCCAATATGAAGTCTATTATGATATTTAGCATTCAACTCTCGATGTAGCCAGAATAGTGAAGCTAAGTACTTCTAAGAACAGAAAATAAATAAAAAACAAGTAAGAAAATTATAGTCGGGCTAGACCGACTATATGATACCCTATACCATAGTTTAGAGACCCTATCTCTTCGGTCCAACTAAGTGGATATAGAAAATAAGCATAAAGCAAATTTGAGTGTCATTGTTATTAATTTTTTTGGCTGCAGATATGAAAAAGTTCATATCGGATGCTATATTTATATGGGGCCTAGGTCGAAAAATGTACCGATCTTAACCATATTTGGTAAAGTCTTATATATTTTGAAAAAATATGTACAAACCAAATTTGAGAAAAATCTATGGAATATTTTTGTTTTTTGATAGATTTAAGTGAAAATCGGGAAGCGGCGTTATATGGGGGCTATGACAAAGAATTGCCAGATGGGGTTTATTTTTGGACAACTGATAAATGAATGTAATAAACTCACACAAACCCAATTTTACTAAGATCTATATGGTAATTTGGATCTTATGGTAATTTGCATCTTATGGTAATTTAAGTCGATTTCATAGGGGTCATTTGTATGGGGACTAGGTATGAACATGGACCGAATTTCACCAATTTCAATAGCGTTCATCATATGATGAAAGCCTATATACTAAATTTCATTAAAATATATTCTTATTTGCGACCTGCAGTTTGATTACAAGGTTTACATGGACACACAGACGGACGGACGGACGGACGGACGGACATCGTTAAATCGAATCAGATAGTGATTCTGATTCGATCGGTATAATAAAAGATGGGTTTAGGTCAAATATTTTTAGTAGTTACAAACAGCAGCACAAAGTCATTATACCCAAACCACATAGTGGTATAGGGTATAAAAATATAAAATAAACTTGTCCAGAATATAACGTGTTTGTACTGATGTTAGTAACTACCAAAAATATTTGACCCACCTATCATCTTTTGGTAAACCGATCGTTTGAAAATAACTATTTGAGTCGATTTAGCCATGCCCGTGCGCTCGTCCGTCTGTATGTCTGTGTTTCCGTCTGTGTGGCCATATAAACCTAATTAAACTACTAATAAATAAATAATAAATAAATAAAATAAATAAGATAGCAAATATGAATATATTTTATCGGCCATAGAACGAATGCTATTGAAATTGGTGAAAATCGGTGCATGTTCAGACCTAGCCTCCGTAGAAATAACCGTAAGATCAATATTATCATAAATTAGCGATAAAATCAGGTGTCTGTGTGTCTGTACACACCAATCAGTAGTCAAAAAATAAACACTGTAGGACCGTATTTTGCAATAGTCCCAATATAAAGTTGATTCCCGATCTTCACCTTAATCTATCAAAAACAAGTATTGAATAGATTTTTTAAAACTTTGGTTTTTTTTTGAGAACAGTAAGTTACTTTATTAAATATGGTCAGGATCAGTCCATTTTTTGAAAGAGTCCACATATAAAAATAACATCAGATAAGAGCTTTTTCATCTCTGCGCTCCACAAATTAATAACAATACAATTTGTATTATGCTTATTTTCTATATCCAGTTATTGTCTTAGCAAAGTTGGTATTGTATAGCCGGTCTAGACCGTCTGTAATTTTCTTAATTAATTTTATTGCGGTTTTTGAGGTTGAGACCAGAGTTTTTTTTGAAAAGTTACTTTCATCAAAAAATACATATTCATAAAAAGAAAATTTTCTTAAAAAAACACCTTTTGTTAAAAGTTATCTTTTGCTAAAAAGCGCCTTTTTTTTAAAAGTACTTTGTGCTTAAAAATACTTCCTGTAAAAAAGTAATTTTTGTTTAAAACTAAATTTTTTTTAAAAGTACTTTTCTTAAAAAAGAACAATACCTTTTCGTAAAAAAGTAAATATTCTTAAAAAGTACCTTTTCTTAAAAATACCTCTTTTTAAAAAAATACCTCTTAAAAGCTAATTTTCTTAAAAAAGTACAATTTCTTAAAAAGTACATTTTCTTAAAACGTAATTTTCTTTAAAAAAATTCTCTTCTTAAAAAAGTACATTTTCTTAAAAAAAATCAAATTTTAAAAAGTATCTTTTCATAAAAAAGTGTATTTTCATGAAAAAATACGTTTTCATAAAAAGTGCATTTTTAAAAAAAATTAATTTTCTTTAAAAAATTTGGCTTCTTAAAACAGTAGCTTTTCTTAAAAAAGTACCTCATCTTAAAAAAGTACCAATTTTTATAAAAGTATCTTTTTTTTTGAAAAAATATCCTTTTTAAAAGTACCTTTTCTTAAAACAGTACATTTTCTTAAAAAATACTTTTTCGTAAAGAAGTAAATATTCTTAAAACAAGTGCGTTGTCTTCAGAAAATACCTTTTTTAAAAAAGTACATTTTCTTAAAGAATTGCATTTATTTAAAAACGTAGAATTTCTTAAAAATGTATCTTTTCATTAAAAAGTATTTTTCTTAAATAAGTACCTTTCCTTAAAAAAATAAATTTTCTTAAAAAATTTCTCTTCTTTTAAAAGTACCTTTTCTATAAAAAGTACTTTTTCTTAAAAAAGGACCTTTCCTTAAAAAGTGCCTTTCTTAAAAAAGTAACAATTTTTAAAAAGTAACAATTAGAAAAAACCTCTTTTTTAAAAAAGAACCTTTTTTAAAACAGAAACTGTTTTTAAAAGTACCCTTTCTTAAAAAAGTAACTATTCCTAAAAATGTATTTTTTCTTAAAAAATTACTTTTTTAAGAAAATATGTTTTCTCAAAAAAAAAGAAACATTTTCTAAAAAGTTAAAAAGTTTGTTAAAAAAGTTCGTTTTCTTAAAAAACTACCTTTTGTTGAAAAGTGCCTTTGGTTAAAAATAACTTTTGTTAAGAAGTAATTTTTTAAAAAAGTACATTTTCTTAAAATAGTACATTTTCTTAAAAAAATATCTTTTCGTACAGAAAGAAGTATGTACCTTTTCTAAAAAGTACTTTTTCTTAAAACAGTACATTTTCTTAAAGAAATAAATTTTCTTAAATAAGTAGAATTTCTTAAAAAATTATCTTTTCATTAAAAATTATTTTTCTTAAAAAAGTACATTTCTCTAAAAAAAATTAATTTTCTTAAAAAATTTCTCTTTCTCTTTGAAAGGTTACTTTTTTTTTAAAAAAGTAGCTTTTCTTAAAAAGTACCTCTTGTTTAAAAGTATCTTTCTTAAAAAAGTAACAATTGTTAAAAACGTAACAATTAAAAAAATTTTTTTTAAGAAAAATAACCTTTTTTAAAAATAAACTTTTTTAAAAGTACCCTTTCTTAAAAAAGTAACTATTCCTAAAAAGGTATCTTTTTTAAAAAATTACTTTTTTAAGAAAATTTATTTTCTTAAACAAAGAAAAATTTTCTTAAAAAGTACCTTTTGTTAAAAAAGTTCGTTTTGTTAAAAAACTACAATGTGTTGAAAAGTACGTTTGGTTAAAAGGAACTTTTTGTTAAAAAGTACATTCTCTTAAAAAAGTATCTATTTTAATAAGTAATTTTTTCTAAAAGTATTTTTTCTTAAAAAAAGTAGCTGTTCTTAAAGAAGTACCGTTCTTAACAAAGTACTAATTTTGAAAAAAGTACATTTATAAAAAATAACTTTTTTAAAAAGTATCTTTTCTTAAAACAGTACATTTTTTTAAAGAAATAACTTTTCGTAAAGAAGTAAATATTCCTAAAACAAGCACGTTTTCTTAAAAAAGTACTTTTTCTTAAAAAAGTACCTTTTCTTAATAAAGTACCTTTTCTTAAAAAAGTACCTTTTCTTAAAGATGTACATTTTCTTAAAAAATAGAATTTCTTAAAAAAGTATATTTTCATAAAAAAAGGATTTTTCTTAAAAAGGTAACTTTTCTTAAAAAAGTAAATTTTCTTACAAAATTTCTCTTGAAAAGTACTTTTTTTAAAAAATGTCCTTTTCTCCAAAAAATATTTTTCTTAAATATGTATCCTATTTTAAAAAATTTAATTTTCTTAACAAAGTGAAATTTTTTTTTAAAAGTAGCTTTTTGAAAAAAGCACCTTTTTTGTTTACAGTACCTTTCCTCAGTAAAGTTTATTTTCTTAAAAAGGTAACTCTTAAAAAAGTACCTTTCTCGCAAAACTATATTTTCTTAAGGTAGTAGCTTTCTTAAAGAAGTATCTTTCTTAAAAATACCTTTTCTTAAAAAAAATTAATTTTTTTAAAAAAGTCCTTTCTTTAAAAAGGTAATTTTCTTTAAAAAATATTTTTCTTAAAAAGCAAAATTTTTTTTAAAAAGTACCTTTTCTTAAAAAAGGTAACTTTACTTAAAAAAGTAAATTTTCGTTAAAAAGTAAATTTTCTTTAAAAAGTACCTTTTCTTAAAAAGTGATTTATCTTAAAAACTACGTTTTATCCAGAAAATATTTTCCTAATTTTTTAAGGTAATTTTTTGACTCGGTATTGAATACTATATTTTAATCGTTGAAAAGTTCATAAAACTTTTACGCTTACTTTGTAGATAATTAATTTTGATGTAATGAATGCATTATTTAGAAGCGCTGTTTGCTGCAATGGTGGTAAAACAAGTTTGTATTAATATGGATGTGAACAAGAAAAAATAATCATGTGTCCATAGTATGCATTTGTAACATACTTACGAGAATTGCGAAAGTGTTATTTTCGTAATTTTAATAAGAATATTCTCGGTTTTAATCTACTTCATATTGGTAATATGCAAAAAAGTTATTTAAAAAATCACAATGTAAAGTGATTGGAAAAAATCTACCAATTCTGCAACATATCAAATAGATATTCAGAATATTCCAATTTATATTTGGAATTTTGTATTTTCGATATTGAGAAAGGATTCATGAACTTTTCTATCAACTATTGTTTTGTAATATGTACTACTTAACGCAGGTGGCCAATACTTGTTAGAAACATCTGATGTTTGCTGTCTGTAGTGTTGGATTAAAAAAATAATAAAAGCGGTTGATATAAATGTGTACCATTACGTATTTATGGGTTAAGGTTCTTTATTTAGTTATTTTTAATCATTTTTTCTTTTGCTGTGCAGAGATTATATTTTTCGTAAGAGAAGTTGGTCGCAATGTTGACAAAAACAAGTTAAAGATGACAGATTTTTATTGTTCCAACATAATCTCTACTTAATTTCATTATCGTCTACCACAAATAAACTTTATAAATTATCACTTTATAAATTATCTCAAGTTCTGATTAGTTAAGTTCGAATTAAAGTATTCTACACAAATATAGGAAAAGTATTTTGTAATCTTATTTCTATTTTGTTTTTCTATTATGCATTACTAAAACGATGGATAAAAGACAGAATTTGTTAAATTAATAATATTGTTTGTTATTTAGACAAGTGTTCACATTAATGCATAAAATAATAAAAAAATTAAATATAAATCTTGTTGAAATACAAATTAGTTGGATTAAATCAAATTAAGTTGTATGAAAAACGTGCATTGCATTAATTTAATGTCACTTTGGATTAGTTAATTTGTATTTATACTATTTATTTCCAAATAGTGTTAATAAAACAATTGTTTGTCAGAACATGTGAAACTCTATATCATTGTTATTAGATGTGTCTATAAATAAAAGTGATAATGGAATTTGTATCAGAGACGTTGTCATATAATATTCCTAAAATTGGTGATTATGGTGATTTTTTCAAATTTTTAAGTCTTTAGAAAGATTTAAGTCATTATTAGTTGGCTGAGGTATAATCTATGTGATTTTCTAGTTAAAAGAGTTATTTGAGTCCAACTAAGAGCTTTCGCTGATTTAAGTTTATGGTAAAAATTTCATTAAAATATTTCTATTAGCTATTATAAATAATACTTCAAGTAAAGACATACGGATGTTTAACAATATTATTAAGAAATAAGAAAGAGTGAAAAGTTCGGTTGTGTCGAATTTTTGACACCTCCACTACAAGGTTGCCAACACTAATGATGTTTAATATAAATAGGATAATAAAAACTTAGGTATTTTCATGTTGCAAATTCAATACCAACCTTCTCGAAATAATGGCAAATAATATTAACTTTTTCCTGGTAAATGGTTTAATTTATATTTGATGTGTAAACATCTATACGCGCAGGGGGATAAATTTCTATTTCACATACAATCACAAAAACAGCGTAACATGTGAGCCGTAAGATAAAATCGGTGTGACTTATGATTCTATTGGTGAAAAAATTTTTATATGTAATAACGAAAAATAAAAAATGAAAAATAAAAAATGAAGAATGAAAAATGAAAAATAAAAAATGAAAAATAAAAAATGAAAAATAAAAAATGAGAAATGAAAAATAAAAATTAAATGAAAATGAAAAATAAAAAATGAAAAATAAAAATGAAAAATTAACAAGTTAGCAAATTATAGTCGGTCTAGCCCGACTATACGATACCCTGTACCATGGTTAAGAGACCCTATCTCTTCGGTCCAACTAATTGCATATAGCAAATAAGCATAAACCAAATTTGGGTGGCATTTTTATTAATTTTTTTCGCTGCAGATATGAAAAAGTTCATATCGGATACTATATTTATATGGGGACTAGGTCGAAAAATGGACCCATCCTGACCATATTTGGTAAAGTCACTTATACTTTGAAAAAATATATACAAACCAAATTTGAGAAAAATCTGTGAAATATTTTTGTTTTTTGATAGATTTAAGTGAAGATCGGGAAGCAGCTCTATATGGGGCCTATGACTAAGAATTTTCCTATAGGGAGTATTTTTGAACTACTGATTAATGGATGTAATAAACACATACAAACCCAATTTGACTGAGATCTATGTGATAATTTGGAACTTATGGCAATTTATGTCGATTTCATAGGGGTCATTTGGTCTGAACATGGACCGAATTTTACCAATTTCAATAGCGTTCATTGTATGGCCGATCAAAGCTTATATACAAAATTTCATCAAAATATGTTCATATTTGCGATCTGTAGTTTGATTACAAGGTTTACATGGACACACAGACGGACGGATGGACGGACATCGCTAAATCGACTTCGAAAGTGATTCTGATTCGATCGGTATATAAAAGATGGGTCAAATATTTTTGGTAGTTAAAAACAGCAGCACAAAGTCATTATACTCAAACCACATAGTGGTATAGGGTATAAAAATAAAAATGAAAAATGAAAAATGAAAAATAAAAAATTAAAAATTATAAATTATAAATTAAAAATTAATAATTAAAAATTAATAATTAAAAATTAAAAATTAAAAATAAAAAATGAAAAATAAATGCAAAATGAAAAATAAAAATTAAAAATTAAAAATTTAAAATTAAAAATTAAAAATTGAAAATTAAAAATTAAAAATTAAAAATTAAAAATTAAAAATTAAAAATTAAAAATTAAAAATTAAAAATTAAAAATTAAAAATTAAAAATTAAAAATTAAAAATTAAAAATTAAAAATTAAAAATTAAAAATTAAAAATTAAAAATTAAAAATTAAAAATTAAAAATTAAAAATTAAAAATTAAAAATTAAAAATTAAAAATTAAAAATTAAAAATTAAAAATTAAAAATTAAAAATTAAAAATTAAAAATTAAAAATTAAAAATTAAAAATTAAAAATTAAAAATTAAAAATTAAAAATTAAAAATTAAAAATTAAAAATTAAAAATTAAAAATTAAAAATTAAAATTTAAAAATTAAAAATTAAAAATTAAAGATTAAAAATTTTAAATTTAAAATTAAAAATTAAAAATTAAAAATTAAAAATTAAAATTTAAAAATTAAAAATTAAAAATTAAAAATTAAAAATTAAAAATTAAAAATTAAAAATTAAAAATTAAAAATTAAAAATTAAAAATTAAAAATTAAAAATTAAAAATTAAAAATTAAAAATTAAAAATTAAAAATTAAAAATTAAAAATTAAAAATTAAAAATTAAAAATTAAAAATTAAAAATTAAAAATTAAAAATTAAAAATTAAAAATTAAAAATTAAAAATTAAAAATTAAAAATTAAAAATTAAAAATTAAAAATTAAAAATTAAAAATTAAAAATTAAAAATTAAAAATTAAAAATTAAAAATTAAAAATTAAAAATTAAAAATTAAAAATTAAAAAAATAAAAATGAAAAATGAAATATACAAAATGAAACATGAAAAACGAAAAATGAAAAACGAAAAATTAAAAATTAAGCGGTTGAAATAATAAATAATAATAAAGATTTTTATATTAGCGGTTGCAGTTGATATAAGTGATACATAGATGACACTTTCTGTTTGATTTTAAGAAAGTGACATAAAAAAATCTTTAATTACTAGATGTTTACACATCTCCGCTGTTGTCGGACAAGATTTTTTATATCTCGACAGTTTCACACACTGGGTCACTGTAATCATCTGTTTATACCCTCCACACCACTATGCATCGAAAAATGCATTTGCTACCCCATAAATTATATATATTATTGGCCCTTATAACAACTCGAATCGATATAGTCGATATATGTCCGTCTGTCTGTCTGTTGAAATCACGCTCACTCACAAATTAAACCATTTACCTGGGTAAGTTGTGATAATATTGTTTGTCATTATTTCGAGAATGTTGCTATTAAAAATGGGACAAATCGGTCTTGAGTGTGCCAAGATATGTCCAAAAATATGAAGACACCTCTAAAAAATTTTAAAAATTCAGTGTGTTTGTTGTAATAATTTGGTAATTTAGTTTATCAAATTGTTTACTTTTTAAAATATTTTGTTTACGTAAGAGATAGTGTAAGAAGTCCCGATCTAAATCCCATATGGATGGTGTCAAAGATTCGGCACAGCCTTACTTGTTTTATAATAAAATTATTTTGCCGGTTTTTAAAATAATTTTTATCTTGCTCAAGCTGATCCCAAAAATTACTTTTTGATGTGTAAAGATCTATACGCGCAGGGGGGTAAATTTCTTTTTCACAATACAATCACAAAAACAGCGTAACACAAATCGGTGAGATCTGTAACGCAAATCGGTGTGTGACTTATGATTGTATTGGTGAAAAAATTATGATATAAAATTGTTTTTTTATGCCACTTTTTTAAAAGCGTCATCTATGTATCATTTATATAAGTTTAAATTGGGATATTTTTAACGTTTTACTGCAAAGGGTTGTTGAATTAGCTGAAACAGTTTTTGCTATGACTGATACATAGATGACGCTTTCTGTTTGATTTTAAAAAATAACGTAAAAAATTCTTTAATTACTAGATGGTTACACATCTCCCCTGTGATGGTTACACATCTCCACCGTTTGTAACGCATCAAAAAATGATTTTGCGATGTCACAAAATATACATATATTTAATCCTTATAACAACTCGAGTCGATGTAGAGCTGCCCATCAGGCAAACGGGTAGACTGTCTGTCTTTTTGATGTGGAAACATCTATACGCGTAGGGGTGTAAATTTCTATTTCACAATACAATCACAAAAACAGCGTAACATGTGACCCGTAAGACAAAATCAGTGTGACTTATGATTGTATTGGTGAAAAAATTATGATATGTAATAACCTGTTTGAAAATGAAAAATTAAAAATGAAATATAAAAAATTAAAAATGAAAAATGAAAAATCAAAAATGAAAAATAAAAAATGAAAAAAAAAAAAATTAAAATGAAAAAAAAAAAAAAAAAAAAAATGAAAATGAAAAATAAAAAATGAAAAATAAAAATTGAAAAATAAAAAATGAAAAATGAAAACGGAAAATTAAAAATGAAAAATAAAAATTAAAAAAAATGAAAAATAAAAATGAAAAATAAAAACTGAAAAATAAAAAATTAAAGATGAAAAACGAAAAATAACAAATGAAAAATGAAAAATAAAAAACGAAAAATTAAAAATTAACCTGTTGAAATAATAAATAATAAACATTTTTGCTGTTGATTGCTATAAGTGATTCATAGATGACGCTTTCTGTTTGATTTTAAAGAAGTGCCATAAAATAATCTTTCATTACTAGATGTTTACACATCTCGCCTGTGATCGGACTCACATGATTTTTGTAAATCACGCTCATCCACAAAATGGTAAATGGGTAAAATTAGTATAATATTGTTTGCCATTATTTCGAGCGGGTTGGTATTTTATGTAGGTTAGGTTAGGAGAAAACCCCCCCCCCTCCCCCACAAAAAATGCTCAAAATTCAGTGTGTTGGAATAATTTAGTATTAAGTTTATCATATTGTTAACTTTTTCAAGTATTTTGTTTTTTTTATCTGTTATAAAGAGTGCAATAACTACAGATATAAATGTAAACGTAAAACCCCGGGGTAGGCTATCAAAGATTCGGCATATTTATTTATTTTCTCGCAAATAAATGTTTGAAGTCCGTGAACATCATAGCTCAAAGTGTACTTGACCGATTCTTTTGACATTTTACAGACTATATCTACACATAAATCTCCAGGTAACCACGAAGAATTTTTTATTTTCCATTCTCTTCCCCATTTTTTAACAACAAATTCCCGAAATTTTATAGCAAAAATCGTGTTTTTCACTTCAAAATGCTGCCAAAGAAAAAAAAAAAACTTGAAAAAACTCTTCGCCGTTACCTCGGAAACATATCACCTTTTAAACGCATTTCGATTTTTTTATTTCACATGATCCCGTAACGAGGTATGATGTTCACCGTAAAACAACAACGCCTCCGGAGATTCGTTGTCACGGACTTATTTATTAAAATTTTCAATTGAAATTATTTTTTTAAGATTCTTCAAATGTATAATATAACGTGTATATAAAATATGTTATCCAACATTATTAAAAAAAAAATTGTGATGAAAATACGTCTTTTTTTCGCTTTTAAATCCTTACCCCCCCTCCTTAAAAACTGAAAAAGATATTTTTATTGTTTTCATAAAAAAAAATATTATCATACATATATTAAAGATTCTTCTTATATTCATCTAAAAAAATTTAAAAAAAAATTCTCATCTGCAAAAAATACAAAAACTAAAATATAAAAATAATAGAAAAAATGTTTTAGAAAGTAATTTTTTTCTTCGTATAATTACGAAAAATTTGGGGATAGTCATCACGGCATAAGCATTAAGGGCGTTTCACAAAAAGAGTTTATGAAACATACTTTTTGTTTTATTTTCTTCTCTACTGAATATACTAAAATTTAGGCTATAAGGTCATTGTTAAATTAAATGAAAACTGAGGTTTTTAATTGTTTAAAAACACAGCATATGTCCATTTTAATCAAACACCAAATACTCAAAAATACTGCATTTTAAGAGTTGCAAATATGAAGAAAAGATTTTTGGGTAAACGCCCTAATATGGAACGGGTTTTCCAATGGTTTTCAAAAGATTGATTTGCCCATTTTCAATGACACTAAGGAGTAAGATGGAAAAATCTTAGCACACGTTTTTCATTTTAACTTTTCTCGCAAGCATTATTTGATTTGTTTTGATCGTTCAGTTGTGAACTCAACGTGCATATCGTCGAATATAGCACTATTCATTATTTTGTTGATCACAGAACAGTGGGAGATCATCTACATGCCGTTCATCAACGCCTAAGATGTACCAATGAACTGGTTGAAGTGGTAAGAGAGAGTATTGCCGAGAACCCATATGAATCGTATCGTCAGCATTTTGGCGTCCGTGGAACCAATTTACGATGGATTTTGAGGATTTCGTTAACGTATAAAGTTCAATTAAATCAAAGAATTTTGCTGGCTGAACCTGACTTTTGGAAGCTAATTTTGATGACCGACGAGGCCCATTTCACACCCTGTGGTAGCGTTAACAATAAAATTGTCGCATTTGCATGACGATATCGGTGGATGTTGGCTCATTGTTGCTGCCCAGAAATGCATGTAAAAGGTGTGGACTGTGCCTCACTGCAAATCAAACAAGTAAGAAAATTATAGTCGGTCTAGACCGACTATACGATACCCTATACCATGGTTTAGACACCCTCTCTTCGGTCCAACTAATTGCATATAGAAAATAAGCATAAACCAAATTGGAGTGGCATTGTTATTAATTTTTTTGGCTGCAGATATGAAAAAGTTTATATCGGGTGCTACATTTATATGTGGACTAGGTCGCAAAATGGACCGATCCTGATCATATTTGGTAAAGTCACTGATATTTTGTAAAAATATATACAAACCAAATTTGAAAAAAATATGTACAATATTATTTTTTTTTTGACAGACTTAAGTGCAGATCGGGAAGCAGCTCTGTATGGGGCCTATGACTAAGAATTGTCCTATAGGGATTATTTTTGAACTACTTATTAACGGATACAATAAACACATACAAACCCAATTTGTGTAAGATCTATGTGATAATGTGGATCTTATGGCATTTTATATCGATTTCATAGAGGTCATTTGTATGGGGACTAGGACATGGACCGATTTTCCCCAATTTCAATAGTGTTTATCCGATAAAAGCTTATGTACCAAATTTCATCAAAACATATTCATATTTGCGACCTGTAGTTTGATTAGAAGGTTCACATGGACACGCAGACGGACAGACGGACATCGCTAAAACGACTAAGAAAGTGATTCTGAGCTGATCGGTATAATTAAAAATGGGTCTAGGTCAAAATTTTTAGTAGTTACAAACAGCAGCACAAAGTCATTGTACCCAAACCACATAGTATTATAGGGTATAAAAATGCAGTTTCTGCAATGAAAATTCCCTGGACGTGTGATATAAAAAAAGTGACATTGACCGGCCACCCAAATCTCCACATCTGACGGGTTATTGGAAAAGTAAAGTATACACCAACAAGCCTTAGACCATTGAAGAGCTCAAGGCAAATATTCGTACCGAAATCTTCGCTATACCACCCGAGATGCTCAAAAAAAGTTATCAAAATGCAGCAAAATGGGCACATTTTGCCGTGGCCAATAGTGGCGGCCATTTGATTGATATTGTATTCAAGAAGTGGTCGAAATGAATTGAATACGACCAATTGAAATAAAAATATCACCGGCAATCGGTTTATTATACCCTATACCAATGTGGTTTGTCTATAATGACTTTGTGCTGCTGTAACTACCAGAAATATTTGACCTAGACCCATCTTTTATTATACCAATCGACTCAGAATCACTTTATGAGTCGATTTAGAGATGTCCGTCTGTGTGTCCATGTCAACCTTGTAATCAAACTACAGATCGCAAATATGAATATATTTTGATGAATCAGCCATAGGATGAACACTATTGAAATTGGTGAAATTCGGTCCATGTTCAGACCTAGTCCCAATACAAATGACCCCATTGAAATGCCAAAAGATCCAAATTGTCATATAGATCACAGTCAAATTTGGTTCGTATGTGTTTGTTATATCCATTAATCAGTAGTCCAAAAATAATAGGACAATTCTTAGTCATAGGCCTTATATAGAGCTGCTTCCCGATCTTCACTTAAATCTATCAAAAACCAAAAATATTGCACAGATTTTTCTCAAATTTGGTTTGTATTTATTTTTTCAAAATATAAGTGACTTTACCAAATATGGTCAGGATCGGTCCATTTTTCGACCTAGTCCGCATATAAATATAGCACCCGAAATGAACTTTTTCATACCTGCAGCCAAAAAAATAATAATAATGCCACTCAAATTTGGTTTATGTTTATTTTCTATATCCAATTAGTTGGACCGAAGAGATAGGGGCTCTAAACCATGGTATAGGGTATCGTATAGTCGGTCTAGGCCGACTTTAATTTTCTTATTTGTTTTTAATTTATTCAACACTAGTTGTAACCTGGTTTGCTTCGCTACTCCCTCCGCCCCGCATCATAATGAAAGTGCTCACGCAAAGTCCTAAGGCTCTCACTATTACAGTACTCCAGATATATGACATTTAATATTTACTTTGTATGGGGGTGCCACGGCCCTTTGTCCGATCCCGCCCATTTTTTGTGTGACTACTCATGTTAATAACAGATGACCTAAGAAAAATTTGCAAAGCTGTCTCTGTCATAGTACTTGAGATATATGATATTGAGTAATAACTTTGTATGGGAGGTACCACGCCCACTTATCCAATCCCGCTCGTTTTCGCCATAGCTACTAACATTAATAATAGGTGATCTCACACAAATTTGCAAAGCTCTCCCTATCATAGTACTCAATATATATGATATTAAAAATTTACTTTGTATGGGAGGGGCCACGCCCACTAAAAATATTTAAAAACATTATAGCCTATAGCACTTCCGCAGTACATCGGATGAGTAGTTACGGGGATTACCTCCTACAGACAAACACATTATTTTTTTTATTATATTAGTATAGATTCACATACCGACATGGCCCACAATGCATATTTTAGTATGATATTTATGTGGTCAGGGTATGAGTTTCTGCTGATGTTTGTAACTATCAAAAATATTTCACATAGGCCGCGACTCAGAATCACTTTTTTCAACAGTTTCGATTTTGCGATATTCGTCCATCCGTTTGTCTGTCTGTCCGTCTGTCCGTCTGTCTGTGTGTCCATGTAAACCTTGTATAGATCTCAAATATTAATATTTTCTGATGAAATATTGTATATAAGCTTTTATCGGCCGTATGACAAACCATATTAAAATTGTTGAAAATCGGTATGTGTTAGACCTAGCCCTCATACAAATAACCTCTATCAGATCGACTTAAATTTCCGCAAGATCCAGATTATCTTATAGAAATCGGTGAAAGTTTACACACATAAATAGTAGTTCAAAAGCCAAATTTGGCTATATGCGCGCTTATTTTCTATATACTGTTAAGATTTGTTTAAGAGATTTTAATAACAATAATATGTTATTTTTAATGAATTGTTTAAACATTATTCACACCGTTTTATATTTAATTCGAACGACGAACGAACAACAATGTGTTAGGTCAAAATTATTTTGTATAATTTTGTTTTTATATTATTACATAGATTGCTGAGGCTAATCCATTAACCCAGAACGTCAATGGTCAACTGATTAACTAACTGCATCATTTCATTTTAAATGCTGCATTATTTATTAATAATTATTTTCAATGTCGCACAATCAAAGGTCTAGTGGAAAAATTAAAAAAAAAACTTTATTGTGGAATTTATCAACGAATTACATATTGTATGAAAGCTAAGAATGCTACCAGTCCAGCTATGATTCATTGCATTTTTGACCATTGTAGTTAGCAAAAAATAGATTTGAAAAAAATAAAATACTTTTCATTAAATAGATGTTTTTTTTTTTAAATGATACAATAATTACAATAACTACTTACCAAAATTTTTCCTTAACTCAACTGTATATATGACATCTTGAAATTCTACATCTTTTCTTTCTTTCATAAATATTGTTGACGAATCCATTGTCTGAATATGATGAGTCGAAATTCAATTCACTGATTCTTTGTTAATCGTTCAAATAATCTGATGCACACGTCTTACCCACATACGAGTACATACATATATTGAAAGCAGTTTTGTAACGATGTTTGTGTGTGATCGTTGTATGTAAGTTTCGTATGTAAGATTTGTTTTTTTTGTTTTTTTTTTTGTTTAATTGTTGTGTTAATGGAAAATTTGTTAATGCTTGAATTCACCTTTTATCTAGAACGTGTTCGTGGTGTTAAATTGATCCATTACAATTCAGAAAACAAATATAACATGAAAAAGTATTAAAACGAAACAAGGAATTGCAACTGTAATGAGATAAAGAAAATTGCAAATAAATAAAAATGTTTACAAAACATAAAAAGAAAAATAAAAACAAAAATGCATTCATTATTGTTGTAAGAGGAAAATATATTTATAAAGCATGTAATGCCAGGCATTTAAAGAAGAAACAAAAAACGGCTAATTAAATTAGAAATTTTAAGAAAATTGTTAACCCATTCAATGCCAAGCGCCTAAAGCTGTGTTTTCCACATGTTTTTAGCACATGCAATTTGTACACATCGTGTGCCCCCTTTCAAACAATGATTATGTACAATACATGTGGAAAGGCATGTGTATTTTTTTTCAATTAGAACAGGTTCTATTTTGACATGATAAAACGTATGAAAATACAACACTGCTTGTGGCGAAAGAAAAACAGAGTAAATTAAAAAAATTACTATCAAAAGAAAAATATATTGTTTAATATTAATTAACAATTAAAAATATTTAAAATATATAACTTTTGTTTTAACAATTAATTTTGTAAATTCGCAAATTAAAAAATTAACAAAACAAACAAACAGAGGTTATGTCAGGCGCAATTACATATGCACGTTTGAACCCAAAAATTATGAATCGTATGTAAAATGCCACTTTTGAAATACACATGGAATTACATATAGATCGTAAAACTGTCTTTACATGTGGAAAATACATTTCATGTAAAGACACCTTAAGTGACATAGAAGGAGCCAGAATTGGGCATTTTTACATTTTTCAGTTTTTATTATTTTTTTGTACCCTCCACACCAGTGTGCAAAGGTTATATTTGTGGTTTTCTGGAATAACCGCGTATGTCCATTTTTTGTCAGTTTTGAGTTAACGATGCCAAATATATTAATTTTTAACGCATTTTTGAGTTTTTCTTTAAATAACGACGTAACTTAAATGTTTATCAAATTAATTTGCAATACTATCGACGTATGTCAACCTACGTTTGATCGATGACATATTATTTTTTCAGAAAACGACAACATAGCGACTATTTTTTATCACTATTATTCTTGATACGTTGTTATATTCTCATCCTAAGTCCCGTTAACTTTTTGTTGACAAACAAAAAAATCCATTTTTCATCAGTGGTTGCATTGTTAGTTTTCTTTTTTTTTTAAAGAAAATGACGTTTGTCGACATAAGTTGTTTTATCTGCACACACTTTAAGTGTTATTTACATATTGTTTTTTCGTCCTTCTCTAGGATCTATTCCTCCGAAGATTTTTGACACAAAATTTTATATAAAGTATTTATTGCCCATATCTACAGACCTGTTAAATAAAAAGCTCTAAAATCTTTATATCGAGCCCGAAATTTCAAATATAACGTTTTTTTGGCTCCCCTGAACATTTTGATTTTATGACATACGCGGTTATTCTAGAAAACCACAGATAAATAAGTTTTTCATTTCTCTGGGAATAATTAGAAAAAAAATCTGGACATCATAAAATATATACAGTGAGTGACAATACAACGGAAACTTTTTACAAAATATATTTTTGACGACTTGAATGGTCGATACCAAAAAAAAAAAAAACTAAGAAAATTATAGTCAGTCTAGACCGACTATACGATACCCTATACCATGGCTTAGAGACCTTATCTTTCGGTCCAATTAATTCAATATAGAACATAAGCATAAACCAAATATGAGTGCCATTGTTATTATTATACCCTATACCACTATGTGGTTTGGGTATATTGACTTTGTGCTGCTGTTTGTAACAACCAAAAATATTTGACCTAGACCCATCTTTAATTATACCGATCGAATCAGAATCACTTTTTGAGTTGATTTAACAATGTCCGTCCGTCCGTCCGTCCGTCCGTCTGTGTGTCCATGTAAACCTTGTAATCAAACTGCAGGTCGCAAATATGAATATATTTTGAAGAAATTTGGTACGTAAGCTTTTGTCGGCCATGGGATGAACGCTATTGAAATTGGTGAGAATCGGTCCATGTTCAGACCTAGCCCCCATACAAATTACCCCTATGAAATCGACATAAATTGCCACAAGATCCAAATTGTCATATAGATCGTACTCAAATTGGGTTTGTATGCGTTCATTACATCCATTAATGAGTAGTCCAAAAATGATCCCTTTGGCCCCATATAGACTGCTTCCCGATCTGCACTTAAATCTATTAAAAACAAAAATATTGCACTGATTCTTCTCAAATTATGTTTGTATATATTTTTGCAAAATACAAGAGACTTTACCAAACATGATCAGGATTGGTCCATTTTTGGACCTAGTCCCCATATAGATATAGCATCCGATATGAACTTTTTCATATCTGCAGCCAAAAAATCAATGAGAATCCCACTCAAATTTGGTTTTTGCTTATTTTCTATGTCCAGTTAGTTGGGCCTAAGAGATAGGGTTTCTAAACGCATGGTATAGGGTATCGTATAGTCGGTCTAGACCGACTATAATTTTCTTACTTGTTTTTTTTTTGCTGCATATATGAAAAAGTCCATATCGGATACTATATTTATATAGGGACTAGTTCGAAAAATGGACCGATTCTGACCATATTTGGTAAAGTCACTTATATTTCGAAAAAAAAATATACGAACCAAATTTGAGAAAAATCTGTGCAATAATTTTGTTTTTTGATAGATTTAAGTGAAGATCGGGAAGCAACTCTATATGGGGCCTATGACTAAGAATTGTCCTATAGGGATTATTTTTGGACTACTGATTAATGGATATAATAAACACATACAAGCCCAATTTGACTGAGATCTATATGATAATTTGGATCTTATGGCAATTTATGTCTGTTTTATAGGGGTCATTTGTATGGGGACTAGGTCTGAACATGGACCGAATTTCACCAAGTTCAATAGCGTTCATTCTATGGCCGATAAAAGCTTATATACCGAATTTCGTCAAAATATATTCTTATTTGCGACCTGCAGTTTGATTACAAGGTTTACATGGACACACAGACGGACGGACGGACGGACATCGTTAAATCGAATCAGTTGGTGATTGTTCGGTTCAAAAGATATGATTTTTGCAACGAAAAAACTCAAATGGCGCCACTGTGCAGCGCTCAGAAAAAAACACACATTGAACAAAAAACTCGTACATATATGTAACCAAACATAGCTCAGATAAACAACCACATATTTTTATTTTCATATCAATTATGTGTGTTTCTAAATTTTGTACGGTGCCCAACACAATCATGACTGTGTTTCCTTTTAATATTTCGTTTTCTACACGAACATTTTTTTATCACGTATTTTTTTTGTTTCGAACACACATAAACCACTCAGATTAGAGAGTAGATTTATTTTAAGTTCGTTTTCCTGCATGTGTTCTGCTAAAAAAATAGAATATGTTCTTCAACGCGTACATCTAAAAATTATAAACGGAGGCTTATGTAGATTCGGCAGAAAATATTTCAAAGAACAGAATTTTGAAAAATATTTTAAAATTCAAGAGCAATTTTTTTTTTAAATGACTAATACTTATTTTTCCAGACAAAATCCCAATTTTTACATTATTTTTTTATACGAAAATGGTAAAAAAAATCGTATTTTTGAATATATTTTTTTTGGCCTTAAAATTGAGAAGTGGGTGGGGGAAGGGTATGGGATATGGATACTGTAAAATATATTAAAAAAAAAACAATATATTGAAAAATTTCTTAAAACAAAGGGCACACTTTTTTTGCATGCCACTAAATTTGAAATTCTTTGTTTTTTACAAAAAAACTCAATATTTAGCACAAATATTTAAAATCTTTTTTGTAATAAAAAAAAGGTACTACGTGTACTACGGCAAATTATATTTTTAGATTTTTGTGCCTAAAACTTAAAATATAAATTATTCATTGAAAAAATTTACTTTAAAGTGTTATAACTTCTTCTAAAATATTTATATCAGAATGTGGACTTTCAATTGCCATGTATTTTATTACTGCGAGGCCCTTTAAACCGTAACATACATAATTTCATTTTAATGTAATAAAATCTGTTTATATAAAAGCTTAATTGCAAAAGGCACTCAAAAGAAAAAATAAGCTAATTTTTTTAGGAGGTGTCATTTTGAATCTTTACCTGGATCTGTAAGGGGTTAACATACACTTACATTATACTAATTATAAATTTATAGCATTTAACGCTTGGCTTTGCGCTTTATTTAAGATTACTTATAATTAGCTATTTATAGAAATTATACAGCACCAAAGTGCACTCAATTAAAATAAAAATAAATTAAAATAAAATAAAAGGGATCGACAGCAAATTATAATGAGAAGTGCAAAAAATTACTAAATTGTAACACATGGTGCACAAAAGAGGAACGGAAAAGGTACCGTTACATTTTTTATTGTTACCATGGCTTTAGATTTTTTCGTAATACAACCAAGTAATACAAGTGTAATACAATATAAAAAAAAAAGTCAAGATATGATTGTGGCCGATAGGCACCTGAGACTTTTGATGTTAGATAGACAGCAAACGATTCTGTAATTTCGATTAGAAATGACCGATTGGGTTTTAGAACAGTGGATGAAATACGAACACATTATAATACGACTCAGGCCAAGCATCAGTATAAATAATAGGTGCTCTTATCGGCCCACAAGATCATGGCGACAGTTTTTTAGGATGCACGTATATTTTACATGGATAATTTTCAAGATTTTGTTTTAGTCTCTATACCTGTAAGTAATCAGATATGAAGTATTGTTTTATTAACACCTTGTTAACCTATTAAGCATTGAGACCGAAAATGGGAAATTTTTTTTGACAAAATTTTGAAAACTACTTTTTCAAGTTTTAAAAAATTTTCTTAAACAAAATTAAAGAAAAATAGATCTGGCAGTTTTTTGTTAAATACATATTACAGAATAACTGTGTGAATTTTCAGCTAAATCCCAAAGCCAAAATTTTTTTGACAGGGATTTTATTTTTGCGGATTTCGAGAAAAATGGGATTTTTGTAAAATATTCTGTAAATGTACTCTTTCTCAATTTTTTGTATAAAAAATTAATCAGTTCTCTACTTTTAAATACTATATTTTATCTTAATAGCCTAGGGTTTCGGAAAAAAATAATATAACCCCCATTAAGCCTTTTGGAATTGGGGTCACATATGACCCCAAGCTAATAAAAGACAATTTATTCAAAAAATTCAAATAGTTTGAAAGTGCTATTGAATTTTTAAATGTATAGAACTTCCATTCCTAAAACTTGAGATAAATCCGAGAACGTTAACCCGTTATTTGCCAAGGCCAGCTTTGCATTTTAAGATATTTTAAGATTATTTATATTTAACCATTCAGTGCTTCTGTGAGCAAAATAATCCATTGTAATATATCTTTGGTGCAATTATTATTAAAATTCTGGCATAAGGTTTTACCTAAAGATTCACACATTTAATTTCTAACATTTCATGACCAAGAGTTTTTTTTTCACAAAAGTGGTCTGGGGCATTTGTTATTTCTTGCTGAGTTTTTATTCAATTTTGAAGTTATATAGCTTTTGAAGGAGATAATTTAATACTGAAATCGATTCATATAACAACTTGTTCAAAAAATTAAACTTTAGAACGAAATTTTCGTAAAATCTGAAAAAAAGTCATATTTTCCCCATATAAACACACTTGAAATTTTCAGTAGCGTTGAGGTACCTCTAAATTTTTGAGACTTTAAACTCGAACACTTTTTTTCCCCTCCATATAATATAGGGCCATGTCAAATGTCAAATCCCATGAATTGGAACACGAATTGCTAAGTCATCCGTCATATTCTCCGATTAAGACTCAGTAACTATTTTTTATTTAGAATCCTACAGAAATAAATTGGCGGAAAGAAACCATTGATCAAATGAAGTACCCTTTCCCTTTCTTACAAAAGTTCCTTCTCGTGAAAGTTCCTTTTTCTCAAAAATATACCTTCTCTTAAAAAACTGTATTTTGTTAAAAAAGTACCTTTTGTTAAAAAAGTACCTTTTGTTAAAAAGAAGTACCTTTTCTTAAAAAAGTACCTTTTGTTGAAAAAGTACCTTTTGTTAAAAAAGTAAATTTTGTTAAAAAAGTAACTTTTGTCAAATAGTACCTTTTGTTAAAAAAGTAAATTTTCTGAAAAAAGTACCTTTTGTTAAAAAGTAAATTTTCTTAAAAAAGTACCTTTTGTTAAAAAGTAAATTTTCTTAAAAAAGTGCCTTTCCTTAAAAATGAACACTTTTTAAAAAAACAGCTTTTCTAAAAAAAGCATATTCTTCTAAAAAGTACCTTTTCTAAAAAAGTACTTTTCTTAAACAAGTATATTTTCTTATAAAAGTGCCGCAGCTTAAAAAGGTAAATTTTCTTTTAAAAGTACCGTATCTTCAAAAAGAATTATTGAATTTAATTGAGAAAATTAAATTTTATTAAAAACGTACCGTACCTTTCATTAAAAAAAATACCTTTTCTTACAAAAAAACCTTTTATAAAAAAGTATTTTTTCTTAAACAATTAATTTTTCCTAAAAAAGAACTTTATCTTGAAAAAGTAGATTTTCTTAAAATATTTCCTTTATTAGGAAAGTACATTTCCTATAAAAAGTACCGTATCTTAAAAAAGTTAGTTTTCTTAAAAGCGAACCTTTCTTTACCTTTTTTAAAAAAAGTAGTTTTTCTTAAAAAAGTACCTTTTCTTACAAATGAACCTTTTATTAAAACTATTTTATTATTAAAAAGTACTTTTATTAGAAAAGTAAATTTTCTTAAAAAAGTGTCTTTTTTAAAAATGTAATTTTTTTTGAAAAAAAGTACCTTTCCTTGAAAAGAACCTTTTATTAAAAAGTATTGTTTTTTTCTTGATAAAGGCCGTTTTCTTTCCTTAGTAAAGGCCGTTTGCTTACCCTTATTAGGAAAGTACATTTCCTATAAAAAGTACCGTATCTTAAAGAAGTTAGTTTTCTTAAAAGCGGGCCTTTCTTTAGAAAAGTACCTTTTCTTAAAAAAGTAGTTTTTCTTAAAAAAGTACATTTTCTTACAAATGAACCTTTTATTAAAACTATTTAATTATTAAAAAGTACTTTTATTAGAAAAGTACATTTTCTTAAAGAAGTGTCTTTTCTAAAAAAATAACTTTTTTTTAAAAAGTACCTTTTCTTGAAAAGAACCTTTTATTAAAAAGTATTTCTTTTCTTAGTAAAGGCCGTTTTCTTACCTCTATTAGGAAAGTACATTTCATATAAAAAGTACCGTATCTTAAAATAGTTAATTTTCTTAAAAGCGAGCCTTTCTTTAGAGAAGTATCTTTTCTTAAAAAAGTAGTTTTTCTTAAAAAAGTACATTTTCTTACAAATGAACCTTTTATTAAAACTATTTAATTATTAAAAAGTACTTTTATTAGAAAAGTACATTTTCTTAAAGAAGTGTCTTTTCTAAAAAAATAAATTTTTTTTTAAAAGTACCTTTTCTTGAAAAGAACCTTTTATTAAAAAGTATTTTTTTTTCTTAGTAAAGGCCGTTTTCTTTTCTTAGTATTTTTTTTTCTTAGCAAAGGCCGTTTTCTTAAAAAAGTACCATACCTTAAAAAAGTATATATTCTTAAAAAATAATTTTAAATAAAAAATTTTCGTAAAAAAGTTCCTTTTATTACAAAAGTTACTTTTCTTAAAAAAGTACCTTTTCTTCAAAAAGGACTTTTTCTTACAAAATGACTTTTTTTTTAAAATTACCCCTTCTTAAAAAAGTACCTTTTCTTAAAAACAGCATTTATTCTTTAAAAAGTAGATTTACTTAAAAAAGTACATCTTCCTAAAAAAAGTACCTTTTCTATAATAACACATTTTCTTAAAAAAGTTCCTATTATTACAAAAGCATCTATTCTTTAAAAAGTACTCTATGTAAAAAAAAGTAGCTTTTTTAGAAAAGTGCCTTTCAAAAAAAGTACTTTTTTGTAAAAAAAAAGTAGCGAAAAAGGCGTATTTTCATAATTTTTTAAAGATATGAATAATGTTGGATTATTTATTATTTTCATAAACACGTTATAGTGTAACATTTGAAATATCTTTGAAAAAATGTTCAATTAAAAATTTTAATAAATAAGTCCGAATCTCCGGAGGCGTCTCGAAAAAAAGTTGTTTTGTAGTGAACATCATAACTCGTTACCGGATGATGAGAAATAAAAAAATCGAAAGGCGTTAAAATGTTTCCCGAGGTAATCACGAAGTTTTTTAATTTTTTGCAGCATTTTGAAGTGAAAAACACGATTTTTTCTACAAAATATCAGTGAATGTGTTGTTAAAAAATAGGAAAAAATGTGTAGAAATAGTGTATAAAATTCCAACAGAATCGTTCAAGTAGATTTTGAGTTATGATGTTCACGGACTTCAAACATGTTGTGTGCGAGAAAATCGATTTAAAGTTTTTTAAAAACTGATTTATATACGATATACGTTGTGTTGTGTTCCAATTTACTTGAAATTTTGACAACACTCTTCACATGTTTTACATTCAGAAAGAAGGGTTTTAAAAAGGGTTTAAAAATTACCTTTTCTTAAAAAAAGTACTTTTTCCTAAAAAAGAATATTTTTTTAAAAAGTCCTTTTCTAAAAAATATCTTTTATTTAAAAAGTGCCTTTTATTAGAAAGTTAATTCTTCTCTAAAGAGTAATATTATTAAAAAGGTATTTTTTCTCTAAAGAGCACTTTTGAAAAAGAGTTGCTTTTTATAAGAAACTAGATTTTCTTGAAAATACATTTTCATAAAAAAGTACCTTTTATTAAAAAGTACATTTGTTACCAAGTACCTTTTCTTCAAAAGTTAAATAATCTAAAAACCTTTTCTTAAAAAGTATATTTTCTTTAAAAAGTTGAGTTTCTTAGAAGCAGGCCTTTTCGGAAAAAGTAAATTTTATACAAAAGTACTTTTCTTAAAAAGTACAATTTTTTTGAAAATACTTTTTCTTAAAAAGGTACATTTTGTTAAAAAAGTAAATTTTCTTACTAAAAAACCTTCTTCTAAAAGTACCTTTTCTTAATAAATTTTATTTTCTTAAAAAAGTAAATTTTCTTCAAAAAAGTACCTTTTGTTAAGGAAGTACCTTTTGTTAAGAAAGTACCTTTTCTTGAAAATCTATACTATACGAATATAAGAAACTAGATTTTCTTGAAAATACATTTTCATAAAAAAGTATCTTTTATTAAAGAGTACATTTGTTTTCAAGTACCTTTTCTTCAAAAGTTAAATTTTCTAAAAACCTTTTCTTAAAAATATATTTTCTTTAAAAAGTTGAGTTTCTTAGAAGCAGGCCTTTTCGGAAAAAAGTAAATTTTATATAAAAGTACTTTTCTTAAAAAAGTAAAATTTTTTTGAAAGTAGCTTTTCTTAAAAAGGTAAATTTTTTTAAAAAGGTAACTTTTCTTACTAAAAAAACCTTCTTCTAAAAGTACCTTTTCTTAATAAAGATTATTTTCTTAAAAAAGTAAATTTTCTTCAAAAAAGTACCTTTTGTTAAGGAAGTACCTTTTGTTAAGAAAGTACATTTTCTTGAAAATCTATAATATACGAATATAAGAAACTAGATTTTCTTGAAAATACATTTTCATAAAAAAGTACCTTTTATTAAAGAGTACATTTGTTTTCAAGTACCTTTTCTTCAAAAGTTAAATTTTCTAAAAACCTTTTCTTAAAAAGTATATTTTCTTTAAAAAGTTGAGTTTCTTAGAAGCAGGCCCTTTCGGAAAAAGTAAATTTTATACAAAAGTACTTTTCTTAAAAAGTACAATTTTTTTGAAAGTACTTTTTCTTAAAAAGGTACACTTTGTTAAAAAAGTAACTTTTCTTACTAAAAAACCTTCTTCTAAAAGTACCTTTTCTTAATAAAGTTTATTTTCTTAAAAAAAGTAAATTTTCTTCAAAAAAGTACCTTTTGTTAAGGAAGTACCTTTTGTTAAGAAAGTACCTTTTCTTGAAAATCTATAATATACGAATATAAGAAACTAGATTTTCTTGAAAATACATTTTCATAAAAAAGTACCTTTTATTAAAGAGTAAATTTGTTTTCAAGTACCTTTTCTTCAAAAGTTAAATTTTCTAAAAACCTTTTCTTAAAAAGTATATTTTCTTTAAAAAGTTGAGTTTCTTAGAAGCAGGCCTTTTCGGAAAAAAGTAAATTTTATACAAAAGTACTTTTCTTAAAAAGTACAATTTTTTTGAAAGTACTTTTTCTTAAAAAGGTACATTTTGTTTCTTACTAAAAAACCTTCTTCTAAAAGTACCTTTTCTTAATAAAGATTATTTTCTTAAAAAAGTAAATTTTCTTCAAAAAAGTACCTTTTGTTAAGAAAGTACCTTCTCTTGAAAATCTATAATATTAGTAGGCTAGGCGATTTCTTGTGAATGATGTTTTGTTCTACTGTTTTATTCAGATTTTGACCAAACTTATATTATTTGAAAGGTATTTATTTTTAGCGGTTTTGCAGATGTACAGATTTCTAAATTTTTTCCTTTATTTTGAGTAAATTGCATTTAAAGTTGCTACTAACACATACATGAAATTATACAATGCTATGCATGTGTTTATTAAATTTGTTAATGTGTTTGTAATAAAAATGAGTTTGTTTTTTTCTGTTGATTTTTGAATTGGCTATAATTGATTAGCATACTTTTAGGGTCTTTATTTAATGAAAAAATATAATTTCCTAGAATTTGCACTCGAATTTCGAGGGCTGGAATCTGCTAGTACTATAAAATAGATAGAGCTGTGATTAGGTAATGGTGGATGAAATGTTTATGCCATATTAAAGTACCCAGAATTAATTAAATTATCTTATGAATAAATACTTTGTATTACAATACTTTGATTTTATAGTCTTAACACTTGTCGATAATAATATATTTCAAATAAATCCTACTAAAGTTACAAAATATTACTAATATAAAATGTAATTAATTGTTGTTTTAAAATATATGACATATATGTACTTATATCCAACTTTGTTTGTATATTAGTAATTTACGATTAATAATTTTTCAATTTCCAATTAAAAATTATTGTCAATTCCGTATGTTATTAATTGTATAAATTGTAACATTATATAATTCTTTCTCGTATAATGGAACGGTTGTTATTAAATTAAAGGTATAATTAAAAGGAAACACACGTTTTACAAATAACAATTCATAAAATGCGGTTTAATTAAATGCTAAGTTACTATAGAGTCTTTTAGATCTGTAATAAATACAGCAAATAATGATTTTTAATATGAACTTGTTATATTATGGAATATTCATAGTTAATGAATCTGAATAAAATTTTGTTTTTCTTGATTGGACAGCAGTGTCAACTATAACTACTGCTGTTAATTTGAGTTTCTTGTCTTACCATCATACTTCATTGAAGAAGCAGTAAAGTAGAATAAAAGTTCCATTAGAATTCCAACAATGCTAATTTGCATAAATAAAATTTCCTAATTTTTGAATAACTTTTTAGGAAATGCTTTGTAGCTGTTACGAAAACAAAATTCGATTAATCTTTATTTATATTTAAATAATTAACTGGACGATGATTAAATACCTGACCTTAAAAATGCGTTATAATCAGATATTTTATAAATTTTTTGTATCTATAATAATACAAAAAATCAACTATGTAGCATTTGAAAAGAACAAAATATATTTTCGAGCTTAAGAGTAAATATTGCAAAAAAAATTATGACTTAAGAAAATCTTCTTTAATTTGATTACAAAATTACGTATTATATTATTATTTTAAGCTCTGAATTAATATTTAACGAATGAATTTTCTGACGCCATGGAGTAAAGTCCTTCTTTCATCATTGTTATCAAATTTGTCGTCACCTACTGATCTTGCTTTTGTTTAGATTGTATATTACGTATAATATTATTATTTTACTATTTAATGAATGAATTTTCTGAATCGATAGACTGAAATGCAAAAGTAGGAGAAACTAAAGTACATGACGTAAAAGGTCAATACGGATTGGGAGAAAGGAATGAAAGAGGTGATAGACTCACACAATTTTGTCAAGAACACAAAATGAAAATCACAAACACGTTGTTCTGCCTTCCTGCCAGAAGACGCTTTACTTGGATATCTCCCCAAGATAGAAAAGAAAACATTGTACGAAATCAAATCGACTACATACTCATAAGCAAAAGATATAGCTCCTCTATAACAAGAACATCAACTTACCCAGGGACTGACGTACCTTCAGACCACAATCTGCTAGTCACAAACCTCCATACGTACGAAACTTACAGTAACGAAAAAAAGCAAATCATGCACGAAAATAAATATTGGAAAACTTGAAGACTCGAATATAATTACAAACGTGAGAGATGAAATAAATTTACAACGAAATAATGTGAACAGAGAGGATTCAGAAAATATATGGAATGGTGTCAAAAATACTCTAATATCAATAACGGAACAAAATCTAAGAGACAGTGAACGGCCAAAAAGGAACGAATGGATAACAAATGAAATACTGAAATTAATACAAGAACGCCGCGAACATAAAAACGTAAATTACGAACGATGCTGGGAATTAAATAGGGAGATTCGAACTGCTGTACGCAGCGCAAAGAATGAAGACTTGAAAAAACAATGCCTAGAGATCGAAAGACCAATAGACCAATTTATGAATCCCCATCACAACCACTTACAGGAAACCCAATTACTAAACGAGAGGTAGAGACGGCAGTTAAATCACTTAAGGACAAGAAAGCTTGTGGCCCGGATGAGATACCCGCAGAAATCTTAAAGTTGATAGATGACAACAACATCCAACTATTAACTGAATTATTTAATTACATTTATAATACTGCGCAATACCCACAAGATTGGCTGAAATCAACCTTCATAAGCATTCCCAAAAAAAGCTACCCCCGGTATTGTAGCGACTATAGACTAATAAGCCTGATGAGTCATGCCCTCAAAATTTTTCTCCGTATAATTCACACTAGAATATATGAGACATGTGAAAAAGTAATGGGTACGACCCAATTTGGGTTTAAAGAAAGCATGGGTACTCGAGAAGCACTTTTCTCAATACATACATTGATTCAAAAATGTCGTAACGTACAAAAGGATGTGTTTCTATGCTTTATAGATTATGAAAAAGCTTTTGACAACGTGAAACATGATAAATTGATGGAAATTCTCATATCCATTGGGATAGATCAAAAGGAAATACAATGCATTAAAAGTCTATATTGGCATCAAACAGCACAAATTGAGATTGACGGACAACATACTGAAAGTATAGCTATATCCAAGGGCGTCAGACAAGAATGCATCCTGTCCCCTTTGTTATTTAATATTTATTCTGAAAGAATATTTGAAGAGCCTATCAGCAAAGTTCGGAAGGGTATATACACAAATGGTATTTTTATCAATAACATAAGATATGCTGATGATACAACATTACTGGCTGACAATATGCCCGCGCTACAAGACCTGGTAAACAAACTCGCAACAAACAGTAATGCATATGGCCTAAATATCAATATTCGAAAAACAAAATATATGATTGTGAGCAAGAAAAATAACCATTATACTACTTCCTTAAAAATACAAAACGCATGCATCGAAAGAGTACAGAATTTTAAATATCTCGGTGTTACAACCAACGACAAATGGGATTGTTCAAAAGAAATAAGATGCCGTATAGAAATGGCTCGAGATGCCTTTTTTAATTATAAAAAAAAGGACTTACATGTCACGATATTCATCTTGAAACAAAATCAAGATTGATTAAAGCGTATGTTTCGTCGGTTTTACTATATGCGGTGGAGACATGGACCATAAAATCATCAGACATAAAAAGATTAGAGGCCTTTGAAATGTGGGTTTATAGACGAATACTCAAAATACCCTGGACTGAACATATATCAAATACCGAAGTTTTGAGAAAAATGCACTGCGAAAGAGAGCTATTTGCCATCATAAAGAAAAGAAAAACATCATACCTGGGACATTTTATGAGAAACCCAAAATATAAGCTGTTACAATCGAAAACACGAGCGAATATTGAAGGAAAGGCTGCTAGAGGCAGAAAAGAAATAATATGGATTGATAATATTGAAGTATGGACTGGTATCAGAGATATGGGCAGACTTCTAAGTGAAGCTAGAGATCAAGATGCTTTTGCGGAGCTACTTAAAAATATATAAAATTATTTATTTTTTTTTTTTGAAATGTTAAATATGTAACAAATTGCAATTGTATTGGTCGCTAAAATTCGAAGAACGAATTAGCAAATAAAGAAGAAGAAGAAGAAGACTGAAATGCATATTTTCGTATTTATAATCATCCTACAATACCGTTGTCAATGTCAAATGAAACAAGATAAACTTAATAATCATATTAGAACAAAAGAATGGGAATAGCGTCCTTTCCAAACTTTATTCTTAAATAGCCTTTGAAATTTCCAATAAATTATTTCAAACATTAATTATGTTGAGAACTGTATTACCACTTATTCATACAAAAATTTCATCTTTCTAGTTTTATTAGTTAATTTTTAAGTTTTGCTCCATAAACAAATATAGTCCACAAAAAAAAAAATCTATAACATCCTAAAAATTGATAAAGGTTTGAAAGGACATTATTGACACCCTTTTGGCGAGATTTGATAACATAAAAATGGCTTAAAATTGATGCTAGAGCATCATTATAGGTCGAGTATTGATATATACTGCAGATTCCAGCGCTCGAAATTCGAGAACAATTTCTAGGCAGCTTTATTTTTACACTTAGCCAATTCATAAACCAACACTTTTCTGGTTTATGATTATTGTGAATGAAGATAACAAACTCATTAAAAAACACATTAACAAATTTAATAAAACACACATAGCATATGTATAATTTTATGTATGTGTTAGTGGCAGCTTTGAATGCAACTTACTCAAAATAAAGGAAAAACTTTAAAAATCTGTAAAACTGCAAAACGGTTAAAAAGAAATACCTTTCAAATATTATACGTTTGGTCAAAATCGGGATAAAACGGTAGAACAAAACATCGGTCACAAGAAAATGCCTAGCCTATTAATATTATAGATAGATATATATATATATTTTTTTTTTTTTTGTGAAAAAATCTGTTCTCTTAAAACTTTGAAGTAATCGCTGATTTACACCATTTAGTCCCCAGTTTCAGACGTATATCATCTGGTTTGTCTGTAACGACATAGTTGTGAAATTCATTAAATTGTTATAGTCTTAATTTATAATTACGTTGATAACTGCATCACTATACACCAATGATACAGTTCAGATACTGAAACTCTTTTTCAGATATCCGATATCCGCGAATATCCAGACAAAAATCCGTATTCGGTATCCTCTCAAATATATGTACTTGCGATTATAGGATAGTGAAAATTATTCTAAATTATGTATACAATACAATTTTGTTCATTTGGAAAAAAATTTAATTAAAAAAAAAAAAACTACGCGAGTCCAATCACATGGGAGATGTGTAAACATCTATTTACACATCAATTAAATTCAAAATTAAGCGCCATCTATGTACAGCAAGCAACTGCTGTGGTTTTTATACTTGATGGTTGCAGTTGTTTGTTATACATTTATGACACTTTCTGTTGGTTGTTGAATCAGCTAAATAAATTTAAATCATAAACTTTGTACCAATACACTTACATATATCTCACACCGATTTTCCCTACCGCTGTTTTTGTGATTGTATTGTGAAATAGATTTTTACCCCCCTGAGCGCATAGATGTTTAAACATCAAAAATCGAAATGACCAGACATATAAAAGAAACCAGTAAATTTATTTGAAACTACATAAAAATAAAAGTATGAATTTTGTATAGCGATATACATACATAAATTGTTATTACGAAATTGTTAGAAAAGCTTTCAAATCAAAGAATTGAAAATATCATAGGTAATTATAATTAACTAGCAGATCCAAGCCCTAGAAATTCGAGTGCAAATTATAGGAAATATTATTTTTTTATTTATTAAAAACCCTAAAGGTATGCTAATCAATTATAGCCAATTCACAATTCAACACTTTTTAAATATTGGTTTATGTCCAAAATTATTTTTCAATGTTATTGGTTTATGTCCAAATTATTTTTCAATTGAACACAATCATTATTTTGAATGAAGAAAACAAACTCACAACACCTTTAACAAATTTAATAAACATACACATAGCATCATATAATTTAAAAATCTATAAATCTGGTGGACAACTAAAAAAAGAAATACCTTTCAAATAAGATACGTTTAGTCAAAATCAGGAGAAAACTGTGGAACATATCATCGGTCACAAGTATTTTATTTTTTATTTATTTATTTACATTGATATCACACACAACATGATATACATCTTTTTAATTAGCTCACAAGAAATCGCCTTACCTTTCAATATTATAGACTAGCAGATTCCAGCGCTCGAAACCCTAGTGCAATTTCTAGGCAGCTTTATTTTTCAACTCAGCCAATTCACAAACCCTTTTATGGTTTATTATTATTGTGAATGAAGATAACAAACTCATTAACAAATATATTAACAAATTTAATAAAACACACATAACATATGTATAATTTTATGAATGTGTTAGTGGCAACTTTAAATGCAATTTACTCAAAATAAAGGAAACAATTTTAAAATCTGGAAATCTGCAAAACGGCTAAAGAGAAATACATTTCAAATAACATACGTTTAGTCAAAATCAGGAAAAAACTGTGGAACATATCATCGGTCACAAGGAATCGCCTAGCCCATTAATATTATAGATTAGTAAAAGCATTTACTCTTTTTCGCCGTAAAACTTATATTAAATTTATATTGTATTACTATTTAGCCTAGCCCATGCGTTACCTTCTGTTTGGAAATATTTTCCGTCTACCAATAAAAAAGGTGCCAAGGCTAAATGTTGAAAGTGTCAGGTTTTTATTTCAAATATTAATGGAAGCACATGTATACCACTTCTTAACTGAAACCATTACAATCCATTATAAACGGGATAATGATGAACCCGTTTTGGAGGAGCAAGAGCAAAACTTCAAAGAGATCAAAGGAAAATCGTTGATGGATTTCGTTAAACGGCAAAGTTTAAGTGATTGTTTCAAGATTAGCTGCTGAAGATGGAATAACAATTCGTGCAATTACAAATTCCTAGTTTATCAGACAATCTATTGTAGGCAGAGGATATAACCTTCCAAAAAATGAGAACAGTGTTATGGACTTAAGGCCTAGTTAGCCCCACGTTGTTAAAATGTAACAGTATCGTATGGTAACGTTGGCATTTAGGGCAATTATAGAACGTAAAAAACGAACCAGCATGTTGCTGTGTAGAATTAACCAAACTTTATCAGCTGTTCACAAATGTCACGCACAAACGTAGCAAAATTTAAAATCAACAGAAACTCAGGATACGATGATACGTTTAGCTTAAGTTGGCTAAGCACTTGCATGTGTTTTTCATAAGACAGGTTGAATGAGCTGATTCACGCCGTTACCGTTACGCATGTCTAACTAAGCCTTTATTCATACTGAATTCGAAAATAGAAAACAAGAGGTAATAAAAAAATTAACAGCAGTTAAGAATGATTGTGATAAGTTTAGTATAACCCTTGATGAGTGTATAAGTGCACGAAATCATCGCTTAATACGTGAAGGTAAATTTTTAGTTCCCTTTTTAAGCAATATGCGGGCACGGAGGAGTGTTAAAATTGGCTTAGTTGTAGTTCATATAGAGAAGAAGCTGAGAATGATAAAATTTATGTTAAATATATCTTTCAAATATATTAAATTAAATAAAATATTTATAATAATTCGTTACACCCTGTTAATGCGAATGATTTAAACTTTATATAATACGCCTTGTGTTGAATTGTGAATTGCTAAAACTGTTTAGCATACCTTTAGGCTCATTTAGATATTCATAAACTTTATATGTATATAGATTAAAAACATTGAAAGAAAAAAATGTAATGAAATAATATTTCCTAGAATTTGCACTCGGTTTTCGAGTGCTGGGCTATACTAGTTAATATTAATGTCCATTATTTGTTAGAAATTGTAAACAAGCATTTAGAGTTGTTTAATTTGTTATTCCAAAACAACATCGTTTGTACTACAAATGATGGTGCCAGCATAATAGCGAAGTGTGGAAGATATTGTCCATCTGAATCACAGTTATGTTTATCTCACGGACTGCATTTGGCGGTAGTTGAAAAGTTTTATAAAAAGAAAGTTTTTAAATCGGGTGATGTTGACATTATAGAAGAAGAAGATGATGACGACTTCCAAGACAATAAATTTGTCAGTGATGATGATTTTAATGAAGAGGAATTCGCAGATGATGAAGATGTCGACTTAAAAAAGAATCTGAAGATCGTGCGGATTTTGATTAAGTTTTTGAAAAAATATAGTGTCCGAAATTCTATTTTACAAAAGGCAATTATCGATGAAATTGGGCAAGAACTTGAACTTCAACTGGACTTCAAACACAGGTAGAACGCCTCTATACACCAAAAACTACTCAGAGTTCGAATTTTAATTCAAAACACGCTCATCGAATTAAATGTACTTCACCTAGTATAATAAAATCATTGATATTAGCTGTTGAAACATTGGGAAGACAAGATGTCAATTTATTAACAGCAAAAGGAGCCATGAATTTCGATTTTTAAATACCGAAAGATGGATTGATGAACGAGAAAACTCTACCATTATCGATACTCTGGCATGTCTCACCAATAACTCCATAAAACCATCAAAAATTGTTTTGGAATTTGCATCTAATTTGTTTGGTAGACTTTTTGAATCTTCTTCAGCTATATCACCTTCATCTTCACTCGAACATGTAGATTTGACTCTGGATGCAGCATGGGAAGCAGAACTAGATGCTGCAATTTCTAAAATATTCAAAAATTCAACTTAAACATCAAAAATGACTTTATACTACTTAAGGAAACAGGTCACTGGCCAGAAAAACTGGAAAAATTATTTGAAGCCTTAACAACAATAAACCCATCATCAATCCAAGCCGACGAAACTTTCTCTGTTTCTTCCCACTTTTGCGGCAAACTTTGAATCCGTTTATCGCTAAATTGCTTAGTTCTTAAACTCTTTCTTTTAACTCATACACTCTGTCTGTCTGTCTGTCGTGGGTGAACCCCATTCCCCCTTATCCAATTGATCTGAAACTTGGCCTATATTCTTGTTGTGACTACAGATTAATTTTGGGGTAGTCACGCTCAGTCACGGAGTGATCTAAATGCCATTTCCTCTCATTCGATCGATTTGAAACTTGGTTCATACACTTGCTGCGAAAAAAGATTAACTTTGACTTAGTCACGCACAGTCAGATTTAAAATGGATTTCTCCTTATCCAAACAATCTGAAACTGGGTCGATATACTTGCTGTAAAGAAAGATTAACTTCGACATAGTCACGCACAGTCACGGAGTGACTTAAAACCCATTTCCCCTTATCCGATAAATCTGAAACTTGGTCGATAGACTTGTTGTGAAAAAAGATTAACTTTGACATAGTCACGCATAGTCATGCACAGTCACGCAGAGATTCAAAACTCATATGCATAAGGAAAGAAAGAGTTTTAATAAAAACTTTGTTTTTATGGGTTAGATTATTTTTTTAAATATATTTATCTAAACTAGCAGATTCCAGCCCTCGAAATTCGAGCGCAAATTCTAGGAAATTTTATTTTTTCATTAAATAAAGACCCTAAAAGTATGCTAATTAATTATAGCCAATTCACAAATCAACACAAAAAACAAACTCATTTTTATTACATACACATTAAAAAATTTAATAAACACACACATAGCATTGTATAATTTTATGTATGTGTTAGTACAACTTTAAATGCAATTTTCTCAAAATAAAGGAAAAAATTTAAAAATCTGTAACACTGCAAATTGGCTAAAAAGAAATACCTTTCAAATAATATACGTTTGGTCAAAATCGGGGTAAAACGGTAGAACAAAACATCAGTCACAAGAAATCGCCTAGGATATTAATATTATAGTTGAAAGAAAGTGAATAAATTTTCATCTTAAATCCACAATTTTTCGAGTTTTTTATCTTTTCTTTTTTAAAATAGCTATTCCCAAAATATCCGTATCCGAACGGTTAACCGGAGTTTACAGATATGTTGCAAACTACTACTTTGTAATATGCTACCATCATATCTATAACATTAATAGGCTAGGCGATTTCTTGTTACCGATGTTTTATTCCACCGTTTTATCCCGATTTTGACCAAACGTATATTATTTGAAAGGTATTTCTTTTTAGCCGATTTACAGATTTACAGATTTTTAAATTTTTTCCTTTATTTTGAGCAAACTGCATTTAAAGCTGCTACTAACACATACATAAAATTATACATATGCTATGTGTGTATTTATTAAATTTGTTAATGTGTTTGTTAATGAGTTTCTTTTCTTCATTCACAATAATAATAAACCAAAATAGTGTTGGTTTGTGAATTGGATAAGTTGAGAAATAAAGTTGTCTAGAAATTGCACTCGAATTTCGAGCGCTGGAATCTGCTAGTTTAAAATCAATAAGCAACGCTTTGCAGTTCAAATAAAAAAATAAATTATTCTTTTTTCTTTCATTATTGTATGTTTTAAATTTAAGTGTAACTTTTTTTTAATTTTGTTACTTTTTATATTTTTTTATTTTTTTTAAATATTTATTTTTTTTTTGTTAAAATTATAATATCTTTACACCTTTTTCCATATGTAATTACTCTGTGCAATAATAAGATTTTTAATCTTATAGCACGGAAAACCGAAATATATACAAATAAATAGAAAATAAAAAACATGTGTGCATCTATTAAAAGTCCACTTACTGTATTGATAATTTTCACAAAGTCATCTTTTCATCTTTTAAAAGTGCCTCTTGTGTTTTAAGAATATTTTTGGGATTATTAATTAGAAAAAAAACTCCATCAATCACTTGTGTAGCCGGTAACGCAAAGTACACAAAACGATATTCATTCGAATGCGTATCTACCAAATAATAAAGAACGAAACTAGTTTGGGGTTTTAAAATAGTTTTTTGTTGAAAAAAAATCAAAAGTACAAATTATCATTAATAAACATTAAACATTAGATTTTTGAGAGTATTTATTATTATTATTTTTTCCTGATTTTATTTATTTATTTATTTTTTGCTTAAGTGATCTTTAACCTGTTGTTTGTCTTAATTCCTCTTCTTAAATTTCCGTATTTTAATCAAATAACTTGTTTTATACAAAAATATGATTTGTACACGCTTTTGATAATTTTTGTTTATTTATTTGTTCGAAATATAAAGAATATTTACTTAATTCACTATTTTAAATTTTTGGCAATTATTGTTTTATTTTTAATCGTAGTTATCAAATGAAATAAATTCTCATGGCTTAAACAATAATTAAAAATTGATAAATTATAATATGAATATGTATGTACATTAGGGCTTTTCACAAAAAAAAAAAGGTTTATATAAAGTCCTATGGCCCAAAAGATATTTGAGAATTTTTTCAGATTTTTTGGAGATCATTACGGGATTGCGAAATCGATTTTATTCCAGAAATGAGGTTAAGAAACATAAATTTTTTAGTGCTTAATTTTGAAAAACCTGCATAAAATACTTCTGAAGGTAATAGTCTGCTAAAGCAAGTTATCTGCCGTAAAAATTATTAGTTCTGAGGGGAACTTTGATGACCTTAAAAGTATGAATTCACTAATCCGGAGTTTAAATCCCAAAATAATGCACTATTTGTGCGTAAAATGAAATCCATAAGATAGGCCTTTATCTTTCTTTTGAGAGGAAAAATATTTAAAAAAAAAATATAAATAAATATTAGATATGTATCAAAATATATGTAAAATTATTCATGGGATTAAAATTAAAGGTATTTCGAAGATCTATTTAACGCATAGAATTTTAGAAAATCTTTTAAGCTATATGAGTTCATATTCCGTTTTAAGAGTTATAAAATCTAAAAGAAAGTTTATGGTTAAACGCCCTAATATACGAGGGTGAGTCAATAAGTATTTACAAAATCATATAAGGAGTACTAAGAATTTAAAACAATATGCCAAGTTCCAAAAAAAAGCTGCCAAATTTTTAAGCATATTCGTCACTCAGTTTTTTTTCAACAACTTTTGCAATCCTCTGAACTTCTATTAACCATTTATAAAAAAGCAGCAGATTCCAGCGCACAGTGGGTTGAAAAGCATGAAAAGTGAGAATTAATTCAGGGAAGACGTAATTTCAAAATATTGTTAATTTTTTTTAATGGATATTCATTAATGCATAAAAAGTGGAAAAAAAACTTTGTTTTAACCCGTTAGGAGCTTTTTTGTGTTTTGGAAAAAATGATCTTTTCTTACAATTTTCGCTGTAACTTTGGAATAAAAAGCGATAAATTAGTAAGTGAAATTGCAAGTTAGAACTTAGTTAATGTGCTTTTAGAAAAAAGAAATTTTTTTTTTAAAATAAAAAAGGAATAAATATTTAGTATGTATTTATATTATAAAAATTGAATTTTAAAATCCGATTTTATTTTCCAAATTCCACAATTCCACAAATTTAACTCAAAAAATTCACATTATAAAATAATATTATGTTTTTATTGATGAATAATTATAAGCACAAAACAAACAACCATTTCAGAAAAATTTAAAAAAACTTTAAAAAAAAAAATTAATTCAATTAATATTGAATATATTGCTACATGTATAATTGAAAATTTTGTATGCATTTATTGTTATTGTTTATTTTTTATTTTATATTGTTCTTATTTAAGAGAAACTTAAATATATATATATATATATATATATATATATATATATATATATTATCATCACCTTCATAAATATAATCAGCATCTTCATAATTATCATCATCAATATCTTCATTAATCTCTTCTTCATGAGAAATCTTGGGCAAAATTTATAAATCTAGTGCCATCTGTGGTATATTATATATTTTTTTGGCATAATTTTTGCTTTTAGTGGTAATTAAAGGATCCGAACTAAGAAGTAACCTACTGCATTTACGAGAATAGTGTTCTCTGTAATTTTTAAAATCTTTATTTCTAGTTTCTTGAACTTCCTCAGATAGTTGACCTATTGGCAACAAGGCGTATCTTACTATTTCTGGCCCGTGAATAAGGAATTTATGTAAAGTTGGAGGCATATAATACCACGGATAGAGCTTAACAAAATGTCTGGCTGTATTCTGAGTATATTTTCTAAATTTTTCTACGTGAATCTCGTGCCCGCAAGATACAGCAATAAGTATCACATGCATTCTTTCTATCAATTCTGCATCAACGTTTGTGATTTGAGCAGAAACATCTGCATTTTGAAGAAACCGTCTGGCAGTGTTGCCATCATTAGAGTTTCCAAAACCTGGCTTTGGTTGGTCCACAATCAGTCCAGTTTTCTCTCTAAAGTCTTTTTGAATCCGTAATTTTGTTACTGAAACCATTTTTTTTATCATCATCAGACCTAGCCTGCCATTTTTTGATTGGAATTTTATATGATAAGTGAAGAAGACATTCAAAAAATCGTATCCATTCATGAAGTATAGATAAACCAAACTGTAAAGTTTCTGTATTTACTTCTTTACCAATCATTCTATCAACTGAATTAAATTTTTAAATTACCCGAGAACATTTTGTAATTTCAGAGCTTCGATTTTTCGCTCCACAATAATGTGCATGATCATTAAAATTATTTATTGTAATACTAGGTTAAACATTTACAACAGCAACAATAACAATCACAGCTACGAAAATAAACACAAAACAAAAACTAAAAAAAGATTTTTTCTGTTGTGTTTTCAAGCTTTTTTTTTAATTTTATACTGGGGACTTTTAATAAAAACTTGAATATTACATTCGTTGGCAAGTATTGGCAAAATGTTTTTTTGTAATACACAAGTAGAAATCCCATATTTTACTACAATGTAAATAATTTTACCCGATCTCATCTAGAATTACGTTGAAACTCAATCTTTTTTAAAAAATACCCTCTTTTTAGGACAATTTTCAAAAAATTATTAAAAATATTTCTAAAACATTTATCTAAAAATTTTGTTTTAATAATACAGTCAAATACCTGAAGTTGATGCATCCATTTGAAAAAAGTTAGAATTTAAAAAAAAAATTAAAAAAAATTGAACTTGAAATATCTCGTTTTTCACTTTTTACCACTTCGAGCAAAATTAAAAAAAATTGTTGAACTTTGAGAGAGTATAGCAAGAAAAGTAAACAACTTAGAACAATAATTTTGACAGTTAGTGATGACCCATTTTATACTCTGTTACCCGGTATAAAAATTTATTACAAAATACTCATTTCAATTTTTGAATTAATCCTCACTTTTGACCCTTTTCAACCCAATGTGCAGCGCACGAAATTCGAGTGCAAATTCTAGGAAATTTTATTTTTTCATTTAATAAAGACCCTAAAGGTATGCTTCACAATTCATCTTATTTTAAATGAAGAAAAAAACAAACTCAACACATTAACGCAAACCCATTAGCAAATTTAATAAACACACACATAGCATCGTATAATTTTATGTATGTGTTAGTAGCAACTTTAAACGATCATAACTCCAAAAATATCGGTCACAAGAAATCGCCTAGCCTATTAATATTATAGATATTAATCAGCATAGAAAAACCGTTACTTTTATGGCGTTTTCTTTTCTGGCAAAAATGTTACACTTTTTTCCCACTTCGCACTTTTTTTCTAATTTTATGTTCTTTTCTAAAAAAATGTCTACCTTGCGAAAGGGTAACGTGTTCTTTTCTAAAAATGTCGCACTATCAATATGTGAAAAAGGGGGGAAGTGGAGAATAACACGATAAAACAGCTGAAAATATCAATGTTAATTTTTAATTTTTTTTTCCTTTTTGGTGTCCAAGAATAAAAATGTCAACAAAATCAGCTGTTCATTAAAAAAGTGTTGCTTAGTTGTAATTTTATGTACTATTCTGACCATTAAGAACGCAACATCTTTAATAAGTGAGGCAAACATTATAAAAAAAAGTAACATAAAGTGTAACGTTTTTTTTTTTTTCAAAAAAGAAAACGCCATTAGATTTAAATTCCCAACAAAGCATTTACTGTTTTAAAATCATAAGAAATTTCTATGAAAAAACGAAACAAAAAAAAAAAATAAATAAGGGCCATTTTAGAAACTTTTGACTTCATAATTCAAATTTTCAAGCTCTAAACGATAATCCCAAGTGAGTTTTGTGAATGATATTCATTTCATTTAAGTTACCTGTAAATGACATTTTCAATTGGAATTAATTAATTAATTAATTAATCAATTATCGCATATGTTAATGGCATTAAGATAAATAACAATAAAAAATATAATTTAGCACGTTCATTAATACTTTACATTTATAAACAAGTAAGAAAATTATATTCGGCTTACACCGACTATGCGACACCCTTCATTTCGAGAATTGGTCTTAGGTCCAACTAATTGGATATAGAAAATAAGCATAAACCAAATCTGAGTGGAATTTTTATTAATTTTTTTGCCTGTAGATCTGAAAAAGTTCTTACTGGATGCTATATTTATATGGGGACTCGGTCGAAAAACAAGCCGATTCTGATCATATTTGGTAAAGTAAATAATTTTTGCATATTTATGTTTTTGATAGGCTATGGAAATTTAAGTCGATCTCATTTGTATGTGGCCTGGGTCTGAAAATGTATCGATTTTCAATATATTTCATCAAATTATATTGATTTTGCGACCTGTAGTTTGATTACAAGCTTTACATGACGGACAGACGGACGACGGACGAATATCGCTAAATCGATTCAGAAAGTGATACTGTGTCGATCAGTATAATAGAAAATGGGTCTAGGTCAAATGTTTTTTATAGTTACAAACATCAGCACAAACTCATTATACCCTAAAATCAGAGAGTGGTATCTATAATATTAATAGGCTAGGCGATTTCTTGTGACTGATGTTTTGTTCTACCGTTTTTTTTTCCCGATTTTGAGCAAACGTATATTATTTGAAAGGTATTTCTTTTTAGCCGATCTGCAGATTTAGATTTTTAAATTTTGTCCTTTTTTTTGAATAAATTGCATTTAAATTTGCTACTAACACATACATTAAATTATACACTGCTATATTTGTGTTAATTTAATGTGTTTGTAATAAAAATGAGTTTGTTTTTGTGTTGATTTGTGAATTGGCTATAATTGATTAGAATACTTTTAGGGTCTTTATTTAATGAAAAATAAAATTTCCTGTAATTTGCGCTCGAATTTCGAGGGCTGGATTCTGCTAGTAGGTATAAAAAGGTTTTAAATAATTATAGTTTTTTAAGAAGAGGTAAATTTTTAATAAAATGTACATTTTTCAGAAGAAAAAATTTTAAAAGAAAAGGTAATTTTTTATCAAACGGTACTTTTGTAAGAAAGAATACTTTTTTAAAAAGGTACCTTTTAAGAAAAGGTACTTTTGAGAATACCTTTTAAGAAAAGGTATTTTTTTAAGAAAAGGTACTTTCGAGAATATGCACTACTTTTTTAATAAAAGATACTTTTTTATAAAATGTACTTTTTTAATAAAATGTACTTTTTAATAAGAGGGACTTTTTAAATAAAAGCTACTTTTTTAAGAAAAAGTAATTTTTCAAAAATATGTACTTTTTAAGAAAAGGTATGTTTTTAAGAAATTGTAATTTTTTTCAGAAAATCGACCTTTTTAAGAGAAAATACTTTTTGAAGAAACTGGGGCCAAATCACCGCATTCGATATCGAGTAAAATCAATCGAAATTCCATATTTTGGTTTATTATTTGAAGAAGACGGGCAATCGCTCGACCACGATTCGCTTTTCTTCATAACCAGAGGCCATAATTCTTCAACTGTGACAAAGGAAAATTATTTTTAGAATTTTATTTTGGGAAATAAAAAAATGATTACGATCGAAAAATTTCGATAACGAATGCGGTGATTTGGCCCCTGTACTTTTTTAAGAAAAGGTACTTTTGGGAATATGCATTAATTTTTTTTATTAAAAGGTACTTTTACAAAAAGGTACTTTTATTAATAAGATGTACTTTTTTAATAGAAGTCACTTTTTAAATAAAATGTACCTTTTTAAGAAAATTCAGTTGTTTAAGAAGAGGTACTTTTGTAACAAAAGATACATTTTTAATAAGAGGTATTTTTAATAAATTGTACTTTTGAAACTCTTTCTTTTAACTCATACTCTCTGTCTGTCTGTCGTGGGGCAACTCCATTTCACCTTATTCAGTTGATCTGAAACTTGGCCCATAGTCTTGTTGTGGCTACAAATTAATTTTGGGGTAGTCACGCATAGTCACGCACGGTCACGGAGTGATCTAAATGTCATTTCCTCTCATCCGATCGATCTGAAACGTGGTCCATACACTTGCTGTGAAAAAAGGATTATCTTTGAGTTAGTCACGCATGGTCAGGCACAGTCACAGATAAAACGGATTTCCCCTCATCCAATCAATCTGAAACTTGGCCGGTATACTTGCTTTAAAGAAAGATTAACTTTGACATAGTCACGCTCAGTCACGCATAGTCACGCACAGTCACGGATTGATTTAAACCCCATTTTGCCTCATACGATCGATCTGAAACCTTGTCCAAAGATTAATATTAAAATAGTCACGCAATGTCACGCACAGTCACGGAGAGATTCGAAACTCATACACACAGAAAAAATATTTGCCAACCGAATTGGTCTTAAGTGGAACAACTGTATTTTCGATTGTATCAACAGAAATTTCATAACATCTGCAAATTTTCTATTATGATAAAATATTTACTGTTAAGGCAATAGAATTGCTATCAGCGTGAACCCGAAAATCGGTTATTAGCATTATCGCAATTCGGTTGGTAATAAATTCGGTAGCAACAATGAATCTGTTTTCTGTGTGTATGTATAAGTTAAGAAAGAGTTTTAATAAAAACTTTGTTTTTATGGGTTAGACTATTTAAGAAAATTTACTTTCTTGAGAAGAGGTATTTTTAATAAAATTTACATTTTGAAGATAAGGAAATTCTTTAAGAAAGGGTACTTTTTTAAGAACAAATATTTTTGAGAACATGCACTACTTTTTTAATAAAGTGTACTTTTTAAGAAAAGGTACTTTCTTTTAAGAAAGGGTAATTTTTTTAAGGAAAGGCAATTTTTTTAAGAAAATATACTTTTTTAATAAAATGAAAAAATTTCCAGAAGAAATAATTTAAAAAAATAGTACTTTTTTAAGAAACGGTACTTTTGTAAGAAAAATTACTTGTTAAGATAAGGTACTTTTTAATGAAAGATCCTTCTCTTCAAAAAGGTACCTTTCAAGAAAAGGTACTTTTTCAAGAAGAGTTACTTTTGAGAATAAATACTACTTTTTTAATACTACTTTTTTAATAAAAGCTACTTTTTTCAGAAAGGGTAATTTTTCAGAATATGTACTTTTTAAAAAGGTACCATTCAAGAAAAGGTACTTTTTTAAGAAGAGTTACTTTTGAGAATATGTACTGCTTTTTTAATAAAAGTACTTTTTATTAAGAGATAATTTTTTAATACTTGTACTTTTTAAGAAAACGTAAGTTTTTAAGAAATTGTTCTATTTTAAGAAAATATACTTTTTAACAAAAGGAACATTTTTAAGACAACTTACTTTTTTAAAGAAAATATACTTTTTTTAAAAAAGGTAAATTTTTAAGAAAACTCTCTTATTTAGAAAAATGTGAGGTATTTTTAATAAAATGTAATTTTTTAAGATAAGGTACTTTTTTAAGAATATATACTTTTTTAAGAAAATTTACTTTTTAAAAAATTAACTTTTTAAGTAAAGGTACTCCTTTCAGCATAGCTTCTTCTAAAAAAGTATTTTTTTTTTAAAGTCTCTTTCCTTAACAAAATTGCATGTTCTTAAAAAATATCTTCCTTCTAAAAACAGAACGGTAACTTTTTACAAAGGGATTTTTTTTTAAAGTACTTTTTTAACAAAAGGAATTTTTTTTAGTAAATTTCAGTCGCATGGCCGTTGAAATTGGTGAAAATTTGTCCATGTCCCTATGAGATTGACTTATATTGACATAAGATTCAGGTTGTTATTACACACATAAGTAGTCCTAGGTGCCATATAAAGCTGCTTCCCGATATTCGCTATCAAAAAAAAAAAAATATTGCATAGATCTTTCTCAAAATTGTTTTTGAGTAATAGAAGTTGACTTTGATAAATATGTGATCTAGTCCCACAGTAAAATAGAATCCGATAAGAACTTTTTGACACTTGCAGGTCATAAATTAATAACAATGGCGCTTAAATTTGGTTTATGGTTTATAATTTATTTTCTATGTTGCTTTTTTCACAAAAGTGAATAAATCACTACTAAAAAAAATTATTCGCGATAAAAACTTTAAGAGAAATATTACAAAAATTAAAAAAAGAGTTAGTTTAGATTTATTTAGAGTAATGTGTTATTTTATTTTTGGTTTTTGGTGAAGTTTTTTTTCCCAAAGAACAACGGCTAATGTTAGTCACAATTTAAATGCACACAACGTTTTTTTCCACTTCAAGGAAATTTTTCAATTTCTTGGAAAACGAAGTGTTCTTCAAATGAAAGGTAATTTCAAAGACATATCTAAAGGGTTTAATTTTATGCCCGTACATAGCCTATTTATTGATTTTAAAGCTTTTGAATTTGGGCAATATTGAATTTAGCTTTTAAGGGCATCGAAGCCTTATGTTTTATAACCTAATTTTTAGGATAAACCCGACCTACAAAAAAAATGTGAAAACTTTTCTCAAAAATTTTTTAGGCCATAAGAATTCATATAATGCTTTAAGAGTTGCAAAAATCAACCAAAAAAGTTTTCGGTGAATAAAGCATTGGTCACAAAAAAAAAAATATCGCACAAATGTTTATACATGACGCAAAAACTCTTTAATATTGCGCTTAAATATTGCTATATAACACAGTACAACGCATGATTTCGGGACTAATTTTGATAATTTTGTGTGAAAGTAGTGTGGCAGTAAAAGCAGCAATGTATACTTTTGTTTTCAATTGTTTTCTGTTTAATCCATGACGAGAATTTATGCATGCGTAGCACCTGGATTTATTATGTCCACCTAGGTCTTCCACCCAAATTACTGGCTTCATAAAAGAAAACTCTCCACCTTTTCCATGTATCCACATTATAAGGGTATTATAACAATTTTTGCACACTGTGTTCGGCGTAAAATTTGCACCACTTAAATCTGCTTCATCAAAATAATGACAATACGCTGTTTTGAATTCCTCACTAAACAAGTTTTTTCGAGCCTTTTGGTCTATTTTAAGGACGATATGACCACAAACGTAACAAAAATCATCCAATTTTGGGCAATTGTTATTTTCCATATTGAAATATATTATATGTTTTGTTGTTATTCACTTTTAAAAAACCGGAAAAAAATAGCTTGTTATTTGTTCGTGTTCGTCGGCAATTGTTGAATGACAAAAACCGATCAATGAACACCTATAAATACTACGTATATTTCAATATTTTACTGACAGGTACTTATGAATGGGCGCAAATTTCCGTAATTTCCGTAAAAAAATTATTCAGGTAACTAACGGAAAACCCCAATTAATTTAAAAAGTGCACTTTCCTTTTTTCATTTTTGTCCACGCACATTTATAAGCGTTTATCACTTTGCTACCGCAATCATAAAAATCAAACAACCTTTTGTTTATTAAATTTTTTTTTTTAATTCTGAAAATCATAAAAAAAGTCATCAATGTTTTTTCCAATGAATTTTGTGCATATCTGGAGCAATTTTTTGAAATTCATACCTTCACTTAATTGTGAATAAAAGCGAAACGCGTTCATCGATTTTCATGATTTATGTCTCATTTTGTTCATAGGTTATGTGACTTTACGCAAAAGTAATAGGACTTGGCACTTTTGACCGTTTTGGATTTTTTATGAATTAAAAAAAAAAAAAAAAAAAATTTAGGCAAAAAATATTTTTTTTTTCTTCAAACATTTATTTATAACTGCGAAACTGTTGCTTATGTAGCGAAACGTTATATAAACAGATGAAAGTAATTGTAATTCTTGATTTTTCAAAAATTGTTTCAGCGAAATCCGAGTAGTGGTTTTCGAGTTATGCCAAACAAAAGAGCCTAAAACGTGACAAATTCCCCTATACGATACTTACTAACTTCAAAAAAATATTAAAATTATTTGTTGATGTAACATGACCAAACGAATGATACAGAAGTTCTTATTTTTTAGGCTAATTTCACACAAAATTATCAAAATTGAGTCCCGAATCAATAAGCTTAAAAATGTTGTACTGTGTAATCTTTGAAATTGTCAAACGATTACGTTTGTGGTCGGTTGTAAAATTGAATTCAAATTATTACTGACATGAAAGGTCCCATGGGGCTCACCCGCAGAGCGGCATGAAACATGGATATGTTATTGAACCCGAAAAAATATATGAACCGTAAATTTTCACCTTTTCTTAAAAGTGCATTTTCGTTATACAAAGTGACTAGACCAACTGCAATTTTTAATACATCTTATATAATTTATTTGTCAATTCGCATAAATTTAGCAAGCTCGCATTCAGCCTTGATACAAAAATATTAGAATAACGAACCAAACATATGACAAACGAAACACGTGTTCAAAATAAAATATTATCGCTTTATGCGATACGTCATGGTACAGTAAAAGCCGGTTTATCCGGCATTAAAAAAAATGTTTATTATTAAATTTTGTAATTGAATTAATTTATGAATTATTTCAAAATTCTGGGTAATCGTATGGATGTACTCGTATTCATAATATGTCTTTATTATTTGCTATAGATTCAATGAACTGATGTATAAAAAAATTTTTTCCTGGTACATAATTTGAAAATAAATAAACGAGAATCTTAAAAAAATAATAAAATCAAACGAAATTTCTAGTTTTAATAAAACATTCAATTATCTGGAATTTTCGATTAGTCGTATGATAGAAGTTTTACTGTTTCGCAATTATGTATATGCATATATTTGCATTTCTAAGATTACTTATTGTTTCTATTATCGCTTTTTCGAAAGAAACAATAAAATACAAAGAATAACGAAATCTAATAACTTAGAGATAAGGAAAAAGTATGAATAATGACATTAACATATGAAATAAAAATATTTCGCAGAAAAGTAAATAAATATTGCACCATTCCACAGATACTATCAAATAAAATACATTTTGTTTAGAAAAAATCACGTTTAAACTATTTTTGAAAAAAAAAAAAAAAAAAATGCAAAGTACAAACCGAATGTTCATTATACCCTCTACCTAATATGTGGTCAGGGTATAATGACTTTATTGTGCTGTTTGTAACTACGAAAAATATTTGACCTAGACCCATCTTTTATTGTACCGATCGACTCAGAATCGCTTTCTGAGTCGATTTAGTGATGCCCGTCTGACTGTGTGTCCATTTAAACCTTGTAATCAAACTATATGTCGCAAATATGAATATATTTTGATGGAATTTAGTGTATACCCTTCTATCGGCCATAGGATGAATGTTATTGTTCATGTTCAGAGCTAGTCCCCATACAAATTACCCCTATGTGATCGACTGAAATTGCCATAATATGTAGGTCAACTTGGGTTTGTATATGTTTATTGCATCCATTTATCAGTAGTGAAAAAATAAACACTATGCGATAATTCTTAGTCATAGCACCCATATGAAGCTGATTCCTGATCTTCACTTAAATCTATCAAAAAGCAGAAATATTTCACAGATTTTTTTCAAATTTGGTTTGTATATGTTTTTGCAAAAAATAATTGACCTCACCAAATATAGTCAGGATCGATCCATTTTTCAACTTAGTCCCCTTATAAATATAGCATCCGATATGAACTTTTTCATAACCAAAGGAAAGAAATTAATAACAATTCCACTCAAATTTATGCTTATTCTATTTATCTAATTAGTTGGACAGATAGGGTCTCTAAACTTATGGATTATAAACATTGTTTATACCTGAAGCCATAGAATATGCGATTATTGTATGGTTTGGTGTAAAAAGCCGTACAAAAATAGAACTTATCGATTCTTTATTCTGAAATTTATATAAATGCATTTTTCTAAAATTTAAGAAGCCGCAGTACACAAATGAAAGTTAAAAACAAATTAAACTAATTAAACAAATTGAACCAACAAAACTTTAAAACGAGTTATTTACATAAACATTCTTTTCAGTGCTTTTATAATACAACAATTTTATGTTTGCATATGCGTCAGTTTATCATGTTTTCGGCAATTTTTAAATGTGAAAAACTTTAAAAAAATTATATTTTTTATCCTAAAATATTTGTTTAATATTTTCAAATGAAGAAGACATCTGAAAAATTTTGAAAACAACAAAAAAGTTTTTCGGTTTGACGTAAAATTACTCATGCGAAAATTTATGAGTAATTGTTCACTTAAGTCCCAAAAAAAATTTTAATTGGAATTCCCAAAGACTTTTTTAAGAAATAATTCACTCAGCAAACTATAAATGAAATTAAACAAATTTATTGAATATTAAATAAAAGATCCTAAAGGTATGCTTCACAAATCAACTCATTTTAAATGAAGAAGACAAACTCAACACATTAACATAAATACATTAACAAATTTAATAAGCACACACATAGCACTGTATAATTTTATTTATATGTTAGTAGCAACTTTAAACGATCATAACTCCAAAAAAATGTTCCAGACGATGAAAATCTGTAAATCTGGTGAACAGCTAAAAATAAATACCTTTCAAATGATAAATTTTTTGTCAAAATCGGGGTAAAACTGTGAATCTTACATCGGTCACAAGAAATCGCCTTACCTATTAATATTATAGATGTCAACAAAATATTTTAAAAAGTACATTTATTGTTCGGTTTAAGATCATGTATATATTTTTCTAATGAAAGAAAGATAATAATTTTTGTAATGTAAGAGAAATAATAGAAAAAAATTGAAGACAGCGCTAGATGGAGTAGCTACTTTTTTTAAAAAAAGGGGTACTTTGCGTGACTATGCGTGACTAAGAGTGACTGTGCGTGACTTCGCCAAAGTTAATGTATTTTCACAGCAAGTCTATCGACCAAGTTTCAGATCGATCGGATGAGGGGAAATGACATTTAGATCACTCCGTGATTGTGCGTTACTATGCGTGACTGTGCATGACTATGCGTGACTGTGCGACTAAGTCAAAGTTAATCCTTTTTTCACAGCAAGTGTATAGACCAAGTTTCAGATCGATAGGATGAGGGGAATTGACATTTAGATCACTCCGTGACTGTGCGTGACTATGCGTGACTGTGCGGGACTACCACAAAATTAATCTGTAGTCACAACAAGACTATGGGCCAAGTTTCAAATCAGTTGGATAAGGGGGCATGGGGTTGAACCACGACAGACAGACAGAAAGACATACAGACAGACAGACAGACAGAGAGTATGAGTTAAAAGAAAGAGTTTGAAGGGTACGTTTTTAAAAAATTGTATTTTTTAAAAAAGGTCACATTTTTAAAATAGAGCAAATTTTTTAAAAAGTGTTCTTTTTTTAAAAGGGCACTTTTAACAAAAAGGGTACTCTTTTAAAACAAATGTATTTTTATACCCTATACCACTATGTGGTTTGGGTATAATGACTTTGTGCTGCTGTTTGTAATTACCAAAAATATTTGATTTAGACCCATCTTTTATTATACCGATCGAATCAGAATCACTATCTGATTCGATTTAACGATGTCCGTCCGTCCGTCCGTCCGTCCGTCCGTCTGTGTGTCCATGTAAAGCTTGTAATCAAACTGCAGGTCGCAAATATGAATATATTTTGATGAAGTTTTGTATATAAGCCTTTATCGGCCATGGGATGAACGCTATTGAAATTGGTGAGAATTGGTCCATGTTCAGACTTAGCCCCCATACAAATGACCCCTATGAAATCGACATAAATTGCCATAAAATCCAAATTGTCGTATAGATCTTAGTCAAATTCGGTTTGCATATGTTTATTACATCCATTAATGAGTAGTCCAAAAACTATCCCTATGGGACAACTCTTAGTCATAGGCCCCATATAGAGCTGCTTCCCGATCTTCACTTAAATCTATAAAAAAAACAAAATATTGCACTGATTCTTCTCAAATTTTGTTTGTATATATTTTTGCAAAGTACAAGAGACTTTGCCAACCATGGTCAGGATCGGTCCATTTTTGGACCTAGTCCCCATATAGATATAGCATCCGATATGAACTTTTTCATATCTACAGCCAAAAAAATTAATAAAAATGCCACTCAAATTTGGTTTATGCTCATTTTCTATATCCAATTAGTTCGACCAACGAGATAGGGTCATAAAATATGGTATAGGGTATCGTATAGTCGGTCTAGACCGACTATAATTTTTTTTACTTGTTTTAATAGGGGTGGTGGTAAAAAGAGGGTACTTTACAAAAATGACATTTTTTTAAAAAAGGGTACTTTAAAAAAAAACTGTACTTATTAGAAAAAAAAAATAATTTTTAATAAGGGTACTGTTTTCTATTCATATTTCATGACTCGTTTCGACCGATTTTAATGATTTTAAAAAGTAACTTCATTTAAAAACGAAGAGTCTAGCTTAGTTATTGAGGCTGTGATACTGATTTCCACAGACAGACAGTCAACGCTAAATCAACTTTTCTTGTTATAAGGATCAAGAAAATATATGGTTTTGGGGTCTCCGGAATTTATTTCGAGGCGTTACAAACGGACTGAAATACCTATGTGTAGTCTCTGCACCGTGGTGTGGAGGTTATAAAAATTATTACAACGAAAGCGCCGAATTTATAAATTTTTTTTTTTAGAGATTTCTCCATATTTTAGATCATTGCACCATAATACCCGTCTTACTCCATTTCAAATAGCAATGTCTTCGAAATAATGGCAAACAATATTATCCTAAATTTACCAATGTAAATGGTTAATTTTGTTATTGAGCGTGATTTCAACACACAGGCGGACAGTAGGACATCGCTACATGGAATCGAGTTGTTATAAGTATCAGGAATATACATACCTTATGGGGTGGCAAATTCATTTTTCGAAGCTTTACAAACGGAATGACATAGTGATATATACCCTCTGCACAGTGGGATGGAGGATAAAAAAATTAGTTCCTCAATTCATTCAATTCAATCAAATGAGGTTGAATACAAATTAAATTAGAGAATAAATTCTTTAAAAGCTCTGAATGCAACGCACTACATTATTAACTAAAAATGTACACATTTTGTTAAAAGCCACATATTCCACCATAAGTAGTAAATCTGAAAGCCGCTTTAAGAAATAATAATTAAATAATTAATTTGTAATTTTTATTGCAAAAAGCACAACATTTTAATTTTAATGCATTCATTTTTGTTACTCATTTAATGACTCTAATTATTTTAAAATTTTTTACTGTATAATTATATAATTTTTGATCATGATATCTATTCGAAAGTAACTTTATTATATTCACGATCGTAAAAAATTTTTATTAATTAAAATCTGTGATTTCGTTAATAATAATTAATTATTCGAAATAATAACAATGACCCTGCCGGAGTTTATAAGAGTGAATTCACTTTTTTGTGTGAATTTATTTATCAAATGTCTTTATCATAAAACTGATTACTGCCAAACTTTGCAACGATTTTTATTCAATTAAAAAATAACAATAACATTTAATTTGGCCATGTTCAAAACAGTGTTTTTGTATTTTAAGTAATTAATTTATGTCATTTATGCCATTCATGAAAATCATAAACTTTTTAAGATAACAAAAATGGCTTGACTGAATGTGTGTACGATATCATAAATACAACTAATTCTGTTTTTACGCGATAGAGAGGTAAAAAGATCGAGTAAAAAAGATACTGCCTCCATATAAAAAGAGAGGATTGATCAACAGTTTTAATATCGGATAAAATAAGTTAAAATAATTTTAATATAAATTCATAGGGCCGCATGCAAAAAAATTAATGTGTAATTCAAGTAGACTTTATTGTATGTTTTTCATACAAAATTTGTTGATAAAGTCTACTTGAAGAACACATTAATTTTTTTGCATACGGCCCATAGTCTTTATGTGCTTTAAAAACAATATTTATTTAAACAAAAAATTATCAAACATAACAGAAAAGGAATAATAATTATTTAAAAAAATTTAAATTTCACAGAAATTAATTGAAAAATCAAAAACAAATATGAGTGATAAATTCGGAATTAACATCTGGTTTTATTTTAAAAAGTAAACAATTTTATAAATTAAATTACCAAATTATTACACAAATACACTGAATTTTTTAACATTTTTTAGAGGTTTCTTCATATCATTGGTCATATCTTGGCACCATGATGCTCGATTTACCCTATTTTCAAAAGCAGCCTGCTCAAATTAATTTTAAACAATTTTAGCATAACTTTACCCAGATAAATGGTTTATTTTGTGAATGGGCGTGATTTCAACAGACAGACAGACGGATGACTCGAGTTGTTATAATGATCAAGAATAAATATAATTTACGGGATCGCAAATGAGTTTTTCGATGTGTTACAAACGGTATGACAAATTGATACATATATACCAACTGTACAGTGGTGTAGAGGATATAAAATCATTAAAAAAACATAAAACGTATTTTAAAAGCTAATTAATTGGTATCGTGGTCTGACAACAATTGCATTCCTTTATAAGCGACTGGAACATCATTTTCAGTTTCTACTTCATTAGCAGGCTTAAATGATGCTGATAGTTGAGTGCTTTCGATTATCAATCGTTGACTTCCGGTTTTGTAAAGGTAATTGTATAATTCACGATAATTACCCATGAACAATTTCACTTCACGTTGAAATTTCGTAGCTCTATCATCTATAATAATGCTTTAAAAAAGTATTCCCCAATTTAGAAGCCACCTGGGGTCCTTCTTTAACTCTTTCACCCCTGATTTTTTTTTCTTGAAATCTGGTAGGTTTTTTCAATCTTGGCAGCAAATTCAGTTATAGGGCAAAAATATAAGATTTTGGGGTTATATAAGAAGTCGGAGATCCTTACCGTTATCCTGGGATATATAATCCCAGTAAGATTTTACAATGAGACATATAATAAAGCTAAAATAAGCAAAAATGGGTTTATGCTTTTATTTATATTAAGAACAAAGGGAAGTCAGAAATTCAGAACATTAAATAAGGAAAATAATGGAACATAACAAATTCAAAATAGAAATATTAAGGAATATGGGTTTATTTTTGGAATGATGCAAAACAGGAGGGGGTTAGAGCATTGTTACATCTTGAGCACACGAATTTGGTTTTTGTCACTTTTCCTATGGAAGTGCATCGAACTCAAAGACGTAGCGAGGTGCGTTCATTGGCTAAATTATTGCCAAGCTCCTTCTTCGGCCGCTTAAAAGGCCTGCCGCCTATTCGACGGTTTTTAGTTCTTTGTACTTCACTCCCTCCGCTATAAGCGCTTCAGCCAAAACTGAATTAACGGGAGCTTACGGTTATGATGCTCCATATATATGATCCACGCGTTTACAACACAAAGTATTGGAATTTTAAAAAATACTTTCTTCCACCACTTTCTGGTCTTTCTGTTCATGTCGTATATGCTGTTTTTGGTTAGCGAGATCGACCCACCCCTCCCATCATCCGATTGCAGTCGCTTATGATCAAAGGGCAGTCGACATGCTTCCTTGTACCATTCTTTTGCTTTCGCAGCTCCTAAACTAAATTTCACATATCGCAATTTGACATGCACAGTACTTTTCTAGAATCCATCCAAATTGAGGATGACTCTTTCAAGAGTACCGATAATCTCAGAGTTGGTTTCTTGCTGGTATAAATATTTAAATCATAAGTATATCCGGTCTTAGCATCACACCACAGCCACATTTTCACTCCACTTTTTATGGCTTTCATTGGCATGTACCGCTTTAGAACGGAAAGGCCCTTGAATTTCGTCATACAATCTTCTATTGATTGGAAAGGACTTTCACTTCGTGCCTCCGAAAACGTTTTCTTTACGTAGTTACAACATCAGACCTATAATAATCTTTTTGAGCTCCACTCGGTTTTTCTACGTCATTGAAAAATATCGTCGACGATAGGTGAGTGCAACATGCTCTTTTTATACCCTATACCACTATGTGGTTTGGGTATAATGACTTTGTGCTGCTGTTTGTAACAACCAAAAATATTTGACCTAGACCCATCTTTAATTATACCGATCGAATCAGAATCACTTTCTGAGTTGATTTAACAATGTCCGTCCGTCCGTCTGTGTGTCCATGTAAACCTTGTAATCAAACTGCAGGTCGCAAATATGAATATATTTTGATGAAATTTGGTATATAAGCTTTTATCGGCCATGGGATGAACGCTATTGAAATTGGTGAGAATCGGTCCATGTTCAGACCTAGCCCCCATACAAATTACCCCTATGAAATCGACATAAATTGCCATAAGATCCAAATTGTCATATAGATCTTATTCAAATTGGGTTTGTATGCGTTCATTACATCCATTAATGAGTAGTCCAAAAATGATCCCTTTGGCCCCATATAGAGCTGCTTCCCGATCTTCACTTAAATCTATTAAAAAACAAAAATATTGCACTGATTCTTCTCAAATTTTTTTTGTATATATTTTTGCAAAATAAAAGAGACTTTACCAAGCGTGATCAGGATAGGTCAATTTTTGGACCTAGTCCCCATATAGATATATCATCCGATATGAATTTTTTCATATCTGCAGCCAAAAAAAGTAATAAAAATCCCACTCAAATTTGGTTTTTGCTTATTTTCTATGTCCAGTTAGTTGGGCCTAAGAGATAGAGTTTCTAAACGCATGGTATAGGGTATCGTATAGTCGGTCTAGACCGACTATAATTTTCTTACTTGTTGATATTTAGATTCATTGCCCAAAGAAGGATTGTTACTCCACTAATCAGCTATAGCTGGAACGTGTCTAGTGCATAATTAATGACAGTCCCATTAAGGTCAGAATCTATAATATTAATAGGCTAGGCGGTTTCTTGTGACCGATGTTTTGTTATTCCATTTTACCCCGAATTTGACCAAACGTATATTATTTGAAAGGTAGTTCTTTTTAGCTGTTCACCAGATTTACAGATTTTTAAATTTTTTCCTTTATTTTGAGTAAATTGCATTTAAAGTTGCTAATAACACATACATAAAATTATACATATGCTATGTGTGTGTTTGTTAAATTTGTTAATGAGTGTGTTATCTTCATTTATAGTAATAATAACCAAAAAATGTTGGTTTGTGAATTGGCTAAGTTGAGAAATAAAGTTGCCTAAAAATTGCACTCGAATTTCAAGCGCTAGAATCTGCTAGTTTCATATTAATCCGTTAAATTTCGTTTTCGAATTTTTCACCCTCTAACAAATTCTCGCGGATTTGCTTATCCGACAATCTCTTCATCGCCATCTTCAAAAACAAAATACAATATTTGTATTTGTAACGTTATATTGGGACAATAAGTCCCACTCAAAAATCTTGTTGGGACAATATGTTCCATAAAAAAAAAAAACGTTCTAACATTTTACCGTTTGAAATTTTTTTCAGTGCAAAATGTTAAAAACAATATTCCACTGCTTAGTTGTGAAGAAAAACACAAAACTGCGGTTTAATTGAGAAAAGTATGGGATGATCAGCGAAAAACATATGCTCTCACATGAACACAAATGACGTATCGGTATAATTCAACACAGATCTATATATTAATACGTGTAGGAAAATTTTTTAATCCCTTTTTAAGCAAAATGCGGGCACGGAGTAGTGTGAAATTTGGCATAGTTCTAGTTCATATGGAGGAGAAGCGGAGAATGATAAAATTTATGTATAATATGTGTTCAAAATATATTAAATTAAATAAAAAAATATATTTATTTAACACGTTAGACCCTGTTAATTTGAATGATATAAATTGTATATAATACGCCTTGTGTTGAATTGTGAATTGCTAAAATTGATTAGCATACCTTTAGACTCATTCAAATATTCATAAATTTTATATACATATATAGAGAAAAAAAAACATTGAAAGAAAAATATTGAATGAAAAAATATTTCCTAGAATTTGCACTTACATTTCGAGTGCTGGGCTATACTAGTTGCTTTTAATTATAGCACATATATATAAAGGGTTTTTCAATAAGAGCACTACAAAAGTTTTTTTAAATAAAGCAAAAACGGTTTTGGATATCAATGAAATTCTTTATTCCTGTGAAAGGACGTTCGATGCCATTATGTATTGAAATCGATCTCTTTTGCATGGCCACCACGGGCACGCTTGCAGAAGTCCAGACGCTGACCCAATTTTCGACGGTTTTCAAGCATAAATCGGCCGATACTGCTGCAATTTCACGTTCGATATTCGTACGAAGTTCATCAATCGTCGCTGGGTTGTTGGCATAGACCATAGACTTGACGTAGCCCCACAGGAAATAGTCCAACGGCGTCAAATCGCACAACCGAGGCGGCCAATCGACTGGACCATTTCGTGAGATAACACGTTCTTCAAACTTGGTTTCCAATAAATTGATTGTGACATTCGCTGTGTGGCTTGTGGCACCGTCCTGTTGGAACCACATGTCCTCCAAGTCCATATCATCCAATTGGGCCCAAAAATATTCGGTTATCATTGAACGGTAGCGATTCCCATTCACAGTAACGTGCCGGTCTTGATCATCACGGAAGAAGTACGGCCCAATGACGCCGCCGGCCTATAAACCGCACCAAACCGTAATTTTTTCGGGATGCAATGATGACTCATGGAGTACGTGTGGATTTCTGTCTGACCAATAATGCATATTTTGATTATTGACGAAGCCATTCAGCCAGAAATGAGCCTCATCGCTGAAGTTGATTTTTCGATAAAAATGCGAATCATTTTCAAGTTGTTGCTCAGCCCAATTCACGAACATACGACGCTTCTGGTGGTCAAGCGGCTTCAGTTCTTGCGTCAATTTGATCTTGTAAGGATGTAGCCCAAGATTTTTTCGCAAAATTCGCCACAACGACGTCACAGAGATGCCCAACGCTTGAGAACGACGTGTGAGAGACACATTTGGGCTTTCTTCAACTGAAGCCTTAGCGGCAGCAATATTCTCGACACTACGGGCACTTCTTTGTCTCACTGGCACGGGAACATTTTGTACTGTGCCTGTGGATTCAAATTTTTCCACTAGACGCTCAATTGTTGATCTGCTAGGACGATTATGACGACCATAAATTGGACGTAGCGCTCTTAACGTTGAGGCCACTGACTCCGAATTTCGGTAGTAAATTTTAATAATTTCGACTCGTTGTTGGCTCGTATATCTTTCCATCATGAAATGGCAAACCTTACTGAAGATATATGTCAAAAGAGCAGCAAGAAATATGGCGTCGTTTGCTGTTCCTGTCTTCCTACGTTTGTAGCGTTCCTGTTGAAAACCCCTTTATGATCTCAGTAGGGGCTGCAGTGAAGGTGGGAACCTCTTCACTTATTTCTTGGGTATCTGGCGCTCCATATTTAACAATAGATCATCGATACCTAAAACGTAAGATCATCAAAGCCTTCTCTGGCTACTTCATGAGCTAAGTCTATTAGAAAATATCTGGTTGTTATTTCACACACATTCTGTCCAAACTGCTCTCCAACATGTGTTTAAAGTTTATTCTTTTGATTCTGATAGTGCTAATCCAGCATGTTTGATGCAGTCATTAATTGAAAATTTCTTCGATGCATCTGTGACGTTTAAATATTCATCATTCATTAATTTATCTAAAATGCACATAGTAGCAATGTATATATTTTAACGATGATGTATGTTGTATATTTTAACGATGATGTATTTGGTTGGACATTTACATTCTCTAAACGTGGATGACCCGGTGCATTGTTTCTAATCAACAGAACTTTAAAAGCAACTTCTGATACAAAATACTTAAGAAACCAATCGGAAACAAGTTCTGCTGTTAACCATGTGTTTTTATTAACTGCCCTTTTAATTGACGCCTTTCATTGATTGTGCTTTCAAAGCTCGATCCACAATTAAGGATTTAAATATCAGATATGATATAATCAAAGATTTGAACTTTTTTTTATTAATTTATTTAACTTTATTAAATTTGTGTCGTAGTAACCAGTTTTTTAATTTTAAATTTATTAAATGATAATGATCTTGCAAGTGTAAATTAAATTAATCAAATAAATAAAAAAAATTTTAACTCCTGATGAAGTTAAAAAAAAGTCAACGAAACGTAGAATTCAAGATAAAATAAATTTGCTTTAATTTATTTTATTTTCATCTTAAATGCTGATCATCATATAGCCCAGAATAAATAAAAATGTAAAAATTGTTTTGTTTTTACAAATATTTTCGATCTTTATCATTTTAAAGATTGAGTTAGAAGTTGTTCAGGCTCAAGATGTAATGTTTTTACTTCAAATAAAGCAAAAAAAAAAATAAGAAATTGGCAAATTTGTTTCAAAAGTTGATCTATAGTATATTCTGCAGCACAGGTTATACAGCTATTCCGGAAAAGGTCATGAACCGGGTAAAGTCAGTAACCAAAAGCAGTAGAAAGTTTGTTTGGTAAAAAGTTAAATCATATATCTTTGCTGAAACCAACCAAATGAGAATCCAAGCAAAGAGTTATATTTTCCAATATAACAAACTTAAGAACAATTTTGAAACAAATATATTTGTATGTTATATGAGAACACATTGCATATATATGTACGTGTTTCTCGCATTTATCGTTAACGGCAGGACCACCGTATTATTAATTTTTACAAATATTTTCGATCTTGATCATTTTAGTGATTTTAGTTTTTTTTCGTTTTAGTTTTAGTCTATCAACATTATTATTTTCCCCACATTTTTATACCCTCCACACCACTGTGTAGAGGGTGTATATCAGTTTGTCAATTCATTTGTAACTCGTTGAAATAAACTCTCGACACACCATAAGCTATATATATTTTTGAGCCTTATAAAAGGAGAATCCGTTCTGGTTATGTCTCGTGTATGCTATAGGTCGGGTGGGTCGCACTACTTAGACTTAAAATGTTAGTCATAATCCGCAGCAGTTTGGAGCCTCTAGACCAAATAGGTGAGGAATATAGAAATACTCCGATGAAATTTCATATAAAAACCTCAAAAATAGAGAAAAATGTTTACGCGTAATAGAACATGTGCGTAGAGATATGTATCAGCGAGGCATACACATTTCTGTTTGCTGGTTGACTTTTAATTTTTTTCTTTTTTTGTATATGTACTCGTATGTATGCATGAATTTACATATATGCTCATTATATTTAAAAATTGCTTTCAATTAAAAAAGCACGAAAATACCTAAAATTTTTTTATCTTAATTAAGAGTCCGCGGTTAACGAACATAGATTCGCCTTTTAAATCTTTAAATATAATTGATAAACGCTTCGACAAATTAACTTCAGAAATAGAGACAATGATAAACAATAAACTAACTGAATGCAAAACAGAGCTCTTAAATATGTTTGATAAGAGTTTTAACGTCATTAAAACTGAACTAAAAAATGTTACTGAAAGAGTGCAGCAATTAGAAATAGTCGCGGATAGCATAAAAAGTATGCAAACTGAAATAAATAGCTTAAAAACAAAATTAAAGCTGCAAGAAAATAAAAACGTTGCGTGCAAATTACGTTTAAATGAAATTCCTTATAAAGAAAATGAAAATCTCTTTTTAATATTTGAAAAAATTTGCAATACAATAAATATAACTGTCAAAACTATTTATCGGTTACCAAACGCAAATAACAAAAATAAAAACAACTGTAAAGATGCGGTTATAATTGTTAAGATGTGGTCTCCATATGACAAAAACTACTTTTTAAAATCATTTGCTAATTACCGTAAAATTAATAAAGGCTTTAATTTCTGTTTAAAACACCTTGGAGAATCTTCAAACAATAAATTTTTTGTCAATGAAAAACTTACTCAGTATAATTTTACCATTCTACGTGCGGCAATAAAACTAAAAAAGGAAAATCGTCTTCACAGTGCCTTTAGAATGCGTGGTCTAGTATATATTAAAAAGACTGCGGAAAGCAACATAATAAGAATTGATGATATAGAATATCTGGATGATTTATTTCGAGAACCAGAACCCGCACCTAATGCTAATGAACGTTTTCATACAAATTCTTATTAAAATCTTATTTTCTAACTATTTTGTTTTATTTTTAACACTTTATACCATTTTAAATACATTATTATATACGTTTATACAAATTTTAAATTTTTTTCAAATCAATATTTCAACAAACAATGTTAACTATAACTTTTTTTATCAAACTTATTACTTCGTGCGTTACTCGATCATTATTTTTAAAACTTAAAAATAAACAATACTTATAGAATAAATTCCAGGGATAATGTTGCGAATATGGTTAGAGTCCTTGCTAATCAGAGGAAAGGTATTAAAATATATCATATCAATGCTCAAAGCTAAAGGAAAAATATTGACGAATTTAGATTGATTTTTGAAAACTCAATTGTTGATTTTATATGTGTTTGGGAAACATGGTTTGATTCCGAAATTACAGACTTTTCTGTTTCCTTAAATGAATATAATTTATTTCTTTTAGCATCAAATGTACATCTAAGGCAAATTGTGATTTTGAGGACATAGATAATACAGATCCTCTAAATCTAATTGAGTATCTATTTATCGAGGTAAATAATGAAGGTAGGAAATTGCTTTTAGGGAGTGTTTACAGGCCTAATAAGAATCTTTGTACTGGGCGATTTTTTCGAACTTTGGAAACGCAAACAGCTTTGTACGATGATGTTATCATAGCAGGAGATTTTAATTCAAACCTTCTGGTAGATTGTAGTTTCTCTGATGAATGTGCCTCGATTGGTTTAATATCACCTAATATCTTACATCCTACACACTTCACTGCAACTATTAATACGCTTTTGGATTTGCTTCTTGTGAGTAATGAAATTAATATACTACTCTACGATCAACTGTCTGCATCATGTTTTTCCAAGCATGATCTTATTTTCATGACTTATACAAGTGGAGAGGATTACTATTCGAGACTTTAAAAACATTAATTTTAGACTCCTTGAGGAAGAATTTTTTAATATTGTGGATGACCAACTATTTTTTTCTGGAGCAAAACCTAAATTATCTGTTCGATCTAACTGTACCAATAAAATCGAAGATTAGCAGTAATAAACAAAAACCCTGGTTTTCTTCTGAAATTAAAGATTGTATCAATCAAAGAGATTTTGTCTATGCACGTTGGAAAAGATTTAAAACAACAACATTACATGATGATTATCTGACTGCTAAGAGAAACACAAATAAAATGATTAAAAAGGCCAAATCCAATTTTTATGCTGAAAAATTTTCTTCTGCCATTGGCTCCAAAAGAACATGGCAAACGATACGCGAAGTTGGTATCGGTAAATCTACGCATCGAGAACCATGTTCGGTTGATGCAGATACAATTAATATAAAGTTTTTAAGTGTTCCTATGGTTCAACCAGATAAAGATTACTATATCAATAGTCACTCGAATAACGATGCTGAATCTTTTTTTTTCTTTTGCTGCAGTAGACCAATGTGACGTTTTATCTAGTTTATTGTCTATAAAATCGAACTCTATAGGAGTGGACGGGATTAATCCTAAGTTTCTCGAGATTCTTTTACCTCAGCTACTTCCAATTATAACTTTTTTCTTTAACAAAATATTAACTTCAAGCCACTTCCCATCGAATTGGAAAATAGCTAAAATCATTCCAATACCCAAAGTTAGTTCCGATTATAGACCAATAGCTATTCTTCCATTTCACTCTAAAGTATTCGAGCGTATTATGCACAAACAAATGACTAGTTTCTTGGATGACAATAACTTGCTAACAGATCGTCAATCTGGGTTCAGGAGGAAACACAGCTGCCTAACAGCCTTAGTTGATGTTACAGAGGAGATTAGGGAGAAACTTGATGATGGCAAGACTATGTTTTTAATACTTTTAGATCATTCAAAAGCGTTTGATACCGTGGATCATAACATTCTTTGTTACAAACTTAAAAACTTTTTTAATTTTTCTTCGACCGCTACTCAGTTATTGTCAACATACTTACGTGGCAGGTATCAGTATGTTGAAACTAGAATCCAAAATTCAATGACACTGCCTGTAGCAAGGGGCGTACCTCAGGGGTCCATTGTTGGGCCACTATTATTCTCATTGTACTCAAATGACCTCCCAGGCATTTTAACAAACTGTAATGTAAGAATGTATGCGGATGACGTTCAGCTTTATACCAGCTGTAGTAATGCCCTAATCGACCAGTGTATTATCTCTATTAATCAGCAACTCCATCGTAATTATACATGGGCAACGGCAAATGGATTAGAGATAAATCCGAAAAAATCAAAATGCATTGTAATTCAAAAGCGACCTTCCAAACTAAATATTACACCTAATATAATTATAAATAATCAGAAAATTGAAATCGTTAAATCTGCTAAGAATCTAGGTATTTTTTTTAATGACACTCTTACGTGGTCGAACCATATTAACTATGCCTGTGGTCGTATTTTCTCTATGACTAGAACTCTGTGGCAAACCCAGCATTGTACAACTATGAAAATAAGAATCCTACTTGCCAAAACTTATCTGATGCCTGCTTTACTGTATGGTTGTGAGCTATTTGCGAAATGTGATACAATTAGTAAAAGGAAATTGAACGTTGCATTTAACAACATAATCAGATATGTGTATGGACTTAATAGACGTTCTAGTGTATCTTTGTTTTCATCGCAGCTATATGGCGTTTCTTTAGATAATCTTTTAAATATAAGAGTTTTAGTTTTTTTACATAAAATAGTGTATACCCACAAACCGGATCATCTGTACGACAAACTTTATATTTCAGATATAAGCAGGGGAAAAAGAATTAGATCAATTAGATATAAAAGTTTAATATCGGAGTGGCATTTCTACATATTCGCAGTATCTCTCTGGAATTCTATACCCCATAGCTCTCAACTTTTATGTAACGCACGAAAATTTAAAGAAAATATTTTTAAACTGTTTTCGGCATAACAATTTAAAACATTAAATATTATTTGATATTATAATACATTTGATTAAATTAAATTTCAAATATTTCAACTTTATTCTTTAATTTTAATCTTATTGTTCTTTGCATTTTATATAAAGAAAATTTGTAATTAGTTATTAATTTATTAGCGATTTTATAATTTTAAATACAATCAGTTCCATACTGCAAAATAAGACTTTTAGCCTTGTGTATGGAGCAGTTCCAATAGATAAATAAAAATAAATAAATAAATAAATAAATAAATAAATAAATAATTTTAAAAATCATTGTAAAAAATCGGTCTTGCCGATTTAACATTTTTACTTGTTTAAGTTCAATTTAACAAAATTTTCCACAAAAAAAACAATTGTATTCAAAAAGTTTTTGTTTAATTGCATAACTGTTTTGGTTGACCTTTCTTATGCTATGTTGTTATGATGATATTTGCTCGGCTTGAGGTCCAAAAAGATTAACAAATGCAATAAATTATCTTATTTTTAATTTTATTTTTATTGTTATTAATTATATTTATTTTTGTATTTATACCCTATACCACTATGTGGTTTGGGTATAATGACTTTGTGCTGCTGTTTGTAACTACCAAAAATATTTGACCTAGACCCATCTTTTATTATACCGATCGAATCAGAATCACTTTCTGATTCGATTTAACGATGTTCGTCCGTCCGTCTGTGCGTCCATGTAAAGCTTGTAATCAAACTGCAGGTCGCACATATGAATATATTTTGATGAAATTAGGTATATGAACTTTCATCGCTATTGAAATTGGTGAGAATCGGTCCATGTTCAGACCTAGCCCCCATACAAATGACCCCTATAAAATCGACATAAACTGCCATATGATCCACATTGTCGTATAGATCCTAATCAAATTGGGTTTGTATGTGTTTATTACATCCATTAATGAGTAGTCCAAAAACGATCCCTATGGGACAACTCTTAGTCATAGGCCCCATATAGAGCTGCTTCCCGATCTTCACTTAAATCTATCAAAAAACAAAAATATTTCACTGATTCATCTCAAATTTTGTTTGTATATATTTTTGCAAAATACAAGAAACTTTGACAACCATGGTCAGGATCGGTCCATTTTTGGACCAAGTCCCTATATAGAACTTTTTCATATCTGCAGTCAAAAAATTAATAAAAATCCCACTCAAATTTGGTTTATGCTTATTTTCTATGTCCAGTTAGTTGGGCCTATTAGATAGGGTCTCTAAACGCATGGTATAGGGTATCGTATAGTCGGTCTAGACTGACTATAATTTCCTTACTTGTTTTCTATTTGTTTATCAACAAACTAAAATACCCCTGATGATGACTATCGGTGTTAGTCGAAATATGAGATAATAATAAAACTCAAAATAGAAATCAATTTTTTATTTTTTTAATACCTATATTGATTTTGAAGAAAAATTGTGGTATTAAATTTTTTATAAATTGAATTTAACGTTATTCTTACAAAATAAATATATTTTTAAAAATTTTTTTTCTATCCATATTTTTATACCCTATGCCACTATGTGGTCAGGGTATAACGACTTTATGCTGATATTTGTAACCACCAAAAATGTTTGACCTATATTATATAGATCGACTCAGAATCACTTTCTGAGTCGATTTAGCGATATCCGTCCGTCTGTATGTCCATGTAAACCTTGTAATCAAACTACAGGTCGCAAATATGAAATTTAGTATATATACTTCTATCGACCATAGAGGATGAATGCTATTGAAATTGGGGAAACCGGTTCATGTTCGGACAAATGACCCCTATGAGATCGACTAAAATTGCCTTAATATCCAAATTATAATATAAATCTCGGTCAATTGTGTATGTTTATTACATCCATTTATCATCAGTCCAAAAATAAATCCTATAGGACAATTCTTAGTCATAGCCGCCATATAAAGCTGCTTCCCGATCTTCACTTAAATCTATAAAAAAAAAAAATATTCCACAGATTTTTCTCAAATTTGGTTTGTATATGTTTTTTGCAAAAAAATAAGTGACCTTACCAAATATGGTCAGGATCGGTTCATTTATCAACTTAGTTCCCATATAAATATAGCATCCGATATGAACTTTTTCATATCCGAAGGTAAAAAAAATTAATCTATAATATTAATAGGCTAGGCGATTTCTTGTGACCGATGTTTTGTTCTACCGTTTTATCCCGATTTTGACCAAACGTATATTATTTGAAAGGTATTTCTTTTTAGCCGTTTTGCAGATTTACAGATTTTAAAATTTTTTCCTTTATTTTGAGTAAATTGCATTTAAAGTTGCTAATAACACATACATAAAATTATACATATGCTATGTGTGTTTTATTAAATTTGCTAATGTGTTTGTTAAAGAGTTTGTTATCTTCATTCACAATCATAATAAACCATAAAAGTGTTGGTTTGTGAATTGCCTAAGTTAAAAAATAAAGCTGCCTAGAAATTGCACTAGAATTTCGAGAGCTGGAATATGTTAGTAACAAATTAATAAGTGGCACTTAATTTGATTTATCCTTATTTTCTATATCTAATTAGTTGGGCCTAAGAGATAGGGTCTCCAAACGCATGTTATATTGTACTATCGTATAATCGGTTTAGACCGAATATAATTTTCTTGTTTATTATATTTTTGTCTAAAAAGAAATTTTTTGGGCACCATAATCAAAACCTACTTTTAAAAATTCTTAGATAATAAATAAAACTAAATATATAAATTGTTAATTATTCTATTAAAACTCTGAAATCTAATTTCAATAAATAGTGACCAAAATAATGTGACCAAAATAATGTTTTTGAATATAAATTGAGTTACTTAATTCTTATAACAAGCTGTTGGTGAATTATGTATTTTTGTAATAATTTATGTTTTATTTTTCAAATAGACGATCTTTGATAAAGTCAACATAAAATTGACGAAACGTCAGGAAAAATGGAATAAGCGGTTGTTTTATTTACATTGGAAACGTTAGGCCTAATTAGCTTAAATAAAAGAAACAACATAACTCCAGCAAAAACAAAAAAAAAAAAAAATACTACCTATTAATCCTTTTGCTGTGGATCCTAAAAAATTTATTGAATTTATTAAAAATGGATTAAAAATTACAGAATTTTAAATATAAGAAACATTTAAAAAATTTCCTTATTAAATGCAATTTACTCAAAATAAAGGAAAAAATTTTAAAATCTGTAAATCTGTAAATCTGCAAAACGGCTAAAAAGAACTACATTTCAAATAATATACGTTTGGTCAAAATCGGGATAAAATTGTAGAACAAACCATCGGTCACAAGAAATCGCCTAGCCTATTAATATAATAGATTTTATTTAACCATATTTTTACAAAATAAATATATATACTTCTTTATTATTTTTTATATTTCATGTTTTTGGTGACAAAAAATAATTTTTTAGTCCCAAAGAAAATTATTTAGTCCCAAAAAAATTTTTGTTGGGACAAAAATCAAAACATACTTTTAAAATAAAAAATATACAAATTTTTAATTATTCTATGAAAACTCTAAACTCTAATTAAAAAATGGTTGTTTTTGTGACGAACAAAAAATTTTTTTTGAGAAATTTTTGAAAGAGAAATAATGATTATACAGTAAAATATTTTTGAGTCTATAGATTAATTTTGAAATATATAAAAATTGGGGTAGTAAATTTTTGTAACAACGATCTTGTTTAAAGTTTTAGTTAACGATATTTTTACGAAATAAATAAAATTAGTTGTTGTTTGTAAATTTTGTTCTTTAAAAATTATTTCGTTTGTTTTTTGGACAAAAAAAAATTTTTTTGTTAAATGAAAAATATTTTCTGGAGAAATTAATTTTGCCAAAAGTTTTTTTTATACATATATAAAAAATTTTCGTTCTCTTTCAAGAAAATGAAAATGTGGTTAAATAATATTTGGGCTTAAAAACATTGCCGAAATTAATACCTGCTCAAAACCTCTTTTTAAAAAAATCTTACATAATAAATAAAAAAAATATATAAAAATTATAACACTCCAATTAAAAAAAATGTTGTTTTTATGCCAAAAAAAATTTTTTGGACAAATTTTTGAAAGAGAAGTAATGATTTTACAGTAAAATATTTTTGAGTGTGTGGATTGATATTGAATTGAATACAAATTAAGGTTTTAAATTTTAGTAACAAGAATTTTTTATAAATTTTATTCCACAATAATTTTACAAATAAATATTTATTTTTTTAAATTTTTTTCTATAAATATTTTTTATTTTTCAAAAAAAAACTACTACCTACATTTAAATGTTAATATTTATATATGTTGTTGTGACTAAAAAATTGTTTTTTGGAAAAAATTTTGATAATAATGATTTTACAGTGAAATATTTTTGAGTGCATGGCTTGATTTTGAATTGAATACAAATTAAGGTACCTACTAAATTTTTGTAACAAGGATTTTTTTCTAAATTTTATTTAACGATATCTTTACAAAAAAAATGTACATATATTTTTCGTTCTCTTTCAAGAAAATGAGAATGTAGTTAAAAAATATTTGGGGCTTAAAAAAATTGCTGAGATAAATACCTGGTCAAAACCTATTTCTAAAAAATTCTTACATAATAAACAAAAAAAAAAATATAAAAATTATAACACTCTAATTAAAAAAAAATGTTTTTTTTATGACTAAAAAAATATTTTTGGACAAATTTTTGAAAGAGAAGTAATGGTTTTACAGTAAAACATTTTTGAGTGTGTGGATTGATATTGTATTGAATACAAATTGAGGTTTTAAATTTTAGTAACAAGAATTTTTTATAAATTTTATTCCACAATAATTTTACAAATAAATATTTATTTTTTTAAATTTTTTTATATCAATATTTTTTATGATTTTTTATTTTTCAAAAAAAAAACTACTACCTACTTTTAAATGTTAATATTTATATAAGTTGTTGTGACTAAAAAATTGTTTTTTGGAAAAAAATTTGGTAATAATGATTTTACAGTGAAATATTTTTGAGATCATGGATTGATTTTGAAATGAATACAAATTAAGGTACTACTAAATTTTTAAAATTTTATTTAACGATATCTTTACAAAACAATGTACATATTTTTTTCGTTCTCTTTCAAAAAAATGAGAATGTAGTTAAAAAATATTTGGGGCTTAAAAACATTTCTGAAATAAATACCTGCCCAAAACATATTTTTAAAAAAATCTTACATAAAAAATAAAAAAAATATATAAAAATTATAACACTCCAATTAAAAAAAATTTTGTGTTTATGACTAAAAAATATTTTTGGACAAATTTTTGAAAGAGAAATACTGATTTTACAGTAAAATATTTTTAAATGTGTGGATTGATATAAAATTGAATACAAATAAATTGAGGTTTTAAATTTTAGTAATAAGAATTTTTTATAAATTTTATTCCACAATAATTTTACAAATAAATATTTATTTTTTTTAATTTTTTTCTATCAATATTTTTTATTATTTTTTATTTTTGAAAAAAAAAACATATATAACTATTTTAAATATAAATAGTTATATATTTGTGACTAAAAAATATTTTTTTGGAAAAAATTTATATAATAATGATTTGACAGTGAAATATTTTTGAGATCAATGGATTGATTTTCAATTGCATACAAATTAAGGTACCTACTAAATTTTTGTAGCAAGGATTTTTTTTTTAATTTTCTTTAACGATACCTTTACAAAAAAATGTACATATTTTTTAATGTAAATTTTTATTTTATTTTTTAAGCAAACAAATTTTTTTTTTTTGGATTAATAAAAAAAAAACTTTTTCTATCAATATTTTTTATTTATTTATTTTTTTTTTTAGTTAAAAAAAAATTTTTTTTTTGGAATCAAATTTTTTTGGGATTAAATTTGGTTATTCAAGAAATTTATTTAGCTTAAAAATTTTTAAAGATAAAACTAGATTTTGTTCCAATATAAATTTTCCATAATGAATTTTTTTTTCATAGAAAATGTATAATTCAATTGAAAGATATTTGTGACTAACAAAAAATTTTGTAGAAAAAATACAGCTCAAAACCTATTTTTTAAAATTTCTTAGATAATAAGTAAAAAAAAAATGTATAAATTGTTAATTTTCCTATCAAAACCCTGAAATCTAATTTACATAAAAAGTTGTTTTTGTTACAAAAAAATTTTTTGAGAAATTTTTGATAGAGAAATAATGATTTTACAGTAAAATATTTTTGAGTGTATGGATTAATTTTTAAATTAAAAAAAATTGAGGTATAAAATTTTTGGAACAAGAATTTTTTTACGAATTTTATTTAACGATATTTTTACGAAATAAATATTTTTTTAATTTTTTTCAATCAATATATTTATTATATTTTTTGTCTACAAAATTTTTTTTTGGGACCAAAATCAAAAACCACTTTTCAAAAATTCTTAGATAATAAATAAACATAATATATAAATTGAAAATTATTCTATTAAAACACTGAAATTATTGATAGAGAAATACTGATTTTACAGTGAAATATTTTTGAGTGTATGGTTTGATTATGAATTGAATTCAAATTGAGGTTTTAAATTTTAGTAACAAGAATTTTTTTTTTCCAAATTTTAATTTAATGATATTTTTACAAATAAATATATATACATATATTTAAATTTTTTCTATCAACATTTTCTTTTTTAAGTAAAAATTTTTATATTTTTTTTTTTGATTAAAAAATCTTCTTTTGGGATTAAATTTTTTTTTTCAAGAAATTGATCTTGCTAAAAAATTTTAAAGATAACCCTAAACTTTGTTCCAATATTTTTATAAAATTTCTATAATTTTTTTTTTTTTTAATTCAGATGAAAGATATTTGTGACTAACAAAAAATTTTGCTGAAAAAATGCAGTTCAAATCCTATTTTTAAAAGATTTTTAGATAATATATAAAAAAAATATATATATATGGGGGTTTCATGTCAAGTGACCCAATTTTTGAAACCGATGTCTTCCGATCGGGATGAAATTTGCACCAAGGTTAGTTCTATTAGATAGTAGTGGAGACTAAATTTTTCAACAAGATCGGTCAAGAACTCTCTGAGTGAGAGGGTGTCAAATTTGACATTTTGGCCACAAAGGTATTTTTTTTTTCTCATCTATGTAACTTATTACCTATTGTTCTTAGCAAAATTTGTCCCAAATAGTTGAGATAGCTATTTCTTCTATTTTTCCAAAAAAAAACCTTTTTTTTCAAAAACAAAAAATTTTTTGATTTTTTTTCAAAAAGGCCCTTTTTTGCTCAAAATAAAGCTTTGGTTTTTTCCTTTTAGAGCTTTTTGGTCGCTTGGTGGGCTGCGAGTTGGATATCTATCAAAGGAAATGTTTTGTAACTCAAGGTAACGGTTTTTCAATTTTTAACATATGCACTATTTTGAATTCTTTCCTATTTGTGTGTAAGTGTTTCTAAAACTTTACAAATAAAACTTATACTGGTAAACTAGACAAATTAAACTTTCCGATCGGAAGACTTGGGGCACTTGACATGAAACTCCCCATATATATATATACTATTAATTATTCTATTAAAACTTTGAACTCTAATTATTTTATAAATTGTTGTGTGATCTTTAATACAGTCAAATATACATATTTTTATTTGTTTACATTTAGTACGTTTTGCTAGAGGAAAACTCACCCTAAAAGATACAACCACCATTGTTATCACCCTCTTACAAATTTGCGTTAGATAAATAAATAAAAACATATTAAAACAACTACAAAATTATGTGATATAATTTAATTTAAAAAAATTAATTCAATAAAAAAATTTCACAAAAGTAGCTTACAGTTGCAATGTTTTTTTTATTGTAAAGATGTTAATTGATACATGTGCTTATGGAATTTTTACACTAAATAATTAAAAATAATTATTAAAATAATTAAAATAATTATTTTTTTTTTTTTTTTTTTTTGTTTGCTTTGATTATTCAGTTTTTGTTAACATTAATTTTTTTTTCTTAATTTTCACATGTAATTTTTGTTTTGATTATTTAGTTTTAATTATAAAATTTTTGTTAAAAATTCGTTTGTTTTTATCGTTAATTTTAAACGTTGATTTTTATTAGTATGACTTTCTTTACACCGCACTCTAGCATGCATTCAGTTGCGCGTACCTTTAACGACTGTTTGTCTAAATTGTAAACGAAAGAAAAAGTACGGATGACCATAAAATTCTACACGAAGTAAAAACAAAAATAACAAGTTTTAAGTTTAATTTTTGTTTTTTATTGAGTCTTAATGAAAAAATCACAAAATAAAAAAAAAAATCTGAGTACCTTAGAAAACTACGATGTATTATTCATCTAATAAGTTTGAAAGTGGAGCCCAACATGCTGATGAATAAAGGATGTGTAGTATTATGCACTCTGGTGCAATATTATAAGCGCACCTAATTTTTCAGCAGTTTGTATCTTTAGAGGTGTATTTAAAAAATATCACTGGGATCAAAAATTATAACAATATCAAAATTACAAATATCCAAGAGGCTTTTTTTAAATAAATTGATTTTATTTAAAATTTTCATTTTAGCCGCAATTTCTCATTTTAGCCGCAATTCTAAAAATTAAAATTTTAATTAAAATTAAAAAATTATGAATTAAAACTAAAAAAATTTTTAATTTGTTGGAAATGAGGTCAAAGATTCGTTGTGCCGTCTGACTCTAACCACATGCGAGTTTAGTTATTTATGTAAACCGGTGGCATTATCTTGCTGGAAAATCATATTTTTTTTCACGATTTTGTTATTGTGGCACTCGGGAAACTAACTCTAGCATACCATCGACACAGAATGTACCCCAAACCATCAGAGACCCACCTCCAATATTTCTTATGGGAAAATATCGCGGTTCCTTACGTGTAAATCTCTTTAATATGAATTCTAACCATCCGTACTGTCTAAGTTAAACTTTATCTTATCGGAAAAAATTATCTGTAAAAATAACTTTTTTCAAAATATATTAACTACAGATTGCAAAAATTTACTTTCCTTTCATTATTGTGAAATTTAACGAAAGCATCAATTGCAGAATTTCTTTTCAAACCAAACCTATAACATGATATATAATCATGACTGATAATATGTGTTAAAATAATTTGTTTCAAAGTTTTCAACTCTAGGTCTCTTTTTCCCCAATAATGTTGTACATGTTTTTATAACAATCAAGTGAAAAAACTAAATTAAACTTTACCATTCAATCAATTGACCTTTCACCTGAACAAAATTATTGAACAAAAATAAGTAGAGAGTGTAGAGTTTAGTGATGGTATTGCAACATAATTTTACTTTTTAATTAAACTCACGTATGTTATTTTTGAAATGCATCAAATATATATGAACAAAAGCCTTAACAAATTGATTAACTTTGAACCGTGTCTAACGATTTATATACAGAGCGGTGTTAAAACGATGATATGCAGTCAGAGGTGGTAAGACTGCATTCTATTTTGATTGACAAAATTTAATTTGTTGGTTTAAAAGAATATGTCGCAACATTGAATCAGCATTTAATTTAAATTTATTTATAAACTAATTAGTAGTAAAGCAACTTAGTCGCCTGTTGAAAAAAGTTACTTTTTGCATAATAGGTACTTTTTAAGAAAACGTACTCTTTTTTGAAAAGTCAATTTATTAAGAAAATGTACTTTTTAATGAAAAACACTCTTTTAAAAGATGACTCTTTTTTTTTTTAAGAAAAGGAAAATTTTTTAATTAAAGGTACTTTTTTAATATAATATACCTTTTTTTACTAAAAGGTACTTTTTTTTTAATAAAAGGTGCTTTTTTAATAAAAGGAACTTTTTTAAGAAAACGTAATTTTTTAATAAAAGGTGCTTTCTTAAGAAAAGGTACTTTTTTAATAAAACGTACTTTTTTAATAAAAGGTACTTTTTTTTAATAAAAGTACTTTTTTAATAAAAGGTACTTTTTTAGTAAAAGATATTTTTTTAATAAAAGGTACTTTTTTAAGAAAAGGCACTTTTTAATAAAAGGCACTTTTTTAATAAAAGGTGATTTTTTAAGAAGATGTACTTTTTTAATAAAAGGCAGTTCTTTAATAAAAGATCCTTTTTAATATAAGGTACTTTTTTTTACTAAAAGGTACTTTTTTTTACTGAAAGGTACTTTTTTTAATAAAAGGTACTTTTTTAATAAAAGGTACTTTCTTAAGAAAATGTATTTTTTTAATAAAGGGCGCTTTTTAATAAAAGGTGCTTTTTTAAGAAAATGTACTTTTTAATAAAAGGCACTTTTTGAATAAAAGGTATTTTTTTAATAAAATATACTTTTTTAGTAAAATATATTTTTTTTTATAAAAGGTACTTTTTTAAGAAAATGTACTTTTTGATAAAAGACACTTTTTCAATAAAAGGTACTTTTTTAATAAAAGATACTTTTTTAGTAAAAGATATTTTTTTAATAAAAGGGTCTTTTTTAAGAAAAGGTACTTTTTAATAAAAGGTACTTTTTAATAAAAGGTACTTTTTAATAAAAGGCGCTTTTTTAATAAAAGGTGATTTTTTAAGAAAATGTACTTTTTTAATAAAAGGCACTTCTTTAATAAAAGATACTTTTTTAATATAAGGTACTTTTTTTTACTGAAAGGTACTTTTTTTTAATAAAAGGTACTTTTTTAATAAAAGGTACTTTTTTAATAAAAGGTAATTTTTTAATAAAAGGTACTTTCTTAAGAAAATGTATTTTTTTAATAAAAGTTGATTTTTTAATAAAAGGCACTTTTTGAATAAAAGGTACTTTTTTAATAAAAGATACTTTTTTAGTAAAAGATATTTTTTTAATAAAAATTACTTTTTTAAGAAAATGTACTTTTTAATAAAATACACTTTTTCAATAAAAAGTACTTTTTTAATAAAAGATACTTTTTTAGTAAAATATATTTTTTAAGAAAAGGTACTTTTTAATAAAAGGCACTTTTTTAATAAAAGGTACTTTTTTAATAAAAGGCGCTTTTTTTAATAAAAGGTGCTTTTTTAAGAAAAGGTACTTTTTTAAGAAAAGGTACTTTTTTAATAAAAAGGTACTTTTTTAATAAAGGGCACTTTTTTAACAAAAGATACTTTTTTAATAAAAGGCACTTTTTTAATAAAAGTACTTTTTTAATATTAGGTCCTTTTTTTACTAAAAGGTGCTTTTTTTTAATAATATTAATTAAAAATTAATATTAATAATTAAAGGTACTTTCTTAAGAAAATGTACTTTTTTAATAAAAGGAGCTTTTTTAATAAAAGTTGCTTTTATAAAAGGTACTTTTTTAATAAAGGGCACTTTTTTAATAAAAGGTACTTTTTAAGAAAATGTAATATTTTAATAAAAGGAGCTTTTTTAAGAAAAGGTACTTTTTTTTAATAAAAGACACTTTTTTAATAAAAAGGTACTTTTTTAAGAAAATGTAATTTTTTAATAAAATGTGCTTTTTTAATAAAAGGTGCTTTTTTAAGAAAAGGTACTTTTTTAATAAAAGGTATTTTTTATAAAAGGTACTTTTTTTTTAATAAAATGTGCTTTTTTAATAAAAGGTGCTTTTTTAAGAAAAGGTACTTTTTTAATAAAAGGTGTATTTTTTATAAAAGGTACTTTTTTAAGAAAATGTAATTTTTTAATAAAAGGTACTTTTTTAATAAGAGGTTCTTTTTTAATAAAAGGTACTTTTTTAATAAAAGGCGTTTTTTATAAAAGGTACTTTTTTATGAAAATTTACTTTTCTAATAAAGGTACTTTTTAATAAAAGGCGATTTTTTAATGAAAGGTACTTCTTTAAGAAAATGCATTTTTTTAATAAAAGGCACTTCTTAATAAATGGTACTTTTTTAAGAAAATGTACTTTTTTAATAAAAGGCTCTTTTTTAAAAAAGGTACTTTTTTAAGAAAAGGTATTTTTTTAATAAAAGGCACTTTTTTAATAAAATGTTCTTCTTTAATAAAAGGGACTTTTTTTAGTAAAAGATTTTTTTTAATAAAAGGAAGTTTTTAATAAAGGGTATTTTTTAATAAGAGATATTGTTTTTAGTAGAAGGTACTTTTTTAAGAAAATCTAATATATTAATAAAAGGATTTTTTTAATAAAAGGTGCTTTTTTAAGAATATATACTTTTTACTGAAAAGTGTTTTTTTTTTAAGAAGAAAGGTATTATTTTAAAGAAAAGATACTTTTATTATAAAAGGTACTTTTATAAGAAAAGATACATTTATAAGAAACTTTAATAAGAAAATGTACTTTTATAAGAAAAGATACATTTATAAGAAAAGGAACTTTAACAAGAAAATGTAATTTTATAAGAAAAGGTAGTTTATTTATAAACTAATTAGCTGTAAAGCGCGTTAGTTGGCTGTTGAAAAATGAAAATACTTTTTAAGAGAAGTTACTTTTTGAAAGAGGTATTTTTGAATAAAAAGTACTTTTTGATGTGTAAAAAAATATACTGACGGTTTAAATACTTCCAACTTAAAAAATCTTTAATTACTAGATGTTTACACATCTTCCCTGTGATCGGACTCACATAGTTTTTGATGTGTAAACATCTATACGCGCAGGGGGGTAAATATCTATTTCACAATACAATCACAAAAACAGCTGAAGATGTAAGACATAAGACAAATCGGTGTGACTTATGATTGTATGGGTCAAAAAATTATGTAATAGCTTTTTCGTCGCTGTTTACTGCACTATACTTTTCTACACTTTTTTATAAACATCTATAATTTATTTCCTCAATCATTGAAAAGTATTATTAACGTATTAATTTATTCCATATAAATAACACAATTATCACTCCATTTAATATTAATGCTAATCAAACATAAATAGAAATAAAAAGTAAACGAATGACAGTAAAAAGGAAGTGCTTGGCGACAAAATGAAAGCACGATTTTTTTTTTTTTTTTTATTAATCAATACTCAGGGGATGCCCCCTACAGATGCAGTGCATTGTGTTGATCTCAGGAAAGATATAGATATAGTAAGGAGGAAAGAGGGAGTAGTGTGTAAATTTTTTTTTTTTTTTTTTGCAGCGACAGACCAAAGCCTCTGGTGGGAATCGAACCCACGACCCCCGCATGGTAGGCGAGCACGCTACCTACTCACCTACCGGGGCGATACGATAAGTGTTATAAAAACGTTTTAAAAAATGGAAAATGAAAAATAAGAAATAAAAAATAAAAGATGAAAAATAAAAAATGAAAAATTAAAAATTAAATATTAAAAATTAAAAATTAATAATTAAAAATTAAAAATTAAAAATTAAAATTAAAAATTAAAAATTAAAAATTAAAAATTAAAAATTAAAAATTAAAAATTAAAAATTAAAAATTAAAAATTAAAAATTAAAAATTAAAAATTAAAAATTAAAAATTAAAAATTAAAAATTTAAAATTTAAAATTAAAAATTAAAAATTAAAAATTAATAATTAAAAATTAAAAATTAAAAATTAAAAATTAAAAATTAAAAATTAAAAATTAAAAATTAAAAATTAAAAATTAAAAATTAAAAATTAAAAATTAAAAATTAAAAATTAAAAGTTAAAAATTAAAAAATAAAAATTAAAAATTAAAAATTAAAAATTAAAAATTAAAAATTAAAAATTAAAAATTAAAAATTAAAAATTAAAAATTAAAAATTAAAAATTAAAAATTAAAAATTAAAAATTAAAAATTAAAAATTAAAAATTAAAAATTAAAAATTTAAAATTTAAAATTAAAAATTAAAAATTAAAAATTAAAAATTAAAAATTAAAAATTAAAAATTAAAAATTAAAAATTAAAAATTAAAAATTAAAAATTAAAAATTAAAAATTAAAAATTAAAAATTAAAAATTAAAAATTAAAAATTAAAAATTAAAAATTAAAAATTAAAAATTAAAAATTAAAAATTAAAAATTAAAAATTAAAAATTAAAAATTAAAAATTAAAAATTAAAAATTAAAAATTAAAAATTAAAAATTAAAAATTAAAAATTAAAAATTAAAAATTAAAAATTAAAAATTAAAAATTAAAAATTAAAAATTAAAAATTAAAAATTAAAAATTAAAAATTAAAAATTAAAAATTAAAAATTAAAAATTAAAAATTAAAAATTAAAAATTAAAAATTAAAAATTAAAAATTAAAAATTAAAAATTAAAAATTAAAAATTAAAAATTAAAAAATAAAAAATAAAAATTAAAAATTAAAAATTAAAAATTAAAAATTAAAAATTAAAAATTAAAAATTAAAAATTAAAAATTAAAAATTAAAAATTAAAAATTAAAAGTTAAAAATTAAAAATTAAAAATTAAAAATTTAAAATTAAAAATTAAAAATTAAAAATTAAAAATTAAAAATTAAAAATTAAGAATTAAAAATTAAAAATTAAAACTTAAAAATTAAAAATTAAAAATTAAGAATTAAAAATTAAAAATTAAAAATTAAAAATTAAAATGTAAAATAAAAATTGAAAAATAAAAAAAAAAAATTAAACATCAAAATGAAAAATGAAAAATTATAATTGAAAAGTGAAAAATAAAAAATTAAAAATGAAAACTGAAAAATAAACAAGTAAGAAAATTATAGTCGGTCTAGACCATGGTTTAGAAACCCTATCTCTTCGGTGCAACTAACTGGATATGGAAAATAAGCAAAAACCAAATTTGAGTGGCATTGTTATTAATTTTTTTGGCTGCAGATATGAAAAACTTCATATCGGATGCTATATCTATATGGGGACTAGGCCCAAAAATGGACCGATCCTGACCATATTTGGTAAAGTCTCTTGTATTTTGCAAAAATATATACAAACAAAATTTGAGAAGAATCAGTGCAATATTTTTGTTTTTTGATAGATTTAAGTGAAGATCGGGAAGCAGCTCTATATGGGGCCTATGACTAAGAGTTGTCCAATAGAGATCATTTTTGGACTACTGATTAAAGGATGTAATATATACATACAAATCCAATTTGACTAAGATTTGTATGATAATTTGGATCTTATGGCAATATATGTTGATTTCATAGGGGTCATTTGTATGGGGGCTAGGTTTGAACATGGACCGATTCTCACCAATTTCAATACCGTTCATCCCACGGCCGATAAAAGATCAAATACCAAATTTCATCAAAATATATTCATATTTGCGACCTGCAGTTAGATTACAAGCTTTACATGGACACACAGACGGACGGACGGACGGACATTGTTAAATCGAATCAGATAGTGATTCTGATTCGATCGGTATAATTAAAGATGGGTGTAGGTCAAATATTTTTGGTTGTTACAAACAGCAGCACAAAGTCATTATACCCAAACCACATAGTGGTATAGGGTATAAAAATTAACCAGTTGAAATAAATCTATAATATTAATAGGCTAGGTGATTTTTTGTTACCGATGTTTTGTTCTACTATTTTATTCCGATTTTGACGAAACGTATGTTATTTGAAAGGTATTTCTTTTTAGCTGTTCACCAGATTTACAGATTTTTAATTTTTTTTCTCTATTTTGAGTAAATTGCATTTAAAGTTGCTACTAACACATACATGAAATTATACATTTGCTATGTGTGTGTTTATTAAATTTGTTTGTGTGTTTTTTAATGAGTTCGTTATCTTCGTTCACAATAATAATAAGCCAAAAAATGCCTGGTTTGTGAATTGGCTAAGTTGAAAAAAAAGTTGCCTAGAAATTGCACTCGAATTTCGAGCGCTGGAATCGGCTAGTAATAATAAATATTTTTATATTTGCAGAGCCCCTGCAGTTGTTGCTATAGGTGATACATAGATGACACTTTCTGTTTGATGTTAAAAAAGTGCCATAAAAAATCCTTAATTACTAGATGTTTACTCATCTCCCCTGTGATTGGACTCACATGATTTTTTTTAGTAAAGGGTACTTTTTTAATAAAAGGTACTTATTAATAAAAGCTACTTTTTAAGAAACAGTACATTTTTTAAAATAAAATATAATTTTTTAACAAAAGGTACTTGTTTAACAAAACGTACTTTTTCAACAAAGGCAATTTATAAAAGAAGGTAAATTTTTAAGAAAATTTACTTTTTTTACAAAAGGTAATTTTTTCAGAAAAGGTACTTTTTTAAGAAAAGGTACTTTTTAATGCAGGGTAATTTTTTAAGAAAAGATACTTTTTAAAGAAAACGTAAAGTACGTTTTTTTAAGAAAAGCTATTTTTTAAGAAACGTTACTATCTTAATAATAGGTATATATATTCCTAAGAAAATATAATTTTTAATAAAAGTTACGTTTTTAAGAAAATCTAATTTTTTAATAAAAGATTTTTTTTAAGAAAAGGTACTTTTTTTTAAAGAAATTTAGTTTATTTAACTTTTTAAAAGGGCACTTTTTAAGAAAATGTGTTTTTTTTAAGAAAACTTACCTTTTTAAGAAAAGACTATGCCGAATCTTTAATACTCTCCACCTGGGTTTTACGTTTACACTAATATCTGGACTATTTATAAAAAATATAAACGAAATATTTGAAAAAGTGGTGCGTTATTGTAGGTCATATCTAGGTCATATGGCGATTTACGCCATTTTAAACAGCAATTTGCTCGTAATAATAATAAACAATATTATCATAACAGTGCCCAGGTCAGTGGCTTATTTTGCGAATGAGCGTGATTTCAATAGACAGATGGACAGACGGACATCGCTGTATCGACTGGAGTTGTTATAAGGAGCATGAATATATACATTATGAGTCGGAATGAGAATTTTTTAAAGGTACTTCTATTTAACGAAAAGGTATTTTTTTTTGCGGTAAAGATAGTTTTTGCTGAAAAGATATATTTCAAAAATCGATATCCGAATATCTTAGAAACCACTATTATAGAAACAGGTTTAGAGTTTTTTTTTTAATACAAAATTTCAATTAGAAAATTATTTTTATATTTCCTTTTCAAAAAAGAATGAAATCGAAAACTCAATTTGTAAGTAGTTTGCAATTAATCTTATTCTTAATAATAACAAATTATTTATAAAAAATTTAAATATATACACATATATGTACGTATGTATGCCAATATTGATATTAGTATAGTTAGTGCAGTTAAATATAATAGTGGGAGGAAATCCATTATCCAACTTATTTTTCGCTATTTAAAAGTTTCGTTTATCTATGAGAATTATTAGTAGGTATATATTATTTAAATTTTTTTATTTTGTTTTATTTTTATCTAAATTTTCTAAACTATTTTTACTGCATGTTTATGTTGCTTCAGAATTTTGAATTGAATTAAAGTTAAATTATTTTGCATTTATAAAAATATTTTTTGTATTTTTCCACTAAATTAATAATTAGCAGAAGTTTTTGTTTATAATAAATTACAGTTTTCTAATATTAATTTTAACAAAGAATTCTAATAATCCCTAGTAAAGTAAAAGCCCGATTATTCGGCATCCAATTAACCAGAATGGAATTGTAATTTTTATGAATTTTTTTGCTTTTTCTCTTTTACAAGGGAAATTATTTTTTTATTAATCGATGATTCACAGAAAATAAAATTAAATCAACTGCTGTGTAAAAAATTGTTTTCTGATACATAATTTGAAAATAAAAAAACGAGAATCCTGAAAAATTATAAATCAAGCGAAATTCTAGTAATATTTCTTATTTGTTATTATTATTTTTATTTTTATTATTTTATTATATTTATTTATTATTTCTAATTTTAAGCATCCCCAAGCATTCCGGACAACAGGGCTTTACTGTAGTATCATTTATAAATAAAAAATAAAGTATACGAAATTTTCGAATTATTCGACAATAAATTAAAACGGTTTCGCGAATAACTCATACAAAAAAATAAAATATATCGGTTTATCGAATAACTCAAAAACTGATAGTTCCAATAAAAATAATTTCTCACACAGAAACAGAAACTTCCCAAAACAGCTGTTTTTGCTAGTGGTGACAAAACATGTAGATTAATATCGATATATCAACACGGGCATTTAAGAATGAACCGTATTTAGACTGTCGACCGCCTGCTTATTCCCGAATCGAGGTGTATTTGTAACTACATAATAAAAAAAATTGTTTTCTAATGCTTATAGTTCTTATAAGTCAAATATATTTTATTTACTATTATTTATTTGGTATTATAAAGATCTTAACACAATAAGGTTATACCAGCAGATTCCAGCGCTCGAAATTCGAGTGCAATTTCTAGGCAGCCTTATTTTTATACCCTATATCACTATGTGGTTTGGGTATAATGACTTTGTGCTGCTGTTTGTAACTACCAAAAATATTTGACCTAGACCCATCTTTTATTATACCAACCGAATCAGAATCACTATCTGATTCGATTTAACGATGTCCGTCCGTACGTCCGTCCGTCCGTCTTTGTGTCCATGTAAAGCTTGTAATCAAACTGCAGGTCGCAAATATATATATTTTGATGAAATTTGGTATATAAGCTTTTATCGGCCATGGGATGAACGCTACTGAAATTGGTGAGAATCGGTCCATGTTCAGACCTAGCTCCCATACAAATGACCCCTATGAAATCATCATATATTGCAATAAGATCCAAATTATCATATAAATCTTAGTCAAATTGGGTTTGTATGTGTTTATTACATCCATTAATCAGTAGTCCAAAAATGATCCCTATGGGACAACTCTTAGTCATAGGCTCCATATAGAGCTGCTTCCCGATCTTCACTTAAATCTATCAAAAAACTAAAATATTGCACGGATTCTTTTCAAATTTTGTTTGTATATATTTTTGCAAAATACAAGAGACTTTACCAAACATGGTCAGGATCGGTCCATTTTTAGGCCTAGTCCCCATTATAAAAATCCCACTCAAATTTGGTTTATGCTTATTTTTTATATCCAGTTAGTTGGGCCTGAGAAATAGGGTCTCTAAACGCATTAGGGTATCGTATAGTCGGTCTAGACCGACTATAATTTTCTTACTTGTTTAACTTAGCCAATTCACAAACCAACACTTTTATGGTTTATTATTATTTTAAATGAAGATAACAAACTCATGAACAATCACATTAAGAAATTTATGTGATTCTTTATGTGCAACTTTAAATGCAGTTTACTCAAAATAAAGGAAGAAATTTAAAAATCTGTAAATCTGCAAAACGACTAAAAAGAAATACCTTTCAAATAATATACGTTTGGTCAAAATCGGGATAAAACGGTAGAACAAAACATCGGTCATAAGAAATCGCCTAGCCTATTAATATTATAGATAATTTTACATATGAACATATAGTTATTTTGTAGATTTAAATAAAGTTGTAAATATTTATTTCGATTAAGAATTTTTTTTATATTTTTAAATTCATATACTCTTAGGAGAATATTAATGTTGTTTATGTTATAATATAATCGTTTGTCGTTAAGAAGTTTGCATTCATCAAAAATGTGAATAGTGTTTAAAGTTTGCCCGCAGTCACAGACAGGAGATTGGGTGAAATGGATTTTATTATTATTAAATATTGAGCAGTGTTGCCATAATTTAAAATTGTAAAGATGCTAAACAAAAAAAAAAGATGCTAAAACGCACTGGAGTCAAAAACAAAGATAAGTTATTTTTTTCAAATTTCATTACCTTTATATTGAAAAATTAAATACTTATTAATAAATTCTTTGGTTTTTAAATCGAAAAATTAATATAAAACATAAGTTTCGTTTTATATTTTTTAAATTTTAATTAAAATTATTTTGGATTTCATCAGTAATTTTTTTTTAACATCAAATTGATTTTTTTTTAAATTTTAAATTAAATATTTTTAATTTTAGAGGATTTTTTTTTTTTTTTTAATTTCAAATATAACAGATTTTACATTATTAAAAGATACGATTATATCTATAATATTAATAGGCAAGGCAATTTCTTGTGACCGATGTAAGTTTCACAGGTTTACCCCGATTTTAACAAAAAATTTATCATTTGAAAAGTTATTCTTTTTAGCTGTTACCCAGATTTACAGATTTTCATCGTCTGGAATATTTTTTTGGAGTTATGATCGTTTAAAGTTGCTACTAACACATATATAAAATTATACAATGATATGTGTGTGTTTACTGAATTTGTTAATGTGTTTGTGTTATTGTGTTGAGTTTGTTTTCTTAATTTAAAATGGGTTGAATTGTGAAGCATACCTTTAGGGTCTTTGTAAATGAAAAATAAAATTTCCTAGAATTTGCACTCGAATTTCAAGTGCTTTAATCTGCTAGTTACAATAATTGGTTTATGGAATCTAATATTTCTGTGATGTCTTCATCTTCCAGTTCTTCTTGGCTTTGATATTTTTCTGACGATCGACTTTTATCGGTATATTGTAAGTGTAACAGCTCCCATTTTTCAATTTCAAACCCTCTTTTATACGTATTACAGAACTTAACATCTCGGATTTTATTCTGCTCAAAGTTTGATTTTAACTAAAGCCATTAAACTAAACAAACGTTCAACTTCGGCTTTTGAGAAAGACAAAACTAATAAAGACAATACATACAAATATTGATAACTCTTTAAATGGCTTTTCGCCAATAGAATTTTTGTTAATTTCAATTCATAAGGAGGTTGTATTCAGTGTTGTATCCTGTGATATAAATCCATTGGATTCGAATTTTTTCTGTTTCAGATGATCTAAATTTAAACTCTTCTAATATATTGGTTATCGGCTCTTTTACCCGGTTTAATGTTTTTAATACAATAATATTTTTTGGCAAAATGTTTTGTTATATTTGTTGATAGAAACAAGCAGAGTGGTAAAAAGAGTAGTACACAAAATTCTCGTATTACACTTTGAGAAATTCAAAAATAATAAAAAAAAATCAAAAAAAGATGCTAAAAGCCACTTTTTATTAATAAAAGATGCTAAGTTTGCATCTAGCATCTTTTCATAAATTTTGGATGCTAAACGGCAAAAAAAAGTTGCTAAATCTAGCAACTAAAATGCTAAAATGGCAACACTGATATTGAAGCAAAATATTTTTATCCAATAAATCACTTAATGATTTTACATTGAAATACTTTTGAGAAGAAGGATTCTTTTTTAACATATATTTATATATATCGAAACTTCAAATTTATCATTTTTTTTTTTTAAATTTAATTTAAACAAAAATTAAAAAATAATTTTATGACTAAAATATTTTTTTTAAAGAAATTATTGAGAGTAAAATAATGATTTAACATTAAAGTTCTACTGAGAAGATGGATTTTGAATCAAACATGAATTGGGGTACAAAATTTTTGTGACGAGAATTTTTTATAAAAATCTATCTATAATATTAACAGGCAAGGCGATTTCTTGTGACCGATATAACTTTGTCAGTTTCAATCCTATTTTGACCAAATATCCCTCATTTGAAAGATATTTCTTTTTAGCTGTCCACCAGATTTACTGATTTGTACCGTCTGGAAAATTTTTTTGGAGTTATACTCATTTAAAGTTGCTATTAATACATACATAATGTTATACAATGCTATATGTGGTGTGCTTATTGAATTTGTTAATATGTTTGCAAAAATTGTATATGTAAAGCCGTGTTGAATTGAAAATAAAAATTTGGACATAAACCAATAACAACAATAACGCAATCGAATTTCATTAGAATAATTGCATATCACACGCCCATTGTTTAATTATGAATTGCCTAGAATTACCATACTTTAGATGGCATACAAGGTGGTTCAAATACCTTTAGGCTCTTTTTTCTGTGTGTTCAACAAATATTTATAATGAAATAAATTTATTGAATTAGATTAAAAAAAAAAAAAACATTGAAAGCAATAAATTGAATGAAAAAATATAATTTCTTAAAATTTTTACTCGAATTTCGAGTAAATTTTTTCCAATTTTTTCATTGCTTTTTGTAAATTTCTGTGAAAATAAATTTTGTTAAATTTTGTTCTCCAATTTTTATATCCTCCACGCCAGTGTGCGGAGGATATGTATAAGTTTGTCATTCCGTTTGTAATAATTAGAAAAATATATACGTACATTCTTGAAATTTATAAGCAGCGTTGAAATAGCGAAGTCCGTCTGTCCGTCTGTGGAAATCATGATCACGCCCTCAATATGTCAGATGGGTGGCTTATTTTTAGTGAAAATAATTTATTGACATCCTTAGTAGGTTGTTATTTAAAATCATCAAAATTGGTTCAATAAGTCCAGAAATTTAAATGAAAATGTAAAAAATTCTTTAAAACAAAATAATTTTTCTATATTAATCTTGTTATTGTTGTTATTCTAATTTTAATTTCTTGTGTGTGATAAGTGTAATTATTGTTGATGTTCTGGTCGTTGTTTTTGTAGTATCTGCTTTATAAGTGTTGTATGTTTGGTTATATTCCTCGTTTCAAGAGGTCCAAGTCATGTGGCTTTGTGCCGCTGCCGGTGCCAAGAGAAAATGTATTTAAATTAAAGCTTTAAAATTAAAAATACTGCTAATTAAAAAAATAAATAAAATCTTGCGTTTTTTCTAAAGCTCTTAATGGCTCAATCAACTTAAATACACGAATATCTGTTTTTAATTGTAGTAGGAATAAGCCGATTTCTTTTCTCGTTTACGCATGAAAGCCTGTTCTAATAACAGAAAAATAATGCAATTTTTCAAATAGAAGTTAATTCTTTCCATCCTTTGCTTTATAAAAAAAAAAAATAATAAAAAATTATAATAAATAGTGGCCAAAAAAGAAAAACAATTAACTTTAAATTTAAATGGTATTAGAACTTAAAGGTTAAATAACTGTATTAAAATGGTAACCGTGCCCAACATTGGTTATAATATTGAGTCTAAGATACAGGTGAAGGGTATGAAAGATGCTGCACAGGCGAATTTAACACTCTTTCTTATTTTAATTTTATTTTAACAAAATTTTTGTTTTTTATTTAAAAAAAAGAGTTTATTTTCTGGCTAAAAAAATTTTTTTCTTTTGAGATATTTTTGAGAGAAAAATTATAATTTTTTATATTCAAATACTTTTAAGAAGAATATTTAATTAAACAAAAATTTGAGTAAAAAATTTTTGTGAAAAAATTTTTGTTAAAAAAATTTTTAACAATATTATTTACAAAATAAATAAAAATAATTTTTTTTTAATTTTATTTCATCATAATAAATTTTTTGAAATTTAATTTTTCCAATTTTTTTTCTTGTAATTTTCATTCTATAAGAAATTTCTCAAAAAAAAACCTTGTCGGTCTTAATAAAAAAATTTTTGGGACTAAAACATATTTTTTAAGAAATTTATTTAGCTAAAAAATTTTAAATAAAATAAAATTGTAATTTTTTTATAAAAAATCTTTTATTAATGTTTTTTCATGCAAAGAACCAAAATTCATATAACAAATATTTTTGACTAAGAAAACATGTCTGAAAAAATATATGCTCATAGCCTAATTATCATATATTATATATAATTATTACAGATAAATTATTAATTATTCTATTAAAACTCTGAACTCTATTTTATAAATTGTTGTGTGATTTTAAATATAAAATAAAATATATATTTTTTAATTTGTTTACATCAAGTACGTTTTGGTGGAGGGAAATTCACCCCAAAAGTTACAACCACCATTCTTATCACCCCTTATAAATATTTTTTAGATTAAATATATAAAACCATAATAAAACAAGTACAACATAATTTAATTTAGAAAATTTAATTGAATAAATAAATTTCATAAAAGTTGCTTACTGTTGCAATAGTTTTATTGTAAAGATGTTAACTGATACATTTGTTTGTCGTAATTTTATACACTATTTATTTTTGTTTTGTTTTTTGTTTTGATTATTCAGTTTTTGTTAACATTCATTTTTTGTACTCAATTTGTACATGTAATTTTTGTATTGATGAAAAAACTATTTTTCAACAATTGATTTTTATTTTTTGTTTTGATTATTAAATTTTTGTTGTTAATTCGTTTTTTAACTATTAATATATATCTCTCTTTTTACTGCACTCTACCATGCACTCAGCTGCGCATACCGTTAACGACTGTTTGCATAAAATGTGAACGAAAGAAAAAGTACTGATTAATACAACAAAATTATACAGAAAATAAATACAAATATAACAAACTAAAATAACAAAAACAAACTAAACCTGACCATTCTATCAATGGACCTCTCTTTTGACCAAAATTTTTGAGCAAAAATACTGAAAATATAAATGAAATTAGAGAGTGTAGAGCTTAGTGATGGTATTAGAACATTATTTTTTTACTTTGTTTTTGCACTGCATGCAAAATATATGAACAGAAGCATTGAAAATTGATTAAATTCGAACCGTGTTCAACTATATACAAAACATTGTAAACATTGTAAGATACAGTCAGAGCTGGTAAGACTGAATTCCATTTTGATTGAAAACCTTAAAAATTGAATTTGTTGGTTCAAAATAAATAAATAACTAAATTTATTTATAATAAAATTTATAAATTTATTTATCTGCAATATTTTGACTTTGTAAGTTTAATTTTTCGCGAAATGAGAAATTTTAAGAACAAATTTTTAAGAAATATTACTCGTACTATATTAAGAAAAGGTTATTTTTAAGAAAAGGTACTTTTTTAAGCAAATATATTTTTGTAAGAAAATGTACTTTTTTCGAAAGTTATTTTTTAAGAAAAGCAACTTTTTAGAAAAACTAATTTTATAAGAAAATCTACCTTTATAAAAGCTAGTTTTTTTAAGAAAATTTACTTTTTTAAGACAAGCAACTTTTTTAAGAAAATTTACTTTTTTAAAGAAAATATACTTTTTTAAGAAAACCTACTTTTTTAAGAAAAGAATTTTTTATGAAGAGATACTTTTTAAGAAAAGCTACTTTTCTAAGAGAAACTACTTTATAACAAAAAGCTTATTTTTTAAGAAAAGCTATTTTTTGATAAAAAGCTACTTTTTTAAGAAAAACTATTTTTTTAGAAAATGTGTTTTTTTAAGAAAAGCTAATTTTATAAGAAAAGCTATTTTTACTGAAAAGCTCAGTTTTAAGAAAAACTACTTTTTTGAGAAAAGCTACTTTTGTAAGAAAAGCTATTTTTTAAGAAAATGTGTTTTTTAAGAAAAGCTAATTTTATAAGAAAAGCTATTTTACTGAAAAGCTGCTTTTTAAGAAAAATGAGAAATTTGCAGAATAAATTTTTAAGATTTTACTATATTAAGAAAAGATTATTTTTAAGAGAAGATACTTTTTTAAGCAAAGATATTTTTCTAAGAAAAGGTACTTTTTACGAAAGCTATTTATAATGAAAAGTTACTTTTTAGAAAAGCTAATTTTATAAGAAAAGCTACTTTTTACGAAAATCTACTTTTTTAAGATCTAGTTTTTTTAAGAAAATGTGCTTTTTTTAAGAAGAGCTACATTTAAAAAAAAGCAATTTTTTTTAATGAAAAGCAACTTTTTTAAGAAAATATACTTTTTTTTAAAGAAAATATACTTTTTTAAGAAAACCTACTTTTTGAAGAAAATAATTTTTTTATGAAAAGATACTTTTTTAAGAAAAGCTACTTTTCTAAGAGAAACTACTTTATTACGAAAAGCTTATTTTATAAGAAGAGCTATTTTTTTTAATAAAAAGCTACTTTTTTAAGAAAAGCTATTTTTTTTTAAGAAAATGTGTTTTTTAAGAAAAGCTAATTTTATAAGAAAAGCTTTTAAGAAAAGCTTTTTAAGAAAAGCTTTTTTAAAGTTGGTTTTTTTTAAAGAAAATGTGGTTTTTTTTAATGAAAAGCAACTTTTAAAAGAACATATACTTTTTTAAAGAAAATATACTTTTTAAGAAAACCTACTTTTTTAAGAAAACCTATTTTTTTAAGAAAATATTTTTAAAGAAAAGCTACTTTTTAGAAAAGCTAATTTTATAAGAAAAGCTACTATTTAAGAAAATCTACTTTTTTAAGAGCTAGTTTTCTTTTTAGAAAATGTACTTTTTTAAGAAGAGCTACATTTAAAAAAGGCAATTTTTTGAATGAAAAGCTACTTTTTTAAGAAAATATACTTTTTTAAAGAAAATAATATACTTTTTTAAGAAAACCTACTTTTTTAAGAAAATAATTTTAATATGAAAATATACTTTTTTAAGAAAAGCTACTTTTCTTAGAGAAACTACTTTATTACGAAAAGCGTATTTTGTAAGAAGAGCTATTTTTTAATAAAAAGCTACTTTTTTAAGAAAATTTATTTTGTAAAAAAATGTGTTTTTTTTAACAAAAAGCAAATTTTATAAGAAAAGCTATTTTTAATGAAAAGCTCATTTTTTTTTTTAAGAAAAACTACTTTTTTAAGAAAAGCTACTTTTGTAAGAAAAGCTATTTTTTTAAGAAAATGTGTTTTTTTTTAAGAAAAGCTAATTTTATAAGAAAAGCTAATTTTATAAGAAAAGCTAATTTTATAAGAAAAGCTAATTTTATAAGAAAAGCTACTTTTTAAGAAAATCTACTTGTTAAGAGCTAGTTTTTTTTAAAGAAAATGTGCTTTTTTAATGAAAAGCAACTTTTTAAAGAAAATATACTTTTTTAAGAAAACCTACTTTTTTAAGAAAATATTTTTTTTTATGAAAAGATACTTTTTTAAGAAAAGCTACTTTTCTAAGAGAAACTCCTTTATTACGAAAAGCTTATTTTGTAAGAAGAGCTATTTTTTTTAATAAAAATCTACTTTTTTAAGATAACTTATTTTGTAAGAAAATGTGTTATTTTAAGAAAAGCTAATTTTATAAGAAAATCTATTTTTACTGAAAAGCTAATTTTTTAAGAAAAACTACTTCCTTAAGAAAAGCTACTTTTGTAAGAAAAGCTATTTTTTAAGGAAATGTGTTATTTTAAGAAAAGCTAATTTTCATAAGAAAAGCTATTTTTACTGAAAAGCTAATTTTTGTAAGAAAAACTACTTCTTTAAGAAAAGCTACTTTTGTTATTTTAAGAAAAGCTAATTTTATAAGAAAATCTATTTTTACTGAAAAGCAAATTTTTTAAGAAAAACTACTTCCTTAAGAAAAGCTACTTTTGTAAGAAAAGCTATTTTTTAAGAAAATGTGTTATTTTAAGAAAAGCAAATTTTCATAAGAAAAGCTAATTTTACTGAAAAGCTAATTTTTGTAAGAAAAACTACTTCTTTAAGAAAAGCTACTTTTGTAAGAAAAGCTATTTTTTAAGAAAATGTGTTATTTTAAGAAATGCTAAGTTTATAAGAAAATCTATTTTTACTGAAAAGCTAATTTTTTAAGAAAAACTACTTCCTTAAGAAAACCTACTTTTGTAAGAAAAGCTATTTTTTAAGAAAATGTGTTATATTAAGAAAAGCTAATTTCCATAAGAAAAGCTATTTTTACTGAAAAGCTAATTTTTTTAAGAAAAACTATTTCTTTAAGAAAAGCTACTATTTTAAGAAAATATAAATTTAAAAAAGCTATTTTTTAAGAAAATGTGTTTTTTTTAAGAAAAGCTAATTTTATAAGAAAAGCTATTTTTTTACTGAAAAGCAGCTTTTAAAAAAAAAACAATTTTTTTAAGATATTGTGTTTTTTAAGAAAAGCTAATTTTATAAGAAAAGCTATTTTGTACTGAAAACCTGTTTTTTTTTAAGAAAATCAGTTTTTTTAATTTACTTTTTTAAGAAAAGCTTTTTTTAAGAATATATACTTTTTATAAAAAGCTCCTTTTTTAAGAAACGCTATAGATTAAGAAAATCTACTTTTTCAAGACAAGCTACTTTTCAAGAAAATATAAATTTTTTAAAAAGCTATTTTTTTAAGAAAATGTGCTTTTTTACGAAAAGCTAATTTTTAAAGAAAAGCTATTTTTACTGAAAGCTGCTTTTTTGAGAAAGGCTATTTTTTTAAAAAGGGAATTTTTTTAAATGTATTTTTTTAAAAAAGGTACTTCTTTAAGAAAAGCTTATTTTTTAAAAAAGCTACTTTTTTAAGAAATTTTTTTTTAAGAAAAGCAATTTTTTAAATTGAAAAGCTACTTTTTAAAGAAAAGCTACTTTTTATAAAAGCTAATTTATTAATAAAAGCTACTTATTGTAAAAAAGGTACTTTTTAAGAAAAGCTTATTTTCTAAGTTTTGAAGAAAAAATATTTTTTAAGAAAATTTTATTTTTTAAGAAATTGTGCTTTTTTAGAAGAGCTACTTTCTTGAGAAAAGGTACTTTTTTTAATAAAAGGCATTTTTTAAAGAAAAGTACTCTTTTAACAGTAAGAAAAAGTGCTTTTTGAGAAAAGATCCTTTTTAAGGAATATTTACTCTTTCCAGAAAGCTACTTTTTAAGGAACCGTACCTTTTTAAGGAAAGGTACACTTCTTTAAGAAAATGTATTTATATAAGAAAATGTGCTTTTTTCAGAGAAGCTACTTTTTAAGGAACCGTAGTTTTTTAAGAAAAGGTACTTCCTTAAGAAAAGTTAATTTTTAAAGAAAATTTACTTTTTTTAAAAAATGTATTTTTTAAAACAAAGTACTTTTTTGACGTTGATGTTCCTGGTTGGTCAACTTACGATTTCTTGTGATTAGGATTGTCGTAATGAATCCACTTTTCATCACCATCAAAATATATTCATATTTGCGGCCTGTAGTTTGATTATCCGGTTTACATGGACACACAGAAGAACAGATTCTGAGTCGATCTGTATAATAAAAGATGGGTCTATATCCAATATTTTTGGTAGTTACAAACATCAGCAAAAACTCCGTGTACCACATAGTGGTATAGGGTATAAAAAGTACAACCTGTAAATATATACTGTGAATAACTGTGGTTTCACTTTGATATATTCTATTTATGTTATTTATTATTCCAAGTAAAAGAGATACAAATTTCAAAACTTGTTTTAGCCACAGAGTCTCATTTGAAAAATAAATGTTTCTGTAGTTCTAATATCCGATTTACAATGATAACCATCTAGTTTGGATTGGTGTAACTGCTTTTCCCGAAAGTCTTGGTAAAAATAATTTGAAGAAATTTTTTGTATAAGCTATTTTCGGTCATGGCATGAACGGTATTGAAATTGGGGAAAATCGATGCATACAAATGACCCCTATTTGATCGACATAAATTCCCCCAAGATTCAAATTGTCATATAGAGCTTCTTCAAATTTGTTTTGAGTGCGTTTAATATACCCACTAATCATTAGTCGAAAAATAAACCCTATAGGATCATGTTTAGTCATAGTTCCCATATAAAGCTGATTCCCGATATCTATATATTAATACGTGAAGGTAAATCTTTCAACGGGTTTTTAATCCAAATGCGCACACGGAGGAGTGTGAAATTTGGCACAGTTATAGATATATGGAGGAGAAGTGCCGAATAATAAAATGTATGTATAATATGTTTTAAAAATATATTAAATTAAATTAAATAAAATATTTATAATAAATAATTTCAGATGAGCCTAAAGGTACGCTAATCAATTTTAGCCAATTCGCAATTCATCGACTGTGCATTCATTATTTAATCGAATTTCATTATAATTGTATATCACAAGCCCTGTGCTGAATTGTGAATTGCTGAAATTGATTAGCATACTTTTAGACTCTTCTGAAATTATTTATTAACAAAACCCATTTATATATATTCTGTGTGTTCAACAAATATTTATAATAAAATTTCATGAATTTTATTTAAATATACATAAATTTTATACATTTATATATGTATTAAAAAAACGTTGAAAGAAAAAAAATTAATAAAAACATAAAATTTCCTATAATTTGCACTCGAACTTCGAGTGGTGGGCTATGCTAGTTCACTTAAATCTATAAAAAAAGAAGAAAACCAAAATATTCCACAGACGTTTCTGAAATTTGATTTATATTTGGTTTTTTGTGAAAAATACTCTTTATTAGGTGAGATTCAAAGGCTGTTTTGTATTATGAGTTGCTAAAACCGGGTGAAACCAACGCAGGGGAATTTTACCGGATACAATTGCTGCGTAAGAACCAATCCTTGAAGAAAAAACGACCAGAATGGGAGAACAGATACGAGACAATAATTTTACATAATGACAAAATTCGCCAACATTTTGTCGAACCAGTTATTTTTTTTTATAAAATGGAATAGGAGGTTCGAACCCACCAGCCATGTAGCCCCAACTGATTATCATTTGTTTCGACCGATGCAGAATACTTTTGCAGGAACACGCTTCACTTCTATTGTAGCTATTAAAAGTTGGGTTCATACGGTTCCTAGCCTCAAAATATGGCAAGTAATGCTTAAAATGCCTGAAATATACATATGGAAATATCATAGTTTCCGATAAACAATACTTTGAATAATCTATTAATTCATTTTGTTATTGAAATAAAGCTATTTTTGCAATAAAAGAGGAACATATCTCTAATGACTTCTCACCTTAATATGAATTTCATAGCAAAAAAGATGAAAAAGTTTTATTTTCTTTATTATTTATTATCTCAGAGTATAATTAAAAACACAATAGTAGTTTCACAAGATTTTTTTAAAGAATTGATTTATTCAATATCTTCCTCACATCTTATTAAATATCGACCAGTTTTTGCGATACAATTGCTATTCGTGTCCGGGCACTAGCAAAATTTAAAAAAAAAAAAGTTTTATTTCTATTTTTTTTTTAAACAAAAAACCTGAAACAAATTTAGTTTTTTATATAACAAAAATCAAGTTTCGTTGAAACAAGTAAAAGAGTTAAATTCGGCTATGCCGAGTCTTTGATACCATCCACCTTGGTAGGCCCATTGGAAATGATGAAAATTCGTTTTTAAGAAAAGGTATTTTATTAAAATACTTTTTTAAGAAACAAAATACTTTTTTAAGAAACAAAATACTTTTTTAAGAAACGGTACTTGTTTAAGAAAGGGTACTTTTTTAATAAATGGAACTTTTCTATGAAAAATACTTTTTTAAGAAAAGATACTTTTTTAAGAAAAGGTACTTTTTTTTTTAGCAAAAGTACTTGTTTAGAAACGGTACCTTTTAAGAAAATGTAAATTTAAAAAAAAAAATACTTTTTTAAGAAAAGGTACTTTTTAAGAAAAGATGCTTATTTAAGAACTTTTTTAAGAAAAGGTACTTGTTTTAGGAAAAGTACTTTTTTGAAAAGGTACTTTATAAGAAAATTTACTTTTTAAAGAAAAATTGCTTTTTTAAGAAAAGGTACTTTTTTAAGAAAATATGATTTTTTAGAACTTTTTTAAGAAAAGGTACTTTTTTAAGAAAAGGTCTTTTTAAAGAAACTACTTTTTAAGAAAATGTACTTTTTAAGAAAATGTACTTTTTAAGAATATATACTTTTTTTAAAAAATATACTTTTTTAGAAAAGGTACTTTTTAAGAAAATGTACTTTAAAAAAAATTATTTTTTAAGAAAAGGTACTTTTTTAATAATAAATGTTTTTTTAAGGAAATGTACATATTTAAGACAATGTACGTTTTTGAAAAAAGGTACTTTTTTAAGAAAAAGTACTTTTGTACTTTTTTAAAAATTTAAAATTTTATAGAAAGATACTTTTTCAAGAAAATGTTCTTTTTTAAGAAAAGGTACTTTTTTTAGACAGAATACTTTTTGAAGAAACTTAACTTTTAGAAAAATGTGTTTTTAATAAAAAGGTGGTTTCTGAGATAAGGTACTTTTAGGAAAAACATTATTTGTTTGAGAAAAAGTACTGTTAAAAAGTACTTTTTTTAGCAAAAAAAAAAAATTCGAGAAAGGGTACTTTTTAAAGAAAAGGTACTTTTTAAAAAAAAAAAGGTACTTTTCTGAGAAAATGTATTTTAGAAAAATGCAATTTTCTAAGACAAGGTTCTTTCTAAGAAAAGGTACTTCTTAAAATAAACGTACGTAATGAAATGTACTTTTGAAAAAAGTTTTTTTTTTAAAGAAATTTAACTTTTTAACAAAATGTACTTTTTTCAGAAAATTTATTTTTTTAAGAAAAGGTACCTTCTTTAGAAAATTTATTTCTTTGAAAAATTTAATTTTTTTAAGAAAGTGTACTTTTTAAGTAAAGTTAAGTTTTTAAGGAAATGTACCTTTTTAGAGAAGATAGTTGTAAAAAAAAATATGCTTTTATAAGAAAAGGATTTTTTTTTTGAAAAGGTACTTTTTTAAGAAAAATTATTTTTTAAGAAAATTTATTTTTCTTAGAAAAGTAACATCTTAAAAAGTTACTATTTCCAGAAACGGTACTTTAAAATAGGTACTTTTTTAAGAAAATTCACTTTTTAAGAAGATGTACTTTAAAAAATGCACTTTTTAAAGAAAATTAATTTTTTTGAGAAAATGTAGTTTTAAGAGAAGGTACTTTTTAAGAAAATTAAATTTTTTGGGAAAAGGTATTTAAAAAAAAGTTTTTCAAGAAAAGAGACTCTAAAAACACGTATTTTTTTTAAAGAAAATTTACTTTATTAAGAAAATTTATTTTTTCAAGAAAAGGGACTTTTTAAAATAATTGTTTTTATAAGGCACTTTTTTAAGAAAAGATACTTTAAAAAATAGTGTTTTATTTTTGAAAATACTTACTTTTTAGAAAATGGCTTTTTTTAAGAAAACTACTTACTTATTAAGAAAATGTCCTGTTTTAAGAAAATTTACTTATTTAATTAAAGGTACTTTTTTAGAAAAGGTTCTTTTTAAGAAAAGTACTCTTTTAAGAAATTTTACTTTTTAAGAAAAGGTGCTTTTTAGGAACATGTACCTTTTTGAATAAATGGTTCTTGTTTAAGAAAATGTACTTCTCTAATGGCGTTTTCTTTTCTGGCAAAAATGTCACACGTTTTTCCCACTTCGCACTTTTTTTTCTCTTTTTGTGTTCTTTTCTAAAAAAATGTCAACCTTGCGAAAGAGTAACGTATTCCTTTCTAAAAATGCCGCGCTATAAATATGTGAAAAAGGTGCATTTTTCGCACTCGAAAAAATCAGAGGGGAGGAATAACACGATAAAACAGCTGACATTTGTTTTGTTTATAAATGTGTATGTATTTGTGTGAAGAAACAAAAAATAAATAAGGAAAAGTGCAATAATATAAAAAATATTAGTTTTTTATTTTTTTTCCTTTTTGGTGTCCAAGAATAAAAATGTCAACAAAATCAGCTGTTCATTAAAAAAGTGTTGCATAGTTTTAATTTTATGTTCTATTCTGACTATTAAAACTGCAACATCTTTAATGTGTGAGGCAAACATTATAAAAATGTAACATTATAAAGCGTAACATATTTTTTCAGAAAAGAAAAAGCCATAAGAAAAGGTACTTTTTCAAGAAAATTTACTTTTTTAAGAACAAATACTATTTGAAGGAAAAAAAAACTTTTTGAGGAAAGGGTACTTTTACAACAAACGCACTGAATTTTTTGCATTGTTAGAGGTATCTCCATATTTGGGCTTTACATTGATATCATTTTAAATTACCAACAATAATATCTGAAATTTAGGTAGCTAAATTGTCTATTTGGGAAATAAGCGTGATAGTCAGCCGGACATCGCTAAATCTACTAGAGTTGTTATAAGAACAAGAATATATATAGTTTATCAGGGCCGCGAATGCATTTTTCGATGCATTACAAACGCGGATTGACAAACTGATAAATAGCAACTGCACAGTTGTGTGGAGAGTATAAATGCGAAATACGAAATTTTTTGTTTATGTTGATATTAGTGGGCTATTTTATTCAGCAATTGAACATTTTTCTTTTTTGCTGAAAAATTTACTTTTTGAGGTACCGTGTTTTGAATGTACCCTCTCCATATACAGTAGAAACTCGATTCTTGCACGTAAAGAAAACCGGGCTCGGTGCAAGTTTCGAGGTTGTCGCAAGTACCGAGTATTAATTTCCCATACAAAATAAAAGGCACATACATCTGTTTAGAATCTAAATTTAATATTTCAATTCAAAACACTTAAGTTCAACGCATTCATATAACAGTAGATACATATTTTATGTGGAATTAAAGAAATTTAAAATTTTTGTTTGTTTTGTATAAAGTCGCTTGTTAAGTACTACACTGCTTCTTAGTCTCTGGAGCATCATAATATCGTCTAATGAAGCATTGTTTTGCTCCGCCCATTCTAAGCAAATATTGAACGCTGATATAGTCTCCTCCGATGTAACTTGCTTCGTATTGAGTACCACGTCACCGGTTTCTTCACCACCAGGAAGGTCATCATCGGTACACTGCTCTTCATTTTGTGCGGTGAGCGCCAAATTAGGTTCAACAATCCATTACTCAATTTCAGAATGTGATATTTGCTGCAATGGTTCTAGTTCTTGAAGCAAAGTTGCAATGGATTGAGTATTGAATGCATCGTCAGCTAGCTGTAAACGTAACTCTAAAAGAGGAATGACATCTTCATTATCCCAGTCGGATGATTTATTAAACAGTTTTTGAAATGATGACCGAATTGAAGACTCATTAAGGGCATTCCACGCATTAGCTAAAAAACATATTCCGTCTTTTAAAGTGATGTTTCGCAAAGACTCACCTATTGTTTTTCCACGACGAACAATGTGACGTAATAGGCTTTTTTTGTAGTTCAGCTTCGTAAGCCTTATAACATTCTGGTCCATGGGCTGTATAAGAGCAGTACAGTTTGGAGGAAGGCACATTACCGAAATTTCACCATCATTACTCCTTAACTCGCCTTCTTTGGGATGGCATGGAGTACTATCAATAAGTAAAAGAGCTCTTTCGGGAAGATTTTTTTTTTACGAAGGAACTCTTTCACCTACAGATTTAAGAAATTTTAAATTACATATGAGAACAATTGACTTACCTCTGGAACAAATGTTCTGTGAAACCATTCTTCAAACAAGGCCATTGTCATCCAAGCACTTGTATTACCTTTGTGACAACAAGCATATCCGTAAAATTTTTGAATGAACGAGGATTTGATGATTTTCCAATAACCATTAGCAGCATTCCAGCAGCATTCGTACAAGCAAGAAAAGTTATTCTTTTTTTTATGTCCCGGCGCCGAGGTTTCTTTAGAGCGCACAAGAGTTCTATCGGGCAAAAGCTTCCAAAATAGGCCAGACTCATCAGCATTGTATATCTGCTCCTTTTCCAAATTAAGATCGGCAATTTTTTCATTTAGTTTTTGCAAAAATGGGTTAATAGAATCACTCTTATTTGACAGTTTTTCGCCACATATTTTGAGTCTTCGGAATCCATGTCTTTTTTTAAAGTTTGCAACCCAACCATTGCTAGCGTGGAAGCCACCCGACTTTTCCAGAATTTTGGCATGGAATAACTTTGCCTTTTCCTTGAGCATATCAGATGTGATTGGTAAATTCTTTGCCCTTTGATTTGCAAACCATTTAAACAATGCTATTTCCATTTTTGGAAACTCCGAGAGTTTAAGCGTCTTTCTTCTCCCAGGGCCGGATTCAGAATGCGCCAGAAATTTCTTTAGGGCGTTTTAATTTCTCTTAAGATGAGTTATTGTTGATCTATGCGCATGAAAACTTTTGGCTAAGGAATTGGTGGAAAATCCAGCACTTATTTTCTTTAAAATCTCAGCTTTGTCTTTAATTGTCAGCAACGTAAATTTTTTCTTTGCCATTATGACACCGCACCTCTCAATAGTTTGCTTAAAACTGATTCAAATTACAACATTTCATCAGCAGCATAAAACGACGGGGATTTCCCGAAATGTATTCAGTCTAAGAAAACGTAAACAAAGCAGCACGCAAGTGTAATACAAAAAAGTTACAAATATCGAGTTCAAAATTTTCGGATGTAGCAAGTACTGAGGGCGAAATGAAATATATTTCTATGCTACAAGAATCGAGGTGTGCAAGTATCAAGTATGTGCAAGAATCAAGTTACCACTGTATTTAACCCTTATCCTGTATTAACGGGTCAAAAATGCCCAAACCATTTTTGTTTCCTAATAATTTTGAAAGTTCTTAACATTGATTCGTGACATTTTCTGACAATTATTTTTTTGGCCTAAATTTGTTCCGTAAGGCCTCATTTAATTAAAGGCCCTTTTTGGTTAGGGCCTACAAGTAAAATTATGTATTCTGTATTTATGGGTCAATATTGCCCAATACAAAAATAATACGAAGTTTTTTATTATATTTTGCTATAATAGCGAATTTGGCACGTTTATATCAAAATATTTTTGCTTTGTATTTCTTGAACAGAGAACAGTAGAGATGTAACGGGAATAAAATGATAGTATAAGTGAGAGATAGAGACAGACCGCCACCGCGTTTTCAACCATAAGAGTAAGAGTAACAACAATACGTGAGTAGCAATACGTGTGAATTGAGCGAGCTCTATGGAGCCACACAACCAAATGACTTTGTTTGTTGCTCAGAAATCCAACAACACCTACATGTAATTGCACCATGAGTGTGTGCAAAATAATTGTAACGGGAAAATATATGGAAACGAGTAAACTGAAGAGAATCAAGGTAGTTTCCACTATTCTATTTCATTTGCAAAAAAGTAATCAACGTGTGTGTTTTAGAAGTGAATATTCGCGGTATGTCTCGTTTGAATACTAAAGAAATAGAAGATCTGTTAGATCAATCTGATTGTGATGCAACTCCTAGTGATTCTTCAAGCGAAGAGGAAGATTTTGTTATATCTGATACTGGTTCAACTTATGAATTGAATAGATCAGATGGAGAAAGTGCTTCTAGTCTAAATGGATCCAGCATTAGTAACGAAACTCCAGTGTCATCAAGTTTTCTCTCCAAGGATGGAAAATATATTTGGTTTGAGCACCCACCGAAGCAGAATGAAATAGGAAGACGTGCTGCCGAAAATGTTATGGATAGTGCTCCTGGTCCGACCCATTATGTAATCGCAAGAACAAGTGACATTGTATCGTCATTCGATTTGTTTATGCCAAGTGAACTACTAAAGATTATAATAGATATGACAAATTTAGGAGGTAATGCTTTTTTACATTCGCTGGCGCATTTCGGTTAATATTATTATGAATTTTAGGACGTTCCGTTTTTCAAGAAAACTGGATTCCTGTAGATGGTACTTCAAAAAAAGCATATTTGGGGCTTCTCCTTTTAGCTGGTGTATTTCGATCTCATGGTGAGGCTTTAGAAAGTTTGTGGGATGATAGAAAAGGCAGGCCAATATTCAAGGCAACCATGAGCCTTCGACGATTTCAGAATATATCCCGAATTCTGCGATTTGATGAAAGGTCGAAAGACGAGCGCGTGACAAACTAGCCCCTATAAGAGACTTTTGGGACCGCTGGGAAAGAAATTTGAGAAAAATGTATAATCCAGGCGAATGTACGACCGTAGATGAACAGCCGTGGACGTTGCCCTTTCAAGCAATATATACCCTCTAAAACCGGAAAATATGGGATAAAAATCTGGGCTTTCTGTGACTCAAAAACAAATTATGCATGGTCGTTGCAAGTATACACAGGTGAAGCTCCAAACTGCAAGTCGGAAAAAGATCAAGGTAGTCGGGTTGTTTTAGATTTAGTAAAGGATTTGAAAGGTCGAAATGTCACATGCGACAATTAGTTTACTTCATACGAACTGGGAAATGAACTACTCAAACGAAAGCTTACTATGGTTGGGACAGTCCGAAAAATCAAAACGTTCCTTCCGCCAAAAATATGGAACATGAAAGATAAACCAGAAAATTTTTCTCAATCCTTTTTCGATGAAGAAAACAAGACAACCATTGTCGCATTTGTGTCGAAGAAAAATCGTTTTGTTATTTTACTAAGCACATTACACCATACTAATGCAATTGATGGCGACAAGATGAAACCGGAAATTATACACTACTATAATGAGACGAAATCAGGAGTTCATACGCTTGATCAATTGGTGAGAAATTACACTTGCAAGCGCAGATGTAATCGATGGCCTCAAACCCTATTCTATAACATGTTAGAAATAACAGCTTATAATGCCTATGTTGTCTTTACTTCAATAAATAACGACTGGAATAAGAAAAAGAATTTTCGACGTCGAATATTTTTAGAAGAATTAGCCACATCGCTTGTTCAACCGGAAATATCTCGTCGAGATTTATATTGGGCAAAATTGACCCACAAATACAGTATGCGTCATTTTTTTTTAAATAAAGGATAAGGGTTAAATAGAAACGTAACAGATAAATATATTTATATACTATATCCATCCGGATTATTGATGTTTCAATATATTTAGTTTTGGATTTACAGCGATTTTAAGAAATTCTTTATTTCTCACCATACCCACCAAAATAATAAGAGTGTAACTCTGGAAAAAGAAAATTTAGGTCTGCCTCGCCCCTCTTAAAAAAAAATTTTAAACGATTTTGAAGTTTTAAAATGTCCTTTATTTCTTTCTCTTCATGCTGTTTAATATAATTTATTAGCTGGCAACCCTGGTAATATAAAATTAGAATATTCCCCTAATTTTTCTTTATAAGTTGGTTTTGTTTTGGACGCGCTTGGTTCAATAGTTTCCGAGATATACTGTTTTTGTTTTGGAGCAAAAAAAAAATATTTCAACCACCTTCTACCAAAAAAAAAATAAACAAAAAATTAATTTCAGCGTTAAAAAAAGATGCGTTTTTTCTATACATTTATAGACTTAAAACCCAAAAAAAAAATTTTTTAATGTCAGAATTTTTGGAAAAAAAAACCAGCATATTTCAACCATCTTCTTCTGTATGTTTTCTTCGACATAAACCATATTGTAAAATTATTTGTTCAAATTTCACAAACTTGGCAGCACTGGTATTCTGTAGTTACCGCGGCCATCTTTACTTTACCAACAACTATAACAATTAAATTGAATGAAAAATAACATATTTGCAATAACAAATCAGACTAATTATAGAAAATTATTTTTGTTCGTCCTTCCGAAAGGCAGTTAAGGTCATCTTGTGGTTGTTAGCACTACATAAGATTCTGCCAATTAAATGAAAACAAAGTTTTATAAAACTTTGTTTTATAAAAAAACAAAACAAAAAAACTTTTTGTTGCAATAAAAAATAATCTGAAAGATTCTTAAAATAACAAATTTGCAATCAGACTAATTATAGAAAAATATTTTTTAAATATTATTTTTGTCCGTCCTTCCGAAAGGCAGTTAGAGTCATCTTGTGATTGTTAGTACTAAATAAGATTCCATTAACAGAAATACCTGCTTGTTTTTTTTTACCGGATGTGTGGTGGTTAACAGCAGTGTTTACGGTTATTTTTTAAAACTTACATTTTTTGAAATTTATAAAAAAAAAATTTTTTTTAATTGACGATTTCTTTGAAATTGAATTGATATCAATGCCAAATAGGTTATTGGCTATTAAAAGCAATTCTCTGTTCCTGAAAACTTAGCAATCATAAATTATATATGGTGTGTTTTATGAAAACTAACTTCAAGCGCTCGATGTCTTATATTTTTTTTTATTATAATTCGCAAAAACCAAAAAAAAAAAAAAATATTCTATAACAAAATTAAGAAATATAACAAAAGCTAAGCAATATGTACGAGAATGATTATATAAAAAATGTTATGATATTAAAATTATGTTTTTTTTTTTTGTTTTTTTAAGACTAAAATTATTTCTAAAAATTAGCTAAAACTAATTGAGGCAATTTTCAATTGTTATGAAATGTTTAGTTTCAGTTGAGCTGAGAGTTTTAAGTAACTATAAAATATGACAACATTGTTCGATATTTGAACAATACGATTCCGAGGAACTTCTTAGAGTCAAATGACTACTATCACTTGTCTGGAAATATATAGAACAAAGAAAATAAATAATAATAATAATGAATAGAATGATCAGGAGATATGAAAATATGAAATGTTAATTATGATTGAAAAGTAAGAAATATTTATTTAGTCGAAAAAAAAAAATAATTTATTCAAATGATGTTATAAATTAAGATTTTTTGCTTTAAGGGTGTTTTTTAAAGGATCCATAAGACCAATATAATTATCGAGCTCCCATAAGCGACAACTCAGCTTACAATTTAATACTGCCTAAAAGGGGTTCACTTAAAGTAATATTCTCCTTCAAAAGTAAAAGAATCGTTCGTATGAATTTTAAAATATTTTTAAAAGAAAACTAGATTTTATTTAGCCAAAAGAACCACTTTGTCCAGAGTGAGAAAAAATAATTTTCAATAATTAAATAAAAAGTTCAAATTGAAATATGTTTAGCGAGATGTTTTATTATTGTCAAAATAGCAACTACAAATGGTGTGTATACTAAAAATAAAAAGAAAAAAAGAAAAGAAATAACATAAATCAATAATATAATATTTTTAAAAATATATATTTTACTTAATAAAATCCTTCTTATTAAAAAAAAAAAACATAAATTAAAAAAGTATTTTATATTAAAAAGAATCTTAAACTTATAAGAAAAATTTCTTAATAAGACTATATAATATAATAAATAGTACCTTCTTTTATTAAAAATGTATCTATTACTTATAAAAATTTATTTTTATAAAAAGTACATTTATAAAATAAGACCGCTTAAAAAAGTACGCTTAAAACAAGTATTTTTTATAAAAAGTTTAAAAAGTGTTAATTAAAAAAGTGCCTTATAAAAAAGCACCTTTTTAAAAAGTACCATTATAAAAAGTACCTTTATTAAAATGCACCTTTCTAAAAAGTACCTTTATAAAAAATGTACCATTATAAAAAAGCAACTTTATAAACAAGTACCATTATAACTTTATAAACAAGTACCACTACAAAAAAAAGTTAATAAAAAAATGCCGTTAAAAAAATTACCTTTATAAAAAAGTACATTTCTAAAAAGTAGCTTTATATAAAAAGGTGCCATTACAAAAAAGTGCCTTTATAAAAAAAGGTATAAAAAGTACCTTTTTTTATTAAGGCACTTTTTTGTAATGACACCTTTTTAGGTATAAAAAAGTACCTTTTTTTATAAAGGCACTTTTTTGTAATGGCACCTTTTTAAATAAGGCACTTTTTTTAAATAAAGTACTTTTTTATAAAAGTATTTTTTTTATGAAGTGACTTAATAAAAAAAAGTACTTTTCTAAAAATATCTTTAAAAAAGTGTCTTTAAAAAGTAGCTTTACAAAAAGTACCTCTCTAAAAAATATCTTTATGAAAAAGGTAGCATAAAATAAGTACCTTTATAAAAAAGTACCTTTATAAAAAAGTACCTTTATAAAATAGTACCTTTATAAAAAAGTACCTTTATAAAAAAGTATCTTTATAAAAAAGTACTTTTCTAAAGGGAATTTTTTTTAAGAACATTATAAACAATTTTCCATGTAAATAAGTACCTTTCCAACAAGTACCTTTATAAATAAAAGAACCATTATAAAAAAAGACCTTTTTAAAAAAGTACCTTTGTAAAAAAGTGTCTTTCAAAAAGTACCTTTACAAAAAGTGCCTTTATAAAAAAGTATCTTCATAAAAAAGTACATTTCTAAAAAGTAGCTTTATTTAAAAAGGTGCCATTACAAAACAGTGCCTTTATAAAAAAGGTATAAAAAGTACCTTTTTTTATAAAGGCACTTTTTTGTAATGGCACCTTTAGGTATAAAAAAGTACCTTTTTTTATAAAGGCACTTTTTTGTAATGGCACCTTTTTAAATAAGGCACTTTTTTAAATAAAGTACTTTTTTATAAAAGTATTTTTTTTATGAAGTGACTTAATAAAAAAAAAGTACTTTTCTAAAAAGTATCTTTAAAAAAGTGTCTTTAAAAAGTAGCTTTACAAAAAGTACCTCTCTAAAAAATATCTTTATGAAAAAGGTAGCATAAAATAAGTACCTTTATAAAAAAGTACCTTTATAAAAAAGTACCTTTATAAAAAAGTACCTTTATAAAAAAGTACCTTTATAAAAAAGTACCTTTATAAAAAAGTACCTTTATAAAAAAGTATCTTTATAAAAAAGTACTTTCCTAAAGGGAATTTTTTTTAAAGAACATTATAAACAATTTTCCATGTAAATAAGTACCTTTCCAACAATAAGTACCTTTCCAATAAAAGAACCATTATAAAAAAAAGACCTTTTTAAAAAAGTACCTTTGTAAAAAAGTATAAAAAGTACCTTTTTTTATAAAGGCACTTTTTTGTAATGGCACCTTTTTAGGTATAAAAAAGTACCTTTTTTTATAAAGGCACTTTTTTGTAATGGCACCTTTTTAAATAAGGCACTTTTTTAAATAAAGTAGTTTTTTATAAAAGTATTTTTTTTATGAAGTGACTTAATAAAAAAAAGTACTTTTCTAAAAAGTATCTTTAAAAAAGTGTCTTTAAAAAGTAGCTTTACAAAAAGTACCTCTCTAAAAAATATCTTTATGAAAAAGGTAGCATAAAATAAGTACCTTTATAAAAAAGTACCTTTATAAAAAAGTACCTTTATAACAAAGTACCTTTATAAAAGTACCTTTATAAAAAAGTACCTTTATAAAAAAGTATCTTTATAAAAAAGTACTTTTCTAAAGGGAATTTTTTTTAAAGAACATTATAAACAATTTTCCATGTAAATAAGTACCTTTCCAACAATAAGTACCTTTCCAATAAAAGAACCATTATAAAAAAAAGACCTTTTTAAAAAAGTACCTTTGTAAAAAAGTGTCTTTCAAAAAGTACCTTTACAAAAAGTGCCTTTATAAAAAAGTATCTTCATAAAAAAGTACATTTCTAAAAAGTAGCTTTATTTAAAAAGGTGACATTACAAAACAGTGCCTTTATAAAAAAGGTATAAAAAGTACCTTTTTTTATAAAGGCACTTTTTTTAATGGCACCTTTTTAGGTATAAAAAAGTACCTTTTTTTATAAAGGCACTTTTTTGTAATGGCACCTTTTTAAATAAGCCACTTTTTTGTAATGGCACCTTTTTAAATAAAGTACTTTTTTATAAAAGTACTTTTTTTATAGTGACTTAATAAAAAAAAAACATTATAAACAATTTTCCATGTAAATAAGTACCTTTCCAACAATAAGTACCTTTCCAATAAAAGAACCATTATAAAAAAAAAGACCTTTTTAAAAAAGTACCTTTGTAAAAAAGTGTCTTTCAAAAAGTACCTTTACAAAAAGTGCCTTTATAAAAAAGTATCTTCATAAAAAAGTACATTTCTAAAAAGTAGCTTTATTTAAAAAGGTGCCATTACAAAACAGTGCCTTTATAAAAAAGGTATAAAAAGTACCTTTTTTTATAAAGGCACTTTTTTGTAATGGCACCTTTTTAGGTATAAAAAAGTACCTTTTTTTATAAAGGCACTTTTTTGTAATGGCACCTTTTTAAATAAGGCACTTTTTTGTAATGGCACCTTTTTAAATAAAGTACTTTTTTATAAAAGTACTTTTTTTATAGTGACTTAATAAAAAAAAATACTTTTCTAAAAAGAATCTTTAAAAAAGTGTCTTTAAAAAGTAGCTTTACAAAAAGTACCTCTCTAAAAAATATCTTAATGAAAAAAGTAGCATTTTAAAATAAGTACCTTTATAAAAAAGTACTTTTCTAAAAAGTATTTTTTAAAGAACATTATAAACAGTTTTTCATGTAAATAAGTACCTTTCTAACAAATACCTTTATAAATAAAAGAACCATTATAAAAAGTACCTTTGTAAAAAAGTGTCTTTAGAAAAGTACCTTTACAAAAGTACCTTTACAAAAAGTGCCTTTATAAAAAAGTATCTTCATAAAAAAGTACATTTAAAAAAAAGTACGTTTAAAAAAGTACATTTATAAAATAAAACTTCAAAAAGTACCGCTTTAAAAAAGTGCATTCTTAAAAAAGTACATTTTTAAAAAAGCATACTTTTAAAAAAGTACCTTTCAAGAAAGTATGTTTTTAAGAAAGTCCCTTTATAAAAAGGTACCTTTTTAAAAAGTACGGTTATTATAAAGTACATTATAAAAAAGTACGTATATTAAAAAGTACATTATAAAAAAGTACGTTTATTTTAAAATACATTATAAAAAAGTACCTTTATTAAAAAAAATGCATTTATAAAGAAGTACTTTTAATAAAATAATACCTTTATACAAATGTAGCTAAATGAAAAAATATGTAATAAAAAGGTTTTTCTACAAAAAAGTACTTGTATAAAAAAGTTCGTTTCAAAAATTACTTTTATAAAAAAGTACTTTAGGAAAAAGGTACCTTGATAAAAAAAGTACCTTCATAAAAAGTGCTTTTATAAAGAAGTACCTTAATGAAAAAAAAATACTTTATAAAAAAGTACTTTTATAAAAAAGTACCTTTTTAAAAAAATATTTTATGATAAAGTACCTTAATACAAAAGTACTTCTACAAGAAAATATATTTGTAAAAAAGTATCTTAATAAAAAAGCAGATTCATAAAAAAGTACCTTTAAAAAAGTACCTTTATAAAAAAGTACCTTTAAAAAAATGCCTTAATAAAAAAGTAGATTGATAAAGTATTTATTGAAAAGTACTCTATAAAAAATACCTTTTAAAAAAGTACGTTTAAAAAGAGTGGCTTTAAATATTATATATCTAAAAAAGTACTTAAAAAATTACCTTTATAGCAAAATAGCTTTGCAAAAAATAACTTTACAAAGAAGCACCTTTATAAAAAAAGGACCTTTTTAAAAAGTGTCTTTATCAAAAAAATACTTTGACAACGAGATGCAAGATGTAACCTTGTAAACAGTACCCTTATAAAAAAGTACCTTTATAAAAAAGTACCTTTTTTTATAAAGTGACTTAATAAAAAAAGTATTTTTCTAAAAAGTATCTTTATAAAAAATGTACCGTTATAAAAAATGTACATACGTAAAAAATATCTTTATGAAAAGAGTAGCTTTATAAAATAAGTACCTTTATAAAAAAGTACTTGTCTAAAAAGTATTTTTTTAAGGAACATTATAAACAATTTTCCATGTAAATAAGTACCTTACCATTATAAAAAAATTACCTTTTTAAAAAAGTGCCTTTGTAAAAAAGTGTCTTTAAAAAAGTACCTTTACAAAAAGTGCCTTTATAAAAAAGTATCTTCATATAAAAGTACATTTTAAAAAAAGTACGTTTAAAAAAGTACCTTTATAAAATAAAACTTTTCAAAAAGTACCGCTTTAAAAAAAGTACATTGTTAAAAAGTATATCTTTAAAAAAGCATACTTTTAAAAAAATACCTTTCTAAAAAGTATCTTCTTAAGAAAGTCCCTTTGTAAAAAGACACCCTTTTAAATATCTTTTTAAAAAGTACGTTTATTATAAAGTACATTATAAAAAAGTACGTTTATTAAAAAGTACATTATAAAAAAGTACGTTTATTTTAAAATACATTATAAAAAAGTACCTTTATTAAAAAAATACATTTATAAAGTACTTTTAATAAAATAATACCTTTATAAAAATGTAGCTAAATGAAAAAATATGTAATAAAAAGGTTTTTTACAAAAAGTACCTTTATAAAAAAGTACGTTTCAAAAATTACTTTTATAAAAAACTACTTTAGAAAAAAGGTACCTTGATACAAAAGTACCTTCATAAAAAGTGCTTTTATAAAGAAGTACCTCAATGAAAAAAATACTTTATAAAAAAGTACTTTTATAAAAAAGTACCTTTTTAAAAAATTACTTTATGAAAAAGTACCTTAATAAAAAAGTACCTCTACAAGAAAATATATTTGTAAAAAAGTATCTTAATAAAAATGCAGATTCATAAAAAAGTCCCTTTAAAAAAATGCCTTAATAAAAAAGTAGATTGATAAAAAATTATTTATTGAAAAGTACCTCTACAAAAAATACCTTTAAAAAAAGTACGTTTAAAAAGAGTACCTTTAAAAAATTATATATCTAAAAAAGTACTTCAAAAAATTACCTTTATAGCAAAATAGCTTTGTAAAAAAATAACTTTATAAAAACGGACCTTTTTAAAAAGTGTCTTTATCAAAAAAATACTTTGACAAAGAGATGTAAGATGTAACCTTATAAACAGTACCCTTATCAAAAAAAGTACCTTTATAAAACAGTAAAAAAGTACTTTTATTAAAAAGTACGTTTTTAAGAAAGTACTATTATAATGTATCTTTATAAAAAAGTACCATTATAAAAAAGTATCTTTATAAAAAGGTATTTTTATAAAAAAAACCCTTTCAACGAAAAGTATGTGCTTTTTAAAAAATTATCTCTATAAAAAAGTCGTTTATAGAAAAGTACGTTTTTTAAAAAGAACCTTTTGTATTTTTACAAAAAATTAAATTTTATTAAAAAAGTATAAATATCGAAATGGTACATTATTCCAAGGCACCTACAATTAATGATAATCAGTTATAAGGATAAAGAATATGAAAAACAAGTAAGAACATTATAGTCAGTCTAAACCGACTATGCGATACCCTATATCATGCGTTTAGAGAATTGATCTTAGGTTCAACTAATTGGAAAACATAAACCAAATCTGAGTGAAATTATTATTATTGCAGATTTAAAAAAGTTCATATTGGATGCTATATTTATATGGGACTAGGTCAAAAAATGGACCGATCCTGAATATATTTGGTAAAATTACTTATACAGACCAAGAAAAATTTGTTCAATATTTTGTTTTTGGATAGGTTTAACTGAAAATTGAGAAGGTGCTTTATATGGGGGCCTACGACTAGGGATTGTCCGATAGGGTTTATTTTTGGACTACCGATTAATATATGTAATAAATACTCACAAGCCCAATTTTATCAAGATCTATATGATAAATTGGATTATGTGGCAATTTAAGTCGATCTCATGAGGGTCATTTGACTAGTTCTGAACATACACCGATTTGTAAAATTTTCAATAGCATTCGTCTTATGGCCGATAGAAATTGACATACCAAATTTCATAAAAATATTTGCGATATGTAGTTTGATTATAAACAAGGTTTACATGACACACATTGATAAATCGACTCAGAAAGTGACTCAAGAGTTGATCAGTATAATAAAAGATGGATCTAGCTCAAATATCTTTGGTAGTTACAAACATCAGCACAAACTCATTATACCCCAACTCCATATCAGTATAGGGTACAAGAAAACACTTTGCTAAAAATTACTTTTTACAACAAATTATTTGCTAAAAATTTTGAATTTTTATAGCGGAAAAACTACAAAGCATTTTTAAAATTAGTTTTCACAAAATAGGTACAGTGATCCCAACTATTTAAAATCATAACACGCTGGTTAGTGACACTAAACGTAATAAAGCGCTAAATATTATTAAATTAAATATATTTTTTCAATAAAATGATCTTATTCTTTATTAAAAAGAAAATACTTTAAATATTGGTATGGTTTGAATTCATATATATTTTCAGGGACCCAAAATAATAATGTAGCCCTATTATCGGGCCATAAATTAATTTTTATATCGTGTTAAATTCTGAATTTTATATGTTGTATTTAAATTAAACATGCAAGGTATTCATTCAATAATTTTAACAGCTAGAATTTATTTTTCAAAAATATTGATTAGAAAATTTTCAGAAACAGTTGACCTTTGACCTTTTATGTATTTAATTTAATTTTCTCAATTTTTTCAAACACACAGGTGCTACTATTTGAATGACAACAGCCATATAAAGTGCAAATGTTTGTTACTGTATTAAATTGAAAGAAATAAAATATAAAACAAGTAAGAGTGTTAAATTCGGTTGGGCGGAATCTTTGATACCCTCCACCTGCATCTTAAACTCAATATTACAACCAATATTACAACCACTTTAAAACTGTTGTCGCTGCTGAAATTTAAATTTCGAATACCAATTAAATTTAAAGTTAATTGCTTTTCTTGTTGGCCAGTTTCTATTATAATTGCTTGTTATAAAAAAACAATGATCGTGTCTTCTATAGAAAGAATGCGTTACTATTTGAAAAATTACATTATTTTTCTTTTACTAGAGTAGAAAACTCCTAATGAAATTCATTAATTCATTTGATCCCTAAAAGAAAGTTTTAAGATAATTCATAATTCAAAAAAAAAAAAAAGGAAAAACAAATGATTCTTGGCTAAAAATTTCCAGATATTAAAATTAAAAAGAAGCAAATTTTAAAATATTTTTATCTAGTAATTTTTAATTTTGAATTTTTAATTTCTAATTTTTAAGTTTTAATTTTTAATCTTTAATTTTGAAGTTTTCAAATTCAATTTTTAAATTTTTATTTTTATGCCGTCCACACCTCAGTGGTAGAGGGTATATATAGGTTGTCATTCCGTTTGTTCTTATTACTTAACTTATTTCCGACCACATAAACTATATATATTCTTGATCCTTATCATAGCTCGAGTCGATATAGCGATGTCCGTCTGTCTTTGAAATCACGCTCATTCAAAAAAAAAAAAAAAAAAAAAAAAAAAACATTTTGCTGGGTAAGGTTACAATTTACATTTGCCATAATTCCCAGCAGGTTGGTATTGAAAATGGGCTAAATCGGGTAACATTGTGCTTAGATACGAGCAATAATATGTAGATACCTCTAAAAAAACATAAAACCCAGTGTGTTTGTTGCAATATTTTAGTGGTTGAACATAATAGCTGTACAACAACATTCACAGTTCAAAAAAGCCACAAAAACAAAAAATCATACCAACAAACACAACTACCATGAGCTATGTTAGTAGTGTTGCCACATATTTTTTTTATCGTTATCACTTTATAATAAAAAAAATCGCCAATATGAAGAAAAAATGAAAACGAAAAATGGAAAATGGAAAAATGAAAAATGGAAAATGAAAAATAGGAAATGAAAAATGAAGAATGAAGAATGGAAAATGAAAAATTAAAAACGGAAAATTGAAAATAAGAAATGAAAACTGAAAATTGAAAAATGCAGAATGGAAAATGAAAAATGGAAAAAGAAACATGAAAAATGAAAAATAGAAAATGAAAAACGGAGAATGGAAAATGGAAAATGAGAAATGAAAAGCGGAAAATGAAAAATGGAAAAAAGAAACATGAAAAATGAAAAATGGAAAATTGAAAAATGCAAAATGAAAAACGAAAATGAAAAATTGGTAAATGAAAATTGAAAAATGGATAATGAAAGATGAAAAATGAAAATTGAAAAATGAAAAATGAAAAATGGAATTTGGAAAATGAAAAATTACAAAGGAAAAAAGAAAAACGGAAAATGGATAATGGAAAATGAAAAATTAAAATTGAAAATAAGAAATGAAAACTGAAAATTCAAACATGCAGAATGGAAAATGAAAAATGAAAAAAAAAAGAAACATGAAAAATGGAAAATAGAAAATGAAAAACGGAGAATGGAAAATGAGAAATGAAAAGCGGAAAATGGAAAATGAAAAATGGAAAATAAAAAATGAAAAATGCAAAATGAAAAACTAAAAATTAAAAATGAAAAATTGGAAAATGAAAATTGAAAAATGAAAAATGGATAATGAAAGATGAAAAATGAAAATTGAAAAATGAAAAATGGAATTTGGAAAATGAAAAATTACAAAAGAAAAAAGAAAATCGAAAAATGGGTAATGAAAACTGATATGTAAAAAATTGAAAATAAGAAATGAAAACTGAAAATTCAAACATGCAGAATGGGAAATGAAAAATGGAAAAAGAAACATGAAAAATGAAAAATAGAAAATGAAAAACGGAGAATGGAAAATGGAAAATGAGAAATGAAAAGCGGAAAATGAAAAATGGAAAAAAAAACATGAAAAATTAAAAATGGAAAATTGAAAAATGCAAAATGAAAAACTAAAAATGAAAAACGAAAATGAAAAATTGGTAAATGAAAATTGAAAAATGAAAAATGGATAATGAAAGATGAAAAATGAAAATTGAAAATTGGAATTTGGAAAATGAAAAATTACAAAAGAAAAAAGAAAAACGGAAAATGGATAATGGAAAATGAAAAATTAAAATTGAAAATAAGAAATGAAAACTGAAAATTCAAACATGCAGAATGGAAAATGAAAAATGGAAAAAAGAAACATGAAAAATGGAAAATAGAAAATGAAAAACGGAGAATGGAAAATGAGAAATGAAAAGCGGCAAATGGAAAATGAAAAATGGAAAATGAAAATTGAAAAATGCAAAATGAAAAACTAAAAATGAAAATGGAAAATGAAAATTGAAAAATGGATAATGAAAGATGAAAAATGATAATTGAAAAATGGAAAATGAAAACCGAAAAATGGAATTTGGAAAATGAAGAATTACAAAAGAAAAAAGAAAAATGGATAATGGAAAATTAAAAATGAAAATTGAAAAATGGAATATGGAAAATGAAAAATGGAGAATGAAAATTGAAAAATAAAAGGTAAAAATGAAAAACGATAAATGGAATTCGGAAAATGAAATTTGAAAAATGAAATAAGAAACATGAAAAATGAAAAATTTGCTTTTTTTAATATTATCTGGAAATTTTTAGCCAAGAATCATTTGATTTTTTTAAAATTATGAATTATCCCAAAACTTTCTTATAAAGATCAAACTTTGGGTGTTAAAATTAATGAATTTCATAAGAAGTTTTCTACTCTAGAAAAATAAAAATAATGCCATTTTTCAAATAGTAATGAATTCTTTCTAAAGAAGACACGATCATTGTTCTTTTTTAACAATCAATTATAATAGAAACAGGCCAACAAGAAAAGCAATTAACTTTAAATTTAATTGGTATTCGTAATTTAAATTTCAGCTGCGACTACAGTTTTAAAGTGGTAGCCGCATAAAATATTGGTTGTAATATTGAGTTTAAGATGCAGGTGGAGGGTTTCAAAGATTCGGCCTAGCCGAATTGAACACTCTTAATTGTTTATTATTTATTTTTCAATTTTCATTTTTAATTTTTAATTTTCCATTTTTAATTTTCCTTTTTTCATTTTTCAATTTTCATTCATAATTTTTCATTTTTAATTTTTCAATTTTCATTTTTAATTATTAATTTTTAATTTTCCATTTTTAATTTTTAATTTTCCTTTTTTCATTTTCCATTTTTCAATTTTCATTCATTTTCCATTTTCAATTTTTCAATTTTCATTTTTAATTATTAATTTTTAATTTTCCATTTTTATTTTTCAATTTTTCATTTTTAATTTTGATTTTTCAATTTTCATTTTCATTTTTATTTTTCTTTTTTCATTTTAAGTTTTTAATTTTTCTTTTTTCATTATTAATTTTTAATTTTCCTTTTTTCATTTTCCATTTTTCAATTTTCATTCATAATTTTTCATTTTCCATTTCCAATTTTTAATTTTTAATTTTCCATTTTTATTTTTCAATTTTTCATTTTTAATTTTGATTTTTAAATTTCCATTTTTCATTTTAATTTTTTAATTTTTAATTTTTATTTTTCATTTTTAATTTCGATTTTTCAATTTTCGTTTTAATTTTTCTTTTTTTATTTAAGTTTTTAATTTTTCATTTTTAATTTTCCATTTTTCATTTACATTTTACATTTTTAATTTTTAAAACTTATTTTTATTTTTTTTTTTTATTAATTTTTAATATTAAATTTTTAATTTTAACGATAAAAAAAATATGTGGCTTAGGCCAATGGACACGTGCAATATTAATATACACACAACTGCAATGACTTCAACAATAAGAAGAACGGTCTAGACAGACGGTCATCGCTAAATCAACTTCACTTGTTATAATAATCAAGAAAATATATGGTTTTGGGGTCTCCGGAACTTATTTCGGAATGACAAACCATATATACCCTCTTCCACTGAGATGTGGAGGATATAAAAAATAACTTATAAAAAACAAGTTTTTATTATACTTCCTTTTCTTTGTAAATTAAGTTTACCAACATGTAATTAAATAATTGTGTGACTGAAAATCAAACATGGTTGCCAATTTAAAAAACCGTTAAAATTTCGAAAAATCCAAAATTATACCATAAATGAAATGTTTTTTTAAGAGACCTTTGTTAGATTACTTTTATCGTCGCCACGAGCCTGCCTGCAATATCAGCTCAATTGGATCACGACAGGCAGACACAGCGAGTTAAAAGGAATAAAAAAGTTTTCATTATCGAAATCATTTTATAAATCTCTAAAGTAAACTGCGACCTACAATGAAAGTTTTGTTGTACCGATATTTACCGTTATTAACAAAACCTATACTCAAAAGTTTAAAATCGATATGGATTTCATTATGTAAATATACTAGAACCACACTTAAATCCACCACAGCAAATATATGACAAAAATGTATAAAATAAAAAACTAATGAAGTTTACAAGGGTTTTGACTAATAAATTAAAAAAATTTATAATTAAAATTGGACAAAATAAATGTTATATATTACCCATGTATGTCTCAAAATATTTTCTTCCATACATTTTTTTATATTCTCTTTTCCTCCCAGAGCAATTCTAGCTCAATTTTGATATACATATACATATATATATTGATTAAGAAAACATTTAAATATTGTTTGTTCTACTTGTAATTTTTTTTTAAGTTGATTTCATCAATTATACTTTATTTATAGTATTTTTAGTTTATTTAAATATTTTATTTTTTCAATACTAGAGGAATTTTAATAAATAATGTTGTGGAGGGACGATATACAAATTGCATTCAATAAAGAGTGTTGCTAACATTGTTTTTGTTTAATATATTTTTGTAATGGTAAAATAAAATATTTTTTTCATAATTCCCATATTAAAAAAAAAAAGAAAACTAAGGAACTCAAGCCCTAAAACAAAACGTAATGAAATATTAAAAATTTTAAAAATTCGAAACCGAAATATTTTTAAAATTTATTCATATAAAATTTTTAACGTATCGTTTTCTAGAATGAGCCCATACATTTGTGGCCAATATTGTTAGTTTGTTTAGGTTAATAATAAATATACTAAACACTACTTTTTAGTTTGCTGAGTTTTTGTTTATAAGCATTTTAGAAAAAATAAGTTGTTATTTTTTTTTTCAAATGTTTAAGATTTGGGCTAATTTTGTTTTTTCTAAATTTTTTTTTTATTAAATTTAGAAAACAAAAAATTTCAAAAAAAAAAAAATTAATTTACCCATTTGGCCAAAATGTCCTAAAAGTATAAAAAAAAATAAAATTTTATGATAATTAAAAAATTTCCTGAGTATATGATTTTCAACTCACCTTAATGTCATCCATTTCCTCATCCGAAGATGAATGTGACAAACCATTATAGGTTTTAAATGTTACATTTTTCATGAAAGTTTTCAATAAACTGCCACTCAATTGGCCAAATTTCAAAGGGACCACAGGATCAAAATCACCATGACATTGGAATATCTTAGAAAGTTAGAAATAATAAAAAAAAAACATAAATTAAAGTATGAAAACTAATTTTTATTAAAACTCACCGGTATATCATCGGTGTTTGTTTTAATGTCCGGAAATTGTTTATGTAGTGGCAACCAACATGATAGAGCCACCACACCGGCCAGGGGTTTATTATAAGTTAGGGCCGAGTAAAGGGCCAAGGCTCCACCTTGCGAAAATCCTCCCAATACAATACGATTTGAGGGAATACCCTTTTCAATTTCCGTATTAATCATTGCTTGGATATTTTGTGTAGCTGCCTTAATGCCGGCCTCATCTTCAGGCCCGGAAATATCTAATGTTTTTAGATCAAACCATGATGGCATACGGAAACCAGCATTTAGGGTAACAGGTTGTGTAGGTGCTGTAGGACAAACAACTTTCATGCTGGGGGGTCTTATGGCCGCCAAAGCACTACTCCAACCATGGCTAGAAAAACAAGAAAGATCATGAGCAAGCATATTATTTTACTGATACTGTTATTTTTGTTTCTTTAGAAAGAGAATATTTATATTAAATCTATTTTTTTTTTTAATTTTTTGTAAAATGTTAACAAAACTTACCCAGTATCGCCTAAACCATGCATAAAAATCAGCTGTAAAAATTCACAGAAAATTATTTCAATTATTCATAAAATTTCTTTTTTTTTTCTCAAACTTACCGTGGAAGTATGTCTAGCAGTAGCCTCTATTATAACGGGAGCGATGGACATGATTAGAATGCCAAAACGTATATGTAGTAAAATATGTATGATTAATTATTACTGCGGTTTAGTGCTTAAATTGTTATAGTATTGCTTTCTTTGCCAGTTTTGGGAGATAGTGATTCTTTTTCCAATTTTATATTGGATTTTTAGTTATTTTAGTTCTAATACTTTACCAGGTACGTTCAATTGCTATAAATGGAGTTGTTTTTTTTATAATTGTGTTCTTATTAATAGTTCCGAAGGGCCAAACTAATTAACAAGCTTAACAAAAGCACTGATTCGATGATGACAAGAATCTGCAATTGGAAACATTACATTGCAAATTTTATACTTTGTTTAAACAAATTAATTTAATCGAACCACCAACACTACCACCACTACAGAATCTCTAATCTTTTTTTTTAAACTAACATGTGGCAGCGTACAAAAAAATTAAAATTAGCTTAAAAAATTTTCACTGTTTTCAGTATTATTGATTTTTGTTATCTTCCGGTTTGTTTTATAACTATTTAAAATTCTTATTTTCAAACATTTTCTGTTGCATATATAGTTTTTTGTTATATGTATTTTCTTAACAAATATATTTTACTTTCCTTTTATTTTATAAACTATTACCTTTTATTAATTTAAATTTACTTAAATATTTTCCGAAATTTTTATTTTTACATCAGCTGTCAGAGAAAAACTATTTTTTCCAATGTGTGAGTGCATTCCAATGATGTTGACACTTGACTTTTGATAATGAATTCCAACAGTGTTGTAAAATGTTAAAACAAAATATATGTATGTACTAGATTTACACGGCTGTTGTAACTATCTGTTCTATAGAAATGCAACCCTGTATGACAATAAATTATTAAAATCTCATTTTTCAACACTGTTAGCTAAGAAAAGCGCATTTAATTAGATATTTCAATAAAAAACATGCTAATTTTTTATATTAGGGAAAAAGCAAAATAGCAATAATAACATTTTGACTTACATATATAGCTTTCCCAGGGAATTGTTATTAAGAATTGGATAAACTTGGATAAACCCAGTGGGTCTTTATTATAAAAAAAATATGCTCCAACAACAAACAACAGAACGTAAAAACTTTGTTTTTGTTTTTGTATGGGGATATCGTGCCGTTGTTCATGCTTTGTCTTCTCATAAATTTTCTGTTTGTCAAGGAAGTACAGTGACTGCCACTAATATTCGGTTTTTATTATTTATTTTTTTTTTTAAATCAGCAATTTTTCAGTAATAATAATGATGAATGCATCCAGTTTTTTTTATACTGAAACATAAACATTTAGTGCTCTTTTTTAGGCCAATTTTTTTTTCTCTGATAAAAATAAATAATATTAAAAAATATTTAACTGTTACTGCAAGTGAATGCAGGCTTCATTAATGCTCGTTTTTTAACACTCGTCGTTACGATGAGCACTTTTTTGGATATATAATATTGGCTGTAAATATATGTTTTCGAGAATTTGTTAAACATACTTTTATTAAGCAAGGATTTATTTGTCAAAAAAAAAACAATATTTAATTTTATTAAAATATATTTTCTATAATTCATTTTTTTAAAAGGTACTCCTTTTTCAGATCACAGTGAGATCACATAATTTTAAAAATTAAAAAAAAAAAATACAAAAGACAGCCTTTTCCTATTTGGCAACACTTAACTATATTATATTTACAAAAAAATATTCATATGAGCATAGACCACACATTTTCTCTTGTTCATATTTGGTTCTGCTATCGGTTGAATGGTATTGCTGGACGACGCACAGTGGACCATTTGACGAGAAGGCGGTCAAAAATCTATAACTTTTGATTGGATTGGAATTTTGATATGCGGTTTTTTTTTGTTTGGTAGGTGAGACTTTAGCCTTTAAGTTTTGCTATAAAACGTAATTCTCGACCGAAAATAAAAAAAGTTACGGAGGGTTTAAAATACATTTTCATTTGTAGTTGAATTTTAAAAGGTTTTTTTTTTTTAAATATAATGTCTTATTTTTTCAGTTAATTTTACAACTAATACTTTTTAAAATTTTTTAAGTTAATTTTTTTAGAAAATGCCAAACTTTGACCCCCGTAAACTTTTTAGTCCTAATGTGCACAAGGGCCAAAGGTTGTTTTTTTTTTTTTTTTTGAAAGATTCCGAGTTAAAATATAATTTATTAAGCAGCGAACGTAAAAGTTCCTTATATTGGTTCAAGATAGCGAAGTTTCAATGAAAAACTCGTATGTTTTTGCTTTAGTTAAATTTTTTTATTGTCTTTTTAAATATTTCTATATCAAAATTTTATGGTAAATTTATGAAATATAACAATTTTTATTGTAAATTTACAAAATATATAAATTTTTAAAACAAGAAAATTTTGTAACTATATAAAAAAAAGTGTAACTTATTGTTAGTGTAATGAAAAAGTACTTTAAATCAACCAATTTTAGTAAAAATTTCTTCTAAATAGCCTTGATTTTCATCTTCTAGAAGTTGTTTAGCTTCTTCGTCTAATTCAATAGAGGTAGTTTTCCATTTTTGACGAATGTTGGACATATATGGATCTGAAGTGCACAAAAAAATAGTGATTAGGTCTTCATTAGTACAACATCTGGACATTTTCCTTGTGTTGTGCTCGCGAAGGAATCTGTAGTCTTTGTTTCTTTTTTCTTGCGCTTCTTCAGATAGATCTCCTATTGACAGCATATTGTTTTGAATTATTTATTCCCCATGGTACAAAATTTTATGAACTGTGGATGGCATATATCTCCAAGAGTATTTTTCATTATAAAGTATAGCTGTTTTATTGGCGTACTCTCCAAATTTTTTTTGCATTTATCTTTCTGCTGCATGCTAGAACTTGTAATATGATTTTGAATCGTCTTATTAATTCATGATCTACACCTGTGATAGATGCTGCAGTTTCCGGATCGAAAAAAAATCTCCATGCAGTATTTCCATCATTTGTGTTTCCTTCCCCTTGTTTTGGTTGGTCGATTACGATTCCTAGCTCTAGATATTTTTGTTGAATTTGTTTTTTTTTTTGCTTTCTTTTTTCTTAATTTTCTTTGTTTTTTCTCACTGTTTCGCCTAACGGACCAAATTCCAAAACATAACCAAATTTAAGAATATGCTCCATGAAACGTATTCTAGCATGAAGAGGGAACATTCCAAATTCGTAGGTTCTTAAAACTATCGTCTTCTGGTGGGGGTTGGCTTAATTGACTTGATGTCTTTTGGCATATAATGCAGCTTGACGTTGACTTTGTTCCATTTAAAGCTTGTGCAACTTTTCCATCAATCATTGAGAGATACGTTTTAAAATGTACTTCAATGTCTTGGTCATCAAATTTAAATATTACTGGTTGAAGTTCCTTAATTTGATCTTTTATTTTTTGAACTTCTTCAGTTATGACATCTTTGGTTTCCTTTTTGAATGCAAATTTTATTGGTCTGCAATACTTTGTTGAAGAAGGAATTTCCTTTTTCCATATATCAATTTCTGTTGCTCTGCTAGTTGACGGCTCTAAGACGCTATACCTTTTTGTTAAGCGCAATGGAACGAAAGATACATAAATAAATTAGCATCTGATGAATTTTCGGCATTAAATTGCTTGTATTGTTTCTGACCAGAGGATCCATCACATCCCCATTTAGAAATTAAAGTAATGCTGCCATTACCAATTTTTTTTAAATGATCAGTATCAAGCGTATTTAGCAATCGTTCTGCGGTATGTTCAAGGAGATCTTGCAATTTTATTTCTGCTGATGTTGAAGTGACACTAATAGCAGATTGTGAAGGTAAGCATTCTTTTTTGGCAGAAACTAAATCTCGATACTCTGGAAAAATCCCACAATTATATTCATTGGTTCGCTTCCGCAGTTCCTTATATTGATTTTTGGTCAATTTCAAATCCAAAAATAGGGCGAACGCTTCTTCCGGCGTACACCAGTTGGTGTAGGAATGCTTTTCAAAATCCTCTTTGTGCGCCTTGGGCTCGCTTCTACTATTTTTTCAATTATTTCAATTTTATTTTTTATTTTGGGTTGGTTGAATTTGGTGCAAAAATGAATCCTTAATAATTCTTTGAGAAACTTCTTCATTGATATTCTCCAGCTTGCGCCTTCGAGGTCTTTCACTACATTCGTCAATTGGTTTTGCTGGTCGACCCTTTTTTCCACTTTCGTTGGCAGTTAACCAGTCTTGGTAACGTTTGTACATCTTTGCCTTGCTATGAGAGCATTCAATGTGCCGTCTTTTCAAATTCGATGCAAAATTAGTAATTTTTCCTTTGTGCATTTCAATGTCTTCTAGGTTACAATTCTTAAAGAAGTCGTTGTTCACTATGTGCAAAATTACATCGTCTACATCATTTCGTTGAAAATAAATATCTGCCAGATCTCTGTAACAGTACTTAGCCATTGCACAAATTGTAATGAATAATAATTGTGGAAACATTATTATAAATACTCTTTCTTGCAATTATGTAAAATAAAAATTTTTATCTTTTATTACCACTTTTAGAAGCATAAAAAACCCACACCCTAACCCCTTTTAAAAGGTGAAGCATACCTGCTCATATCTTAAAGGGCTATGTCGCAATAGTTTTTTTTTACCATTTACCTGTTAGTTAAATTGTTTCCCATTTTGTCAGGTATTTAAACTATATAACTCTAATTCAGACTATTAATGTTTTTGAAAGATACCTATGTAAATGTACCTGTAACAATTAAGCGCATTATATCTCAACCCTTTTTTATAAGTATATAACAACTCCTGACAACTCTACTCACACGCAAAAAATACACCGCGGTGCACCGGTACGACCAACTTTTGTATTCATAACACTCAGACGGACGGACGGATATCGTTTAATCGACTCAGAAGGTGTTTTTGAGTCGATCCGTATAATAATGGATAAAGGTCCAATATTTTTGGCAGTTACAAACATCACCTCAAACTTAATATATCCTAACCACATAGTGGACAACTTTTGTATTCATAAATTTTGCAGAAAATATATAACCTTGGGTCAGAAAAGTTGTTCTGGTGCACACGGGCGGAAACTGGCGGGTATTGCGAGTGCAATATTTTTTCTGACTGCTTTTGACTGGCAGGAGTTATGCTCTATTAAGAGGAGATTTTCGGAAAATTTGGAGCTTTTTTAAAATTTTTTTTTTTCAATTTCGGAATGTCTCAGTGATTTTACATTTTTAACGTTAATAGCATGGAAGCCGCAAAATTATACAAAATTTATTCACTTCAAGATCTTTTAAATCAAAAAAGTTACAGTCATTCAAAAATAAAAATGTACAAAGAAATTTTTAATTTTAGCAAAATACTGAGAAAGCCCATTTTCGAAGACCCTGTTCGCTGTGATATAGTTGAGATAGAGTCGCAATTTTTTGGCTCCCGAGGTTTACTAGTATTTACTTTCAAATGAATAACGTAACTTTAAAATCGGTAACAAAAAAAAAAATGATTTTTGGCCGCCTTCTCAAAATATGGTCCACTGTGCGACGGCTGATCTTGAAGATGATCTTCAACGTTCTTTAATATTAATATATTTATGATGTCTCTCACGTGCTTCGGCATTGTACGAATTTCCAATCGAATTTTGAACCAGGGCTCTACAAGTTTTGAATGCAGCATCTTCATAAAATCGCGCCGAGTCATTATTGGTTGTTCTAGTAGAGAAGCATTGTGACAATAAATTATGTAGCAATTGATATACGATATATTTACCATGCCATAGAAGACACACATTGGCCATCGGTTAGTTTTTCTGTTGCATGACATTACTGAGCACATGTAGTCGAACGAGTCTACACCACCTTTCGTCCTGTTATAGAACTCGACCATATATGGCTTCTTTGTTTCAAATTGACTGCGCCTTCCTCATCACAAGATGATAATAGATAAACCATCTTTGAGGGTTTAGGTTTGTACGAAAGAAGTGTAAGTGGGCCGTCGTAACAAAACATCGATGTATTGGTGTTGCGAGATCGATTGTTCTTCATTTCTTCTGGGATTTCCCTTTTATTACCACGCAACGTTTCTACAATCATCAACTTAAAAGGCTGCTGAAGTAGTTGCTTCGCTAGAGGTATTGACGTAAACCAGTTATCTATGGTAACATTTCTGTTAGTGCCTTGACGAAGTACTCTCCTAAAGGTATACCTCCTGTATCTGTTCCTTTTCCAAGATATGGAATACAATCGATCATATATATAGTACCACTGTCACACATCATTACCATCTTCACGCCATATTTTGCTAGTTTGTTTGGTATGTACATGCGAAATTTACATCTTCCACGAAATGTCAATAACTGTTCATCAATTGTGACATTTGTTCCAGGAATATAGTTTTGGCGCCATTGAGTTATGAGCAATTCCCAAATATATCTTAAGGGTGTAAAAGGATCATACTTTTGTTTTTGTAAACGTAAAGTCTTGTCATCAAAACATAGACATCGAAGAAGAAAGTCACATCTTTCTTTACTCATACATGATATATATTTTGTACCGGAATACTCTGTGTTGAACAATTCGTTGAGGGTCAAGTGATAATCTTTCAGAGCTGTAGTTAACACTAAAACACCAATTAGAGCTCGGATCTCTTCTTTGGCAGTTTCACTATGTGTAGATTTATTATGATCGTTGAAATCTCCGAGTTTGTCCACTTCACAATTTCTTCTAATATTTGATCAGTCATGAACTGCTCAAATAATAAAAGTGGATCCGTTATATTTCTTACGGAACGACCAGGACCTCTGGCAACACGTACAATGTTGATTGCAGCTGTTCTTTTCGAACTACTCTCTTTGCTTGTAGCCCAAACATGACGGGAACGACTACGGATGTTGCTTCCTGAGAAGTTTAAGTGAAGCTTCCAGTAGAACAGGTGAGGTATTAGAAGGGTTGTCTTCCTTGTCGGAAGGATCGTCTGCTGTATCTCTTTCAACATCATCAAGCTCCACATTGGCTCCTAGTTCGATATCAGATTCACTCTCCAATACACTGACACCTTCCTCTTCCAATAACAAACACAGAATAGATTCTTCAGACAACAATCGTCTCGATGCCATTGAAAAAACTGCGTAAAATAAAACCATTCGTCGTAACGACGCACAGTGGCGCCATTTGAGTTTTTTCGTTGCAAAAATCATATCTTTTGAACCGAATAACATAATTGAACAGTTTAAACAGCATATGATAGATAACTGTTCACCCTATGAAATGAAAGGGTGCTACGCTTTGTAGGGGCCTACTTATGGGTTACCAAAGTTAAAATTTGTAGAAAAATCAATTTTATGGTAACTAAAAAAAAATTATTTTTACATTTCTAGATTGTTTTTATTTTTTTTCTTTAGGGTTTTATGTTTTAAATTATTACCCAACAAATTAAAAAAAAAATTACTTCTTTTTTAAATTTATTTTTTCAATTTTCTGTAAAATATTCATCACAATTCGTAAGAGAAGGTATATCTAAAAGACTAATCATTTCTAAACTATAATTATTTTCCAATTCTATTTGTGACTTCACATGCCGCAGGGAAGAAATAAGTGGATCGGAAGATGCTGCCAACATGTTGAAGAGGTCCTCATTTTGCCTTATCCTTGATGCTTTGAATGTGTTCTGCAATCTATATTTTTTATAAAATTTGTTAATTTTACAAAAATTGGCAAAGACTGGTACTCAATTATATCTTTGCAATGCGCCAATATTTTATGGACGGTCGGGGTCAACTTCTTCTGTGGATACATTTCTGCTAAAAGAGATGCAGTTTTCGATGCATATTCTCCATATTTTGTAGAATTGACATTTTCTTTGCAGTTTAAAACATTCAAGATCATTCCCATTCTTTTCACGATTTGATTGTCAAATCCAGTGATTCTAGTTACTGCCTCATCATTTTCAAAAAATCTCCTAGAAGTGTTTCCATTGTTTGAGTTACCGTATCCGTGCTTGGGACAGTCTACTTTTAGTCCAACTTGTTTAAAAAAAGCATCCTGTATTTGCTTCTTTCTGATCTTTTCCTTATCCTTTATTGATGTATTTTCATCGAAGTTTTTCTCCTCTTATGGTAGGGGTATACGCCAGTTTTAGCAAGAACTCCATACACCTTATCCTTGCGTGCAATGGTGACATTCCATATTCGTAATTCTCCTCGTTTGTAGAATCGTTTAAATTACCAAAGTTCTTCTAACTCTTTTTGCAAATCGGGCATGACAATGTTGAGGTTGTTCCTGTCAGTTCGTTTACGACTTTTCCGTCAACCATGGTCAGGTGGAACTCGTAATTGCATTCAATATATTTTCCTTCTCCAATTTGCAGCTTTGTAGGCTTAATCTTGCTTATTTTTTCTTCAATGTCCTTCACCGTGGTCCTTATGAGTTCTGTCGATTCCCTTGCAAACTGAAACATTATTGGTCGGCAATAATGCACTGATGACGGACGTGGATTTTTCCAGTGTAGGGAAACATCAGATTTTAGCCGCAAAGGAACAACAGATGCCATAAACAGATTTCCGTCCGATATTGTAGCGTCATCGGAAGATATCCTTTGCTTATAAACGCTTTGTCCGGATGATCCATCGCAGCCCCATTTGCTGATCAATGTCAGTTTCTCAGGAAGAATTTTCACCTCATTTTCAGGAAGACTTTCCAACAACAGTTCTGCTGTATGGGCCATGAGATCCTGCAGATTGGCTTTCACAGAGACTTCCGTAAACTCCGTATGCAGTGGTCGTGAATTTATTTTGGCTTGCATAATATGCTTGTATCCTGGTAAAACGTCAGCCCCGTGTCGCATCAAGGATGCCCGTAGTATCTCATATTTTTCTTTGGAAAGTTGTAAGTCCATAAACAAGGCCAAGGCTTCTTCGGAACCATACTTTTTAATGTGTGCGTTTGTGGGCGTGGGAATGCTTTTCTTAATCCTTTTTAGTCGAACTCTTTCACTATCCTTTGTATATTTAATAGACAGCGCGTCCGATAAATGCTTCCTGGTCAAGTCATTGGTGGCATCGGCAAGTTTCCTCTTTCTTGTGAAAATTGAACACTCCTCAATACTTTTTTTTTGGCCTTCCTTTTGCTCCTCTGGTTGATGTGGTGGGTTTATCTACTGCCAATATATCCAGGATGGTGTCTTCATTAAGCCAGTCCTCGTATTTGGAGTTGAAGTTCTGAATGGTTCGATTAGATTTCACCCATTTTGCCTTAATATTTCCATACTAGTTGATTGTGTGGCGCCTAGGCGCCCGTTTAAAAATTATGAATAAAACATTTAAATTCAAATACGCTAAAAATTTATAATAAATTATTTTTCTTTTAATATAGTAGTAAATTGAAAATTATATTGTTACATATGTACATGTGAAAGAAGATTGTGTCTGTAAAAATTATATACATAAGTATCAAAACAGATAAGAAATATTTGGCAAAAAAGTTTTTCAATTTAGAATCTCTTAAAAAACTATATTTCGTGTGAAATATCGTTGGTCATGTAATAGTTTTCCTTGCTGTGAGTTCGATTGAATACGTATCTTAACTTGGCTTGCAACTTTTGCTCGTGACAAAGCCACATACAGTTGGCCGTGTGAAAATACCGCGGTCTCCAAATTAATGCCAAATCAAATGACTGGCCTAGAGCCTTGTTTATGGTAATTGCGTATGCAGGAATTACTGGAAAGTGGCGGCATTTTAATATGAAAGGTAATGTGGTGTCGGTTGGGGCGAGATCAATCCTAGGAATTAGAACCGTATCATTTTGGTCAGCGTTACAGAATTTGTCAGTCACTGAGTCAGGGATCATCGTAAATATATTTAAGATATTACCCGGCCTTCACACGTTAAATTTTTGGCTTTCAGGTTTTAATGCACTCACACTTTTTTACTCTTTTTTACTAAACAATTATACGTTTCAATTCTCTCTTTAGATTTTTCAATGGGACAGTTGCTTAACAATTTTTTGACTATTGGATGTGTGATCATTTTGACTTGAACATGGGAAGGCCGGGTAAAGTGAGGAGATTGGAGATTCCCAAAATTATTAAAATTTAATACAATGGAGTTCGCTTATAACGAACCCTGGTTGTAATAAATTTTTGTTTATAGCGAAGAATTTCTTCGGTCCCAATAGTTTTAATCACATATTTCATACAAATTGCTTCTCTTATAGCGAACAGTGGTTATATCAAACTTTTGACTTTAACAAACAATTTTTTTTTTCCATTTCAGAATTTTCGTATATTTTATATATTTAAAAAAAATTAATTTCAATTTAATTTAATTTTATTTTCATTTAATTTTAATTTTAATACAAAACAAAAACTTCGATTTTCAAATGAAGTTTTGTAAAAGGTCCTTTTATGTATATTTTCGTAAATGTTTGCCAGTAGCCAACCTTTGCTTTGTACTTTCTGCTTCTATACATAAGGAGTTTTTCATATTATATGATTTTAAAAAAATATTTTATTTTGCTAGAAACTCGGTAATTTTAGTCTTATTAAGGCAAACTATTAATATGTATCTTTTTTAATAATTTAATTTATGTTTTATAACTTTTTAAAATGCATCAAAATAAATAAACTTATTCAACTAAAAAAACTTTTTAAACCTTTCGGACAAATCATAAAAATACTACGGTTATAACGAACTTAGTCTATAAGGAACTAATATGGCCCGTCCCGCCGAGTTCGCTATAACATAACACCACTTTATTGTAAAAAAATAGAATAGCATAGAAAAAAAAAAAACGTTTTAGAGCAAGGTTCCTAAAGGTTTCTTAAGGGGGGTAAAGTTTTAAAAGTTAAAAAAGTCGTATTTTTATAATTCTTTTTTGAAGATATGAATAATGTTGGATTATTTATTTCATATATACGTTATGGCATTATATTTGAAGAATCTTTGAAAAAAAATTTCAATTAAAAATTTTAATAAATAAGTTTGTGACAGCGAATCTCCGGAGGCGTTGTTGTTTTGCGGTGAACATCATAACTCGTTACCGGATCATGTGAAATAAAAAAAATCGAAACGCGTTTCAAAGGTGACATGTTTCCTGTCGTAGTGACGAAGAGTTTTTAAATTTTTTTTTTTTTTTTTTTTTTTTTTGGCTGCATTTTGAAGTGAAAAACGATTTTTGCTATACAATTTTGGGAATTTGTTGTTAAAAAATGGGAAAGAAAATGGCATTAAAAAACCCTTCGTGGTTACCTGATGATTTATGTGTCGATATAGTGTCTAAAATTGCAAAAGAATCGGTCAAGTAGATTTTGAGTTATGATGTTGACGGACTTCAAATTCATATACTATGATTTATATACTATATACCGTATGAGGGCGGTCGCTGAAAACGCTGTATCTTCTTAAGGTTTGCTCTGATTTATATAAAATTTTGAAACAACACTCTCGATTTGTTGTGCATTCAGAAAGAGAAATGCAAAAAAAGGTTTTAAAACCTACCACCCCTTAAGGAAGTGCAAACACCAATACACCTACAAAAAAGAGAAAAAAATATTTCATATGTCATCATAAATGTGAACTGTAAAAAGCGAACATTTTTTCCAGTTATCTATAAATCCAAAAAAAAGAAAAAAATAAGGGCGTATTAGTTTAACTTAAAAAACAAAATTATTATTCCAAATCGCCTTTCTTCTATGATAATTTCAATAAATTATTCAAATTAAAATCTTAAATATACCTATTTACGTAATTTATGTTTGTCTAAATTTTTTGAAAGCAAATTATGCAAAAATTAATATTATGAGTGAAAAAAAAATGATTTTCCCACCTCTCTTCTGAAATTACTATGTAATTTAATTAAGCAAAGTCAGAATAATTTAAATTTTAAACTTAATATTGCACTATTTTTTCAAGGGCTTTTCAATACAGAGCTATAAACGAAATCATACGTTGGACAACAACAAAATAAACATTGAAGATCTCTTTTTTCTCAAATATTTATCAAAAAAATAAAACTCTTTGGTAAGTGCTGGCCATCAGAGAACGTGAGCGAAAGCACTCCTAACAATTCAAAACAATTTTGAGATGAAAAACAAAACAGATAAACGGTAAAGTTTAGTTTGATAAAAAAAAGTATGTATGCGTATCGGACGACGTTAAATGAGAAAAATAAAAATGTTTAAAATTTCCTTCATTACTTTTTTTGCAGAATTTTTTCATTGACCAACAAAGGGAATTTAAAGAAGAATTTGAGTAGATATTAGTTTTTTTTTATGCATTTTTTGAGTTCAACTTATTCCATATGTAACACGAAATCTGCATATGTAGTGCTATTGTCGTTAGCAGTGCTGCTAATTTTGACAACTTATTTTAATTTCGACGATTTTTCAATTTGTTAAATGATTTGTTCGTAATATGAATGATATAAATAAATTTTATTGTTTCCTTTTGTAATATTTTTTCGAATATTATAAGCGGTAAAATTTTCTTGGCAATTTCTTGTTTTAAAAATGACGATTTTGGAAATTTTGTTTCAAAAATTGTCGATTTTCAGAAGCTTTTATTAGCAGCACTGATCGGTAACAAAGAAGAGAGAAAATTGAGTGTGGGTTTATATAAAATGAGAAAGATTAAATTTTGTTTGTGTATTTCGCATAGCTTTGTATGGAGTGCTATGTGTGTGTATTGTTTTAGCGTTACAGAATCAGTCAGTCAGTCAGTGATTCAGGGATCAGCGTAAATATATATAAGAAGATATCAGATAAAAATTATTTTTTATAATTTCGCTTCTCTCAATATTTCCGTATAAGCTATCAAGTTCTTCTAAGGCAGCTTCCGTGAAAAACTTTGGTGTGGTTGACCTTCTAAACAGTTCAAATAATTTTAAATTGTTTAACGCCATGGTTTCAGTACTTGTTGCGCCAACTTTCAGTCGTAGACTAATCCAGGCATTATGCTTATTTTGCAATATATAGGCTTATGCTACCATGCCTAAAAATTTACCTGTTCCCTGCATACATATGGATTTAGGCTGAATTATGCAATTTTGATATTATGCTCGTGTCTAAATAAGATTTGTGCCTACCTGGAGGGACCATAAGTCAATATTGTTCTTGACCATTTCTACTCCAAAGTAATTTTTAAGTGAGGTGCGTACCTGCGAATTTCAATGAGTAGTTTTTTGTGCATCCTGTGTCTGTAACAGAATATTGGGAGTAGACTTTGGCAGAGGCTCACAGGTAGACAACCGACTTAAAATGCAATTTTCAAACTATTAGATCAAACTACTGTCAGTCAAAACACGTAAGGGATGCACGCCATACAATTTCTGCAACCATGTCTTTTTAACCTTTTTTACCTCTAGAAGCCAAACGGGCACGTACGGGCAGATAAAACCTTTTGAATTATGTAAAAAAATAATCAAAGAACATGTTTTGCAAATATGGCAAATATAGAAAAATATAGATTTTTTTATTTTCCGTCAAAGTTGAAAAATATTGAAAAAACGGATAGTTTTTACATAGTGATTTACCAGGAGAAACACAAAGCAAACAGTTAATTTTTTTTAACATTATACATTTAATAAATACATCAATCAATAAAAACAAAAAATAAGGCGATTCGTTACCTATTTTTCGTGATATTACACCTGAAATCGCAACAAATTGACTAAAAATTGTGTGTTTTTTTGAAAACCGAAAGTCGGTCAACTTTGAACGGTTATATCTTCTAAACTAAAAATGTGATATTATTAAGAGTAGCATATTTGAAATCGTTGAAAAGTATGGGTTTATTCAAAACTTCGTCGGCGCACATGAAAATTTTGATTTTTGCAACCTCGTTTGTTCTACGGGCGCCACTGTGCGACGTACAAGTTTGTAATAACTCAAAAAATTAAGCACCTACGCACCTTACTCGCTTGCCTTTCAAGAGAGCTCGTTGAATATTGAGTTGGCAAGCAAGGTTGTGGCGATCAGCGTACATACAAAAAAGATATAACAGTATTTTTATTACGTGTTTGTCGATTCGACGAAGGTTATGTGTCTAGGGTTAAAGTTCCATTAAAATACAAACCTGTAACATGCAAACCTACATCAATTTTTTTTGCTAAAATAGGAAATCTCATCTATAATATTAATAGGCTAGACGATTTCTTACCGATATTTTGTTCTATCGTTTTATCTCGATTTTTACCAAGCGTATATTATTTGAAAGGTATTTCTTTTTAGCTGTTCACCAGATTTACAGATTTTTAAATTTTTTCCTTTATTTTGAGTAAATTGTATTTAATGTTGCTACTCACACATACTAAAAATTATAGATATGCTACGTGTGTGTTTATTAAATTTGTTAATGTGTTTGTTAATGAGTTTGCTATCTTCATTCATAATAATAATAAACCAAAAAAGGGTGTGGGTTTGTGAATTGGCTAAATTGAGAAATAAAGTTGCTTAGAAATTGCACTCGAATTTCGAGCGCTGGAATCTGCTAGTATTTATTAAAGTATAGTAAACAAAGTAAACCGAAAATTTTTTGTCATTGTCAAGTTTTTTTTTTTACTTAACCCTTTCAGATCTGAGTAGAAAAACGATTGCAAAACCATCAATAAAAAAATTCTTTTTTGCGAAGTTTACTTTCTTTTTTTTAATTCTCTTTTGTATAAAGAGCACGCAAGAGAACTCACAATCACTGAATACCGGTAAAAAATCAGAATAAACGTATTTGTTCATATTTTAAGCACCTGATTCCAGATCTATAAAAAAACAAAAATTTTGCACAGATTTTTCTAAAATATGGTTTGTATATGTTTCTGAAAAAAATAAGGGATCCTACCAAATATGTTCAGGAGCACTCCATTTTTCGACCGAGTCCCCATATATATATAACATCCGATATGAACTTTTTAGTAACAATGTACTCAAATTCGGTTTATACTTATTTTCTATATTTAATTAGTGGGACCTAAGAGATAGGCTATCTAAACGCATGGCATAGAGTATCGTATAGTCGGTGTATAGCGAATATAATTTTCTTACTTGTTTTTCTAAAAAATTAACCTCTTTTTTAAGCACCTTTTCTTTATAAAGTACATTTTTCATAAAGTATCTTATCTTTATAAAGTACCTTTTCTTAACCCTGCTGTTAGGTTTGGACCAATTTGGCCATTTTTTAAAATATTTTTTATTATAAATTTGCAATGGCTAATCGTATCAAATTAAAACTTCAGCTCAGGTATTTTTTTTCTATTTTAATTTTAATTTGTTTTTAGGTATCTTTCCAAAAATGGAACAGAAAAAAAATTAAAAGTTACAAATCTAAGGTTATGGACCATTTAGGTCTATGCAATTTATTTAATTTTGTACATGAGTAAATGTAAGAAGAAACAGCTATGGCTTAAGGCCTAGTTACCCACACGTTGTTAAAATGTAATCGTATCGTATCGTTACGTTGGAATTTACTGCAATTATAGAACGTAAAAAACTAACCAGCATACTGCTGTGTAAAATTAACCAAACTTTATCAGCTGTTCACAAATGTCACGTACAAACGTAGCAAAAATCTAACATCAACAGAAGCTAACGATACGATATGTTTAGCTTAAGTTGAGTAAGCATTTGTATGTGTTTTTTATAAGACAGATTGAATCAGCTGATTTACGCCGATACCGTTACGCGTGGGTAACTAGGCCTTTATTGTTAATTTTATCCAAAACCGGTAGGTGAGTAGGTAGCGTGCTCGCCTATCATGCGGGGGTCGTGGTCGTGCAAAAAAAAAAAAAAAAAAAAAAAAAAAAAAAACTCCCTCCTTCCTCCTTAACCTATTTTCCGAGATCAACACAATGCACTGCATCTGTAGGGGGCATCCCCTGAGTGTTGGTTAATTAAAAAAAAAAAAAAAAAAAAAAAAACCGTTTTTGTTTTATTTAAAAAAAAAAACTTTTGTAGCGCTCTTATTGAAAAACCCTTTAGAAGGTCATTTCTAAACCCCAAAAACAAAAATCTACTCTTCAAAAGCGTTATAAAGCCAATATTAACATACGCGTGTCCTATTTGGAGTGACGCTGCCAACTGCCACCAAAAATGCTTACAAATACAAATAAAAAGCCCTGGAGGTATTCTACACATATTCTTCATGAGGAAACAGGTTATGAAAAAATTATCGATTTCATAACAAGTATTAATAACAATTACTTTGCCAAAATTGAAAATTGCTCTTACCCAGTGATAAGAGAATGTAGAGAAATAACGTAAAATTAAAAACAAATCACCAAATTGAAAATTATATGCTTATAGAGGTCTATTATTTTTAATAAATCTCCTATAAGCACATAAATATTTTCAGATAGTATTTGAATTTATTAAATCATATAAAGGTTTTTTTCCTCCCATTTTCCTTTAAAAATCATTAAAAAATAAAATAAAAATTAATTAATATCTTTAGATCCTATATCTGTGGTTTTCTGGAATAACCGCGTACGTCCATTTTTGTTAGTTTTGAGTTAACGATGCCAAATATATTAATTTTTAACGCTCTTTACATGTGTTAAATTAAAAAAAAAAAATATTGACCATTTCTGAGTTTTTTCTTTATATAACGACGTAAAGTAAATGTTTATTAAATAAATTTTCAGCACTATGGACGTATAGACACATAGCGACATGCGTTGTTATATATGAAAAAAAATAATGCAAAATAATTTTGGATTATTTTTCAGTTTATAACCACTTATAAAAACTTGTGTGTTTATTACTGTTATTTTTTTTTATCACTATTATTCTTGATACGTTGTTATATTCAGTCCCGTTAACTTTTTGTTGACGAACAAAAAAACCATTTTTCAAGCAACAACAACTTATGTCTACATGGGTGGTTACATTGTTAGTTTTCTTTTTCAAAGAAAACGACATTTGTCGACATAAGTTATTTTATCTGCACACACTTTAAGTGTAATTTGCATATTGTTTTTTCGTCCTTCTCTAGGATTTATTCCTCTGAAGATTTTTGGGCTTAAAATTTTATATAAAGTATTTATTGCCCATATCTACAAGACTGCTAAATAAAAAGCTCTAAAAACTTTATATCTAGACCATAATTTCAAATATAACGTTTTTTGGTTCCCCTGAACATTTTGATTTTATGACATACGCGGTTATTCTAGAAAACCACAGATATATTATTTGTTGCAATATCTATATGTTAAGATAGGATCTCATATGTGAATATCAAATTTGTAACAATATGTAAATAAAGGAAGAATATATAATTAAAATTGAAAATTCCTTATTCACCACCCTCGCAATTAAATATTTTGTTTCTATTGCGTCGTCTTGTGAAAGTACAAATGACAACTGCCAGTTACATCTGTTGTTAATTTAAATAGCAGACACTTATGAAATGCTTTTTAAAATACTGAAATCCATTAAAATAAGCTGTCTTAACTTGCAAAAAACTTTTGAAATGTGTTAAGCATTTGCGAGTTTTATGTCCAATGTAGATGGGGGCCATTTTTTACTGAAGGCATTTTGTTTAAGCTCCTACATTTCAAAATGAATTCTAGTACTTAATAAAATTTCAAAAAACTGTTTTTTTAAATATTTTTTTTTATTAGTTTTTTGTTTAGCTTCAAATATCTTTTCTTTTTTGTTTTTTGTTTATTTAAAATTATGTTTTATCCAATAATTTCTGTTGCTTTACCACATTTAATTCATAATGTTATGTTTGTTATTAATTAGTTGACATTTACAATAATTGTTTTATTTATTTTTTATTCATAATTATAATAATTTATTTTGTAACTTTGCTTAAAAATACGCAATATTAAGCACTGTTATTTTCTATTGAAAGTCTTTTTAACATGTAATATTTATTTGTTTGTTTTGTGTAATTTTAATAGTTTTTTTTTGTTTTTTTGTTGTTAATTTTGTATATTTTTTTTGGTCATTTATTATAATTAATAATAAATTTTTAAGAATTCTGTTTGTTAAACTTTTAAGTTCTGTTTGTTAAAAATATTTGATCTTTTTTAATGCTTAGTTTAGCAATAGATTTTAAGTGTAGTTTTGGTTTCATATGAAAAAAGGGCGGGTTTTTTTTATTTGTGAATGAATTTCGTTACTGTGAATAGTTTTTGTTTTGTTTTTTTGTTTTCATACAGTTTAAAGCTTATTTTGAAACATATTGGCTTATGATATTTTATAGTTAATTTTTTTGTTTAATAACCAAAATATTTTTTATCTAAGTTTTAAGCATTTAAAGCTTGGAGAGCTGCTTTTTTAGTAAAAGAGTTTTTAACAAAATTCATATTTTTTTTTATTATTAATTAATTGTTTCAAAATTATTTGAAACTCTTAGAAAAAATCAAGTTTTGTATATTAAAAGAGAATATTGTTGCCATAGTTTAAAAAAGTTTTTTGTACAAATTATATTTTATTTTCATATTTTTTTTTTTTACAAAACAATGTCTTTTTCATAGAAATAGTTAAACGTTAAGTTGATCTCTTAAAAGCAATTATCAATGAGAAAAATTATGAAATTTTATTATTTTTTTGTTGTTTATGTGTTGCCAACTAAACTTGTCAGCACTGCTGATTTTCAACTTAACGTTCAATCTTTGGTTTTATATTTATTATAAAATTTTATAGTATTCAAAACTTTAAAATTAAATCACAGAAAGAAAATGTGTAACTGAAATTTCTAGTAACAGGAACTAAAGTTTTGTTTTACAAAAAAGAGTAGTAGCATTTAGAATTATTTTTAAAATTATATTTATTTAGAAAAAAAAAATATCTTAAAAATAATTTAAGAAAAACTATATATAAAAAAGTTAAGTATATTTAATAAGAAAAATGGGTTTAAAAAAAAAAATCTTAAATAAAATAAATTTTCAAATATAAAAACTTCAGCAACTCCTTTAGTCTGGCTGTTTCACTACCTTCTAAACTATTCTATTCTATAATCAAACAACGTGGCAAATGATCTTTTAAATATTCAAATAATTCTTGTGAAGCTCCAGGGCAATTTGTTAACTCCAGCTCTTGTAAATGTCTTAACTGTATGAGGCTGGAGAGTCCCGATGATGTTAGTAGAGGGCAGCCCGCTAACGATAATACCTGTAAATTACGCATTGAGCATAGATGCTGTAGACCAAAGTCGCGGACTTGTGAACACCAACGCAAGAAGAGAGCGGTTAGGGAAAGCATTGTTGAGATATAACCGACACCAATGTCCGTTATGTGAACGCATCTGTTGAGAAAGAGAAAATTAATAAATTATTATTTAAAGAAATTGGTAGAGTCGAGGATAAAAATTTGGGGATGTCACTTAAATTTAGTTTGATTCAATTAAAGTCCTTAACTCTTTAGTCGAATAGTTAAAAGTTATAAGGCTATTTTTCTTTTCCTAGCACTAACAATATCTATACGATAATTTGGATATTATGGCAATTTAAGTCGATCTCATAGGGGTCATTTGTATGGGGACTAGGTCTGAATATGTACCGATTTTCACCATTTTTAATAGCCTTCATCCTATGGCCGATAACAGATTATTTACAAAATTTCAAGGTTTAAATGGCAACATAGACGGACAGACGGGCTCAGAAAGTGATTTTGAGTCGATCGGTATAATAAAAGAAAAGGGTACTTTCTTAAGAAAAGGGTACTTTTTAACAAAAGGCTTATTGTTAGTGTATAAGATGTAATACAAACGTAATTAATAGAAAATTACGAGATGTCAGTTGAGGCCATTGTTTGTTGTCAGTGTAGATGACATAGTGAAAATCAGGCATTAGGCAAAATCGGTGTGACTTATGATTGTATTGGTGATAAATTATGATATGTAATAACCTTTTTGAAAATGAAAAATGAAAAATAAAAAATAAAAAATAAAAAATAAAAAATTAAAAATGAAAAATGAAAAATAAAAAATTAAAGATAAAAAATAAAAAATTAAAAATGAAAAATAAAAAATGAAAAATGAAAAATAAAAAATGAAAAATATAAAATGAAAAATAAAAAATTAAATATAAAAAATGAAAAATAGAAAATTAAAAACGAAAAATAATAAATGAAAAATAAAAATGAAAAACGAAAAATTAAAAATGGAAAATCAAAAATGAAAAAAAAAAGAAATAGAAAAATGAAAACTAAAGAATAAAAAATGAAAAATAAAAAATGACAAATGAAAAACGAAAAATTAAAAATTAAAAATGATAAATGAAAAATAGAAAATAAAAAATTAAAAATAAAAAATGAGAAATGAAAAATGAAAAATGAAAAATAGAAAATAAAAAATTAAAAATAAAAAATGAAAAATGAAAAATGAAAAATAAAAAATGAAAAACGAAAAATGAAAAATAAAAAATAAAAAATAAAAAATAAAAAATGAAAAATGAAAAATAAAAAATGAAAAATAAAAAATGAAAAATAAAAAATGACAAATGAAAAACGAAAAATTAAACAAATGAAAAACGAAAAATTAAAAATTAAAAATGAAAAATGAAAAATAAAAAATGAAAAATGAAAAATGAAAAATGAAAAATGAAAAATAAAAAATGAAAAATGAAAAATCAAAAATGAAAAAAAAAGAAATAGAAAAATGAAAACTAAAAAATGAAAAATGAAAAATAAAGAATGAACGGACGGACATTGTTAAATCAACTCAAAAAGTGATTCTGAGTCGATCGGTATAATTAAAGATGGGTCTGGGTCAAATATTTTTGGTTGTTACAAACAGCAGCACAAATTTAAAATTTAAAATTTAAAATTTAAAATTTAAAATTTAAAATTTAAAATTTAAAATTTAAAATTTAAAATTTAAAATTTAAAATTTAAAATTTAAAATTTAAAATTTAAAATTTAAAATTTAAAATTTAAAATTTAAAATTTAAAATTTAAAATTTAAAATTTAAAATTTAAAATTTAAAATTTAAAATTTAAAATTTAAAATTTAAAATTTAAAATTTAAAATTTAAAATTTAAAATTTAAAATTTAAAAATGAAAAATGAAAAACGAAGAATGAAAAATAAAAAACGAAAAATTAAAAATTAACCGGTTGAAATAATAAATAATAATAAATATTTTTATATTTGCAGAGCCCCTGCAATTGATTGCCAAAAGTGATACATGGATGACGCTTTCTGTTTGATTTTAAAAAAGTGCCATAAAAAATTTTTTAATTACTAGATGCTTACATATCTCCCTGTAATCGGACCCACATGATTTTTCAAAAAAGGGGTTTTTAAAAAAGTTTTTTTTTTTAAAATGATTAAAAAGGATACTTTAAAAAAAATGTAGTTTTGTAAATAAAGGGACTTAAAATAAAATATTTTTTTAGAAAAGGTATTTTTTTTAAATTAAACTCTTTCTTTTAACTCATACTCTCCCTTATCCAATTGATTTGAAACTTGGCCCATAGTCTTGTCGTGACTACAGATTAATTTTGGGGTAGTCAAGCACAGTCACGCGTGGTCACGCACAGTCATGGATTGATCTAAATGTCATTTCATCTCATTCAATCGATCTCAAACTTGGTCCATACACTTGCTGTGAAAAAAAGATTAACTTTGACTTAGTCACGCATAGTCACGCATGGTTCCGCACAGTCACGGAGTGATCTAAATGTCATTTCCCCTCATCCCATCGATCTCAAACTTAATCCATACACATGCTGTAAAAAGAAGATTAACTCTGACTTAGTCTCGCGCAGTCACGCATGGTCACGCACAGTCACGGAGTACTCTAAATGTCATTTCCCCTCATCCGATCGATCTCAATCTTAGTCCATATACTTGCTGTGAAAAAAGATTAACTTTGACTTAGTCACGCATATTCACGCACAGTCACGGAGTGATATAAATGTCATTTCTCCTCATCCCATCGATCTCAAACTTAATCCATACACTTGCTGTGAAAAGAAGATTAACTTTGACTTAGTCACGCGCAGTCACGCTTGGTCACGCACAGTCACGGAGTGATCTAAATGTCATTTTCCCTCATCCGATCAATCTGAAACTTGGTCCATACACTTTCTGTGAAAAAAAGATTAACTTTGACTTAGTCACGCACAGTCACGCATGGTCACGCACAGTCACGGAGTGATCTAAATGTCATTTACCCTCATCCGACCGATCTGAAACTTGGTCAATATAATTGCTGTAAAGACGGATCAACTTCGACATAGTCACGCGCAGTCACGCACAGTCACGGAGTGATTTAAAACCCATTTTCCATTATCCGCTCGATCTAAAACTTTGTCCATAGACTTGTTGTGGCCAAATATTAATTTTAAGATAGTGACGCACAGTCACGTACAGTCACGGAGATATTAAAAACTCATATGCATAAGGAAAGAAAGAGTTTTAATAAAAACTTTGTTTTTATGGGTGATTATTTACTTTTTTAAAAACGGTACTTTTCAAAATAAATGTATTCTTTGAGAAAAAAAGGTAATTTTTAAGAACAATAAAAAACGGTGCTTTCTAAAAAAAAATTTCTTGTTTAAAAATGACACTTTTTTAATAAAGGCACTTTTTAGAAAAATTTATTATTTTAGGGATTATATTTCTTCTTTCATATTGACGATTTTCTTTATTATATCGTGGTAACGATATAAAAATATGTAGCAATTCTATTTTAGGCTAACGGACACGTTTATTATAACCACACACACCTTCATGAATCAAATGAGACAACTAAAATGACTACAACAATAAAAAGAATTGCAATATATACATATCTTAAGAAAAACAAGATATACACATTGAATATTTTTATTTTTTGAGGAGTTTTTTCATATTTTCATTCATATCTCATGACCCTTTGGACCGATTTGTATGATTTTAAATACCAACTCCTTCGGGAATTCAATAAACGATTTTAGGCAAAAACGAAGACACTAGCGTAGTTATTTAGGGTGGTGATTTCCACAGACAGACGGTCATCGCTAAATCAACTTCTCATGTTATAAGGATCAAGAAGGTTTTGGGATATCCGGAATTTATTCCGATGCGTTACAAACGGACTGACAAACCTATATATACCCGCTATAAAAAATGTATTGAAAAACATTTAATTTTTGTTTGTTTGGGAGTATGTTTTAAATTTTCGATATTCAAGTTTGTTTGTGCACATTGGTTATGTACTCATAAAAATAAAATTATTAATATTAATTATTAATAGGGAAAAATCGTCTAAACCATAAACTAGCTGGTATATAAAAAAAAAAAAAAAACTTAAATACGTTTTCATATTAACAGAACTCGGAGTAATATATCTGTGGTCACAAGCGATAACAGCGTAAATCGACATAAGAACGATTTGAGTTATGCATGCTATCATATTTTACTAACCACGCTTTAACTTTACGTGAAATCCCCATTTCTCTAACCCTGATTTTTTAAAAGTTTTTAATGTAAACATACTGACCTAAGTCGTAATGAAACCCCATTATATTTATATAAGAAGTTATTTTTTATCGAAAGCATGATTTTCGACTTAGGCGGTTAATGCTTCTGACCACAGATATGTGAGTTTTGATTTCAAATTCGTGTGTACCATCATAAACAAACCCTAAAATTTTAGGGTTTTATTAAATAACACAAGTATTTAAGCACAAGCGTGCATGTCTTATATGCTTATAAATAGGCTTTGCAAATACCTTTCATATGATATCCAATGATTCCTTTGCACCAATTGTGAAAAATCTGCCAAAAACGAATTTTTGGTACATATTTTACCCCCTAAATTTTATATTGGGCTAAAAGAATTTCATTGTGATCTACGGGTGCCCTCCATATGACCATCCTTATAAGAACAATCTTTTTATGGTAAAAATCCAGTCTTAATAGTTTTTCCCTCATTTAAACAATGTCAAATTGCCAGTTGACCAAAAACTTAACTTCCATTAATAATATTTCATTTACCTGTCCAGTGTTAATTCCTCCAATTGATTTAGATCACAGGCAATATATTCCAGCGAAGCATCTGTTATGCGTGGACACCATGACAAATCTAAGGCTCGTAGTTTTTGTAAATTTTCCGCTATTAATTCAACGCCGTCATCGGTTAGTTTACTGCAACCCGATAGACTCAAAACGGTTAAATGTGGTAAAGAGTGGACTGCAAGAAGAAGACGAAAAATAAATTGTATAATTTATTGAAAACAATTAATAAAATAATGTCACTTTGTTTTATTTTTTTTATTCATATTTATATTGTTGTTTGTGGTTAATGTTTATGGTTTCCCTGCTTTGAAATATCCCTGCATCAAGTTATTTAACCAATGTTTTATATAACACTTTAAGAGAAAACATAACCATTAATTTATTATTGTTGTTACGAATGTTATTACTGGTTTATGTTATGGCTTTGATGGCTCTACTGGATTTGAGGGGAAGATTTGACTTATATTGATTGTAATTTGGTTGGTAACAGATGAAATTTCCAGTTTAGTTTTTGATGCATGATATATTTTTGATGAGAATGTTTGAAAAATAAATGGGAAAAGAATTTCAGAACGCTGCAGCGCTCTGGTTAATTTATACAAAAAGTTTCGCAATACAAATCTCATTCTAGGGTGTTTGAAATTTGTCCTAGTCCTTCCTATTTCAGCTCATACATAACTTAAGTACACCTTTCCTAAAATCTATGATTATTTGCTGGCTTATTGATTTAGTAAGATTATATGTGTGTGTTTTGATTTTTGTTTGTTTTACTGCTCATCTACACTATACTTTTTCATTATACACTTGCTAGAAAAAGTATTCGTACAGCCAAAAATAAAAACTGTCATACTACTAAAAATATATAAAAAAAAAACAAGTAAGAAAATTATAGTCGGTCTAGACTATACGATACCCTATACCATGCGTTTTGAGATTCTATCTATTAGGTCCAACTATATAGATATAAAAAATAAGCATAAATCGAATTTGAGTAGCATCTATAATATTAATAGGCTAGGCGATTTCATGTTACCGATGTTTTGTTCTACCGTTTTATCCCGATTTTGAGCAAACTTATATTATATGAAAGGTATTTATTTGTAGCTGTTCACCAGATTTACAGATTTTTTAACTTTTTCCTTTATTTTGAGTAAATTGCATTTAAAGTTGCTACTAACACATACATAAAATTATACATATGCTATGTGTGTGTTCATTAAATTTGTTAATGAGTTTGTTATCTTCATTCACTATAATAATAAACCAAAAAAAGTGTTGGTTTGTGAATTGGCTAAGTTGAGAAATAAAGTTGCCTATAAATTGCACTCGAATTTCGAGCGCTGGAATCTGCTAATTATTATTAAAATGTGTAAAGAGTTATTTAATTTTTTTATAAATAACGAGGTAGTTTTTAAAGAAAATTTACTTTCATATTGAAATAATTCCAAGTGACAGACATGACAATCAGAGAACTTTCTAATCCAATATTATACAGTAAAAGCTTTTCATTGTCCATAAAACTATTCAAAATTATGCAGACGGACCTTAACAACATTTATACCATTAGAAAAAGTGAGAAAGTATTATTGTTCTTTACAACTGGGGGCAAAAAGCAGTCGTGATAGACATGAAGGCAAACAGACATCATTTTAGAGCAGGTTTGTTAAGCACAGAAAAGCTCTGAAGTTATTTGTCTGACAAATAAGAAACAGAAGTATTTGTAATATGACAGATATGACACTGCTTTTATTTTTAAAATTACTTAACTACAATTTATTTCTCTAACTGGAAAAATAGGGGCTATAAAAATACCTATAACAAACTATTGTCATATTTTCATGCCATTTGAGTCCTTTTCTTTGAAATGGTATCAATAAAAATGATTTAAATTAAAATTTTAAAATGGGACCTAAGGTTGACCTTTGCATGGAATTACCCATTGGCGGTTTTTATACTCTCCACTCCAGTGTGCAGAGGGTATATATAAGTTTGTCATTCCGTTTGTAATAATTAGAAAAAAAATTTTGGACCCCATAAAATATATATATTTGTGATCCTTATAAGAACCGGAGTTGATATAGCGATGTCCGTCTGTCCGTCTGTGGATCCCTCAATCGATCAGCTAGGGTGCTCGCTGACATAAAAAATGATTCACTAACATCCTGAAAAGTTTGCTATTTAAAATCGTCCAAATCGGTCGATTAGGGCCCGAGCTTTGAATGAAGAACTAAAAAAAGTCTTGAAAAAATATAATTTTCTATGTTATTCTTGTCACGATCACACCCTCAATAGAATAGCTAAGGTGATCATTTTTACTGAGAATGATTCTCCAAATTCATGGGAAGATTTCTATTTCAAAAATCATTAAAATCGGTGGAACAGGTCCAGGGAAATCTCTGAAAAAGTAAAAAAAAAAATGAAAAATATGATGTTTCTATAGTGTTCTTGTTGTTATTCTAAATGTTATATTGTTGTCATAGCTGGACTTGTTGTTTTTGTGGTCATTGTGGTAATAATATAATAAAAACTAACCCTTTGTACATTTTTTTTTATCAACTCTGGTAGAAAAATTTAAAGGTTTCCATTGTTTTGGCATCACTAAAAAAATTTACTAGATCATTTCTGTCATTGCCACGAGCCTGCATGCAAAGTTTCAGATCGATTGGGTCACGGGAAAGGGGTTAAAATCGATCCAAAATTTTTTCGACAAGCAGACACTACGAGTTAATATAAAGGGAGTAAAAATTCACCAGCATCTAAAATGATGCTAAAATACCTAGTTGTCAATAAAAGAAAACAATGTAAATTTAGCAAAAAAAAAATTTTATGTATTAATTTATTTAAAGAGATAAACACAAAAATAACGTTTGATGTTGTATTTTTTGTGTGTAATATTTACATATACATACATACACATATTAAATAATACAAATAATATACATATATTCTATATATGTATGTCCATAATAACTGCATGTTAGAAATAAATCGGTATATTATTTTATTTACATAAAATTTTGCAATATATTATTGTGGGGAAAATACATTTCTTTTGCATTAACAGAGTGTCACTTCATTTTGCTCAGCGTGACTATGCCACAGTAGATGGCGCCACAATTTTTGTTCTAATTAGCTTTGCAATAGTTATTTCTATTTTAACATGAATATCAATATTTTCAAATAGATATCAAACAGAACAATGTTAAGAGTATACACGGACTGGTCTTTTATTTCATGCGTTTTTTCATTATTCTTTTACAAATATGAACATAAGTTTGGCATATTAACTTTTTATTGTCTTTACAAAATAGAGTTACCGAGTTATCAATGAGTTTTTTGCTTTCAAAAAAGTTCTACATAGTTATATAGAATTCTGCTTTACCTACAAAATATCTGATTGCGATTACATCTAATTTTTAAAAACTGTTTATAATTAATAAAGCATTATTATTCACATAAATACAAAATTTCCCTTTTTAAATTTTCCATTCAAATTTAAGAAAATATCAATTCTAATAAAAACTGAAATTAAAATTTCCAATTATAAATTAGAAAATATTAACTGAATTTCAGAAAATATATCAAAACGTCGGAAATAATAATTTTAAATTTAGAAGACATCAATTGCATCTTTAATATACATATAAATTTTATTCGTAAAACACAAATTGAAATTCCAAAAAAAAAACACCAAATATGTTTACATTTAAAAAATGTTTACATAAAAAAAAATATTGGCATTTAGGAGAAATTAATAGTTTTTCAGTAACTTCTTTTAACGATTGTCGAATCGTTAAAAAAAGAAAAGCAAAATTATCAGTAAAATTTTTAAACGATATTCGCTTGTTAAAGTCAGCTGTTGTTGTTATCTAAACGACAACCATTTTTGTGTTGTTTATTCAATCGATAAAAACTTAAATTTTTTGGTTGAAATGTCGTCATACATAAATAAAAATCATAAAATAGTGTAAATATTTTGCTTTTATTGAAAAACATTTTTATATAAATAAAAAAATTAAATAGCATATTCAATTCATTATTTCATTTTCAAATAAATAAACAGAAATATTAGTAAAAAAAATAGAGATATTAAACACAAACATAAAATCATCCTGTCAAACACGAAGTAATTTGTTTTTTCTATTCTTCTTTGTGTTTTCGCTTATTTTAACAGAGATGCCACTCGTTTACAATTTAAATAAATCGAAAAATAGATTTGTCGACTGTCGTTAAGATGTGTGTACTTAGTGAATCACTTAATCCTCAGTGCAAACAGCAATAGCTGTTTAGCTGAAAACATTAATTTAAATTCAATGAATTTTAGAAAACCTCAAATGATATTTAAGAATTGCGAACATAAAAATTATTACATAAATAAACGCAATTTGATGAGAATGTTATTTATACATATATTATTTTTCACAATTTTTTTTTTGGATGAATATTTGAAGGTTTTCAGAAAATAAAGTTAACAAATTATTTTATTTAAAATGTTTGGGACATTGTTTTCCAAATATGGCAATATTTTAATAAAAAAGTTGAGAGAGCTTTTTTTTGGTTATTATTTTGTTACTCCATCCGACCTATATGGCCGCAATGAAAAAATATTTCGCCAGTTAAATGAAATTATACAGCCATCTCCAGTTAGCACGATTTAATGCATATAGCCACTCTACACAACCATTACCTTTGCAATGGAGGTTAAGGCGAGCTATTTAATTAGCAAAAACTAAATTAAACGAGAAGTTATGTCATATAACCGGAAACGCATGCATATAGGAAACGCATGCATATTTTTCCAATATTTTGTTTACATTTATTATCAATACTCAAACCGAGGTGGACGGTATCAAAGATTCGACACAGCCGAATTTAACACTCTTACTTGTTTGTATTTATTTTGGGATAACGTTAAAAAATGTGTGTTAATACCGGGCTAAGCTATGACACATGGAGTATAACCATACTTATATACTCAAGAAGCAAATGCTATACCTACAGCGAACAAAACAATAACAACAATAATTACAGCAATCAAATTCAAATTACAAAATTTAAAATAACAACAATAACAAGAGCAACAAAGAAAACATCAGTTTTGTCTACTTTGATCGAAATCTCGGGATCCATTGAACCAATTTTGATGATTTCAAATAGCAGTCTGCTCGAAAATTCAATGAATGACTTCCACTAAGTATTAGCAACAAAGCTGACCTATTGAGGGCGTGATGTTGATTTACACAAACGGACAGACGGACAGACTTAAATAAATAATTATTTGCTTTAAGCTCGACAGCATCGATTCGATAGTATAGGTTGACAGTATGCGTTCGATTCTACTACCTTGTTTTTAGTTTGGCGATATTTTTTATGGGCCTGAAAAGATGCTGAAAATTAGTGGGCCCTCAAAAAAGGTGTTATCAGTTTTTGTCCAACAGCTAATTCATACTTGGTGATAATAAATTTTGAATAAATTTTGTGCGAAAAAAATTATTTTTTGCTGCACTTTTTTCCAGCATAACTTGCAAAGACTCCTAATTTTCACAAACAGTATTTGGCTAAATTGTACCAACGGTAAAGCTGGACAACATATCAATACATTCTGAACGTGTTTAGACACCCCTAAATAGCTCATAAAGACCACTTTGTACCTTAAAATTTTCGATTAATATTTAAAATTTTCTTAAGTTTTTAAATTTGATATTCGACCAGAGTTTTATCTTTGGTTTTTGTTGATACTCTGGCTTATGGTCAATAAAAAACGCTCAATGATTTGAGTTTATTGTTCTATATTTCTGTATTTCTATATTTCGATCCTCTTTGAGGATCATCACAGGAACTTAATTAAACAGAATACATACATATGTAAATAATTACATTTATATCACAGGAACAATTTAGATACAAATTTTATAATAATTAAGAATATTAAAAATTTTTTTTTTTTTAAACAAACAAAAATTTTATAAAAACTACGCTTAAATATTGTACATCATACATACATTGACATTAAAATAGCCCAAAGAAATACTTTAAGCCGGCGGCGTCCTTCTTCCTTGATTTTTATTTTTCAACTGATTTTAGTTTATCAATTCCCTATATAGCTTGGCTACATTTTCTGTATCTGTTTTTTAATTTATTCTTCTATGTGGTGGTACTTTAAAATTTTCATCTTCAAGTGTGTGGATACTTTTTCTACTAAGTGTATCTTGTATAAATGTGTATTTTTATAGTTTAATAGAGCATTTTGCGGTTAGCTCATGTGTATTCAACTAATATGTATGAATGTGAGTAGTTGTGGTGTACATTACGCCCAACAACTACTGACATGGCAAACTAACTCCCACTATTAACTATTTAACTGCTTAGTTCTCAAACATGTCATTCTTTGAGTCAATAGAAAATAGCTTATTAATTTTTTATTTATATTTCTATTTGAGATACACATAAGAGAAAATCAAATGAAATCAATTGTATAAATCAAATCATCAAAAGAATTTAATAATACGTTCATACATTCATGTACTTAAGTAAATAGTAATGTCAATGTTAAGTGTTCAATCGAAATGATGTTTGATTTAAATTGATACATTTGAAAGAAGTTTATTGAAAGTGATAATTAAATTGGATTTCAAATAGGAAAGAAATAGAAAGGCTTTATTAAAAAAAAAAAAAACAATGAAATCAATATAAATTTATTATCGTATGCCGAACTGGCAATTCTTTAGGTACAAGTCAGCTGGTAACGTCACTTTGTATAAGATGTATATATGACTTGACAGCTCTTTTAGAAGAGCTGATATAGCAAAATATAATTTTAACTCTGACTAATCAAAATTATGTATCGAATGTTCGCATTGAAAAAGTCTAAAGCTAAATTCAAATATTTTTTTTTATACCCTATACCACTGGTCTGGGTATATTGACTTTGTGTTGATATTTGTAACTACCAAAAAAAAATTGACCTAGACCCAGAATCCTTTTCTGAGTCGTTTAGCGATGTCCGTCTGGCCGTCCGTCCGTCCGTCTGTCTTTGTGTCCATTTAAAAAAACTACAGGTTGCTAATATAAATCTATTTTGATGAAAGTTAGTATATAATCTCCTATCAGCCATAGGGTGATGCTATTTGGTGAAAATCGGTTCATGTTCAGACCTAGTCCCGATACAAATGACTCCTATGAGACCGACTTAAATTGCCATTATATCCAAAGTCACATACATATCGGTCAAACTTGTCCAAAAATAAACCTTATACGACAATTCTTAGTCATAGCCCCTATTTAAATCTATCAAAATACAAAGATATTACATAGATGTTTCTCAAATTTGGTTTATATATGTTCTTGCAAAAAATAAATGCTTTACCAAATATGGTCAGGATCGGTATATTTTTCGACCTAATCCCCATACATATATAGCATCCGATATGAACTTTTTCATATCCGAAGGCAAAAAAATTAATAACAATGCCACTCAAATTGGGTTTATGCTAATTTTCTATATCTAATTAGTTGGACCTATGATGTAAGGTCTCTAGACGCATAGTATAGGGTGTCATATAGTCGGTCTAGACCGAATATAATTTCCTTAATAAGGTTTTAGTCTAAATATAATACACCAGGTAGTTCAAACGAGCCTAGGCCTTCCATTGATAATTTGTATGGAAAGTAATCAAGCTTTTTCGAGTACTAGTCCGCCCGCCCGAAAATTGTTGTCTGAATGGTTTGAAATTTAAATGAAAAATTGTCCTCATATTTGATATTCTTAAAAAAATTTTCTTTAAAATTATCTCAAATTTGAAATAGGTGCAAATTATAGAAAGTCTCTGATCTTTTTCGAGTGGTACAATTTTGGCCGGATTACGACTATAAACAGTATAAATTTGTATAATGTTTTTCTTAAATATTTTTTATAAATCGATGCCAAATTTCAATGGATTGAATATTTTAATACATTTGCATGGAAAACGGTTGATGTTTTTCAAGCAGTAGTTCAACAACAGTAAAATTATTGTCAGAATGCTTTCATATTTTAAGGGGATTTGGTCCATTTATTTGCAACTGCAAGCAAATAGAAATTTTTTTTGTGGTAAAATCACATCAAACTTGGAATAAGAACAAATTTTCACAAATTTTTATAGAATGAGGCTAGTTTTTCTTGCGTAGCTCAATTTTATTCGGAATGGGTTAATTTTTAAAATAGGTTACCTACGAATATGATCAATTACGGGTAGTAAAAGGAAGAAATTTTTTGGACATTTGACATGTTTTATGTATAAAGCTCGAAGGAATACAAATTTCCTATCTGCGAAATACTTCAAACAAGAGCATATTTTCACACATTAGTACAGAAAGTTGTCAATATCGGTCGATTTATACTATACCGACCTTTCAATTTTGGCTGGAATGGTTTAAAATTTTTAATGAGCGATCTGTGAATATAGTGTAAAAATTAAAATAAATTTTTATTAAAACTCTTTCTTTCCTTATGCATATGAGTTTTTAATATCTCCGTGACTGTGCGTGACTGTGTGTGACTATCTTAAAATTAATCTTTGGCCACAACAAGTCTATCGACCAAGTTTTAGATCGATTGGATAAGGGAAAATGGGTTTTAAATCACTCCGTGACTGTGCGTGACTATGCGTGACTGTGCGTGACTATGTCGAAGTTGATCTTTCTTTACAGCAAGTATATCGACCAAGTTTCAGATCGGTCGGATGAGGGTAAAAGACATTTAGATCACTCCGTGACTGTGCGTGACCATGCTTGACCATGCGTGACTGTGCGTGACTAAGTCAAAGTTAATCTTTTTTTCAGAGCAAGTGTATGGACCAAGTTTCAGATCGATCGGATGAGGGTAAAAGACATTTAGATCACTCCGTGACTGTGCGTGACCATGCTTGACCATGCGTGACTGTGCGTGACTAAGTCAAAGTTAATCTTTTTTTCACAGCAAGTGTATGGACCAAGTCTCAGATCGATCGGATGAGGGAAAATGACATTTGCATCACTCCGTGACTGCGCGTGACCACACGTGACTGCGCGTGACTAAGTCAAAGTTAATCTTTTTTTCACAGCAAGTGTATGGACCAAGTTTGAGAGCGATCGGATGAGGGAAAATGACATTTAGATCACTCCGTGACTGTGCGTGACCACGCGAGACTGTGCGTGACTACCCCAAAATTAATGTGTAGTCACGACAAGACTATGGGCCAAGTTTCAGATCAATTGGATAAGGGGAATGGGGTCCACCCATGGCAGACAGACAGACAGACAGAGAGTATAAGTTAAAAGAAAGAGTTTAAAAATGAATGTATTTTTTTCCATTTTTTTTAATTTCTGATCTTTTCGAGCAGTTATTTTACCACGCCAAAATTTTTGTCGGAATGCCTTGATATTGAAACCTCCAGCCCATAATTTCCAAGCTTTCTGTATAGCAGATCAAAGTTCGACCACAAATTTATAATTTTCCTTTGAGATTTCAACCTTGACCTCTTTCCACAGTTTTCCTATTGGATTCAAGTCACGCCTTTGGGCTGGGCAATCCGCATAAAACCAATTCTTTACTAGGTTGGAGGAGCGTTTGTGGTCATTATTTTGCATAAATTTCTATTTAATTGGCATAAAATTCAAAGTACACGGTTACTTTATGGTTTTTAAAAAGTCTGAAATTTCTACGCAATGCCAAGAAAATGCACCCCAAATAATAATGTTAGGACCCCCTAAGTTTTACCGTCTTCTGGATGAACCTATTGATATCTGGAACGATGGACATACGTTCTATTATCTGATCAAATCCAATTGATCTTCGGTTCTTCGCTCCACAACATGTTTTTCCAGAAATTACCCTGTACCACTATGTGGTCAGGTTATAATGACTTTGTGCTGATGTTTGTAACTTCATAGACCCATCTTTTATTATATTAATCGACTCAGAATAATTTTCTCAGAATCACTTTCTGAGTCGAATTAGCGATGTCCGTCCGTCCGTACGTTTGTCTGTCCGCCCGTCTGTTCGTTTGTCTGTCCGTCTGCCCATCTGCCCGTCTGTGTCCATGAAAACTATGTAATCAAGGTACAAATCGAAAATATATATTTTGATGAAATTTTATCAGCCATAGAATGCACACTATTGAAATTGGTAGAAATCGGTGTATGTTCACACCTAGTCCCCATACAAATGACCCCTATGAGATCAACTTAAATTGCCATAAGATCCAATTTATCATATAGATCTTGTAAAATTTGCTTTGTTATATGTATTACACCCATTAATCAGTAGTCCAAAAATAAACCCTATAGCACCATTCTTAGTCATAGCCCCCATATAAAGCTGCTTCGCGATCTTCACTTAAATCAATCAAAAAACAAAATAATTGCACAGATTTGTCTCATATTTTGTTTTTGCAAAACAATAAGTGCCTTTACCGAATATGGTCAGGATCGGTTCATTTTTTGACCTATTCCCCATTTAAATATAGCATCCGATGTGAACTTTTTTATAACTGCAGGCAAAAAAATTAATAACAATGCCACTCAAATTTGGTGTATACTTAGTTTCTATAACAAATGAGTTGGACCTCAAATCACCTCTCTAAACGCATGGTATAGGGTATCGCATAGTCGGTCTAGACTGACTAAAATTTTTTAGTTGTTCTATCTAAATCTTCAATTCAACTTTATTGATGTAAATAAATAATATTTACATACTTTTTTTTTATATCATTTACATAGTATGAGTTTAAGAGAATATCTTTGTAACTTAGAATATATAATACACATACATATGTACTAATATACAAAATTTGTGAGGAAAATTTGTTACAAAAACCTATTTGAATTTTTCTATATATTTTTTTTAAATAAAATTTAATCTACTTATCTACTTTAAACTAATTTCAATGAAGCATGTTCATTAATATGAATAGAATCCGAATAAGTACAGCGGCGTTGATAATTTTGCAAAAGTCTGTATAATTTTAGTTTCCACTAATTCAATAGTGAAGACGTGTAGTTGAGCAAGTTAAACATTAATTTTAAAAGTTTATGTTTGGAATTCTGAAGTTTCTTACTGTGACATTTTTGCGATTTGAGCCCATGCTGGGGCAGCATAGAACGTTACTGCATGGCAAACTTACTTTAAAATAAGTTTCTTGTTGGCAATACTAAATTTTGAATTTCGATTTATAAATGGATATAAGATACGAGTCAGTGTATTTGTTATTACTAGCAGATGCCAGCACTCGAAATTCGAGTGCAATTTCTAGGCGATTTTATTTCTCAACTTACAAACCAAAACTTTTTGGTTTATTACTGTTGTGAATGAAGATAACAAACTCATTAACAAATTTAATAAACACACGCATAACATATGTATAATTTTATGAATGTGTTAGTGCAGAAACTTTAAGTGCAATTTACTCAAAATAAAGGAAAAAATTTAAAAATGTGTAAATCTGGTGAACAGCTAAAAAGAAATACCTTTCAAATAATATACGCTTGGTCAAAATCGGGATAAAAGGGTAGAACAAAACGTCGGTAACAAAAAATTGGCTAGCCTATTAATTTTATAGATGATATAAGGTATGCTATCCTTAAATTTCAATCTAATAACTAGGATCACACCAAGATACTTAACGTTTTTATACCCTATAAGTGTAAGGAGGATATTTCAAACTTCTCCAGAAGAGGCAGACTTGAAATCGTTTGGATCCCAGGACACAGTGGTATAATGGGAAGCGAGACTGCTGACGAACTGGCCAGGAAGGGCTCTTTCCTGGAAAGAGTAAATTTGGAAAACCGAATACCTTTCAAGTCTCTCAAATTGGAACTGGCAGACTGGGCGACCAGTTCGCATGCATCAATTTGGGAAGAGACTGACGTGGGTAGGGTTACAAAGATATTATGGGGTTCTCCCAACACTACAAGAACTAGGGAGATCCTGAATTTGAGTAGGGTAGAACTTAGTAGGGTAATTGGCATCCTCACTGGACACTCTGAGCTGAGGGCTCATCTATACCGTATAGGACGGGCGGAATCAGCCATTTGTAGAGCTTGCGGAGAGGATGACGAAACCCTAGAACACTACCTCTGCTACTGTCCTGCATTTGCGAGAACAAGGGTCAGATATCTATCCAACGACATCTTACCAGGCCTGACGGGTCTTAGGGGGATAAGCTGGAAAATACTCAAGAAATTTGCTGATGAAACCGAATTTCTAAGTTAGTGGAGGGATGAACGTAGAGATGTAGAGCGCACAACAAGCCGACCCACTGGCTTAGGTGTATATCCGGACACAACGGATATGAGCTATGTGTATACATAGCTCCTCTTATCAACCTAACCTAACCTATACCCTGTACCACTATGTGGTTTGGGTATAATGACTTTGTGCTGCTGTTTGTAACTACTAAAAATATTTGACCTAGACCCATCTTTTATTATACCGATCGAATTAGAATCACTATCTGATTCGATTTAACGATGTCCGTCCGTCCGTCTGTGTGTCCATGTAAACCTTGTAATCAAACTGCAGGTCGCAAATATGAATATATTTTGGTGAAATTTGGTATATAAGCTTCTATCGGCCATGGGATGAACGCTATTGAAATTGGTGAAATTCAGTCCATGTTCAGACCTAGCCCCCATACAAATGACATAAATTGCCATAAGATCCAAATTGTCATATAGATCTTAGTCAAATTGGGTTTATATGCGTTTATTACATCCATTAATGAGTAGTCCAAATATGATTCCTATGGGACAACTCTTAGTCATAGGCCCCATATAGAGCTGCTTCCCGATCTTCACTTAAATCCATCAAGAAACAAAAATATTGCACTGATTCTTCTCAAATTTTGTTTGTATATATTTTTGCAAAATACAAGAGACTTTACCAAACATGGTCAGGATCAGTCTATTTTTGGGCCTAGTCCCCATATAGATATAGCATCCGATATGAACTTTTTCATATCTGCAACCAAAAAAATTAATAAAAATCCCACTCAAATTTGGTTTATGCTTATTTTCTATATCGATTTAGTTGGGCCTGAGAGATAGGGTCTCTTAACGCATGGTATAGGGTATCGTATAGTCGGTCTAGACCGACTATAATTTTATTACTTGTTTTTCCATTAAACTGACATATATTCTATGTTGATATTAACCTGGGGAATATAGCATTCTTTACGCTTCCTAGTAAAATATATTGCTTGTGATTTGCTACAATTTAAGATGATTTGCCACCTGTTTAAATAATTTGCTACTTCTTCTAGAGCTCTTTGCAGGCTACTTATGATATCATTAGTAAAAATATCAGATAATTACTGTATCATCAGCAAAAATAGACATTGTGCAGTAATCTAAACAGGGAAAATCTGTAGTGTATATTACTATTATATAGGAGAGGAGATAGACATGAGCTTTGTGGGCTTGTACTTTGAGAGAACGATTTGTTAAAAAACATCGTGTTATTTTATTTAGTTCCGTCGGAAAGTTCAGACGGATCATTTTGTACATATATTGATCTTTCAAGCCATACCGAGTCAAAAGCTGCTTTGACATTTAGCAGAACCATACCCGATGACTTTTGGGATTTTAAGTATGCACTAAGTTCTTTATTCTCATTAAGGGGTGAATTGTGAGAACATACTCTTCTCAACCCGAACTGATGCGGTTCTAAAACCTTCGATAAAATGTATCAATTTGATTTAAATTACCCAGAATTCAGAAAAAGACACACACTGAATAAAAAACTTGTACATATATGTAAACAAACATAGCTCAGACCAACAAACACATATTTTTATTTTCATAACAATTATGTGTGTTTCTAAATTTTGTACGGTGCCGAACACAATCATGACTGTGTTTCGTTTTAATATTTCGTTATCAACACGAACATTTTTCAATCACGTATTTTTTGTTTCGAACACACATAAACCACACAGATTCGAGTGTAGCTTTATATTAAGTTCGTTTTCTTGCACATGTACTGCTAAAAAAAACAGAACATATTCTTCAACGCGTACATCTAAAAATTAAAGCATTATCCATTCGCGATCGGAAAAATCTGAAACACCCATATAATAACGTCAACAATTGTTTCAACCAAATTTATTTAAAAAATCTGAAATAATTCATTAGCAGTTATAAAAAAATAAAAATAAAAACCCAGCAAAATCTTGGTATTGATTAGTTATTACCGTTTCATTACATGGTAATGTTAACCCCATATCTTTTGAATAATTTCAAGCTAAACGTAATGATTTATGTCAATACTTTCTGGTAATGACCACTGTTTGTATTAGTAAAAACTATAAATAATGAGTTAAATTTAATGAAACAAACTATTTCGCGGCGATAGTCATCATTGGACAAAAAACGCAGCAAAAGCTGTTAAATTTTACATTACAGTATTCACAACAGAATGTGTGATACCAATGTGTTGTTTTTACAGAAATTTACTTTACTCCCTACATGTAATAAATTACTCAAAACCCTTCTTGTTATCTATTAAGTAATTAGTTATTTGTATCCGTGCCTAGTAAGGTGCCGGTAAGGCCTTTCCTCCAATGACACCCCCATATCAAAATAATGGATTTCGTAATGGAAAGGTAACTACTGAACACTTTTGATTTCTTATTCTAAAGCTTATTACATGTAATGTAAAGTTTTGCTGGGAAGATAATAATAAAAAAAAAAAAAAATAAATAAAAATAAAAAGATGGTAATAAAATAGAAAACAGAGAAATTTTATTTGTTGGTTATGACTTAATTTCGTTTTTCCGATCGCGAGTGGATGTTTTAATTTTTAAATGTACGCGTTGAAGAACATGTTCTGTTTTATTTAGCAGTACACGTGGAAGAAAACGAACTTAAAATAAAGCTACACTCGAATCTGTGTGGTTTATGTGTGTTCGAAACAAAAAATATGTGATAGAAAAATGTTCGTGTAGATAACGAAATATTAAAGCGAAACACATTCATGATTGTGTTCGGCACCGTACAAAATTTGGAAACACACATAATTGACAAGAAAATAAAAATATGTGTTGGCTGCTTTAGAATAGAACATTGTGTGTATGAGGTGTGTATTTCTTAAACCTTGAAATTACCTTTTCAAAAATATTGTTAATAGAACTCAACAAGCTTATTGGCTGATATGAAGTAGGACTTTCGGAATCTTTGTTCTCTTTAAAATCTTTTGGGAAATACCAGAGTTGAAAATATGCATTAATTAAAATTGTAAGGTATTTAAATCCTTTTCTTGGTAATGCTTTTAAACACCTATTGTTGATTCCGCCAATTCCCGGAGCTTTCTTTTTTAAAGTTTTAATTATTGGTGTTATCTTCGAGATACTAGTTTGAATTTGGTTTGAAGTATTTGGATTTAATAAACTAAAATTACTGAGGCATGAATTTACTAATGCAATGGTCTCAGTATCACCTAAATTATCTGAAATTGAGTGGTTAGAGAAGAATGTTTGGCCTACAATTTCACATTTCTCAGTATTTGTGGTAAAAAGTAAGTTATCGTGTTTTAAAATTGGAATATTGTTTTTCTTCTTACTTAAAATGTTTGTAAGCTTGTCAGAATGTCGAAGAACCTTTATCTAATGGTGAAACCAGATTGTCCCAAGACTAATTTCGTATTATATTTAATTCAGTATCAACTTTACGATTAAGGAGTTTCATTTGATAGAAATCGCTTCTGTTACTATGGCGTTGCCATATTCTGTGAACAGTATTTATTTGCCGTATTATGTCTCTTGGGTAGTATGGTAAAATTGTTCTGGAGGAAGAAGGAAATTTCCTTGCTGTACTACAATGCATAGCTTCTGCAAATTACATTTTAAGATATATAATCATTTCGTTAATATGCTCATTTGTTGTAATATTCCTAATACCGGAATGTTAATTTATCTATTTATATAATTTGCATAATTATTCCATTTAGTTTTCGTAAAATAATATTCAAGGGAAAGCGCCCCGGTAGATGAGTAATTAGCGTGCTCGCCTATCATGCGGGGTTCGTGGGTTCAAATCCCAACAGAGGCTTTGATCTGTCGCTGCAACAACCAGCCAAATGGTCTTTATCACCCGGCTTATCCCTGGACCCAAATTAGAATACAAATTTACTTTGCATTGTAATCTATAATATTAATAGGCTTGGCGATTTCTTGTGACCGATGTTTTGTTCTACCATTGAATCCCGATTTTGACCAAACGTATATTATTTGAAAGGTATTTCTTTTTAGCCGTTTTGCAGGTTTACAGATTTTTAAATTTTTTCCTTTATTTTGAGTAAATTGCATTTAAAGTTACTACTAACACATACATAAAATTAAACATCTGCTATGTGTGTGTTTATTAAATTTGCTAATGTGTTTATTAATGAGTTTGTTATCTTCATTCACAATAATTATAAAACAAAAAAGTGTTGGTTTGTGAATTGGCTAAGTTGAAAAATAAAGCTGCCTAGAAATTGCACTAGAATTTCGAGCGCAGGAATCTGCTAGTTAATAAATAAATAATATTCAAGGGAACTTAGATTCGTTATATTCGAAGTTAATTTTGTTACTACAGGCAAATGATCGGAACTTAAATCATTAATTGCAAAGTCTGGTGATAATATTTCAGGAATATTTGTTAGAAATGTAAGTATTGTCACAAGGGTAAATTATATTGATATTATTAGAATATAATTTCTCATATAGAATATTTTGCCAACAATTTGCTCTAATACAACCCTAGGATGATGCCTGCTATTGAAATATCCGCCTAAAATGTACTTATGGTTTGTTTTTTAATTTATGTAAATCAGACCCTAACAGGCGGTTTCGCTAGTCCACTGAGGAAATAAGAATAAATGTTAATACTATCAGTGTTAGTAAATAGTATAATACCAAGATTAACATCATTAACGACACATTATTAAAGAAGTTTTTTTCGAATATAATTACGAGTAGTTAAGTGCCAATCAAGTGCTATGGCATTAAGTTTCAAAGAAAGAACTAAGTGGAATCCAAATAAACCGATTATTTTGGAAGCCTTACACTTTTGTTCATAAGTCAGAGCAAAATTCTAGGATTAGTTCCTCAAAACACTGAAAAACTTAACAATAATACTCTTGTATGTTTTTCAGTGTTTTGCGGAGCTAATCTTAGAATATTTTAACTTCACTACTTATCTTTCCAATTACAAATATAAAATAAAATTATGCACATATTAAATATTCAGCATAAAGATTAGGATATAAAGAAATTTAAAAGCCTATTTAAATCCTTTATCATGTTATTTTAAAAATATTACAATACTGGCATAAAATTAAACTAAAAAAAAAATTACTTTTCACGAAAGTTGTCTTTGTTGATGTTTCGTTTTTAAGTAACATTGTTGAACTAAACATAAACCCTAATAATCCTCTTAAAAGCACCTACACACGAGAAAAGAAAATGGGGGAAAATTTAAAAATACTCGTAAACAAATCTTTGTTCCAAACAAAAGTTTTTATGTATAGAGTTAATGAAAGCATATGATGATGATCTCTATATCCATTGTGTACACTGGAATTCATATGAATGCAAAATAATTATTTAGTTATTCTTGATACGTATAAACTTAACTTTCATCTGCTGCCACATACCTAATCTCATACTTATGTAGTGGCATAACAAAAGCCGTGGCGGAAAGATCTCATTTCAAATCAGGGATGGAAAACCAAGCCGCCAACGATTCAGTACGTTTTTTTAAAAATTATTTATGGTTTTGGAACTTCATAAAATGAAAATAAACATTGGGAACAAGATATCGCCTTCAAGTAAAAACACCTTCCGTACTAAGTATCTTAAAATCAATTGAGATAAAAAAATATTTTAATATTTTAATAACATTTTAAGCTGTCGACTTACTGAGACTTTTCGACATGTATGTTTTCATAATCATACGAAGTTTGTATTGCACAATTAAAATATTTTTTTATTTCAATGCTTGCTGATACACAATATTTTTTGTTTTCTCATGGGGTGGAAAAATTATCAAATTTTTCAGCGTTCCTACTCTGGAGCAAGCTACATACAGCTGCCCATGAGAAAAACATGAACTTTCCAAAATAAATCCGACCACACTTAACGTAGGCCTTGAATTAGAATATCATTTAATATTCACATCTATAATATTAATAGGCAAGGCGATTTCTTGTGACCGATGTAAGTTTCACAGTTTTACCCCGATTTTGACAAAAATTTTATCATTTGAAAGGTATTTCTGTATAGCTGTTTTCCAGATTTACAAATTTTCATCGTCTGGAACATTTGTTTGGAGTTATGATCGTTTAAAGTTGTTACTAACACATACATAAAATTATACAATGTTATATGTGTGTTTATTATTTGTTAATGTGTTTGTGTTAATGGGTTGAGTTTGTTTTCTTCATTTAAAATGAGTTGACTTGTGATGCATTCCTTTAGGGTCTTTGTTAAATAAAAAAAATTAAATTTCCTAGAAATTGCACTCGAATTTCGGGCGCTGGAATCTGCTAGTTGGTAATTAATGTACTTGTCAAAAGTTTCAAGACTGTCGCTTTCATAGTACTTCATATGCCACGCCCGCTAGTACTATCACGGCCATTATTTATCTGACTACTCACATTAATACCTGATTTAATCGTACAAATTGTCAAGGCTTTCCCTTTTATGGTATACTAGTTATACGATATTATATATTTACTTTGTATGGGCGGTACTACGCCCACTGTTCCATTCACGCCGATTTTTTGTTCGACTAAGCACATGAATAACTTACGGGCTCACACAAATTCCCAAGCCTCTCATTATTACAGTATTCCATATATATGTCATTTAATTTTTACTTTGTATGGGGGTGTCATGCTTATTGGTTTGATTCCGCCCAATTTTTGTCGGACTACTCACATTAATTATAAATGACCTCAGACAAATTTGTAAAGCTGTCTCTGTCATAGTACTCCAGATATATGATATTGAATAACCACTTTGTATGGGAGGTGCCACGCCCGCTTATACGATTCCGCCCATTTTCGGCATGGCTACTAACATTATTAATAAGCGACTTCACAGAAATTTGCATAGTACTCAGTATATATGATATTAAACGTCCATTCATATAGGAGGTGCTACACCCACTAAAAATATCAAAAAATGTATAGCCTTTAGTTCCTTCCAGATACATGGTCTCTGTTAAAATTTCAGGAAGATCGGTTCAATTATTTAGCCTCCTATAAATTAAAAACAAACGTACATACTTTCGTTTTTATAAATACTAGCTGATTCCAGCTCCGGAAATTCGAGTACAAATTCTAGGAAATTTTATTTTTTCACTTAATAAATTATATTATTAGCCAATTCACAATTTAACACTTTTTATACTCGTTATTGGTTTATGTCCAAAATTATTTTTTCCGTTATTATCGTTATTGGTTTATGTCCAAAACTCTTTGTCAATTCAACACAGGGCTTTTTGCAAACACATTAACAAATTTAATAAACACACATACAGCATTGTATAATTTTATGTATGTGTTAGCAGCAACTTTAAATGCATTTGACTCCAAAAAAAATTAAAAATTTTAAGAACTGTTAATCTGGTGGACAGCGAAAAAGAAATACCTATAAAATAAGGGATGTTTTGTCAAAATAGGATTAAAACTGACAAACTTACATCGGTCAAAAGAAATCGCCTTGCCTATCAATATTATAGATGGATGCAAGATAAATAAATAAAAAAGTTCCTTAAAATTTGAAATGTTGGATCTCAATAATTTAATGTTTTGTTAGTAACGACACTAACCAATCTGGTGTTTTAAACTTCCAAAAAAGTACTCTTATGTTGAAGTTTCAGTTCCATTGTTGTACATTGAGTAATTGTTACGATAATAGAACCCCATTTGTGATATCTATAACAGCATGATTTGTAATAAGCTCTCTTAAAAATAAATGTGTAATCTGATTCAAATCATGATAAAACAAGTAAGAAAATTATAGTCGGTCTAGAGCGACTATACAATACTCTTTGCCATGCGTTTCGAGAGAGGGTCTTCACTTAAATCTATCAGAAAATAAAAAATTGCATAGATTTCTTTTTTAAATTTGGTTTAAAAATGTTTTTGAGAAAAGTAAATGATCGGTCCATATTTTGACCTAGTCCCCATATAAAAATAACATTAGATATGAATTTTTTTTATAACTATGATAGCACTAAAATTTGGTTTATGCTTATTTTCTTATCTAGTTATAGGTTCAGCAAATTTGGATCCAAAATTCTCTCTCGAAACGTATAGTGTATGGTATTGTATTGTCGATCTAGAGCGATTATAAATTTCTTAGTTTTTTATTGTGGAATAAGATCTTTTGACTAGTTTTACTACGTAATGAATTTTAATGTCTTTAGGTTAATTTGCGTTCGGCTTCTATAGCTTCTTTACATTTTAAAGACCTATCGATAATATCGAAAGACAAATATATATTGTTTCTTAATAATTATGACTAGAAGATTCCAGCGCTCGAAATTCGCGTGCAATTGCTAGGCATTTTTCAACTTAGCCAATTCACAAACCAACATTTCTTTGGTTTATTATTATTGTGCATGAAGATCACAAACTCATTAACAAACACATTAACAAATTTAATAACATTATGTATGTGTTAGTTGCAACTTTAAATGCAATTTACTCAAAATAAAGGAAAAAATTTAAATATCTGTAAATCTGGGGAACAGCTTAAAAGAAATACCTTTCAAATATACGTTTGGTCAAAAGCGGGATAAAATGGTAGAACAAAAAATCGGTAACAAAAAATCGGCAACAAAAAATCTCCTAGCCTATTAATATTATATATTACTTTATCATATTTGAAAGTAGTTTTATGTTAAAAACCGTTATTTTTCCAGGCATGTCAAATAAAAAACAAAAAGAGAAATAAAAATGGGCAAATTATGTGGTTGTTTTTTTTATACTCTCCATCCACACCATTGTGCAGAGGGTATATATACGTTTGTCATTCCGTTTGTAAAGCATCGAATTAAATTCCGAAGATCCAAAAACCATATATTTTCTTAATCCTTGTAACAAGGGAAGTTTATTTAGCGATGACCGTCTGTCTGTCTGTCCGTCTGTCTGTGCAAATCACGATCTCACTCTGAATAACTAAGTTAGATTCTTCGTTTTTGAATAAAATCGTTTATTAACACCCGAAAGAGTTGCAAAAAAATCATCAAATTCGGTCCAAAGGGTCACGATATATGAATGAAAATGTAATAAACTCTTGAAAATATAAAAATGTTCAATGTGTATATTGTTTTTCTTATTGTAATTCTTCTTATCATTGTAGTCATTGCTGCTGTGACATTTGCTTCATGAGCCTAACGAAGTATTGTCATTTACATTTTATCGTTATCACAATTTAATAAAGAATATCGCCAATATGAAATAATAAATAAATCCCCAAGAACGGATTTTGTTTTACTTTTCTCCAAAAGTAAATTATTATAAAAAGTATTTTTACTTAAAAAGGCACCTTTTCTGAAAAAATGTTTATTTTTTAAATTGCCTTTTAAAAACCCCTTTTTTTAAAAGGTATCCTTTTGTTAAAAAGTAGCCTTTTGTTAAATAAGTACCCTTTTGTTATTTTTTTTAAAGTACCCTATTTTAAAAAGTACCTTTTTTTGAAAAAGTACCCTTTATTTAAAAAAATATCCTTTTTGTAAAAGGGTACTTTTTTAAAAAACCTTATTTTTAAATCTAATAATAAAATGTAAATAAATTTACTTTTTTTGAAAAAAGGTACTTAAAAAAGGGTACTTATAAAAAAAGTACTTTTAAAAAAGGATACTTTTTAAAAAAGGCAACATTTTTATAAAGGGGCACTTTTCAAAAAAAGAGTTCTTTTTAAAAAGAGGAATTATTTTAAAAAATGATTTTTTAAAGGGTTTTTTTTTAAAAAGTACTTTTTTAAAAAAGTACTTTTAAAAAAAAAATATTTTTTTAACCTTCGCCTTACCAAAGGTTTTTATGTACGTCGTTTACCAATACCCACCGGGGTGACCCTGCACTTCTATGCATATGCTTATGGGCGATGAAGCCTGGATTGTAACATAAAGCGAAGAATGTTATTGTTGTTTAACTTATGATAGGTTACAGCTTTTCGATTTTGCAAAGTAGATCACAAAAATAACAACTTCATGTCTTACTCTTTTTTGCTATACCGTTTCTAAGGGCCATGTTACACGTTCAATACATATTGTGATATTTGGATCGCGATGCATATCGCAGAATGGCCTCCGGATCGCGGTCCATCAATTCTGCAATCTAAGCGTTCAATAATATTGAATCGCGGTCAATAATATTGAACGTGTAAAAGGGCCCTAACGGTAATCCAGATATATATATATATGTGATATGCAAGCATAGCGCTGAAAATTTTCGTTATAATAATTTACAAATTAGTTGTTATGTGAAAACGTTGACAAGTGGGCGCACAACACTTCAATATGAGTGGTGAAAATAATTTACAATATCTTTCCGCTAACGCTATTTTAAGGTGTGTATTCTCTGATCAATATTTTTTTATTTTCAAACAAAAACAATTAGTGTAATTTATATTGGCAAATGTTATCTCATGAATTGAAAGAAGCATTTGTTTTCGATTGATTGACGCTGAATCCGATTTGGATGAAACTGAGAATTTATTTTGGGATGATGAAGACGATGGTTATATGCCTAGTGGAGAAGCTGAAGATTCTGCTGCGGAACAAGAGCCTTGCGAAGTTGAGTTAAACGATGAAAGTGAGTGTGATGAATATTATGAGGCGAATAATGAAATCCCGAGACTAAAGACACAGTGAAATGGTATATGAAGGCGCCAAATATAAATCGCCGAGGATCGATCAATATTATTCACGAAAAACTTTATATGGGCCCTAATCCAATCACTAAAAATATGTCCAGGGTTGATACATTCAACTGCGTTTTCAGTGCTGCTATTAGAGATTTAATTCGAAGATTTTGAAACAAAAAAGCTGAGGCTGTGTATAAAAAATGGAATTCTGAAAACACCGATAAGCAACAACGTACTTGGATACCAATTACAGATGAGGAATTATCGGCAGTTTTGGTCATTTTGCTGATAATGGGATTTCAAGATTCTTGTCAGGAGCCCCTCGCAGATCTTTGGGAGAAACATTCATATCCACTGTATCGTGCAACCATGACGCGTAACAGATTTGCGGAAATTTTACGATTCCTTCGCATTGACTGGCATGCTACAAGAGTGGCTCGACAACAGAAAGATAAGGCTGCGGCTTTCAGAGACATCTTCGAGATGGTAAATTCCAACTTGAGATCGGATTATCGACCACACGAATCAATTACGGTGGACGAGCAATTATTCGGATTTTGGGGTCGAACACGTTTCACGCAGTACATTCCTTCCAAGCCAGCTAAATATGGTATCAAAATCTGGTGGGCGTGTGATTCAAACACGAATTATCCTCTTCAGGGGCAAATATACATCGGAGAAGTGAACAATGTAAGGGACACTAAAAGATTTAGTTGGCATGTACAAAAACACTGGAAGAAATGTCACCATAGATAATTATTTTACAACATTGCCATTAGCTAAGGAGCTGGCCACTTGGAAATTATCCGTTGTAGGCACAGTAAAAAAAAACAAGAGATATGTTCCCGAAGAATTCAAGCCGTCTCGAAACCGCGAAGTCACATCAAGCTTATTCGGTGTCGCCGAAAATGTTTTGTTGTCCACGATGCACAATGAAAAAACTATTTCTGGTCCACAAAATAAACCAGAAATAATTCTATATTACAACAGGACTAAGGGAGGTGTGGACACCATGGACAAAATGTTGTCACAGTATTCCACAAAACGAGCAACGTTACACTGGCCATTAGCGCTGTTTTTTAATATTTTGGATACGGCAGCCCTTGCTTCATTCATAATATATAACGAAAATATTGGAGAAGTCTGTAAAGCGATGGCAGCGAAATCAGTTCCTTGAGAGCCTTGGTGAAGACCTATGTCGTCCTTTAATATTGACAAGATCGAAAATACCAAAAATCATTGGAAGATTTCTAATCAGATCAGCCATAGAATGCATTTTAGGTAAAAAAATTGTAAAAAATAAAAGAAGTGATAACAAAGCTTTACTTTTCAGGTGAACCAATTGCCGCTACGGACCAGGCTGATGATTTTGAAGCCGACGAAACTCCGGAAAGGGGTGCAGCTGGCCGCATCAAAATAAAAGGCAAATGTTATATGTGCTACTGTTCTAAACAAAGAAGAAATACATGACAAATTTGCGTTAGGTGTAAAAGGCCCATTTGTGCAGAGCATAGCGTCAGTCAAACTAAATGTGAAAAATGCCACCAATCAACGTAATTGACTTAAATATTATAATTACAAAAGTGAATAAATTACAACTGAAAAAACCGCTAAAAAATTCTTCTGTATGTTGAATTTTCTTTGATTTACTTAAAGGGTCACCCGGGTGGGTATTGGTAAACCACTATATAAAATTGAAAAATATTAAAAAAATCTATTAAAAAATTAAAAATTTTATAACGTTTTTACAAAATTCTAAAGAACTCAACAATTTGTTCAGTGAGTCCAAATTTCCCCTAGATCGGAGCAAAATTAACCAAGTTATCAAAGAAATAAAACCAAAATGGTCACTTGGGTGGGTATTGGTAAGGCGAAGGTTAAAAAAATATTTTTTTAAAAAGTACCCTCTTTTAAAAAAATATTTTTGTTTTAAAAGTACCCTCTTTTAAAAAAGTACCCTTTGAAAAATCCTATTTTAAATTAGTTCCTCTTTTTTAAAAATCCCTTCCTTTTTAGAAAGTACTCCTTTTTAAAGTACCCTTTTTTTTAAAGTATATTTTTAAAAAACAAGTAAATTTTTTTTTAAAGTACCCTTTAAAAAAAACTTTTATTTTAAAGGATCCTTTTTTGAAACAGTAACCTTTTTTTTAAAGTACTTTTTTTAAAACAACCCTTCCTTTTAATGCACCGTTTAAAAAGCCCCCTTCCTCTAAAACACTTTTAGAAAAAGTACTTTTATTAAAACAGCCCTTTAGAAAAGTCCCCTTTTTCTAAACCCTAACTTACTAAAAAAAGAATCTATTCTTAAAAAGTACATATTTCGAAAAGTAAATTTTCTTCAAAAGTACGTTTTCTTAAAAAATCACCTTAAAAAATTAATTTTTAAATCTTATATATTAAAAAAATTTATGAAAACTAAAGTCAGTCCGTCTGGTCGATCTATCCGGCCAATTTCCTTAATTTTTTTTTAATGAAAGGCATTTAGACACAGATATGTCATCAATCATTGAAATTTACTCAACTACCACTTTACTCAAGTTATACTCAAACGCGATTCTTCAATACACTCAGTGGATCAAGCTCTTCCTTTGGAGCTATTAACTGTTTAAATTCGTTTGAGGAAAGTTATGCAACACGAAAGTTAGCGTACAGATTTCATTACAATAATTGCATAACACATACCCTGTAGTTAATTGATTTAACACAATTTTATAATGTTTTAATTATTTATTGTTTCATGATGTGTTTCTCATGAATGTTGTTTTAATTCTCAAGAAAAAATATTTTCATTTTCAATAAAAAATACTACAATAAAATTCAAAGAAAATATGAACAAGAAGTTACAAATAAAATAAACAAAGTATTTTTTTTAACAGCTAGAAACAAATATAAATGAAAGTAATTAACAATATAAATTAAGAAAGAGTATAGGAGAAAGAATGAGTAATTAAGGATATTTAATATATGTATAACTCTGTGTTGAATTGTGAATTGCCAAAAATTTGAATACCTTTAGGTGGCATATAAGGTGGCCTTTATTTGTGTGTGTTCAACAAATATTTATAATGAAATAAACTTAATGAATTAAATAGATTAAAAAACATTGAACGAAATGAATTGAATGATAAAATAAAATTTCCTAGAATTTGCACTCGAATTTCGAGGGCTGGCATCTGCTAGTTAATTAAAAAAAAAACTGTACTTTTTTTAAATGTACTCTTATGGAACATATACTGGCGAAATGTCCAGCGTTTGCATATCTAAGGCACAAACTTTTTAGCGAATCTGAAGTCAGGGAGTAGGCATACAAAACGCTGTAATGGACTAATAAAAACAGGAGAGAATAAGAATCTGAAAGAGGGTGTACAATAGATCTACTTGGTCGCAGCGCAGGAGGGAATAACACTCAACCCGAAAACATCATAAAACGTTAAAAAGTTCGTTTTTTTTTTAACAAAATGCAACAGTTTTAAAGTGGTTCCATACCCAACTTTTTTTGTAATATTGAGTTTAAGACGCAGCACTGTGGCTCAAATTTTGATTTCATTGGCCAAAAGTCAAATTTTTTTTTGTCATCGATTTTTAAAATTTTTACTCCTTTTTGTAGCTTATATATCCAGATTAAGGTAGCCAAAAAATTAGGTTAAACTATTGATAATTGTGGGCGTGGCATGCTGTCAAACTCAACTGTTTTTTTTAATTCAGCAAAAGGTGTTTTTTTTTTGTTTTTTATCAAAAATAAATGGTTATTACTCGCAAGCTATCATCGATATTGGCCTGCGGTCTTTTTTATAATGTTAGTAGGATTATAGTCTTTAGTTTTTGTAAGTAGTCACAGTTCTAACGTTTGATATTAGGGGCGTTATGAAATATTTATGAAACCACTATATTTTTCTCAAATTTAAACTTTAGTGGAATAGAACTTCTAAAGGAAGTAAGGGAACAAGAAACGTATACCACCCGGAGAAAGGCGAATGTATCCTGTTTAACCCTATATATACTTTTGCACCCCCCACGAGCCCCCGGTAGAACACTTTTTTCATTTTAATGAAATTACTCTAAAAAAAATTACTCTAAAAAAAATTTTGTTTTTTTACTTTAGACTACGTAAAAGTAAAATAATTAAATAAAATACCTGCGAAAGGGTTTATTGGCTTTGTTTTGATCAGCAAAAAAATAAGTCATAAAATGATCACAATAGGTTCTACAGTAAACAAATGATCTCTTTCTTAATTTACCTGTTGTCAAATTTAAGGGTCAACCAAAGTCATAAACAATTTTATAAGTTTGTCAATAATCGCGGCACTAAACCACTAAAGATAAAAAACCACCCCATATTGGCGAGAAACTAATTAGTTTTACCTGATATTGAAGTCTGGATAACAAGTGCAGTTTTGTTCAATTTAAGTACTACCTGCTATGAAATTAAAGATCAATGTGTGAATAACATGTACCTAAAAATGTATAAAATGACGGATTCTATAAGGGATTACTCAATAATAAGTTAATACTTCAAGTGTACGGACGTATATTCGCAAGTGATAAAAAGTGATAAAAAAGTGATAACAGACGCAAATAAAAATATTGAGAAAAATATGGAGAACTTTAGTTATAAAGAACTGGCCGAAGAGTATTTTCGAAACAAAAACCAGGAAGATGTTCTTAGTTACGTTAAAATAAAATTAAACTTAAATTCGTCTAGTACCGAAATACAAGAGCAATTATCTAATTTCGTCAAAGTACTAAAAAAACGATTGAAAGAAGTTAACTACTGTAAACAAAAGTTTTATAATAAAAGTGCAAACTGGTTAGAAGGCCAACTTAATGTTGGTGGAGAAACAGCAAAGCTAGATAAGGCTGGAAGACCACGCAAATCATTGGACAACTGCAGCGATAGATCTAAGAGGCGGAAACTTAAAAATTTTAACGAGGAAATTGGTTCTACAAATATAAAAGAATCTTTTCTACATCAATTACGAGCACAAAACCAATTAACAAAAGTGGATATCATTGAAAAAACTTGTAATGCTAGTCCAGTGAGAACAAAGCGAATTCTTAAAAGTATACCAACTCCGAGCGATGCAAAACAGTTCACAAATGAGGAGGCATTAGCATTATTTCTGGATTTGAAATTAACAAAACACCAATATATTCAGCTCAGATTGCGTGCGATTGAAAAAGGCTCAAATATGTATCCAGCATATCATCACATAACAGCTGCTAAAATAGACTGTTTGCCATCAAAGGACACTATTACAATCACACCAATTTCGGCAGAAGTACAACTACAATCTTTACTTGATCACACAGCCAAACGCTTGCTACAATCAATAACAGGAACTGAGTTAAAGAAATATGGAAACACAAAGTTAATTCTATTTTGTAAATGGGAATGTGATGGTTCTTCGGGACAAAAACAATACAAACAAGTTGTATGTGAAAATATTTCGGACTCAGATATGTTCATGGTATCATTTGTACCATTGCGATTGAAAAAGATTTTGGAAGATTCGGAGCCTTCGAGTAGTACAACGCAAACAATGGATATTTGGAAAAATGAGACACCATCTTCTACGAAATACTGCAGGCCAATCAAATTTGAATTCAAAAAAGAAAGTCATGATGCCATTAACAAAGAAGTTAGTGATATCAAGGCCCAAATAGCAACACTACAGCCATTACAATTACAGTTAGATGGGCAGCAAATTGAAGTAAGCTACCAATTAGTGCTGACAATGATAGATGGAAAAGTAGGTCAGGCTTTGACTAACACGAAGGCTGCATCCAGCTGCATTATATGCCAAGCAACATCAAGCCAATTAAACCAAGTCCCGACAAAATCATTCGATAATACCGATGCCTTCGAATTTGGATTATCACCACTACATGCAAGAATACGACTTATGGAACACATACTAAAAATCAGTTATGATTTGGATTTCGGGCCTTCAGGATCAATAAGAAACAACGAAACCAACAAAGAGTTAAGAAGTTCAAAAAAGAAACATGTTCAAGATGAATATCGCAAATTTGGATTGATTATAGATCAGCCAAAACAAGGGTCAGGCAATACAAATGATGGCAATACCGCAAGAAGATTCTTTTCAGATCCAGAAACAGCATCTGAAATAACAGGAGTGGATTTAAACCTTATTTTCAGATTTAAAATAATCCTAGAAGTACTTGCGTGCAATGAAGAAATTGACTCTAGAAAATTTGGAGATTATGCTAAGGAAACTGCAAAAATATATACAACCAACTACCCATGGAGAAATATGTCTGCAACAGTCCACAAAATCCTTTATCATGGAGAAGATGTCATTAAATATCATTTGGTGCCACTTGGAGATCTATCAGAGGAGGCTCAGGAAAAAAGGAACAAGGATTACAGATTTTATAGACAGCACAATACTAGAAAAATGTCACGAAATTCCACAAATGAAGATCTATTTAATATATTATTGGCAACGTCAGATCCGTTCATCTCCAGTATTCGAAATCAATGGAAAGTGGAACATCGGGATTTAGATGAAGAAGCCAAAAAACTACTAAAGAACAGAAATAGCACAGAACAAAATATGGAATATTTGCAATCAATATTTGAGTCTAATGAATAATAATTATAATTGCCTTTCATTGTTATTTAAGTACGAAAAACATAGTATTAGTAAAAAATAATAATAAACAGAACCTAACATTGTTACAAATGCTATTTGAATCTATTGCAGTTTTTATTCTTAAAAGGTTTCCCACATATGAATGCAATGTTTTAATAGATAAGAAAGATTCAAAAAATAAGAACCCATATTTTCATATCAAAATTAAAAAAAAAATTAGAATCATTGCGCTAATGTTTAGCAGATTTATTTAGCTAGTGTAACAAATTAGGCAGCAAACACTAATAAATTTTTCTGTAGTAATAATAATATTCCTTGAGTGTCAGCAAATTGCAAATTTGATAGCAAACATTTTTAATTTTTAATAATACTAGTTAAATTTCTAGTGAATTTTACTATTTTGTTGCGTGTAAAAATTTTTTTGAGTGTAAAAATTTTTTTGAGTGTAAGCATTAAACAAATTTCATTATTACAAAAAATGTTTATAATAATTATTTAACTCCAAATATGACACTTTCTAATAAATAAAAATAAATAAAAAAAAACATATATCACGCTAAAAGTTAAAAAAAATCAAAAGTTAAACTTTGACCTAGAATTCCTTAAAAAGTACTCAATCAATTTAAATGAAATTCACACTGAGTCAAGATCAACTATCTATCTATCTATTAAAAAAACAGTACTAAAATATTTTGATCGGTTCAAAAGTTACAGAATTTTGGCCAATGAAAAATGATTTTCAGCCACTGTGCGCAGGTGGAGGTTCCATGTGATCTTTTATTTTTTTGTTAAAGCACATAAATAAAGTAATAACTAAAGTGAATAATGAAACAAATTGAGATTTTTGTTTTAAAAAATTTCTGTTATGAAAAACTGTATTTAAATGTTTAAATTAATGGTGAGCAGTCACTTTTAAACGTAACTGTATTTGGTTTTTGTCAATAACTCTAAAAAAAAACTATGTTATGCGTCTATTAAATTCGCACTTATTGTATTATCTAGCAACTCTATTTACGTTTATATGTGTTTAACAATAGATTACAATATAAACAGTAAAAGCGTACGTACCGTTAAAATGAAATATATATATGTATGTATATTAGGGTGACAACCATTTTAAGACGTGCGGGTCGGATTAAATATAAAAACTAATTAATCTACACATTTCCATACAATAACGAATTATTTTGAGGAAGAAAATATTTATTGATTTTCATAAAGAGTCAATTTGACATCAAAAGTAGCCCATAGATTAATTTCAGAAAATAAGTCCAGATTATTATTTTTTAGAATCATTAAAATATTATCAACAAGTTTTATCGAAATCCTTCCGCAAATATATATTATTTCAATGGCGGTAGGAAATATCGCCCAAAAGAAAAAATGAAAAATCGCCCAAAAAAATTCCATACAAAATGGGTTTAAATTTCATATGAAGAAACACCCAAATTTATTGGGTTTTTTTCATTATTTTTGGACTCAATTTCGTTTAATAAAATTGGGTAATTTTTCATTACGAAAAATCACCAAAAAATAACATATGAAAAATGGCCCAAAATTGTTCCATTTGGAGTTTTCAAACAACTGTTGGTAATTCATGTTGATTACTTTGATGAAAAGGTAAGTACGTCTTTATCCATAAATGAGAGGGATTAGTTTTTTTTTGGTTGTAAATACTTCGGACATAAAATATATGTACAGAAACAAACTGAAAATGAAAATTTTTTAAAGAAATCGCCCGATTTTTGGACAAAATTAAAAATTTTTCGGGGAAAAAGCGCATTTGGACAATATTTCAAAATTTTCGGGGAAAAAGTGCATACAGAAATTTAAAAACAGAAACTAAAAATGAAAAACTTAAAGTATAATATTTTGACAAAAATTCGCGCGATTCTCATTCTCCGCAATAGAAACAAAATGAATCAATATATCTTACAAATAACTTTAAAAACGCTAATATTTCCCTTCATATTTGTTTTAATGGATAAAAAAAAACCAAAAAGTGTTACGACCATCTATTCAATTACATAAATAATAATATATTTAATTTGGAGGCATACGGTTTCATAACCGACTTTGAATCTGCATTGCAAAGTTCTAAAAAAAAAAAAATTTTCTAACGCAAAACACTACGGTTGCTGGTTTCATTTCTACCAAGCAATTAGCATTGTTGCCTTGTCGTCATTTGATATATTGCAATGAGTGCGTACTTAAATTGCAGGCAAAAAGTTTGGCTGGAAGCTTAAACTAGTATATCTGTCCATACCGTCGCGCGGTTGCTGAAGAAGCAATGAATGTTTTCATTTGAAAATAAAGAACATTTTTCATAATTTGGGTGATTTTTCTTTTACTTTGGGCAAAAAATCGTTTTTCATATTTGGGTGATTTTTCGTTTCTTTTTTGGGTTGTTTTTCCTTTTTTTGGGCGAAATTTCGTATTTTTATTTTTGGTTGATTTTTCATTTTTTTTTGGCAATATTTCATTTGGGCGATTTTTAATTTTTTTTTTGGAGATTTTTCTTTGGGCGACATTTCCTAACGCCCATTTCAATATCTTGTTTTAAAAAAAGGTAAATCCCCTTAAATTTGACCTTTGACCTTAAAGAGGGACAGTTTATAGTGTTTCAATTTAACCTTAATTTACAAGATTGAGAACTTATGTCAGGTAGTATAATATTTTGACAAAAGATTTTTGAAATATGAAAACACCAAATTTTTCTTCAAATCCGCTGAACTTAAAACGCTGCCCTTGCCAAATTAAGAATAGGATACCTGCAATATTTTACATTTTTAATTACATATATTTTGTTAATAAGACGTTAAGGTCCAATCGTTGATTTCGGTAATTTTCTTGAACAAAATTTTTGAAAAAGTAAAATTGGAGATTTTGAAATAGTGATAAAAAATACGTACCGTTTTGATATTAATTTAGAACCGCATAACAATAGACGAGATGCAAAATACTTTACATAAGATCATTTTGGGATAAGAGGAATGCAAAAATGTTGTTCTTGCAAATTATTTCAATGTTTTAGCTCGATTTTCTTAATCAAGTGGTCTGCCGCGCATTGAATGCCTGGGGAACTTGATATAACATGGCTGTTTTTCAACCGATTATAGATTTTGTAGTTTCATTCGAAAAATAATTTCCTCTATATTATGGTTTATTAATTAATTTAATTAAAGCGCATTACTAATATCAAAATATTTGTGAAAAATGATTTTTTTTTTGATAATTTTTACATATAAATGCATATTTGAAATTTGAACTCAATGCTCGTCCAGAAAGCATTGTCCGATTTGTCTCAAATTTTGCGCACTAAAGTTTTAGATCCAGTGTCACAATAATTCGATCCGCACACCGCAAAATTCGACCAAAAATTTTTTTTCATACAAACCGCTGCACAGTGGACCATTTGACGAGAAGGCGGTCAAAAATCTATAACTTTTGATTGGATTGGAATTTTGATATGCGGTTGTTTTATTTGGTGGGTGAGATTTTAGCCTTCAAGTTTTGCTATAAAACGTAATTATCTACCGAAAATAAAAAAAGTTACGGAGGTTTTAAAATACATTTTCATTTGTAGTTGAATTTTAGTACAAAAGTGAAGTGTTAAAAGTTAAAAAAAAGGTTTTTTTTTAATATAGTGTCTTATTTTTTCACTAAGTTTTACAACTAATACTTTTGAACAATTTTTTAAGTTAATTTTTTCAGAAAATGCAAAACTTTGGCCCCCGTAAGCTTTTTAGTCCTAATGCGCACAAGGGCCAAAGGTTGTTTTTTTTTTTTTTTTTTGAAAGATCCCGAGTTAAAATATAATTTATTAAGCAGCGAACGTAAAAGTTACCTTATATTGGTTCAAGATAGAGAAGTTTCAATGAAAAACTCGTATGTTTTTGCTTTAGTTAATTTTTTTTTTATTGTCTTTTTAAATAATTCTATATCAATTTTTATGGTAAATTTATGAAATATAGCAATTTTTATTGTAAATTTACAAAACATATAAATTTTTAAATCAAGAAAATTTTTTAACTATATAAAAAAAAGTGTAACTTATTGTTAGTGTAATGAAAAAGTACTTTAAATCAATCAATTTTAATAAAAATTTCTTCTAAATAGCCTTGATTTTCATCTTCTAGAAGTTGTTTAGCTTCTTCGTCTAATTCAATAGAGGTAGTTTTCCATTTTTGACGAATGTTGGACATATATGGATCTGAAGTGCACAACAAAATTGTGATAAGGTCTTCATTAGTACAACATCTGGACATTTTCCTTGTGTTGTGCTTGCGAAAGAATAATCTGTAGTCTTTGTTCCTTTTTTCTTGCGCTTCTTCAGATAGATCTCCTATTGGTAGCATATTGTTTTGAATTATTTGTTCCCCATGGTACAAAATTTTATGAACTGTGGATGGCATATATCTCCAAGAGTATTTTTCATTATAAAGTATAGCTGTTTTATTGGCGTACTCTCCAAATTTTTTTGAATTTATCTTTCTGCTGCATGCTATAATTTGTAATATGATTTTGAATCGTCTTATTAATTCATGATCTACAATTGTGAAAGATGCTGCAGTTTCCGGATCCGACAAAAATCTCCTTGCAGTATTTCCATCATTTGTGTTTCCTTCCCCTTGTTTTGGTTGGTCGATTACGAGGCCTAGCTGTAGATAGTTTTGCTGAATTTTTTTTTGCTTTTTTTTCTTCATTTTCTTTGTTTTTCTCACTGTTTCGCCTAACGGACCAAATTCCAAATCATAACCCAATTTAAGAATATGCTCCATGAAAAGTATTCTAGCAGGAAGAGGGGACATTCCAAATTCGTAGGCTTCCTTAAAACTATCGTCTTTTGGTGGTGGTTGGCTTAATTGACTTGATGTCTTTTGGCATATAATGCAGCTTGACGTTGACCTTGTTCCAGTTAAAGCATGTGCAACTATTCCATCAATCATTATGAGACACATTTTAAAATGTACTTCAATGTCTTCGTCATCAAACTTAAATAAAGGGTCCGCCATCTAACGTTTTTTTTTCAACTTGTGCTTATTTCGTGAATGGTAACACTTAGCTCTTGTCTGATTTGACAGATAATTAGTTTATCCTTCCGCTGAACGAATATGGTTGTGTATACGCTTGAACAACGCTGGGAAATATTGTGACATTACTTTGAAAATCATGGTAATGTTGCAGAATGTGTGCGAAAATTGCGTACGGATTTTGGAAGAAGAGAAGCACCGTCAGCTCCGTATGTTCGTTATCTTGTAAAAAAAAGTGAAAGAAACTGGCATCCCAATCGATAAACCAAAGCGTGAAAAGCCAAAAACAGTGCGTACACCCGAGAATATTGCTGCTGTGGCAGAAAGTGTGCGTGAAGCGCCATCAACATCAATTCATCGTCGTTTTCAAGAATTGAACATTTCGGAGGCATCATTGAGACGAATTTTGCATAAAGACCTTGGTATGACGCCATACAAAGTCCAATTGGTTCAGGAGTTGAAGCCAACTAACCATCCAATGCGTTTTCGCTTCGCTAAGTGGGCCTGCGATCGACTTACAGAAGATGCCGATTTTGCCAAAAAAATCATCTTTTCAGATGAAGCTCATTTTGATCTTGGCGGGTATGTAAACAAGCAAAATTGTCGCATTTGGGGCACAGAAAACCCGCACGCATACATTGAAAAGCCGATACACCCAAAACGAGTCATTGTTTGGTGCAGATTTTGGTCCAGAGGCATAATTGGGCCATTTTTCGTCGAAAATGAGCAAGGAGTGGCCGTTACAGTCAATGGCGATCGTTATCGGGCTATGTTGAACGAATTTTTGTTCACAACATTTGGCAACATTTGGTTTCAACAGGACGGCGCTATGTGACACACAGCCGAAGCTACATTCGATGTTTTGCGCCCTGTTTTTGAAGATCGCATTGTCAGCCGCAGAGCTGATGTCGTTTGGCCACCTCGGAGCTGCGATTTGACACCGTTGGACTATTATTTGTGGGGTGCCCTCAAAGATAAGTGTTACGCCAACAAGCCGGAGACAATTGACGCTTTAAAGGACAATATTCGTGAAGCCATTGGTGAAATACAGCCGCACATAATCGATAATGTGCTTAAAAATTGGACCAATCGTGTAGGCTACTGCATGGCCAGCCGAGGCAGTCATTTGAATAAATTATTTTCCATTATTAACCGGAAGGATTGTACTTTCAAATAAAAAAAGAAATTTGAGATAATATTCAGTATTTTTTTTTTATTGCATTTTCAAAAAAAAAAAGTTATTTGGCGGACCCTTTATTACTGGTTGAAGTTCCTTAATTTGATCTTTTATTTTTTGAACTTCTTCAGTTATAACATCTTTGGTTTCCTTTTTGAATGCAAATTTTATTGGTCTGCAATACTTTGTTGAAAAAGGAATTTCATTTTTCCATATATCAATTTCTGTTGCTCTACTAGTTGACGGCTCTAAGACGCTATACCTTTTTGTTAAGCGCATTGGAACGAAAGATACCATAAATAAATTAGCATCTGATGAATTTTCGGCATTAAATTGCTTGTATTGTTTCTGACCAGAGGATCCATCACATCCCCATTTAGAAATTAAAGTAGTGCTGCCATTACCAATTTTTTTTAAATGATCAGTATCAAGCGTATTTAGCAATCGTTCTGCAGTATGTTCAAGGAGATCTTGCAATTATATTTCTGCTAATGTTGAAGTGACACTAATAGCAGATTGTGAATGTAAGCATTCTTATTTGGCAGAAACTAAATCTCGATACTCTGTAAAAATCCCACAATTCTTTTCATTGGTTCGCTTCCGCAATTCCTTATATTGATTTTTGGTCAATTTCAAATCCAACAAGTAAGAAAATTATAGTCGGTCTAGACCGACTATACGATACCCTATACCATGCGTTTAGAGGCCCTATCTCTTAGGCCCAACTACCTGGACATAGAAAATAAGCAAAAACCAAATTTGAGTGGGATTTTTATTAATTTTTTTGGCTGCAGATATGAAAAAGTTCATATCGGATGCTATATCTATAAAGGGACTAGGTCCAAAAATGGACCGATCCTGACCATGTTTGGTAAAGTCTCTTGTATTTTGCAAAAATATGTACAAACAAAATTTGAGAAGAATCAGTGCAATATTTTTGTTTTTTAATAGATTTAAGTGAAGATCGGGAAGCAGCTCTATATGGGGTCAAAGGGATCATTTTTGGACTACTCATTAGTGGATGTAATGAACGCATACAAACCCAATTTGAGTAAGATCTATATGACAATTTGGATCTTATGGCAATTTATGTCGATTTCATATGGGTAATTTGTATGGGGGCTAGGTCAATAGCGTTCATCCCATGGCCGACAAAAGCTTATATACCAAATTTCATCGAAATATATTCATATTTGCGACCTGCAGTTTGATTACAAGCTTTACATGGACACACAGACGGACGGACGGACGGACGGACATTGTTAAATCAACTCAGAAAGTGATTCTGATTCGATCGGTATAATTAAAGATGGGTCTAGGTCAAATATTTTTGGTTGTTACAAACAGCAGCACAAAGTCATTATACCCAAACCACATAGTGGTATAGGGTATAAAAATAGGGCGAACGCTTCTTCCGGCGTAAATTTCTTATCTTCAATTGGTGTAGGAATGCTTTTCAAAATCCTCTTTGTGCGCCTTAGGCTCGCTTCTACTATTCTTTCAATTATTTGAATTTATTTATTTTTATTTTGTGTTGGTTGAATTTGGTGCAAAAATGAACCCTTAATAATTCTTTGAGAAATTTCTTCATTGATATTCTCCAGCTTGTGCCTTCGAGATCTTTCACTACATCCGTCAATTGGTTCTGCTGGTCGATCCTTTTTTCCAATTTCGTTGGCAGTTGTAGATGCACTCTCAAAAATAAGTTCCTTTATTAACCAGTCTTGGTAACGTTTGTACATCTTTGCCTTGCTATGAGAGCATTCAATGTACCGTCTTTTCAAATTCGATGCAAAATTAGTAATTTTTCCTTTGTTACAATTCTTAAAGAAATCGTTGCTCACTATGTGCAAAATTACATCGTCTACATCATTTCGTTGAAAATAAATATCTGCCAGATCTCTGTAACAGTACTTAGCCATTGCACAAATTGTAATGAATAATAATTGTGGAAACATTATAAATACTCTTTCTTGCAATTATGTAAAATAAAAATTTTTATCTTTTATTACCATTTTTAGAAGCATAAAAAACCCACACCCTAACCCCTTTTAAAAGGTGAAGCATACCTGCTCATATCTTAAAGGGCTATGTCGCAATAGTTTTTTTTTTTTACCATTTACCTGTTAGTTAAATTGTTTCCCATTTTGTCAGATATTTAAACTATATAACTCTAATTCAGACTATTAATGTTTTTGAAAGATACCTATGTAAATGTACCTGTAACAATTAAGCGCATTATATCTCAACCCTTTTTTATAAGTATATAACAACTCCTGACAGCTCTACCGACACGCAAAAAAATACACCGCGGTGCACCGGTACGACCAACTTTTGTATTCATAACACTCAGACGGACGGACGGACATCGTTTAATCGACTCAGAAAGTGTTTTTGAGTCAATCCGTATAATAAAAGATGGATAAAGGTCCAATATTTTTGGCAGTTACAAACAGCACCTTAAACTTAATATATCCTAACCACATAGTGGACAACTTTTGTATTAATAAATTTTGCAGAAAATATCTAACCTTGGGTCAGAAAAATTGTTCTGGTGCACACGGGCGGAAACTGGCGGGTATATAATGTGGTATAGGAGTATAGGGGAGGGTTCGGACTATAGAAGAGTGCAAGACTTTTTCTGACTGCTTTGGACTGGCAGGAGTTATGCTCTATTAAGTAAGAGATTTTCGGAAAATTTGGACCTTTTTTAAAAAATTTTTTTTTTAAATTTCGGAATGGCTCAGTGATGTTACATTAACATTAATAGTGTGGAAGCCATAAAATTATACAAAATTAATTTCACTTCAAAATCTTTTAAATCAAAAAAGTTACAGTCATTCAAAAATAAAAATTTACAAAGAAGTTTTTAATTTTAGCAAAATACTGAGAAGACCCTGTCCGCTGTGATATAGTTGAGATAGAGTCGCAATTTTTTGGCACCCGAGGTTTACTAGTATTTACTTTTAAATGAATAACATAACTTTAAAATCGGTAACAAAAAAAAAAAATGATTTTTAGCCGCCTTCTCAAAATATCGTCTACTGTGCGCTGTCACCCTAATGTATATATATGTATGTAAGTATATATACATATGTATATAGAAAAATGTATTTAAAGTTTTGTTGCGAAAAGTAGCTTAGCATAACTAAGTATGTATTTATATGGATATTTGTGTGTGTGTGTATGCGTGTAAAGTTATAGCTTTTATATGTCTTTGGTTTACCAAAGAGGCAAAGTGTCCATGTGTGTTTCTATGTATGTGTGTGCGTATTTCGCTCTATGAATGAGTGCCTGTGTTTATTTGTGTGGTTAACTGCATTGCCCTAGTTTGTGAGACACAAAAATTACAACTTTTTTCTAGCATTTACTTTATAAGATACTTATAGTTTTTTTTTTTTGGATTTTTAAACATTTCTTGTTACTTCTATATTGTTTTTATTTTCTTAGTACGTGTGTTTTGGTTTTGTTTTTAGTTATTCAAACCTGGTGAAGAGGTCATATATGAATAAAAGCGTACAGTGTATCTTTTGCCTTGTTGCAAAACTTTTGTTAGGCTTCTTAACACAAACCCAATAAGGCACAAAATAAAGCACACACACTTTATATGAAAAACCACAGACTACAGATTTAAATTACAAGAGAGAAGAAAAAATAAATTACTTAGTTTTTAATTTAAATATTCGCAGCTTAGAAAATATTCTGATACTCTAAACATTTTAATATATATTCTAAAAAAATATTTACTAAAATTGAGAACCACAAAGTGTATAAAAAAAGATAACCGAAAATTCGAAATAGATAGAAACATATTTTAATATCTTTAAATGCTACGAGTAAAGTTTTAGAGAAAGGGTCTTAGGTCTAACTACATTAAGGTCATCATTACACATACAAAGTAAGCAATAACTACATTCGTTATGAATTTGTGGCCCGAAGAAATGAAAAAGTTCATATTAGATGCTATTTTTATAATGGAGACTAGGTCGAAAAAGGGAGCAATCATGAAAATTTTTAGTTAAGTCAATTATTTTTCAGGAAAACACATACAAACCAAATTTGAGAAAAGTCTATGCTATATTTTTGTTTTTTTATAGATTTAAGTGCATATCGGGCAACAATTTTATTATTATTTTTTTTTTTAAAGACTCATCCAAATTATATATATATATTTTTTAAGCCTAGTTCCGTGAAGCCGAGTGGCTTGTCTGCAGATTCTAATTTGGCTAGCTTTTTTTTTTTTTTTTTGCAGCGACAGACCAAAGCCTCTGGTGGGAATCGAACCCACGACCCCCGCATGATATGCGAGCACGCTACCTACTCACCTACCTATGGGGACTATGAGTAAGAATAATCGTACAGTGTTTTTTTTTTCCACTGTTAAATAATGGGTGTAATAAATACAAATAAACAAAATGTCAACGAGATCTGTATGAAAATATGGACTTCGGGAAAATTTATTCCAATTAATAGACAACGATAACATCCAACTTCTAACAGAGCTGTTTAATTAATTAATCATCTTTTATAACCATTTCCAATAAAAGCAGCGGAAAACATTGCAATGACTATAGACTTATTAGCCTAATGAATCAGGACTTTAAAATATTACTCACAATACTTCACTTTAGAGTATATGGGAAATGTGGAAAGATAATAGGTGCCTCTCAGTTTGGTTTTAAAGAAGGTACTGGTTTAGAAATGCCGAAATATACAGAGCAACATTTTCTTATGCTTTATTGATTACGAACGACCTTTGTGCGGCATGATAAACTAATGGAAATTCATATGTCCATCGACATTCGATGGACAAGGAAATCCGACATATTGGGAGCCTATATTGGGATTCAAACAGCACAAGTTAATATCAAAGAAGACCTGATAGAAAGTATCGAAATTTCCAGAGGAGCCAGATAAGGCTGTTATTACTGTCTCCATTATTATTTAATACCGACTCGGAAAGAATATTCCAGGCATCTATCAGCAAATTTCGAATAGATTTCAATATTAATAGGCTATGCGATTTCTTGTGACCGATGTTTTGTTCTACCGTTTTATCCCGATTTTGACCAAACGTATATTATTTGAAAGGTATTTCTTTTTAGCTATTTTTCAGATTTACGGATTTTTAAATTTTGTCCTTTATTTTGAGTAAATTGCATTTAAAGTTGCTACTAACACATAAAATTATACATCTGCTATGTGAGTGTTTATTAAATTTGTTAATGTGTTTGTTAATGAGTTTGTTTATCTTCATTCACAATAATAATAAACCAAAAAAGAATTGGCTAAGTTGAAAAATAAAGATGCCTAGAAATTCCACTCGAATTTCGAGCGCTGGAATCTGCAAGTATATATAAATGGCGTGTTACTCAACAATATGTATTAGATATGATGATGACACTACCTAACTGGCTTATCTAGTAGACGAACTGACTGTATACAGTGAAACATACGGCCTGAAGATTAATATACGGAAAACGAAATATATGATTATGAGTAGAAACAAATAGCCACAACACAACAACCTTAAAGATACAAATCGCGTTCGTCAAAAGTATCTCGGGGCTTTAGTCAATGACCATTGGGATTTTTTGAAATAGGAAATAAGATGCCGTATTGAAATAGTAAGATAAACATTTTTATACCCTATACCACTATGTGGTTTGGGTATAATGACTTAGTGCTGCTGTTTGTAACTACCAAAAATATTTGACCTACACCCATTTTTTATTATACCGATCAACTCAGAATCACTTTCTGAATCACTTTCTGAGTCGATTTAGCGATGTCCGTCCATCCGTCCGTCTGTGTGTCCATGTAAACCTTGTAATCAAACTACAGGTCGCAAATATGAACTTATTGTGATGAAATTTGGTATATAAGCTTTTATCGGCCATAGAATGAAGTCTGTTGAAACTGGTGAAAATCGGTCCATGTTCAGACCTAGTCCCCATACAAATGACCCCTATGAAATCAACATAAATTGCCATAAGATCCAAACTATCAGATAGATCTTAGTCAAATTTTGTTTGTATGTGTTTATTGTATCCATTAATCAGTAGTCCAAAAAAAATCCCTATAGGACAATTCTTAGTCATTGGCCCCATATAGAGCTGCTTCCCGATCTTCACTTAAATCTATTAAAAAACAAAAATATTGCACGGATTTTTCTCAAATTTGGTTTGTATATATTTGTACCAAATATGGTCAGGATCGGGTTATTTTTCGACATAGTCCCCATATAAATATAAAACCCGATATGAACTTTTTCATATCTGCAGCCAAAAAAATTAAAAACACTTCCCCTCAAATTTGGTTTATGCTTATTTTCTATAACCAATTAGTTGAACCGAAGCGATAGGGTCTCTAAACCATGGTATAGGGTATCGTATAGTCGGTTTAGACCGTCTATAATTTTCTTACTTATTTTTTTTTTTTTAATTTAATACATTTGTTAATTCTTATCTAATGAATAATTCTTTTCTACTGAATCCCAAAATGGGACATACATATAATCAAATAATTTATGTATTTAAAATATATTAATTGAGATAACTTTCTTTATATATCTTTTTACACCTCTCCTTTCTTTAAAATTCCTAACACTTGAAGGTCTTATCTATTTAAATAAAATTGACCTATATAGAATTTTGAGGTCAGAATGTTTGCGTATACATATTAGTATCAATGAAAACTCATTCATTGTTAATCATTAAGTTTTCTAATATCTCATAAATATTTGTTACAGTTTTTAAGTAATTAAATATGTCTTTGTAAAACAAAAAAGAAAACCGCAAAAAACCACAGAGACATATGTACATTCAGTTCAAAAGTAAATCTATTTACAACTTATCTAGAGTGAGGGACTAAATCTAAAATACATTTACTAACTTATAATCTTTGATTGCTGCTAAACATTACAAGAATAATATTTAATTGATGTTTTGACGCCACATGAAAAATATATGACTCATATTTTTGTAAAACAACAACAAAATACAATGGCAGTACTTTAGACGCCGGCTATAGTTTACAATACATGTTACCGCAATAAAACATATTTACAAGGAAAGTCACCCACCCGGGCAGCTAACGATAGTTCTTCAATTTAAATATGTGACAGAAATGGCAAACTTAAGGTATGTGTGTTTTTTTTAGGTGTCCAAACTGATATTAAGGGTCAGGGAAGGGTCATAAATATCGGTGATATTCTCGTCTTCTACAAATTTTTCCCATTTTCTTCTGAAGAATATCATTAAATGATATAGCAAGTAAGAAAGTTATGGTCGGTCCAGACCGACTATATGATAATCTATATTGGGAGTAATGAGAAAAGGCCTTTGGTCCACCAACTTTGCTTATCTTATCAATGGAAATAGTAAGTAAATATTACCAAATTTAAATGACATTGTTATGAATTTGTGGCCTGCAGATATGAAACAAATCATATTGCATATTGTTTTTGTATGGGGACTAGGTCAAAAAATAGGACCATATGTGTCAAACTCTTCTATTTTTCTCAAAAACAGAAATAAATAAAATTTGAGAAAAATCTATGCTATTTTATTGCTTTTGATAGATTGTAGGAATTTTCTTAATGAGCGTTAGATTTGATGTACAAAGAAATGGGTCTTCCCTACATGTTCAGACAGTTATTCTTTCTCCAGCTGCAGTAAAGCTTTTTTATTTGCTTTTTTATACCCTATACCACTATGTAGTTTGGGTATAATGACTTTGTTTATTTGTAACTACCAAAAATATTTGCCATAGACCCATCTTTTATTATACCGATCTACTCAGAATAACTTTCTGAGTCGATTTAGTGATGTCCGTCCGTCTGTGTGTCCATGTAAACCTTTTAATCAAACTACAAGTCGCAAATATGAAGATATGTTAATGAAATTTGGTATGTAAGCTTCTATTGGCCATAGGATGGACGCTGTTGAAATTAGTGAAATTTGTCCATGTTCAGACCTAGTCCCCATACAAGTAACCGCTATGAAATCGACATAAATTGCCATAAGATCCAAATTATCATATAGATCTCAGTCAAATTGGGTGTGCATGTGTTTATTATATTCATTAATCAGTAGTCCAAAAATAATCTCTATAGGACAATTCCTAGTCATAAGCCCCATATAGGGCTGCTTCCCGATCTTCACTTAAATCTATAAAAAAACAAAAATATTGCACAGTTTTTTCTCAAATTTACCATATATAGTCAGCTTCGCTCCATTTTTCGACCTAGTCCCATGTAAATATAGCACCCGATATGAAGTTTTTCATATCTGCAGCCAAAAAAATTAATAACAATGCCACTCAAATTTCGTTTATGCATATTTTCTATATCCAATTAGTGGGACCGAAGAGATAGGGCCTCTAAACCATGGAATAGGGTATCGTATAGTCGGTCTAGACCGACTATAATTTTCTTACTTGTTTTGGTATACTTTACTTGTCTTAAAGTCCTACAGTCAATCATATATACTGAATACCGGAAGAGGTTAATTATGGGTTTTAGATTTTTCCGATTGCGTTATTGATAAAATTCTGCATTCTTCACTTATTTGTCCACGAATTTGGCTTTTATATATTTCAATACCTGTTCGGTTCAAAACCATCGCCTATTCCTCTAATAATACTATAATAGATTTTTTTGGTTTGGAATATAATGAGGGATAATATGTCCTAGAAATCTTACCTACAAGGTTTGTTTGTATCATTTATAAATAAGTGGTTTTCTAACACTTAAAAACAACAATCGTGATGTATGACTTTGGGTTTTAACCACTGTACGTATTTACAGCCTATACCACTATGTGGAAGGGTATAATGAGTTTGTGCTGATGTGTGTAACTGCTAGAAATATTAGACATAGACATTTTATTATATCAATCGACTCAGAATTAATTTCCGTGTCGATTTAGCGATGTCCGCCCGTCCGTCCGTCTGTCTGTCCATTCATCTGTGTGTCCATGTGAACCTTGTAATCAAACTGCAGGTCGCAAATATGAATATATTTTGATGAAATTTAGTATATAAGCTTAAGTCGACCATAGAATGAAATTGTTGAAAATTGATCCACGTTTAGACCTATCCGCCATACAAATAACCCCCATAAGATTGAGTTAAATAACGTAAGATCGAGATAATTATATAAATGTTGGTAAAATTTGGTTTATATGTGTTGATTACACACATGAATCAGTATTCCAAATATATATACAGTGGGTGACAAAATTATATATATAAAATTATATATATAATTTTGCGAAATCACTTTTTGGTGTGTTCTCTGTCGAAAGATAATAAATTTGGTACAATTAAAAAAAATACAATTCAATTAAAAAAAAGATGAAAGAAAAAAGTATTTTTTGTGATGACAAAATAATGGAAACTTTTAAACTTCTGTACCAGAGTTGATTAATACAATAACAATTAAATATGATATGTATAAAATCTTAACCGTTAGATAAATATTTGTAATTTCTGACTTTTTCTTTCAACTTTTTTATATATAATTATATTTTTCTATATTTTAATCTTCTAATTAATTATTATGGAATAATGGCAAGAATAAAGCATAAAAACCAGAACAATAGATGATTTTACTGCTAGTCTTGAGCAAAAGAAAATATTCTATGAATAAATTAGGCGAGTCAAAGAGAGTTTATAAAATTTCAAAAAAAAAAAAAACGAAAACAGAGTAAGCAAATTATATTCGGTCTAGTCCGACTATACGATACTCTATGCCATGAGTTTAGAGACCCTATCTCTTAGTTCCAATTAAACCAAATTGTTATTAATTTTTTTACCTTCGGATATGAAAAAGTTCATATCGCATGATATATTTATATATAGACTAGGCCGAACAATGGACTGATCCTGAGCATAGCTGGTCACTTAATTTTTTGCAAAAACATGTACAAACCAAATTTGAGAAAAATCTCTGCAATATTTTTGTTTTTGATAGATTTAAGGGTTTATTTTTGGACTTCTGATAAATGGATGTACTAAACATACACAAACAACAAAAAATTAAGTCGATCTCATAGGGGTCATTTTTTATCGGGACTATGTCTGAAGATTAACCGATTTTCACCAATTTCAATAGCATTCATCCTATGGCCATAGAAGCTTATTTTCAAAATTTCATCAAATTATATTCATATTTGGGACCTGTACTTTGATTACAAGATTTGTATGGACACACAGACGGACGGACAGACAGACTAACGGACATCGCTAAATCGACTAGAAAATGATTCTGAGTCGATCGGTATAATAAAAGATAGGTCGAGGTGAAATATTTTTGGTAGTTACAAACTTCAGCACAAAGTTATTATACCCTGACCTCATAGTGGTATAAAGAGCACATGAACTGGTCAAGATGGAATTGGAATAATGTTCTCTTTTCGGAGGAGTCCAAGTTTAATATAGAGGCCAAAGGAAAAAGGCTATACCCAAAATATACAAATAAAACTGTTAAGTTTGGCGGTGGCAATATTTTGGTATGGGGTTGCTTTTTGGGCCAAATTCTAAATTGAGCAATGTATTCATACACAGAGGATAATTTGCCACTGGTCTGGAAGTTCCAATATGACAATAACCCGAAACACATATCAAAAGTTATAACCGAATGGCTACAATATATTGCAGTTAGTGTTTTGGAAAGTCCAGCCCAATCACCAGATCTCAATGCTATAGAAAATATATAGGAAATTGTTGATTGAAAGATGCGGACACGAAATTTCACTAACAAGACAGATCTTATAGAGGCGGTTAATTCAGAGAGGCAAAAAATTTCATAATACCTCGGCATTGTGAGTCAGTACTAAAAAATAATGGATACACAACAAAATATTGAAACCGAAAACAGAGGGAAAGTTTTCAATTTGTTTTATCAACAGCATAAAAATTAATAATTTTAAGTTTTGTTATTTTTTTCTGAAGATTATTTTTTTATGTTAATATATTTTTTTTAACTCTTCTGTTTGTGAGAACAGAAGTTCCCTGGGGAACTTTTTGATTTTCAAACTCTCACAACTCCTTTATATTGTATGGGTTGAATGCACGAACCGTACATGTACTCCACGAAATAAGTGAGTTGATTCGATTAGAGGTGGGTTTGAAGCGATATTGCAGATATTGCTGCATTAGCTGCATTTATCATATATGTATATAGTGAAACTAATCCAGTAAAAAAAAACCGATAAGCGACGTCCATTTTCGCAATTGCTCATGACACAATGTAATGGTAAAATAAAATTATTTTGAAACACACAAAAGCGGAAAATACCTGCACACTCGAACTGGAAAATCAACAAGAAGCATCAAAACAGTGATTTATTTTATTTTTCATGAATTCTAATATTAAATAAAACCGAAATTGCGAAAAAAGCATTACCTGTGCCTTTTTATTACTTTATATACAGCCCTGTTCTTGAAACGTTGTTATTTGAATAAGAGTGAATTTAAAATCACATGAAATTGAAATTTTGGGTTTCTTGAAACCACTTTTTTTTATTTATTTAATGGAAACATATGTTTGAGTTAAGAACCATATGTTTGAGTTAAGAACATATGTTATCTAGAATCCGAGGTGCCATATGGTTTTTTATTCAGTTTCACAAAAAACTTTTAACTATTTTGTGCATGTTTTTCTTAAGTTTATAGAAAAAGTATAAAGAAAAATATTTTCTATTAAAATAACAACTTATTTGTACATTTAATTTTTTTTGTTCTTCAATTTCATTCAATTAAAAATGACTTTTCTATTTTTAAAAAGTTAGGCATCACCAAAAAAAATTTCGATATTCAAATAAATTGGATGTGAGTGGCATCACTGCTGTTTCGAACATATGAAAAAAAATAAAAATATGTGATTTGATGAAAATTTTTTTAATTCCTTTATTTGCAATAATTAGTGCATAAAGAATCTATGTTATAATTGAAAAAATTATAATCGAAAATAGATTGTGTAAATAAAAAGTTTTTGCTACATTTATAGAACAGCATCATCGCAAAAAGTGTGTTTTATTAACATCGACCACTTATTACGAGTTTTTTTTTTAAATCAGCGCAAAATGTAGACGCTTTTTAAAATCGTTTTTTTCATAAATTTAATGTCTAATTTTTTAAAATAATGACAAGGTTCAATAAAAAACATGTTAGAGTTTAAATATCAATTAGTTTTTTTTATCTCCTAAGACCTGCGTAGTAGAAAAAAAGGGCATATGTTTTGATTTTACAAAGCCTTTTCTATGTTAATTAAAACGCGAAAAAATATTCTTATTGAAATTAGGGAACAGCAAAAAACTCGCAAATTTAAGAATTTTTTTGTTTACGAGTTTTTTTTTGTGATAGTGGTTTCAAGAACAGGGGTGATAATCTAAAATTAACAATAAAAACCATTAAAACACTTCCCATAAAGCAAAATTCCATACAATTTGTTACAGATCCCTGCGATCCTTTTCACTATTTTAAGGCCAACGGGAGACTCATTAATCTAAAACATAAAAACTCTTAAATTAATAAAAGAGTTTTTTATTTTATGATTCTTTATTATAACATTGACCGTTCAAGTCTTTAAAAATATATTCTATTGAAAGTTTTCATTTTATTGTCACTCACTGTGTATCGATAGGTGTGTCTATAATACCCACTAATCAGTAGTCAAAAAATAAACTTTTAGTTGTAGTCCCCATATAAAGCTGGTTCCTGATCTCCACTTAATTCTATAAAAACACGAAAAGATTCCGTACACTCAAACCTGTTTTTGTGCGGTCTATCTTTGAGCGATTTCTTATTTGTGTGATTTCTTTTGTGCGTTTTTTGTGCGCACAAATAAGAAATCGCACAAAAAAGACCGTACAAAATAGGTTTGAGTGTAGATACTTTAAAATTTTATAAAAGTTAGTGACTTTATTAAAAATGGTCATGATTGGTCCATTTTCTGATATAGGCCCAGTTTATGCTTATTTTCTATTATTTTTAAGTTATTGCGTCAGCAAAGATGGATCCAACACCTATCTCAAAACATATAGGGGACTATAATTTTCTTCCATTTTTTCTTTAGGGTGGCAATCTATATATTAATATGTGAAGGAAAATTTTTCATCCCTTTTTAAGCATAATGGGGGCACGGACGAGTGTGAAAATTGACATAGTTATAGTTCATATGGTGGAGAAGTGCGGAATTTTAAATATTATGTATAATGTGTGTTAAAAATATATTAAATTGAATAAAATAAAATATTAATAATAAATAATTTTATAAGAGCCTAAAGGTATGCTAATCAAATTCAACGAATTTCATTATAATTGTATATCACATGCCCTGTGTTGAATTGTGAATTGCCTAAAATTGATTAGCATACCTTTATGCTCTCATAAAAGTATCATACATTTTTTATAAAGATTAAAAAAACAATGAAAGAAAAATATTTAAAGAAAAAATAAAATTTCTAAAAAGTGATGTTAAAATAATATCACAACAGTAAACCTCTCAGTAGCAGCTGTTTATAAGTGGTGGCAAAAAACTTATAGTCTATATCGATAACTCGATGAGCGTTGTTATATTGTTGTTATGGTCAAATTTTGACGAATCGAATTGAATATGTGAATTTTATATTATTAAGATTGGCTATAATGAATATAGATCAACAAAATTAAACTAGCAGATTCCAGCCCTCGAAATTCGAGTGCAAATTCTATGAAATTTTATTTTTTCATTAAATAAAGACCCTAAAGGTATGCTAATCAATTATAGCCAAACCCATTAACAAATTTAATAAACACACACATAGCATTGTATAATTTTATGTATGTGTTAGTAGCAATTTTAAATGCAATTTACTCAAGATAAAGGAAAAAATTTAAAAATCTGTAAATCTGCAAAACGGCTAAAAGGAAATATCTTTCAAATAATATACGTTTGGTAAAAATTGGGATAAAACGGTGGAACAAAACATCGGTCACAAGAAATCGCCTAGCTTATTAATATTATAGATTAGTTGTTAAGGTCATTCATAAAAAAAAAAAAAACGATGTACCGTCTGTGGCTTTCTTCCCCTTTACATAGTTTAGTTAGTTGTTGATTTGGAAAAAGCAAACATTTAAATCAAAGACCTAGTTAATACAAATGCACATTGATTTACATGCACTTAATCATATGTATGGGTACGTCATCTAACACATCTTAATAAGAATAAGATGCATTGATTAAGTTTCAATAAATACATGCGAATTCATAATTAAATCGGAGACAAAATGCGCATATTTAGTGCGCGTTTTAATTGAGTTTCTAAATCATTTTCTTATCAGTCATCAAACTAGCTAGACTACGGATGACTAAAGTGTTTTTTTTCCTTTTCTTTAAATTAATTTCATATTTATGTAAATTAAAAAAAAAATTAAAAGTTACTAAATTAAATCCTAATTGTTTCCATTAAGTTACCAAACAATTTTTGTTTTGTTTATGTTAAAAGTTATTTAAATTGTTTGTGTTTAAAAAAGTGTTTTTTTTCTACGTTCTACTGTTACAATTTTATTTTGTGACCGACACTAACGGGTAAAAAAGGAAAATCGTCCTTTGTAAGAGGGGTGTTTTTTTTTTAAGGTTTAAACATTTACTCGTTTTTGCGATCACAAATTACAAAATTGTAATTAATGGCAACATTATCATTAAAATCATTATAATTAAAATGAGTGAAAAAGAAACAATAAAAAAAAGGAAATAAATTTAATGTCCTAAATACAAAATTTATACGAGTGACAATCTGAAAGCAAATGTTTAAAGCCACAGCGAGATGAAAGTTGGTCAAATTGTTGTTCGAGTTGTGGAAAGTAATATTTAGTCAAAATTTGTTTCTTTGGAAAATTTAACCTCTTTGGGATATTCGCATCGAAATAACCAAAAATTTTAGAAAACCAGAACAAAAACTACAGCGTTTTTCATAAAAAGTATTCTTGAAATTAAACCTGACAAATTTCGTGATTATTTTAAAAATCAGTTCGTTTATAGAGATAATCTTCCATAAGCTAAACTGTTTTGAAAACGCTTCCGAAAAATGGTATTTTTATAAAAAAAAAAATAAGTCTATGTACCTTCTTTCAAATATTGCTTAGAGAGTTTCAACAATTCTTCAATTACACATCAAAATATCATTTTTATCTTTAGACTAAACAAAACTAGATTTTTATCTAATTTTTAAATATTTTTTAATTTGATTTTTATCTAATTTTAAAATATTTTTTAATTTGATTTTCATAAAAATTTAAATTATTTTGCCGATCTTTTAACCGTTTATCGGTTCATTGAAAGGTACTAATTGACGACTGGAAACGAAAGCAATTATATTTCCTAGTTTGTCAAAATCTTTAAAACGGATATTGCACTTTATTAATAAAGTTTCCAAAACATTAACATATTCATGTTAAATTAATGAAATTTTTTCCCTAAGATGCATTATTAATACTTCAATTTTTCGTATAAATTGATAAACTGCGAAAACTAGTTCAATAATGGTTTGATTTTCACCTTGCAACTGAAGGTTCAGTTGATTGAGAAATTCTGTTAAATCTGACAAAAATTCTAAATCCAATATAAAATTGAGATCATTTAAATAATTAATAAATGGGTTTGTTTCTTTTGAAGGATTTTGCTCAAAAAACAATACCACCACTTCACGAATAGCCTTTGAAGACAACGTCCTTTGCTAAGCCATCTAACCTCTACATACATTATTAAATCACCGTGTTCAGCATTTACCTCGTCGAGGAATATTTAAAATTTTCAGTGGCTTGGAACATTGTGGCTTCCCAGTATTTTATTAATAATTTTTAAACCAATGTCCACGGTGTTCATTATGTTAATAAGTTTTGTAAAAAGTGCCTGTTGATGAATAATACAGTGAAAAGCACACACATTAAAACTATTTTATTTTTTAAATCCCACAAATTCATCTTTTTGATGTGTAAACATCTATACGCGCAGGGGGGTAAATTTTAAAAACAGCGTAACATGTAAGCCTAACATGTGAGTCGTAAGAGAAAATGTGATTGTATTGGTGAAAAAATTCTGATATTATGATAACATGTTTGAAAATTAAAAATCAAAAATAAAAAATGAAAAAAAAAATGAAAAATAAAAAATTAAAAATGAAAAATAAAAAATAAAAAATGAAAAATGAAAAATGAAAAATTAAAAATAAAAAAAGAAATGAAAAATAAAAAATGAAAAATTAAAAATGAAAAATAAAAAATGAAAAACTAAAAATGAAAAAAAAAAAAAATTAAAAATAAAAAAATGAAAAATGAAAAATGAAAGATAAAAAATTAAAACTGAAAAATGAAAAATAAAAAATTGAAAAATAAAAAATGGAAAATGAAAAATGAAAAATAAAAAATGAATAATGAAAAATAAAAAATAAAAAATGAAAAACGAAAAATGAAAAATGAAAAATGAAAAATGAAAAACGCAAAATGAAAAATAAAAAATGAAAAATGAAAAATAAAAAATGAAAAATGAAAAATGGAAAATGAAAAAAAAATTAAAAATGGAAAATAAAAAATTAAGAATAAAAATGAAAAATAAAAAATTAGAACTAAAAAATTAAAAATACAAAATGAAAAATAAAAATGAAACATGAAAAATAAGAAATGAAAAATAAAAAACTAAAATTAAAAATGAATAATGAAAAATAAAAAATGAAAACTGAAAAATAAAAAATTAAAAATAGAAAATGAAAAGTAAAAAATGAAAAATAAACAATAAATATTGAAAAATAAAAAATGAAAAATGAAAAAAGAAAAATAAAAATTGGACAATGAAAAATGAAGAAAAAAATGAAAAATGAAAAATAAAAAATGAAAAATAAAAAATCTTATATATTAAAAGAATTTATGAATATAGTTTGCATTCAAGATTTTTTTCAATATTTTTCTTCTCTCAAACCTCTATAACTAGAGTTCTAATTAACGTAGGCTGTTGACATAGGTCTAAGAACACTCAGTGGATCAAGCTCCTTCTTTTGAGCTATTAACTGCTTAAATTCGTTGGGTTTGAAGAAAGTTATGCGTGGAGAATAAACTTTACTTTTACCGTACGTTAACTTATCTTGGCATATTTTGGCATTACTGTACGTTAACTTCTCTTGGCAAATTCGTTGGTTTTAAGGAAAGTTATGCGTGGACAATCAACTTTACTTTTACTGTACGTTAACTTCTCTTGGCATATTTTGGCATTACTGTACGTTAACTTCTCTTGGCAAATTTTGGTATTATATTATAAAAATTAATAAAATGTAATATAATGCTGCGGAGCAGCAGGGGTCCTCTAGTGTTATATTAAAAAAAAAAATTTTAAATGGAAAACGAAAAACGAAAAATTAAAAATAAAAAACGAAAAATTAACCGGTTAAAATAATAAATAATAATAATAATAATAATAAGTGATACGCTTTCTGTTTGACTTTAAGAAAGTGCTATAAAAAAATCTTTAGTTACTAGATGTTTACACATCTCCCCTGCGATCGGACTCACATGATTATTTTTCTCATCATCAGTGCATATTGAGGAAAATTTTGCTTTATTGGCAAAAGGAAAAGCCTCTTCGAAAACAATATTGAAAATGGTTGATCCATTCACAATATTTCTTCATGAGTTTCAAAGGACTCTTCTACTGTTTTCATGCATATCATTAACTGTGCTACATTATTAATATCTGTGCATTCATCTAAGCAAATAGAAAAATATCTGGAATTAAATATTATATATTTTATATATGAAGAAATGGATACTGATAATTTCAGTCCTTTGAATGACAGTGTGTGGTAAAAGTGGTGTGGTAATTTAGTAGTTTACGAATTTCGTTGGCCTTTTCACCAAAACATTTAAGAACATCGTTACTTAAATCTTTATAGAACTGAGCATCATCGCCAGGATGGGATCGCTTTGCGAACATGTGAGCCTTAAGACAAAATCGGTGTGATATGTAATAACATGTTTGAAGAGGAAAAATAAAAAATGAAAAATAGAAAACAAAAATGAAAAATGAAAAATTAAAAATAAAAAATGAAAAATAAAAATTGAAAAATAAAAAATTAAAAATGAAATATTAGAAATGAAAAATAAAAAATTAAAAATTTAAAATTAAAAATTAAAATTAAAAATTAAAAATTAAAAATTAAAAATTAAAAATTAAAAATTAAAAATTAAAAATTAAAAATTAAAAATTAAAAATTAAAAATTAAAAATTAAAAATTAAAAATTAAAAATTAAAAATTAAAAATTAAAAATTAAAAATTAAAAATTAAAAATTAAAAATTAAAAATTAAAAATTAAAAATTAAAAATTAAAAATTAAAAATTAAAAATTAAAAATTAAAAATTAAAAATTAAAAATTAAAAATTAAAAATTAAAAATTAAAAATTAAAAATTAAAAATTAAAAATTAAAAATTAAAAATTAAAAATTAAAAATTAAAAATTAAAAATTAAAAATTAAAAATTAAAAATTAAAAATTAAAAATTAAAAATTAAAAATTAAAAATTAAAAATTAAAAATTAAAAATTAAAAATTAAAAATTAAAAATTAAAAATTAAAAATTAAAAATTAAAAATTAAAAATTAAAAATTAAAAATTAAAAATTAAAAATTAAAAATTAAAAATTAAAAATTAAAAATTAAAAATTAAAAATTAAAAATTAAAAATTAAAAATTAAAAATTAAAAATTAAAAATTAAAAATTAAAAATTAAAAATTAAAAATTAAAAATTAAAAATTAAAAATTAAAAATTAAAAATTAAAAATTAAAAATTAAAAATTAAAAATTAAAAATTAAAAATTAAAAATTAAAAATTAAAAATTAAAAATTAAAAATTAAAAATTAAAAATTAAAAATTAAAAATTAAAAATTAAAAATTAAAAATTAAAAATTAAAAATTAAAAATTAAAAATTAAAAATTAAAAATTAAAAATTAAAAATTAAAAATTTAAAATTTAAAATTAAAAATTAAAAATTAAAAATTTTAAATTAAAAATTAAAAATTAAAAATTAAAAATTAAAAATTAAAAATTAAAAATTAAAAATTAAAAAATAAAAATTAAAAATTAAAAATTAAAATTTTGAAATTAAAAATGAAAAATGAAACATGAAAAATGAAAAAAATAAAATGAAAAATAAAAAATGGAAAATAAAAAATTAAAGAAAAAAAATGCTTTTTCATTAATGCACGATAGCAAAGTTTTATGAATAAGGCTACGAATAGATTCCCAATCCTCCGTGTTGTCCAGATCTGGCCATCAGTGATTTTTCCCTGTTTGAAGACATCAAAAGAATGCTTGCTGGTAGGAAATTAAAACACTGATGAAGAGGTAATCACCAAAACTGAGGACTATTTCGAGGCTAAAAAGAAATCATACTATAAAAATGGTATCGAAAAATTGTATGATCACTATAAAAGCTGAATTCTCATCAAAGGCAACCATATTGAATAATAAAATCGAAGTTTACAAAAAAAAAAAAAAAAAAAATGTAGCACATTGTCTGTGTTTTAAAGCTTAGCTATTTGTTTTCGGTGATTGTGTTATTAAGCTAAAAAATTTATAGAAAGACCACAACCTACACCTACACATGAGCACATTTACAAGTTAAATGCATTTATGTTTGTAAAAAAAAAAAACAACAGCAAATCCATTTTATTAATATCGTTTTCTTTTTTGGGATACTTTTTTAGGTACATATTTACTTAGTTACAATATGGAGCAGTATTTTAAATAAACGAGGGATAAACAGAAATTTATATAATAAACAAATTTAATGAAATTTCTACTTTTGTTCAACTTCACAAAACTAGCAAAAAATTAAGGGTTTTTAAAAAGATGAATTTTTGTGAGTTTTTTGGCCTGTAAATTTCATGAAAGTTTATATTTCTATAGTATGAAACCACTGTAGAGTAAATTTAAAAATATATTGGTACATTATGCAAATTTCTAGAATTTCCAATAACTAAAACATTTTCTTTTAAACAATTACTCCAAAGATTTGTTGCAGCCCTCGTATATTAACATATGGTTTATAACAGCAGGACACCTTGTTCAGTTCTATTTTTATGTTTTTTTATTTTTTATTACAGATTCAGAAAACAAATTCTATTCTGTGCTCTATTGTATCGTACAAAGTTATTTACATAGTTTTAAATAAAAATTTTTGTTATAAAATGCAAACTATGCAATTTTTTGTGTTTTTGAAAACGTGTATGTACAAAATATTTTAAGTTTTATCGAACAAAATTTGTAAAAAAAAGGAATTCCATGTTAAAACGAACAATTTGCGGTCTAAAGTGTAGTTAAGTCAACAAAAATTGAAATTCAGTTTTAAAAATCTTTGTGGTTAATCCAAAAAGAAAGTTTTTTTTTTTAGCTAAAGTTGTATTTTATTTTGATGAAAAATATAAAAAATATTACTTTAAAATTTGTTTTTATTAAAAGTTTCATTCCCTAAAATAATTGCTTGTGAATAAATTTTGCCGATATATTATACATTTATTACACCGATCGATTCAAAATCATTTGCCTAGTCGGTTTAGCGGTGTCCGTCTGTCTATGCCCATGCAAACGAAGATCTCGGTGAAATTTGTTATATGTATGTATGTTGATTACACCAGTAATAAAATAAACCCTGTAAGACCATTCCTTGGCATAGTCCCCGTACTAAGCTGCTTGCGGGGTTTCTCTTAAATCTTTCAAAAGACAAACAATTTTGTTATTGTTTTGGGAAAACTAGTGACTGTGCTGAATATGGTCTTGATCGGTCCATTTTTCGACCACTATTCCACATGAAAAAAACAGCTTTCAATGTGGGGTTTCTTAGATCTGCGGTGACAAATTCATAAAAATGCCATTCAAATTTGGTAAATGCTTATAGTTGCACCCATGAACCGTTCTCTAAAATCGTAGACTGAATTTTTTTGAAATTTTACTTTTATATTTATATTTTGGCAAATTTCTAATGGAGTTGAAATAAACAATCCCATCTGAAATATTTTTATATATAGTTCAACAATTGGGCGGTTTTAGTACCCGAATTTACCAAAAATATGATTTTTACAAATTTTATTTTATATAAGGAAACATTTTGTTATATCCTCCACACTACTGTGCAGAGTGCATATATCAGTTTGTCATTCCGTTTGTTCCCATCGAAAAATTAATATCCGACCCCATAAAGTATATATATTCTGGATCCTTACAACAAATCGAGTCGATATAGCGATGTTCACCAGTCCATCATTCATAAAATATAACGTTCACAAAACAGACCATTAACCTGGGTAAACTTAGGATAATGTTGTTTATCATTATTTTCAGCAGGTTGGTATTTAAAATGAGGTAAATCAGACATAATTGTGCAGAGATATGTCCTAGAATATGGAGACATCTCTAAAAAATTCTAAAAATTCAGTGCATTTTTTTTAATAAGTCAGTATTAAGTTTATTAAATTATTTACTTCTTCGAATATTTTGTTTATATCTATATCTTAATATGTGAAGGCAAATGGTTCAACCAGTTTTTAAGCAAAATGCGCGCATGGAGGAGTCTGAAATATAGCATGGTTATAGTTCAATTGGAGGAGAAGTGCAGAATGAAAAAAATTATGTATAATATGTGTTAAAAATATATTAAATAAAATAAAATAAAATAAAAAAATAAAATATAATAAAATAAAATAAAATAAAATAAAATAAAATTAAATACAATAAAATAAAATAAAATAAAATAAAATAAAATAAAATATAATAAAATAAAATAAAATAAACAAAATAAAATAAAATAAAATAAAATAAAATAAAACACAATAAAATAAAATAAAATTAAATAAAATTAAATAAAATAAAATAAAATAAAACACAATAAAATAAAATAAAATAAACTAAAATAAAATAAAATAAAATAAAATAAAACACAATAAAATAAAATAAAATTAAATAAAATAAAATAAAATAAAATAAAATAAAATAAAATAAAATAAAATAAAACACAATAAAATAAAATAAAATAAAATAAAATAAAGTAAAATAAAATAAAACACAATAAAATAAAATAAAATAAAATAAAATAAAATAAAATAAATAAAAATTAAATAAAATAAATAAAATAAAATAAAATAAAATAAAATAAAATAAAATAAAATAAAATATAATAAACTAAAATAAAATAAAATAAAATAAAATAAAATAAAATACAAAAAATACAAAAAATGAAAATAAAATAATATATAATAAAATAAAATGAAATAAAATAAAAGAAAATAAAATAAAATAAAATAAAATAAAATTAAATAAAATAAAAGAAAATAAAAAAAAAATTAAAATAAAATAATATATAATAAAAAAAATTAAATAAAATAAAAGAAAAGAAAATAAAATAAAATAAAGTAAAATAAAATAAAATGAAATAAAATAAAATAAAACATAATAAAACAAAATAAAATAAATAAAATAAAATAAAATATTTACAATAAATAGTTTTATAAGAGCCTAAGTGTAGCTAATCAATTTGATGGTTTCCAAAAAGAGTACATTTTAATCACCCTGTGTTGAATTGTGAATTGCCTAAAATTGATTAGCATACCTTTAGGCTCTTATATAATTATTTATTAACAATCCCATTTATATATCTTTTGTTTGTTCATCAAATATTTATAATGAAATTTAATAAATTTTATTTAAATATTCACAATTTAATGAATTTTATTTAAATATTTACAAATTTTTTATATACAACGAAAACTCCCTATAGTGGACACCTCCCTTTAATGGGCGAAAACTCGGAAACGTAACAGCAATAATAATTTCCATGTGAATAAACCTTCCACAGGTGGACACTCCCTTATATGGACATGGACAAGCATTTTGAATATATTTTGGTTAAAAACCCTCCATTATATTTTCGTTGAATGACAAATAATATTTTAAATGTTTTGGTTTAATTTCATAAATCTGGCAACGATTGTGCATATTTTTGTTTTGTTTTGTTTTCAAATATTATTCATTTGGCAACTCTGAAGCAACTACAATACATATGTATGTTTTTCTGCTGTGTGTTGGGGATTCACGGAATTTACTTCTTGTGGTTGAGTTAAATTTATTGGTTTTTTGTCAAAAATTGCTTTAACACGAAAGTGTTTGACATTAAAAGAAAAAGTGGAAATTATTGAATCCTCACAGAAAGATAAGTGTTCGGTTCAGAAACTAGCAGAAAGGATTGTAATTATGTAATTGTATGTATGTAAGTGTAGATTTAATCTCTATTGATCTTCTGTCAAAGATTTGATATCGGAAAATTTTAAGTAGCCAACATGTTATAAAACAAGGAAATTTTACAGTTGAAGTGGCAATCGAGCCTAATTTTAAACAAAAAAGATTTTAGATTTCCGTCAGATAACCAAAAGCTCGATAAACTGTGCCTGGAATGATTTTCCAAAATTCGATCAAAAAACATTTCTGTATCTGGACCTCTTGTTCAAGAAAAAGCTGACAGAATGACAACATTTGTTGCATCAAACGAATGGCTGCAGAAGTGGCGTAAAATACACAATATAAGCTTTAAAGCAGTTTGTGGCGAAGCAGCGTCTGTGCCTGAAGATGATGTTAACCAGTTTATAGAAAGACTACAATTATTGCTTCGCGAGTTTAAACCCGAAAATGTGTACAATGGTGATGAAAGCAGTCTATTCTATAGAGCACTTTCCAATAAAATTCTAGCTTTTTATACCCTATACCACTATGTGGTTTGGGTATAAAGACTTTGTGCTGCTGTTTGTAACTACCAAAAATATTTGACCTAGACCCATCTTTAATTATACCGATCGAATCAGAATCACTATCTGATTCGATTTAATGATGTCCGTCCGTCCGTCCGTACGTCTGTGTGTCCATGTAAAGCTTGTAATCAAACTGCAGGTCGCAAATATGAATATATTTTGATGAAATTTTGTATATATGCTTTTATCGGCCATGGGATGAACGGGATGTTGAAATTGGTGAGAATCGGTCCATGTTCAGACCTAGCCCCCATACAAATGACACCTATGAAATCGACTTAAAGTGCCATAAGATCCAAATTATCATATAAATCTTAGTCATATTGGGTTTGTATGTGTTTATTACATCCAATAATCAGTAGTCCAAAAATGATCCCTATGGGACAACTGTTAGTCATAGGCCCCATATAGAGCTGCTTCCCGATCTTCACTTAAATCTATCAAAAAACAAAAATATTGTAGTGATTCTTCTAAAATTTTGTTTGTATATATTTTTGCAAAATACAAGAGACCTTACTAAACATGGTCAGGATCGGTCCATTTTTGGGCCTAGTCCCCATATAGATATAGCATCCGATATGAACTTTTTCATATCTGCAGACAAAAAAATTTATAAAAATCCCACTCAAATTTGGTTTAGCTTATTTTGTATGTCCAGTTAGTTGGGCCTATGGAGTAGGGTCTCAAACGCATGGTATAGGGTATCCTATGGTCGGTCTAGACCGACTATAATTTTCTTACTTGTTAAAACATGAAATGTACAGCAGGCAAACTGGCTAAGGAAAGGTTATCGGTGCTTTTTTGTGTTAGCATGACAGTACAAAAGGAAGTGCCTTTAGTAATTGGAAAAGCTGGTTGACCTCGAGCATTTAAGGAAACCCCAATCGCAGACTAACCAGTAATTTGGAAATCACACAACGGCCTGGATGACAAGAGACATTATGCGCGAGTGGTTACATCAATTGGATCGTAAAATGGCTAAAGAAAAAAGAAAGATAGCTATATTTTTGGATAATGCAGCGTCTCCTCCTCGCGAAGTGGAGTTAGATAACATTAAGATATTATGGTTACTTCCAAACACAACTTCTATCTGCCAGCCTTTAGATCAAGGAATTATTCGAAGTTTTAAGTTTCATTATCGCAGTTTTATTGCCAAAACTACTCTCTCAAATTTAGAAGCAAATTTAGACGCTTCAAAAAAAATCGACATTCTTGAATCTATATATTCTTTGTGAAAGATGCATGGAAAAAAATTCTGTTGAAACAATTCAAAATTGTTTACGCAAAGCTGGTTTTGATAAAGATGTTTACAATTCTTCTAAATTTGATGACGAAGATGATATTTCTTTAACAGAACTACAATTTTTAGTGCGAGCTTGTAGGCCTGTAAATGTTGAAGAATATCTTTGCACTGATGAAAATGTAAGTACCGAAGATGACAACATCTCCATTGAAATTGAAAATACAGAAAGCGAATCTGAACAAGAAGTTACTGACAACGAAAACTGGGTGGACGCAGTAACAAATACTATTGAAGCTCTTAAACATCTTCACAATGTTAAACAATCTGTATTGACTGATTTTAAGGCATATAACTATTTAAAACAATTTGGAAAGCTACTTGCAGGATCATGTTATTGCCGAAAAAGAAGAGAATTTAAATAATTTTTTTTAAGCCGAATACAAATTAGAAATTATAAAACATGATTTATCATAAAATACTGCATATTTATGTACCAGTGAATTTAAAAAATACGCCTTTAATTTATTTTATATAAAAAACGGGTCAAAAATGGTGGATTCTGGTACTTAAAAGGGTGTAGAAACTTTAAATGCGTTTTTTCTCAAAACTTAATTTTCACACACTAGGTCCCTTTTCTCGGAGAAAGTCATATATATGTTTATGAAATTGGAATATCTCTTTTTGTTTCTTGTTATTAAATAAATTGAAAAAAAAAAATTAGTTTTTTTATTCGACTTTCCCTTAGGTGGACACCTCTTAATAAAAAAATTTCGGACTACCGTAGCTGTCCACTATAGAGAGTTTTCGCTGTATATAGATTATAATAATTTTGAAAAAAAAAAAAAATTTATGAAAAAATAAAATTTTCTAGAATTTGCACTCGAATTTCAAGCGCTGGGCTCTGCTAGTTTGTTATAAATATTACAATAAGTCCAGTTATTAATGTAAACATAAAATCTAGGTACATGGTATCAAACATTCAGAGAGGCCGATTTAACACTCTCACTTGCTTTTTTTTAAATCCTATTAAATATGTTTTTATAGTACCACCTATTGGTTGGTTTTGAATCCGTTCCTAATCGAATTTTCTAGTAAAATTATTTTTTTATATTTTATTTATTGAAATAGAACCATCCTTCGGGCGGCTTTATTTTAATTTTATATATGACAAAAATTCTCATTTCAAGTCCCATTATACATTTTTTATATCGGGAGGTTTTTAACTCCCTCATAATTGAGTTTTCCAGTAATATTAACTTTTCAAAATTAAATTTTTATATTTGACCAAAAATCGACAAGTTTTTGGTTCCATTTTGGTATCCGGTATAGTGTAATGAATTTATGTTTCGTCTTAATGCCCATAGTTTTACTAATCGCATGCACATTTAATTTACGATCATTCATAACTGCTTAATTAGATTTCTGCGATAACACTGAACAAGAGCCATTCTGGGGGGTGAGAAATACCAAGTCATGTTGAAAGTAATAGGTGAGTTTAGTAAAACCTCCAAAGGGATTGGCGTTCTTATGCCAAATTTTTTTTAACGACCTTTTATATATTTTTTCTTTATATTGATGGTTGTTTGCATAGTTTTTCAGCCATAACTCAAGAACTATTGATGATTTCACATATCCATGTAAAAAATTGAATAAAAATACTAATGTATGTTTGATTTAGTATTACAAATAACACTTATACGTATACATCTCTTCTACTCTGTTAATAAATAATAATCATACGCTCTGAATATGTTACGTTAATCAAAAATTTGATAAAAATTATAGGAAATGTGGAAAAAGAATTAAAGTTTTATTTAAGATTTCATTTGATAAAATTAGTCCAACTTAATTTGCTGATCAAAATGATTTGTGCCGCCAATATTTTATTGTGTGGATAGCAAAGTAACCCAGCACTAATTTTCTTTTAAGAAATTTAATTCAAATTCAATTTTATCTATTTATGCAACACTAAGCAATGTTGTTTCCTTTAAATGGCTGTACATATAAATCACGAATCGGATGACACAGCAGCCGGAAATATTGAAATGTGATAAGTGAAGAGTTGTGTTTGTAAAGTTTAATTTTTGTAATGCCATCGCCTACTATGGCCAGGGACTAATCAAACAGCTCTGTTGTTAAACAAAATAAAATTTTTATATATTTGTCATTATTTGTATTTGTCATTAGTCTGCCGCTGAGGCATAGAAAGTTTCCATTTGTGTGATTTTTATCAATTATTACCATGATGTCATGGTAATATATTTACGTACTCCTAATTCTCTATATGAATCATAGAAAAACAATGTTAAGTTTTCTTTTGTTATACACAACGTAATAAAAACTTAGATTTTGGAATAAGCAGCGTCGAAAGGTCTTGGAAAAAAATTAGTATTATATGTAAAAATTTAATATAAAACTTTTTTAAATTTACAAATCCAGACATTTTTTAAGCTCCAGCTACATGTGAACCAAATAAGTATAATTGGCATTCAGTCTTGTTATTTGTTTATCATTGTATTCACATTTTACTTAATCATAAACAAGTTCTCAAAAATATTTAACCTTTGACCTTTTTTAAGATTTCTTTATTTAGTATTTTTTTTATTTTAACAACCTTTGACCTTTCAATTTGGCAGTTTGTCCCTTATTATATGTATTAATTATTTATTTTTAATGAGCAATTAATAGAAATTAACATCAAATTTCCAGATAATAAGGAATGAATTAATCAACCAATCATCCTCTTGCCATGTTCCTATATTTATAATTTTTTTTAGTTACTACCCCAAAAATCTTCAAAAATGGTGTGGCTTAGGCTTACTGAGTTCCTTTGTTTTAAAAAGAGAGATGAAATACAATCTTTTTTGTCAAAAGTACTCAAATAAACATTTGGGAAAAGGCATTTCCATTTCAGAATATATTAAAATATACTTTTTGAAAAATTGAGAAGTCTCCAACTATCTGAATTTGGGCATATGAGAGAATAGCTAATCGTAATGGACCCTTAACTATATATCGGCTATATTTCATATAATGGGGCCGAAAAAGGCGTAGAAGATCGAACTTATTTCGATTTAATTTTTTTTATTGCTCCAAAGGAACCATAGACAAATTTATTATCAAACTGGCTTAAATACCCGGTATCATTTGAGGTCCTTCTTTTGGAAGCGTAGGAAGAAAAGTGTTTACTTCTGGTAATTCTGATACTGTGCCCTATGACTTTTCAATTTTAATTTTGCGGGTTTATCGATTTGGGCAAACATTTGTTTCAAGTTGGTAGTACTATTTTTATTAACTTTTTGACATTTATGTCACATTTCATGTCCATATGTATTAGTTCAATAGGAACGTTTTTTTTTTGTACACAACTGAATGTAAATTTGGCGATTCCAACTATCTTTGACTATGTTTAACAAAGAAGTTCCATTAAATTTTATTAGCGGAATGAAATTTCTGCTAAAGAAACATAAAGGTTTCTGCAATAGGCCTTCGGTGATTCTGCTCTGTATCAGCATTTTTTGAAAGTGGTGAAAATAGCTACAAGAAGCTAGAGAAAACGTTAAAGATGAGGAGGGACGCGGAAGAGAGAATAACACATGAACTGATAAATATCGCTTAAAGAAAATTAAAGATTTGGTGCTTGGTGGTTTGGTGAAAAATCATCGATTTTCACTTTAAAATATATTTTGGTCCTTAACCGCCTCAAATCTCGATTAATACCAAAAACACAAATATTTTTGGACTACCAGAATGAAATGAAACTCATTAAAACTCATTGAACGGGTTATATATCTATGAACCGGAAACAAGGAACCACTCAAGCGAAAATCGTAAAAAGGTCAAGAAAGATCGAAAAGATTACTCCTAAATCGTTCAAAAATCAAGCTCATGTTAACAGTTTTCTTCGATTTCTGAGATGTGATGCATTATGAAGGAATGTTAACCCTTTCAGACCTAGCTGTATCGAATGTGAGATCTGGTTGCAGGTGCTTAGAATATAAATAAATAAATTTTTTTGATTTTTTTTTTACCGGAATTCAGTGATTGTGAGTTTTCTTGCAAGCTCTTTACACAAAAGAGAATTAAAGTAATTTAACCCATAAGAACAACGTTTTTATTAAAACTCTTTCCTTATGCAGATGAGTTTTGAATCTCTCCGTGATTGCGCGTGACCGTGTGTGACTATTTTAAAATTAATCTTTGGTCACAATAAGTCTATGGACAAAGTTTCAGATCGATCGGATGAGGAGAATTGAGGTTTTAATATCTCCGTGATTGTGCGTGACTATGCGCGACTATGCGTGACTAAGTCAAAGTTAAGCTTTTTTTCACAGCAAGCCTATCAACCAAGTTTCAGATCGATCGGATAAGGGGAAATGGATTTTAAATCACTCCATGACTGTGCGTGACTATGCGTGACTGTGCGAGACTGTGCGTGACTATGTTGAAGTTAATCATTCTTTATAGCAAGTATATCGACCAAGTTTCAGATTGATTGGTTGAGGGGAAATCCGCTTTAAATCTGTCCGTCACTGCGTGACTAAGTCAAAGTTAATCTTTTTACAGCAAGTGTATGGACCAAGTTTCAGATCGATCGGATGAGGGGAAAATGACATTTAGATAACTCCGTGACTGTGCGTGACCACCCCAAAATTAATCTGTAGTCACAACCAGACTATGGGCCAAGTTTCAGATCAATTGGATAAGGCGTAACGGAGTAGACCCACGACAGACAGACGGACAGACAGACAGAGAGTATGAGTTAGAAAAAGAGTTTAAAAAAGCAGAATTTGCTGAAAAAGCATTTTTAAATTGATGGTTTAACAATGACTGCAATCGTTTTCCTACTCAGGTCTGAAAGTATTAACAGGTATACAAATGAGTTTTCGTCGATTCTGTTCGATCGCGCCACCGATCGACTCAGAATCGTTTTCTGAGTCGATTTAGCGATGTTCGTTCGTCCACGTAAACCTTGTAATCAAACTACAGGCCACAAATGTGAACATATTTTGATGAAATTAGCTATATAAACTTCTATTAGTCATAGGATGAATGAAAATCGGTTCATGTTCAGACCTAGTTCCCATACAAATGACCCCTATGAGATCGGCTTAAATTGTCATAGTATCAAAATTATCATATAGATCTCGGGTTTATGTATGTTTATTACATCCATAAATAAACCCCATAGGACAATTCTTATTCATAGCCCCCATATGAAGCTGATTCCCGATCTTCACTTAAATCTATAAAAAAGCAGAAATATTGCACAGATTTTTCGCAAATTTTGTTTGTGTATGTTTTTGCAACAAATAAGTGACCTTACCAGACATGGTCAGAATCGGTCCATTTTTCGAACTAGTCCTCATATGAATATAGCGTCCGATATGAACTTTTTCAGACCGACTATAATTTTCTACTTGTCGAGTTTTGAGCTGAATAAGCCTCAATTTCGGGTACTTTTGATTTACTTTTTCAGTTTGAAAGAAATCTTCAGCTGAGGCCCATGGATTACTTACAAAAATATATGGTGAAACTGCCTTAAGTGAGAGAAGTTGTAGTGAGTGGTTTAAAAATTTTAAGAACGGCAAATTTAACATCGAAGAGAGAATACAAGCGGAGCGGGAGGTCGAAATTGGACAAAGACTCGGAATTGAAAGTATTATTGTATTAAGATTTATGGGAAATGCAAGAAGAATTTGCACTTATGTTAGGAGTGGCTCAACAAACAATTTCACATTGCTTAAAAGCAGTACGAATGATTCAAAAACAAGGAAGTGGTGTGCCCTATGAACTGAAGCAGATAAACTTTGATAGCCGATTTTCCACGTGGGAAATACTGCTTTCCAAGCATAAACGAAAGAGTTTTCTGAACCATGTAGTCACTGTCAATTAAAAATGGATCCATTATGATATCTTAGATATGAAGAAACCTGGCCATCCTTCAACATTAGCTAAGCCAAATATTCGTGGAAATACTTTTGTGTATTTGGTAAAAATGAAACTTAATCATTACTGGGACTGTCTACCGAATACAACTAATGGGATTGAGTCGAACACTCAAAGAAAAATTCATCCAATACTAGTGCAGATACGTCAAAGTTATTCTCCTGCATGATTAGGCGGCGTCGGTCAAAACATATTTGTCAACACTCTATTGCGATGGTTTTGGTCTTTCTGATATCCAATTGTTCCATCGGATGACATATGACCTGTCGAAGCAGCCCTTCACATCATATAAAGACACCAAAAATTGGGGTGATTCATGAATAAAATCAAAAACTTAAACGAGGTAGCCGTATGCTGACGGAAATATTAAAAAACAAGTAAGAGTGTTAAATTCGTCTGTGCCGAATCTTTGATACCCTCCACCTTCGTTTGAGTATTGATAATAAATGTAAACAAAATATTGGAAAAATATGCATGTGTTTCCTATATGCATGCGTTTCCGGTTATATGACATAACTTCTCGTTTAATTTAGTTTTTGCTAATTAAATAGCTCACCTTGACCTCCATTGCAAAGGTAATGGTTGTGTAGGGTGGCTATATGCATTAAATCGTGCTAATTGGAGATGGCTGTATAGTTTCTTTTAATTGGCCAAATATTTCTTCATTGCGGCCATATAGGTCGGATGGAGTAACAAAACAATAACCAAAAAAAACTCTCAATTTTTTTATTAAAATATTGCCATATTTGGAAAACATAGAGAATAAATTTATAATAATAAATAATTAAATTAGGGATGGCAAACGCAAAAAACCAAATGTCACAAACATTTTAAATAAAATAATTTGTTATCTTTATTTTCTGAAAACTTCAAATATTCATCCAAAAAAAAATTGTGAAAAATAATATATAAATAACATTCTCATCAAATTGCGTTTATTTATGCAACAATTTTTATGTTCGCAATTCTTAAATATCATTTGAGGTTTTCTACAATTCATTGAATTTAAATTAATGTTTTCTGTAGTGCGAATTCAACGATCCGACAATCGCAAAATATATCGACAGCTATTGTTGTTTGCACTGAGGATTAAGTGATTCACTAAGTACACACATCTTAACGACAGTCGACAAATCTATTTTTCTATTTATTTAAATTGTAAACGGGTGGCATCTCTGTTAAAATAAGCGAAAAACACAAAGAAGAATAGAAAAAACCAAATTACTTCGTGTTTGACAGGATGATTTTATGTTTATGTTTAATATCTCTATTTTTTTTTTACTAATATTTCTGTTTATTTATTTGAAAATGAAATAATGAATTGAATATGCTATTTAATTTTTTTTATTTATATAAAAAAGTTTTTTAATAGAAGCAAAATATTTTCACTATTTTATGATTTTTATTTATGTATGACGACATTTCAAACTAAAAATTTAAGTTTTTATCGATTGAATAAACAACACAAAAAATGTTGTCGTTTAGATAACAACAACAGCTGACTTTAACAATAGCGAATATCGTTTAAAAATTTTACTGATAATTTTGTTTTTCTTTTTTTTTAACGATTCGACTATCGTTAAAAGAAGTTACTGAAAAGCTATTATGCCAATGCCAATATTTTTTTTAAAGGTAAACATTTTTTAAATGTAAACATATTTGGTGTTTTTTTTGGAATTTCAATTTGTGTTCAACGAATAAAATTTATATATTAAAGATGCAATTGATGTCTTCTAAATTTAAAATTATTATTTCCGACCTTTTGATATGATTTTCTGACATTCAGTTAATATTTTCTAATTTATAATTGGAAATTTTAATTCCAGTTTAAATTTAAAAAGTGCAATTTTGTATTTATGTTAGTAAATATAAACAATTTTTAAAAATTAGATGTAATCGCAATCAGATATTTTGTAGGTAAAGCAGAATAATAGTTCTATATAACTATGTAGAACTGTTTTGAAAGCAAAAAACTCATTGATGAACTCGGTAACTCTATTTTGTAAAGACAACAAAAAGTTAATATGCCAAATTTATGTTCATATTTGTAAAAGAATAATGGAAAAACGTATGAAATAAAAGACCAGCCTTGTGTATACTCTTAACATTGTTGTGTTTGATATCTAATTGAAAATGTTGACATTCATGTTAAAATAGAAATAACGATTGCAAAGCTAATTAGAACAAAAATTGTGGCATCATCTACTGTGGCATAGCACCACTGAACACAATGAAGTGGCACTCTCTTTGTTAATACAAAAGAAATGTATTTTCCCTAAAATATAATACATATTGGAGAATTTTATATAAATAAAATAATATACCGCATTACGTATAGAATATATGTATATTATTTTATTATTTAATATATGTATGTATGTACATATATGTATGTATGTACATACATACATGTGTGTACATACATATTATGTACATATTTATTATATTATTATTACAACGACCACAAAAACAACAAGTCCAGCTATGAAAAAAATATAACATTTAGATAACAACAAGAACAATACAGAAACATATATTTTTCCATTTTTTTAACTTCTTCAGTGATTTCTCGGGACCTAAATCGATTTTCATGATTTTTCAAACAGAAACCTTCTTATGATGTTATTCAATTATTATCAATAAAAACGAGCGCCCCGGTTGTCCTATTGAGGGCGTGATCGTGACAAGAACAACGTAGACTTTTTTCACTTCTTCATTCAATTCTCGGGACCTAATCAACCGATTTAGACGATTTAAAATAGCGAACTTCTGAGGATGTTAATGAATCATTTTTAATACAAACGAGCACCCTTGGTACCCGATTGAAGTCGTCATCGTGATTTCCACAGACGGACAGACGGACAGACGCTATATCAACTCCGCTTGTTATAAGGATCACAAATATGTAAATATTATGGGGTACAGAATTTTTTTTTCTAATTATTACAAATGGAATGACAAACTTATATATACCATCTGCACACTGGGGTGGAGGGTATAATTAAAAATAAAATGGTTTTCTCTTTTTTCCACCCTATACCACTCTGTAGTCAAAGTATAATGAGTTTGTGCTAACTTTTGTAGACATCAACTTTAAGTCGAGTCGATTTAAAGCTGGCCGTCCGTCCGTCCATCTGTCTGTCCATCTGTTTGTCTATCTGTGTGTCCATGTAAACCTTGTAATCGACATCGGTGCATGTTCAGACCTAGCCCCATACAAATAACCCCTATGAGATCGACTAAAATTTCTGTGAAAACCAGATTATCACATTCTGTATGTGTATTACACCCATTAATAACTAGTCCAAACATGAACCCTGTAGAGTTATTCGTAGCCATAGTCCCTATATAAAGCTGCTTCCTGTTATTCGCTTAAATCTATGAAATAAATATATTATATATTTTACTCAAATTTATCAAATATCATGACCACATCAGTCCTTTTTTTTGACCTAGACGCCATATAAAAAAATAACATCCAATATGAAATTTTTCATATCTGCAGAACAGAAATTCATAACAATGCCATCAAAATTTGGTTAACGCTTATTGTCTTTATCACATCTCTGGGACTTAGAATTCCCCGTGCGTGAATAGATCTAATACATTCCGTTATCCCGACCTATTCAGCCTGAAAGACAGAGTTGTGGTCCGGAAGAAGGAGGTATTTAATAATAGCATGGTCTTCATCATAGAAACCTCTGCTAGTCTTACCATGCAGACTAGATCAGTCCATATAGTAGTGTGATCCAGGAAGGTTATGTAGGATATTTCCGTCCATTCAGCTTTCCCTATTTGGTATCCGTATACTGCAGTCTGTGTTTGTCGACACTTCTGCGATTCTATCACAACTAATATTCACTATGTTGAATCCCGGAATTTGGTATTGGTAACTGTCTGGTCATATGGTCGGTGATAATATTTCCCTGTTACCCTTAAACGTAGCATGGTTAGAGCTGCCTCATATTTAATTATAAGCTCGATTAAGGGTATAGATAGAATAGTCTCTTACGTCCTCGTAGATGTAGTCCGTATTGCACCACTGATTTCTATGCAGCAAAGACGTTTTATTCTCTGGAATGGCTTAATATAGCATTTCCTATTTATTGATGTCCATATGACTACGGACGCGTAAGTTAGAATAGGTCTAACGATGTTTGTATATAGGCAATGTGCATCCTCGGGTTTAAACCCTTTTCGCAACCGTGCTCTCGATATGGTTCTTCCACTCAGGGGATGCACCCTACAGATGCAGTGCATTGTGTTGATCTCAGGAAATTGGTTATGGGAAGGAGGAAAGAGGGAGTAGTGTTTGTGGATATTTGACTTAAATTTTATTAGATTATAACTGTCAGGAAAGACCTCTGCGGGGAGTTTATTCCACATACGGCTAGTTCGACTGATAAACGAATTATCTCTGTAATGCGTTGTACGGTCAACTGGACAATAAACTACAAACGGATGTGATCTACTAGGAAGCGGGTAGAGCGAACAGAAACCCGGGCACTTGGAATAAGTTCGCTAATCTCAGAAGAACATTTCCCATGGTAGTGTCTATAGAGCAGTGACACACCACCCACCCTCCGACGATGTTCCAATGAGTCAATAGAATTGGATACCCCACTGTATGATGAGCATCAACGCCCTCCTTTGCACACGGTCCAGTAACTCTAAAATAGACTTTGAAGCTCCTGCCCATGTATGGGAGTTGTATTCCATTTACGGTCGGATGTAAGTGGTATAGATTTTAAGGAAGTCAGAGGGAGTGAAGTAATTGTTGCACCGTTTTAGAAAATGCTTCTTTCGACACTTGAAAAACATGCTCATTCCAACGAACATCTCATTGAATTCTCATGCCTAGAACATCAAGAGTTCCGACCCCTCAATACCTATACCACCCATATATACAGATCACATTGTTGAATCTATGGCCCTATGGGTCAACATACAACATTGAGTCTTCAGCCATTAAAATCAACCCTATTCGCTTTACCCTACTCGGAGATTGTTAACAGGTCTTGATTGAGTGTGTCATTCATTGTCCGCCTTTTGCCCCCAACCTCCAAGAGGCTTGGCCTACAATTAAAGGAAAATGAATGCCAGATGCTGCTGTCATCTGCGAAAGAGTATATAGATTAAAAGTTTGACCAAGAAGGTCGTTCAGAAAGAGAAGGAAAACAGAAGAAGAAAGAACGGAACCTTGGGGTACCCCTGAATTAAGCTGACACTCATTCGATGAGACCCCATCAACACATATGGTTCGATCTCTGAGAAAACTCGATATAAATCGAGAGAAGTCATTACCGACCCCAAATGCAATAAGCTTTGATATCAGTGCACTGTGCCACACACGATCGAATGCCTTGGAAATATCTAGAGCAACCACTTTACTTTCACCAAAATTACGAATGGATCAACTCCAGCGCTCAGAAAGTAGAGGTAACAGGTCTCCAGTGGAACGATTTCTACGGAAGCCATACTGACGATCATTAATAAGTGAGTAGGCCTCTAGATAGTTCACATGATGGAAATTGATCATGCTCTCCATCACCTTTGAGAGTGCAGAGCAGATTGCAATTGGACGGTAATTTTCAGGGTTATTAGCTGCACCCTTTTTAGGGATTGGTTGGACATTTGCAACCATCCAGCAAGAGGGAAAGACTCCCGCACGGTACGAAAGGCTGAAAAGTTTGGCCAATGGACTGGCTAGCGTCGAAGAGCACTGTTTCAGCACCAGTGCTGGTATACCATCCGGCCCCGGAGACTTATTTGTGTTGAGATCCGAAAGAACCTTTTTAACTGCACGTTTGCGGAAGAATATTTAGGCATAGTACAAGATACCCTTTCGAGTTCGGGCACTGGTTGATCGCTATCCGGCAAAAATGAATTTTTTGCAAAAAGTTCAGGTAAAAGGTTAGGCTTATCAACCGGGTCAGTAAATATTTGGTCAATCATTATAAGAGTTGGGATTGCAGAACTAGCATTATTCTTTAGGAGCAGGAAGAACTTTAGCACGAAGACGCTGATCGTGAAGAAACTTTTCGCGCCTTAGTAATTTAGCACATTCGTTTCTCGCCTGTTTGCGTAGCAGTTCAGTGACGGAATTTTTATTTTCATGTCAAAGTCTGAATGCTTCCTCTCTGGATCTGACTGCATCTCTGCAAGTCTGGTTAAACCAAGATTTTTGATTAGGTTTAGCCGAAATGTACTTTGATGGAATGAATAATCTTATACCAAGCACAATTATTTTTTCCACCATTATCGCTGCAGCGTCAATATTATTATCCAGGAGAATCACCCCAAGTTATTTCACCATTTGTGTGATTCTAATCGTTTTGCCCTGGAAACGGGATTCCTTGGATTTGATAAAGGCTGTTGTAAAATTCACGGCAAGATTTGAATTAAACAGGACACACAGTTTTTTCTCTCTTTACACAGGACAAGGTTATTTAAGGAAAAATACACCTAGCAAATGGCACCCCCGCCTTTGCTGGAAAATTCGCACTCTTTTTTAGAAATTTTCCAAGACCATTTTATATAAATATGGCTAAATTTCGTTGATGCAACGTTTAAGTTCCTTCTTCAATGCACGGGTGTTTGTTGGCTTGTTGGCATAGATCGTTGATTTCAAATAACCCCATAAAAGAGCTCCAATAGTGTTAAATCACTAGATCCAGGGGACTAAACGAGAGAGTATGTATGTATGGCATATGGCACCGTCTTGTTTAAACTGCATATCTTCCACATCCATATCATCTTATTTAGCCAGCAAGAACTCTTTTATCATGTCACTGCTTTGCCAGCCTCATTTTCGAAGAAGTATAAAATTCCAACCAAATAATCACACGATATAGATGGATTTGTTTTTCGTCAATTTTGTCGATGACTTTGATTTTTAGGAAGTTTTGTTGGATCAGCATCCACTTGTTGATGTTCAATAATCCATTCAGGAAACTCTCTTCACTGTCTTCACTCTCTTCATCTTATTTATCCAGCTAGATATCTTCTATCATGTCACTGCTTGGCCAGCCTTATTTCGAAGAAGCACAGTCCAATGATGGCTGCAGCATAAAATCCCAACTAAATAGTTACACGATATAGATGGATTTGTTTTTCGTCAAACACATGTGGGTTCTCTGAACCCTGAATGTGATAATTTGGCGATGATTTTGATTTTTAGGAAAATTTTGTTGGATCAGCATCCAATAATCCATTCAGCAAACTCTCTTCACTGTGATTCAGTTCTTGTGTCAATTGTTCGTTATACGCGTGGAGACTCAGATCTTCAGTGATTATAGAGAAAGGGGTAGAAAGCTTCTTGAAATTTGGTGTTCTTGTACACGTGGCCCAATTGATGTTCCTGGACTTTTACCAACAGTATTACTCCCTTGGATAATTAAATTTGAACGGTTTGTTTTGGGATGAACAGTGTCGTTAGCATCACCAATTTATCAAGTTTGCCTGAATCTAGCAATTATTCTCTTCGCAGTTGACGAAATTAGATCGATATTCCAACATTACTTTATACGATATTTTCGAACTGTAGCCGCCACACTTTCATTATTTTTTAAATATTGTTTAACAATGAAAGCCCGTTGTTGTATTGTGGTGTGCTCCATTTTTACTAACCCTAAACTATCACTTGTCAAACTACATATTGCCTTTGATTGCCACTACTTTACTGCAAAAATAGCGGAAAATTCAAATCTTGTGTGAATTTTGGGACACCCTTTGCATTTTATGCAGCATCTCCAACTCTCCATCGTTTTTGATAATGCCGAAAACGAGTTTTTTAGATTTTAGATTTTATCAAAATTCTTCAGTCAGATGTTAGTTGCGAAAGAGTAATATCTTCTGTTATCCAAAAAAAAGAAAATAATTTTGTTTGTAAATTTTACTTAAAAAACAAAACCGAACCATAACGCGCTCTCCCACTTCCCCCCACCTACTAACACAATCTCTAATGTACTTTGTACTTATGTTAAACAAATTTATTTAATGAACTCTGATTTATTAACATTGTTATTCAATAACCAGCCTGCCTTAAAAAGTGCCTGTTTTTTTAATTTTCATGTTTGATGGTTGAATTCTCTAATTTACTGTTTTTTTTTTTGGCAGTGTAGGTGTCTTTGATTTTTGCTACGAGCTTTAAGGTTGCCGTAGTGACATGTTAGTAGGTGGTTGTAATTCATTATCACAATATTTTCTTTACAAATTAGAATTTTTCTGGAATTTTGTACATGGTTACCATTAAGCCTTGGCAACAGGCAAAGAGTATATGGAGGTAAAGGGCAAACAAATATCATTAATATAAAATTAAATTTGTTGTTTTGGGGGAGATGAAATAAATTTTCCTAATGTTTTTTTTTCTTCTTTATAACAAAACAATTAGGGATTTTATTTAATAAGTACAATATTATATAATTTATAAATGTGAAATTTCTTTTGTTAATAAAAGTCTAAGATATTGATTTTGTTACAATGGCTTCAATTACAAGGATTGTTGTCCCATTCTCTTAAAATAATGAAATAATATTCATTATTTCCGTTGGTAGTTAAAAACAACGTGAAACACGAATTTATGTGATTTAGATGTAAGTGAATATCGGGAAGCAGCTTTATATGGAAAATATGGCTGAAAATGCTTTTACAGGGTTTTTTACAATTATAATTGCTTATGTATGTAACAAACACACATAAACAAAATTTGACTGCTATTTGTTTGCTAATCTGGTTCTTACGGCAAGTTACGTCGATCTCATAGGGGTTATTTGTTTGATAACTAGGTCCGAATACGCACTGTTTTTCATCAATTTCGATAGCGATGGTCTTTCGGCCGACAAGGGCCAAGGGCTATATATCAAGTTTCATCAAAATATATTTATATTTGCGAGATGTAGTTTGAATACAAGGTTTATGTGAACGTCAGAAGGAAGGACATACAGACAGGAAGGACGAATATCGCTAATTTGCAACCGCATATCTTAATGAAACTTGGCTATGTTATAGAACACGAACAAATAAATGAACCCTATTTATACCCTATACCACTATGTGGTTTGGGTATAATGACTTTGTGCTGCTGTTTGTAACAACCAAAAATATTTGACCTAGACCCATCTTTAATTATACCGATCGAATCAGAATCACTTTCTGAGTTGATTTAACAATGTCCGTCCGTCCGTCCGTCCGTCTGTGTGTCCATGTAAAGCTTGTAATCAAACTGCAGGTCGCAAATATGAATATATTTTGACGAAATTTGGTATATAAGCTTTTATCGGCCATGGGATGAACGCTATTGAAATTGGTGAGAATCGGTCCATGTTCAGACCTAGCCCCCATACAAATTACCCATATGAAATCGACATAAATTGCCATAAGATCCAAATTGTCATATAGATCTTACTCAAATTGGGTTTGTATGCGTTCATTACATCCACTAATGAGTAGTCCAAAAATGATCCCTTTGACCCCATATAGAGCTGCTTTCCGATCTTCACTTAAATCTATTAAAAAACAAAAATATTGCACTGATTCTTCTCAAATTTTGTTTGTACATATTTTTGCAAAATACAAAAGACTTTACCAAACATGATCAGGATCGGTCCATTTTTGGACCTAGTCCCTTTATACATATAGCATCCGATATGAACGTTTTCATATCTGCAGCCAAAAAAATTAATAAAAATCCCACTCAAATTTGGTTTTTGCTTATTTTCAATGTCCAGTTAGTTGGGCCTAAGAGATAGGGTTTCTAAACGCATGGTATAGGGTATCGTATAGTCGGTCTAGACGACTATAATTTTCTTACTTGTTTTTAGCTGCCCAATTGCATATTTTGATGGTAAAAAAGGTACAAAAAAACGGGCATTTTTTCGTTTTTTTTTTAAACAGATTTTACTTATTTAGTCCAAACAACCGCAACCGCAGATCTAAATGAAACTTGGCTATGTTATAGAATACGAACAAATAAATGACCGCTATTTTTTAAGGTGCCCAATTGCATATTTTGATGGTAAAAAAGGTACAAAAAAACGGGAATTTTTTCGTTTTTTTTAAAACAGATTTTACATATTTAGTCCAAACAAACCATATAAAAATTGGATATCATATGGATGGTATTTCTTTATTTTATTTATTTATTTTATTTATTTATTAATTGAGTCTATGAATAGAGTATGACCTTTACTTTATTTAAACAAGTTTTAAATTCATTGGTAGAAATACTTAAATCTAATCATTGCAAAGACTATTAAATAATCTCATACATTTGGTTAGAGGTTCATTACGGCCACATTCAGTTCTATGACACTCAATATGAAAAAAATTGTTTCTTTGCAATGAAATTTGCGAAACCACAAATTTAAATATATGCAAAAGATAAGGACAATCAATTAAACCACAAATAAGACACGCAAAAATGTTAATAAATGTTTTTTTTTGCTTCGATATACAAGAGATTTCATAGAATTCTAACTACATCTGTGCTCATAAGAGCGGTAGATAAATGAAGAGACGAAAAAGTGAAAATTATGTGGACACGATTTATATAGACGCTAGCATTGGGGCTCCAAATATATGACGCATATTTCAGTTCAAGCCTCTATTACTGTTAAAATAGTTTGCTAAAGCATAAAAAATCATGAGTTTAACTAATTTAAATTTAACTGGCATCCGAAAATCTCGCTCCAAGGCAGTCCAATGAGTCCAAGTTAACTCAAATTTTTAAATACTTGTAACTTGTAAACAATATGCCTAAATCATAAAAAATAGTCAGTTTAACTAGACTAAGTTTAACTGACATGTCAAAAACTCGATCTAAGTTGAAAAATTTGTGAGAGTAGAAAAAAATATTACGTAAAATTTTAGGTCAAAAAATCTTTTTTGAAATAATTTTTAAGGAAAAAGTTTTTTTTAGGTAAAAAAAATTTTAGGTAAAAAAAATTTTAGGTAAAAAAAATTTTTGGTAAAAAAATTTTAGGTAAAAAAAATTTTAGGTAAAAAAAAAATTTTTTTTAGTTCGAAATTTTTTTTTTAGTTCGAAAGAATTTCTTTTTTAGTTCGAAAAAATTTTTTTCTTTCTAAAAATTTTTTTTTCTAATAAAAATTTGAGACACATTTCAGTTCAGTAAACCTTATATGTTCAAACCCTTATTACTGTTAAAATCAGGGTTTCGAACCCCGAAAATTTAGGGTTCGGGTACGGGTACGGGTTCAACAAATTTAAATTTGGAGGGTTCGGGTTCGGGTCCGGGTTCGGGTTCAAAAGTTTTTTTTTTTTTTTTTTTTATTTATTTATTAAGTCTATGGTAAAACCTTACAGACTGTTAAGTATAATACAGAGAAAAAAAAATATAATATATACAAATCCTTAAATCAAAAATTTGAGATTATGTATTTAAAAATAATATAATATTGCGTTTAATAATATCATCATTTAAAGAAAAATCAATTAAATTGTATAGATCATTGAAATCATGGCAAATTCTTCTAAATGGATCAGCATCGGCAAACTTTTGACGACAGATTGTGATAAACAGTGGAGTGTAAAAACGTGTTGACCGTGCCGGAACGTTCATGGAGATGTTGTCCATAAGAAAGTTTGAGCATATGTCGCCTCGAATTAAGTTAAATAAAAACATAACATTAAGCATTGTTCTTCGGCTTTTTAAAGACGGCAGTTTAATTTGAGGAAGTCTAATTGTATATGATGGCAGATTGACAAAACTTGGATAAGAACGTCTTAAGCAGAAAAGGAGAAATTACTTCTGGACCGATTCAATTTTGGCACTGCGAATATTAGATAGTGGATCCTTAATAACAGACCCGAATTCTAAAATTGGTCTTACTACGGAGATGTATAGTTGTTTGGTAACTATAGGGTCATTGAATTCCTTTGCCCATCTTTTAATGAAGGCCAGTACACCACGTGCTTTAATAATTATCATCGAAATGTGTTGAACAAACTCTAATTTGGCATCTAAAAGAACGCCCAGATCCAGGATTTTATTTACTTGCTCCAACTGGTAATCTCCAAATTTGTAACAACCAAATTCACCTAATTTTCTAGTAAAGTGCATGTGTTTGCATTTTTTTAAATTTAATTCAATTAAATTTATGTGGCACCATCTATAAAAATTATTTAGATCATGTTGTAGGTGAATTTGTTCACAATAATTCTTATAGCTTAAGAAAATCTTGACATCATCAGCATACATAACAACATTTGAGGCTTTTATTATACTTGGTAGATCATTTATAAAAATAGTAAATAAAATTGGTCCAAGATGACTTCCTTGAGGCACACCAGATTTAACTATAATATTCTTTGAAGTAGTATTATTAAAATAAACACGCTGATTTCTGTTTATCAAGTACGATTTTATCCAGCTTATGCTATTTGCTGTAAAGCCCATCAAATATAATTTTTTGAGTAAAAGATCATGATTTACTTTACCAAAAAAAAAATCGAATTTTTAGTGATTAGTGTCATCTTGTAATGCTTCTGGTAAATTAAAAAAAATATTATAGAAAAGTAAATAAAAGTGTATTACTTATTGTTATTATTAGTTATTTATTTTTCGAAAAAATTTTCATTTAATCTAACAAATAAAATATTTCTTAATGATTCTTCAGTCGAATTCACTCTTTGTGGCGATAAAACAAATTTCAGTGCTGGAAAAGCTCGCTCAACACTGACTTGTGGTGCAGGGACAGCTAATACGACTTCAGCGGCCTCATAAAGTAGCGGAATTTCAAGTTTTTTTGTTCCCAAAATTCTAAAATATTGTTTCCTTTAGAAATCCTGGGATAGGCTTCGAATTCATTTTTAATCGAAACATCAACAGTGCATTTATTGTTACAATTTTTTGTTCTCAATGCAGCATCTGCAATTGACTTTTTTTTCCTTATTCTTTAACAATTCTTCCAGGCTGTCTTCCTCATCCGAAGAACTAGATATTAATTTAGTTGCATCAGCATTCGTTGTTTCTGTGCTAGTTTGTGTTTGCTTTTCCATATGTAGATGTAAATTTTTTAAGTTTTTTATTGTTGTTAAAATTTGGTTTTGATCTTTGGCAGTATTTTCATTAGTTAACATTAGTCGAAATCTAGGATCAAAACAAACGGCAGCATTTAAAAGTTCATTCATAAAATAGTTTTCACGTTTAAGGATATGAGAGTACAAGTCAGCACCTAATTGTTTATTGGTATTTCTCTCTAAATCTAATTTAAATTTCAACCATAGTCCATAAAAATCTCCTAAATTCATCTCTTAATTTTGTAATTTTAATGTTAACTTTTTAACTGGCTCGAAATTCTTAATGAAATCTGAAACAAAATCCCACATTTTATTATCCATACTTAGCTCAGGATCTATTACATCTGAGCAAAACGTTTTGAAATCTAACAAGCGATGGAGCATATCAAAAGTAGAATTCCACCGAGTTGGACAATCAAGGATGGCTTTTTTTATTCCTAATTTTTTGCTAAAGAGCCTCTATTAGGCACCCTCAACTTTTTACAAATATTTCTGCATTTATCAATCTTTTGTTTAACTGGATTTATAGTATCATAAACTGCCAATTGGGCAGTATGAGCTGCACATCTGAAATGAACGATATTACCATGTATATTGGGTAACATTTCTAGTCCTACCTATTCATTGTTTTCAGTTATTAATTCGTTTATTTCATCTTCTTTTTCTACTTCTTCAAGGTCAGAAACTCCAAATTCATTTCGTAGCAATTCGGCAGCTTTTAGCATGTTTCTACCATTATCAGACGTAACTGAGTAAACTTGATTTATATTTATGTCATAAGATTGGATCACTTCAACTATGACATTTGTAACATAATTAGCTGTTTGTAGATCATCAACCTCATGCATTGCTATTGTTCTTAAATAAATTTTTCCACTACAAATATACTGAGCATTTACTCCAATTACGCTTCTACCAAGCCGAGATGCTGAATCAATTTTTAGAGATATAAATTTTTTTCGAATTTCACCTTTAATAATATTTTTAACTTCATTTGCCTTATCATTTATTAAATCCTTAATATTTTCTGAATTTACAGTAAGGTGCAGTGATTTCATTATATGTTCTATAATATCACGCATCTCTGAATCTTTAAAAATGGTAAACGGGCGACCATTAATAGTAACTAATTTAACGCAGGTTTCCATGAAACATTTTGCTGTCATATTAATTTTGATTAATCCAAAATAATTTTCCAGGGAAGTTGAATTTTTATCCTGCATTTTATGTTTTTTAAAACTTTCTGACGTTGACTGTTGAATATTCGTCTCCTCATTAATAATTCGATTTTCATCTGGATGCTTTCGTTTGAGATGTCGACCCAAATTAGCAGAATGTTTACCTTTCATAACAAACGAGCATTTTTTACATATAGACTTATCTGTGGTAGAATCAGAGTCAAAACGTTTCTGAACAGGATTTTCCGATATCTATAGGGTAAATAAAAACAGTAAATAAAACTAAGACTAATTTAAAATAATAAAAATTGGGTACCTCAATAAAAAATTACACACTTAAAGGCTGTTAATTTATAATTATCGTAAATGTTTAACCTGTAACTAATTATTATATATTTAAAAAAAAAAAATTAATGTGTGTGTAATAAGACTAAGCAAAAAAAAATAGTCAGTTTAACTAGTACCATGCCACCATAGCAATAAATTAGTTTTCGTCTACTACTGTGATACGTAATATTAAAGAAGAAACAACTTTAACATTTTTATTTATTTTTTCAATTATTATATTATTTAAAAAAAAATTAAATTTGTGTTTTATGCCGTATATTTTTATAGCGTGAAACTTTTTGTTTTGGAAAAAACTAATGTGAAAATTGACGAAAGAATATTTGTGAGTTGTATTTATTATTTTTTATCATTGTTGTTGTTTTAAAGCAGTGGTCGGCACTGCATAGCATAATTGTGCAGAGACCACTTCACACATACATATACTTATGCTCCTTCATTTTGTCGTCATTGAGACAGCGATGTATGCACATGCGGCGGATGCTTTTATATTTTTTTCAGCAATACTTCCCCAACAAATATTGCAAATTGATAATGAATTACGAAAATTATTTTATGATTGATAATGCATTTGGTAACATGCAAATGCCTTTTATGTTATCAAATATTTAAGGAAAAAAGGGAATATATCTATAATATTAATAATCTAGGCGATTTCTTGTGACCGATGTTTTGTTCGACCGTTTTATCTCGATTTTGATCTAACGTGTATTATTTGGAAGGTATTTCTTTTTAGCCGTTTTGCAGATTTCGAAATTTTTCCTTTATTTTGAGTAAGTTTCATTTAAAATTGCTACTAACACACACATAAAATTATACAACGCTATCTGTGTGTCTATTAAAGTTGTTAATGTGTTTGTAACAAAAATGAGTCTTTTTGTGTTTGTGAATTGGCTATAATTGATTAGCATACTATTAGGGTCTTTATTTAATGAAAAAATAAAATTTCCTAGAATTTGCGCACGAATTTTGAGGGCTGGAATCTGCTAGTATGTCATTAAAAGACATTATGATGCCTTTCATAGTGGTATGAATAATTTTCAAGGTAAGGAAAGACAAACGCTTTTAAATAAAAATAAAAACATTTATCTGCAAAAAATAAAAGAATGGTTGCTAGCTGTTGATCAAAACGTTCAAAAAAATGCAATTAGAGATATCAAGGTTAATAAGCTTGGATATCGTTAGGCATGGAAGGCCATTTTCTGATAGGATATGTGTTAAAAATCTTTTAGATAAAATTTTGCCAAAGCTTATTATAAAACAAAATGTATAGAATATCTTGCCTTGTCTCTCCGAAGTGTAGTACGGCATATTGTTGAAGTGGGAAAATCTGTAGGATCTGTTATTAAGGAAAAATTAATAAATTGTGAATTTGTGTCCCTTTGTCTAGATGAAAGCACAGACATTAATGATTTTTCCCAACTGGTAATATGTATTCTGTGTGTAGATAGGAACTACAATGTTTTTGAAACAATGTTTGCTCTAGAAACATTTTTTTGATGTAGTTAGTGATAAGCTTTTTACTATTATAGGCACAAAAAAATTGTTGGAGTCTGTACAGATGGAGCAAATGTAGTAATCGGAAAATACGAAAGTTTCATAGGGCAATTAAAAAAAGTGGAATTTTAGTTCACATCCAAATTTATAAATTGCATCCAAATTTATAACCAATTACCCTGCCATGAAGACTGCAGAGCGTATAATTAATAAAATACGAGGAGGGCATCATGCCCTCATTCACGGAAAATTTGTTAGTTTTTTGAAAAGCAAAAACGCTGCATACAATGATCTAAAAATGTTTACTGAAGTTCGTTGTAATAAGATAAGGTTGCTCTTAATTCAGAATATATATAAAAAATACGCTTTTCCAAAAAAGTGCAAATAAAATGCGACCTTTTTTGTCAGAAAAGAAAACGGCATAAGTTTAACTGACATGCCAAAAACTTGATCTAATGCCTGGTTTTCACTAGGTCATATAAGCTGACAACAAACAATTGCCTCAACTGACATCTGGTAATTTTCTATTCATTACGTGTTCATTACATCTTATAAACGAACAAAAAATCCGGCTGTCAAACACAAACTAATTGCCAACCTGCTGGCAATTTTATTTCAAATGTCAAATGTTGGCAGGCGTTGTAAATGGCAAGACATTAAAACCCGTTTTCATACAACTGACAATAATTGACAACAATTGCTTGAAAATGACATAATGAAAACCAGGCATAAGTTGAAAAATTTTTCTGGGCAGAAAAAAATTTTACGTAAAATTTTGGGTCAAAAATTTTATCAAATAATTTTTGAAAAAAAAAAATTTTTTTAGCTGAAAACATTTTAATTTTATATTTTTTAGGTGAAAAAAAATTCTTTTAGGAAAAAAAATTTTTTTAGTTGGAAAAAAATTTTTTTAGTTGGAAAAAAATTTTTTTTAGTTGTAAAAATTTTTTTAGTTAGAAACAATTTTTTTGATGAAAAAATTTGAAAAAATTTTGCAAGCGAAAAATTTTTTAGGTGAAAAAAATTTTTTAGGTGAAAAAATATATAGGTGAAAAAATTTTATGTGAAAAAATTTTGCAAGTGAAAAATTTTGCAAGTGAAAAATTTTTAGGCGAAAAAATAAATTTTAAAGTTATGGTTTATTAGGGAAAACAAAATTTGTAGGTAAAAAAAATTTTATTTAGTCCAATTTTTAATGACATGTGATGAAGAAGTATATTTTTATTAAAATCCACTATACTCCCTGAAGATGATATTCGATGAATATCGAAATATTGGAGAATAAAGAAGAATTTTAACTAAAAAAAACCAAGGCCTCGAGCTCGAATATTTTATTTTTACAAATAAATTTCGAAAGGTCGAATAGAAAACAACTATAATTTTATTTAGCTGGAAAAATTTTTTTTTAGTTGCAAAAAATTTTTTAGTTGAAAAATTATTTTAGTTGAAAAATTTTTTTAGTTGAGTTTAGTTTTTAGCTAGAAAAAATTGTTTTAGGTGACAAAATTGTTTTAGGTAAAAAATTTTGCAAGTGAAAAATTTTTTAGGTGAAAAAAATTTTTTTTTTTGTTGAAGTTAAAAAAATTTTTTTTTAGTTTGAAAAATGTTTAGTTAGAAAAATTTTTTAGTTCGAAATATTTTTTTGTTAGAAGAACTTTTTTTGGGGGAAAAAATTGTGTTAGGTAAAAAAATTTTGCAAGTGAAAAATTTTTTTGATGAAAAAATATTTTAGGTTTTCTTTTTTTTGGGTTAAAATTTTTTTAGGTGAAAAAAATTTTTTTAAGGTGAAAAATATTTGAGGTGAAAAAATTTTGCTACGAGAAAAAATTTTGAGGTGAAAAAAAATTTTGTTAGGTAAAAAAAAATTGTATAAAAATTTTTTGATGAAAAAATATTTGAGGTGAAAAAATTTTTAATTTTTAAGTTAAAAATTTTTTAGGTGAAAAAATATTTGAGGTGAAAAAATTTTATAAAAATTTTTGGATGAAAAAATATTCGAGGTGAAAAAATTTTATAAAAATTTTTGGATGAAAAAATATTCGAGGTGAAAAAATTTTTAGGTTAATAATAATTGGATACACTCAGACAATTTTACATTAACAAGTTGTTGTTCAAGAAAATCGTTATCTGTACAATTGAAAATTCAGTTCAGTACTCTTTTCGAAAATTATCGATATTATAATTTGTTTTTTTCATTTTTATTTTAGTTAACGTACTTATAATTAATATAATTACATCACTCCTATTGAAGCTTCTAGCAACAACAAGTAATGAATTATTATTATTTTTTTTTTCTTTCTAAAAAGAATTAAAGAAATAAGACGTTATTGAAGTCTGAACGACTGAACGAAACTTCTAAATCTTATTCTATCTTGTACTAAACTTCTAAATTGTGGCCTGAATTCGTTTTTGACTGATCTTCGCCATGTAATTCTTGGGTGTCGCCTTTTTCTGTATCCCTGTGGATTCCATTGCAAACATGCCTAAGCGATATCCATGTTATTTTTTCGTCGAATTGAAATATCTATTTGATTCATTTCACATGTTTGGAGCAAAATTTTCATTTCCATTTTCTTCGTCGAATTGCAATATCCATTTGATTCATGCCGCATGTTTGGAACAAAATTTGTTTCTACACATCGGTTATGTGCTCATAAAAAAAAGTTATTGATACCATTATTGCGAATATTTTATGCACAGGGCTTCCACCATCTAAATAAGAGTTCCCTAAAACAGAACTACGCGTAAAATATAGTTGTGTAGAAAATAATAAATACAGTGATGTGCAAGATCAAATTGGGATGAGAAAATAAGAAAAATAAGAAAATGGGTGGTAAGTAGCGGAATTAAATTTTTTTATGTAAATTACAATAACAAATTCCGTTATAAAATCACCAAGGGGTTTCACAAAATTCCCAAGAAATCATCCTTTCGATAAAAAAATATATATACATAGGTATATAAAATTATACTTAATAAAAGGTGAAAAGGCAAAAAAAGTGTTATTAGTAGAAATTATTATTAATTAAATATTTATTTTTTCATCTACTAGCTGTATATGGGTAGATCTAAGCATTGCGACTTTGCGACTCTGCAAGGCCTGTCTCATAAAGTAAAAGGTATTCACGATCATGCTTCATGCTAGTGATATTTAATGGAACCCAAAATTTTTATAGAGTTTTGTATGGTGGTACATATAAAATAAGTTTATTCATGCCCCATATGACTTAAAGTTGTAAAAAATAACACAAGAAAATAAATTTTAATAAAAAAAAAATTTTTATTACAAAATGATATCAGCCATAAGGCCACCATGACTGTTCTTGACGAAGCGCATTCAGGACGTCCAATTTTAGGCCACTTTTTCGAGCATTGCCTGGCGTATGTCTAAAACCTTAAGGGCAGTTGTTAACGCCCCATGGCTTGTATCAAATAAAACTATACATAATAGTCTCTATATTCCTTAGTTAATAGATGAACTCAGAGGGTTCAGCAAGAACTTCCTTGAAAGATTAAGTAATCCTATAAACCCAATGGCTATTGCTTTTCTTGATCGCACAGACGAAGTATGACGGCTTAAAAGACTTCATATCCTGGATTTGCACTTTCCTGGCTAATTTCTCTATTGTGTGGATATGAAAATTTATAATAATAATTTATAATAATTTTATAAGAGCCTAATGGTATGCTGATAAATTTTATCTAATTCACAATTCAACACTTTTTAAATAAAATTAATAAAATTTCATTATAAATATTTGTTGAACATACGGAAGATATATAAGTGGACTTGTTAATAAATAATTTTATAAGAGCCTAAAGGTATGCTAATCTATTTTAGCCAACTCACAATTCAACACTGGGCTTCTGATATTTATAATAAACTTACACACAGTATGTGTTTTACGTATGTGTTAGTAGCAACTTTAAATGAGCATTACTCCAAAAAATGTTCTAGACGGTGCAAATTTGTAAATGTGGTGGATAGCTAATAAGAACTAACAATTAAATGGGGTATTTTTTGTCGAAATCGGTTGGTAATTGAAGCTTTAAATCGATCACAAGAAATCGCCTTGCCTATTAATATTATAGATAATCGAAAAATTAAATAATCCAATCGAATTTATGTATTGTTATGTGTATTGTTCTCCTCAATGGAGTACGACAATTAATGATATTTTTTTATTGCTGCATAATTTGCTATTACCCTTAAGGGGGGGGGGGGGGGGGGTTAAGATTTTAAAAGTGAAAAAAAGACGTATTTTCAGAATTTTTTTTTTTTTTGAAGAAATGAATAATGTTGGATAAGTTATTTCATATACATGTTTTAACATAATATTTGAAGAATCTTTGAAAAAATTTTCAATTAAAAATTTTAGTAAATAAGTCCGTTACAGCGAACCTCCGGAGGCGTTGTTGTTTAACGGTCAACATCATAACTCGTTGTCGAATTATGTGAAATAAAAAAATTGAAATACTTTTAAAAGGTTACATGTTTCTCGAGGTAATCACGATGAGTTTTTTTTCAAAATTTTTGTGGCAGCATTTGATGTAGAAATAGTGTATAGTGCATTTATGTGTAGAAATAGTGTATAAAATTTCAAAAGAATCGGTCAAGTAGATTTTGTGTTAGGATGTTCACGGACTTCGAACATGTTATTTGCGAGAAAATCGATTTAAAGCTTTTTGAAAACTGATTTATATACGATATACCGTATGGGGCCGGTCGCTGGAGACGCTGTGTCTTCTTTATTTCTGCTTCGATTTACTGGAAATTTTTACACAACACTCTCGGCATATCGTATACTCAGAAAAAATGCAAACAAAGGTTTTGAAACCTTTCCGCCCCCTTAAAAAGGCTCCTTTAAAGGAATAGAAAATTTAATAAAATTTGATTTTTTAAGGAAATGGAACATACTTTTTTAGAAAAGGTGTTTTTTTAAGAAAAGATACTTTTTATAAAAAGGTACTTTTTATAAAAAGGTACTTTTTTTAAGGCGAACTACTTTTTTTTTTAAAAGGTGCTTTCTAAAGAAATATTACTGTTTAAGTTAACATAGTTTTTTAGAAAAGGTGCTTTTGTAAGTAAATTTACTTTTATAGAAAGGTACTTTTTTAGGACAAACTACTTTTTTTAAAAAAAGGTGCTTTCTAAAGAAATATTACTGTTTAAGTTAATGTGCTTTTTTTTAAAGGTACTTTTTTTCAGAATCAGTACTTTTACGGAAAATTTTATTTTTTTTTTAAATTCACTTTAAAAATATCCACTTTTTAAGAAAATGTGTGTTTTTTAAGAAAATTTACTATTTAGGAAAAGGTACTTTTTTAGCAAATGTAACTTTCTAAGAAAACGTACTTTTTCATAGAAAAAAGTTTTTTTTACAGAAAATGTACTTAATTAAATTTACTTTTTTAAGAAAATTTACTTTTTGAAGAAAATTTTCTTTTTTAAGAAAGGGTGCATTTTTAAGAAAATGTACTTTTTAAAGAAAATGTACTTTTTTTTTGAGAAAAGGTACTTTTTTAAGAAAAGGTATTTTTTTCTGAAATGTTAATTACACTGTCCAACAGCATTTTTGGAACAGAATAGCGACCCTATAATTCTGAAAGGGTATGTTGAGTAGATCATTTTTGTAGAACAAACTTATGGTCCAGCACGTCTGAGTATTTTTTTTACAGTGGGTCAAAGTTTTCATTTTTTGATCGAAGGGAGCATTATACTTTATGAAAAAAAAATGCTGTAAGTTAATGTCTGAGAGAATTCTTATGGTCAGAGTTGTATTGTGGAATTGTATGAGGATTATTTTTGTGGAAGATCTTAACCCTCTAACTGGTCTCTTTATGGGTCAATTTGACCTTTTTTTTCGAGAAAATCAAAAACTATCCCTTAAAAAAGGACATTTAAGGATTAAAATATTCTACGAAAATGTTTGCCGAAAAATTTCAGTGGGGGTCACCAAAGACACTATTGTTGTAAATAAAGCTCTTTATGCTTAATTAGTAAAATTATACACCAACATATACAAAACAGGTAAAAACAGCGTCAAGTTCGGCCGGGCCAAACAGTGAGTTCTCGCGTCTAGTCAGCTGTGACTTACAAATCGGATGTGATATTTATTAAAATTAATAATAAAATATAAAAGAAAAAATTCAAGCATAATTGAGCTACTAAGCAGTACATATCGGGTGTGATTTTTACTAAAATTAATATAAAAAAAGAAAAATTAAAGCTTAAATAAGCATGGCGGATTCTGTTTGCAAATTAAGTTTGTTTTATTTGAGGACATTTTACGCACCATCAAAGCAGAAGAAAGATATTGCCTACAATTGAAGAACCATATTTTCTTTTCTTTGGAATACGATAATAATTATTCAATAATTATTGAAGAAAATTTTTAAGAAATTTTTTTGAGCAAATATACCTTTTAAGAAACTTATTTAAGGAAAGGTAATTTTTAAGAAAATAACTTTTTTTAAAAATATATTTTTTTAAAAACAATCATACTTTTTAATCAGTGATGACAACTTAAGCCGCTTTTAACTAGCCAAAAAACTATTTTTTTCCATTTAACGCCTTTTTGTATGGGTACTTTTCGTTTTTGTTTTTTTAGTACTTTAGCGAATTCTTAAATAGAACAGTTCATAATAAAAAAAATAATGGAAAAACTTCCCCCAAATTTATTCTTTTAGTCAAAGAAAATAATGTAATAAGATTTACAGGTTGATTAACAAAGATTCCAGATGACTTTCGATAAAAAGAGCCATTGAAGCAATTATGGAAAGATTGAGTTTAAAATTTTGTTAAACGTTGTTAACGAAAAATCTTTTGAGACGAAAGAATATGTATAATGATTTCAAAAACTATATTTATATAACGTACTTAACTAAATTTTATCAGAAGAGTAAAAGAAGTGAATCTTTTACATGAAGCTCAAAATGCCTGCCACACAAAACTGTTTGATGACTGTATCGGTTATTCAAAAGTTTAGCAAATAGTATAATTGCACTCACTGCAAGATGAGATCCTGTACTTAATGAAATTTTGGTATTTGGTTTATAGTTCGCCCAATTTTGACTATAGTGTAGAAGAATCGAACAAACAATTAATCAAACAAAAGTTAATTGTTTTAAAAATATCTTTTTTTGTGCACTAAGATCTAAATTGCCATCTAATTTGACAACACTAAAAAAATTTCTTAATTCAGCGTGAACAAATTTTTTTACAAAAACCTCTGTAGATGTTATAAATTTTATAAAAGAATTTGGAAATAATAAAAAAAAATCGAAGCAGTACTTAAAGTACCCCATTAAATGCATGATTTTAAATAAAGATTATTTGAAAAAAAAAAAAAATTTAACTTACTGGGAAAACGTTCATGGTCTTGATTATTAAAAATCTGAACTGTTTTTTAATTAGCTTGTTTTTTCTTTTAAAATTATTTTTTTATTAATCGAATTATTTTTGTTTATTAATTCTCTTTCGCAGGTGCTAAAATAAAAAGTTTTCCAATTCAGCTGTTCTATGCTAGTGGTAACCATACATTGACAGTTGTTATCGATAAGTTCAAAGAAAATGATTTGCGTGAGTACAATACCAAAAAAAAAATTATCATTTATTGTATATAGTTCTACAAAAATGTTTTTCCAGTAGACAACAAACGTTTTTGGTATTTTAAGAAACATAAATATTTATTAATTATTAGAACTTCGTTCTTGCCAAGAATATTCCAAATGGATGAAAAATTTAAATTTTTCTAAATTTACCTAAGGTTTTGCGAGATAAATTTCGATACATACTCATATTGAAAATTAAAAAAAAAAATAATTAATTTTCATGCAATATGACTCGAAGCAGTTCAGTTGAAATAAATTGTTATTTTTCGCGTTAAAATCAATTTTCGTTTGTTTCAATTTTCCATTTAAAATCCAATTTTTATTTGTTGTTCTACAATAATTTGGCCAAAAATTTTGTTATACTACATACATGGTTTTGCTTGTAACAGTTTCAATTTAAAGTATGGTAGCGGTGGTGGTTTTCAAAAAAAAAACCATTTTCCTATTGTTATTTTTTTTATTATTGAAAACCTTTGGCTATATGCCATTGACAACTATAGACAAAATATTGAAATTAAACATACAAATCATGTATTGAAAAGAATTCACTTTAGTTGATTGTAAACAGTTTTTATATTGTGACACATTATTTGGCAAAATGTTTAGACCATACGAAACTAATAGTAGTCATTGAGAGAACACAAACAATTTTCAAACCAAATTAAAATAATAGAATGTTGCAAACCAGAAAAGCAAACAGAAATAGAACAAATATAAAATATAATGAATTGTTTATGGTTAATCAATATGTTGTTGGAAATGATGAAAAGATTTCCTTTAGGGAAAAACAAAAAAATTATATATGGTTTTTGTGTAATCAAAAAGAAAAATATAATCAACGAGTATAATAGGTCGGCTATGGGAATAATGATACAATATTCTATAATATAATTATATATATAATTCATACAAAACTAAAGGCTATTTTCTTTGAATTATAGTTAAAAAAATATATACATATATTTAACATTAATAAACTTTTTTTGTATTAATTACTTTATTTTTCTTTAAAAGTAATTTTATGTTCATTTATGCACATCTTAACTAATGATTTAATTATGAAAAATTTTAATAACACAATTAAATTAATAATAATATTAAATTTTCTTTAAAACATCATAAGCTGCTAATAAAACACAAAATATTTGTGATATTAACAGTTTTCAGAGGCGTATGATTTATTTTATTTAATTCGTTAAATTATACGCCATCTAACTAAAATTAAACTTACATTGAAAATTCGGAATTTTGTTAATTAAAATTAGTGTTTATAGAGCTAGGCTTAGTTTGGATTGATCCTGCCAATAATACTGTACAACAGTCTTTCTGGGGGATGGGAAATTCCTAGTCAGGTTTTTAGTACTAGGCCAGTTTAGTAAAAGCTCAAATGAATGATTTTTGTTTGCTAAGTTCGTCAGGTATAAATCAAGAACCATAGATGATTTCTGATTTCCATCTTTAGGGATAATTTGATCGATTTTTTTTATAAATTTTTATTTTCCTCTTTTTCTTAATAAATTTTGATGAATAACATTATGTATGCAGGGCGTATGATTATTATTTTTTTGTAGAGTAGAAGATATGTATTCGTATGAGTAATATTTTTGATACTAAATCAAACAAACAGTAGTTTTTGTTATATTTTTTACATGGATATATTAAGAAAAATAATTTAGTTAAGCCTTAGCTACAATTGGCCTAGTACTTTCACTCTGACTTGGAATATTTCACCCCCACAGTGTAGTTTTGAATGTAATTTAAGTCGTCAAGATATTTTTATACCCTCCACCCCAGTGTGCAGATGATGTATGTAAGTTTGTCATCCCGTTTGTAATAATTAGAAAAAATTCTTGACCCCATAAAATATACATATTTGTGATCCTTATAACAAGCGGAGTTGATATAACGACGTCCGTCTGTCCGTCACTATGTAGAAATCACTATGACGACTTCAATCGGGTAGCTAGGGTGCTGGTTTGCATAGAAAATGATTCACTGACTATCTGAGAAGCTTGCTATTTAAAATCGCCCAAAACGGTTGAAAAAGGCCCGAGATCTGAGTGAAGAACTAAAAAAAAGTCTTGAAAAAATATGATTTTCTATGTTGTTCTTGTCACGATCACGGCCTCAATAGGGCAGCTAGGGTGATTATTTTTAGTGAGATTAATTCAACAAGATCATGGGAGGTTTTTTGTTTAAAAAATCATTATAATCGGTGGAGCAGGGAAATCTCTGAAAAAGTAAAAAAAAATATGAAAAATATGATGTTTCTATATTTTTCTTGTTGTTATTCTAAATGCTGTATTGTTGTTATAGCTGGACTTGTTGTTTTATGGTCGTTGTGTTAATAATATTATAAAAACTAACCCTTTGTAATTTTTTTTTATCAACTCTGGTAGAAAAATTTTAAAGTTTCCGTTGTTTTGGCATCACTAAAAAAATTTGTTGGATCAGTTTTGTCATCGCCACAAGCCTGCCGGCAAAGTTTTAGATCGATTGGGTCAGGGGAAAGGGGCTAAAAATCAATCCAAAATTTTTCGACAAGCAGACACTACGAGTTAATATAAAGGGAGTAAAAATTCACCAACATCTAAAGTAAATAATATTAAACTACCTAGTTGTTAATAAAAAAAAAGCAATGAAAATTTACCAAACAAAATTTTATGTATTAATTTATTTAAAGAAAAATACGAAAATAACTTTTGATGTTATATTTTGTGTGTGTAATATTTACATATATGTATGTATGTACATACATACATACATACATATATTAAACTAGTGGATTGTGTGGCGCCTAGGCGCCCGTTTATTTTGACTTTAACAAACAAATTTTTTTTCCCATTTCAAAATTTTCCTATATTTTATATATTAAAAAAAAATTAATTTTAATGTTTAAAAAAAAAAAAAAAAAAAAAATCGGAAAACAGTTGTAAAAAATACAAACCAAAAACTTCGATTTTCAAATGAAGTTTTGTAAAAGGTCCTTTTATGTATATTTTCGCATAAGTTTGCCAGTAGCCAACCTTTGCTTTATATTTTCTGCTTCTATACATAGAAGTTTTTAATATTATATGATTTTGAAAAAATATTTTATTTTGATAGAAACTCGGTAATTTTAGTCTTAATAATTTAATAATTTAATTTATGTTTTATAACTTTTTAAAATGCATCAAAATAAGTAAACTTATTCAACTAAAAAAAGTTTTTAAACCTTTCTATAGCATAGAAAAAAAACGTTTTAGAGCAAGGTTCATAAAAGTTTCTTAAGGGGGGGGTTTTAAAGGTTTTAAAAGTTAATAATAATAATTAATTGCATAATTCTTTTTTGAAGACATGAATACACGTTATAGCATAACATTTAAAGAATCTTTGAAAAAATTTTCAACTAAAAATTTTAATAAATAAGTCCGTGACAGCCAATATCCGGAGGCATTGTTGTTTTGCGGTGAACATCATAACTCATTACCGGACCATGTGAAAAAAAAATTGAAATGAGTTTAAAAGGTGACATGTTTCCTGAAGTAGTGGTGAAGAGTTTTTCAATTTTTTTTTGCAGCATTTTGAAGTGAAAAACGATTTTTGCTATATAATTTCGGGAATTTGTTGTTAAAAAATGGCGAAGAAAATGGAATTAAAAAAAAACTTCGTGGTTACCTGATGATTTTTGTGTAGATATAGTGTCTAAAATTTCAAACGAATCGGTCAAGAAGATGTTCACGGACTTCGAACATTTATTTGCGAGAAAATCGGTTTAAAGTTTTTTAAAAACTGATTTGCATACTATATACCGTATGAGGCCGGTCGCTGGAAACGCTGTATCTTTTTAAGTTTTGCTCTGATTTACTTAAAATTTTGATACAACACTCTCGACATGTTGTGCATTCAGGAAGAGAAATGCAAAGAAAGGTTTTAAAACCTACCATACCACCCCTTAAGGAAATGCAAACACCAATACACCAATGTACACAAAAAAGAAAAAATATTTCATATTTCATCATGCATGTAAACTGAAAAAAAAGAGAACTATATTTTTTGCAAAGTTATCTATAAATCCAAAAAAGAAAAAAATAAAAATGCGCGCGTATTAGTTTTACTTAAAAAAAAATCGCTTTTAATTCTTCCATGATAATTTCAATAAATTATTCAAATTAAAATCTTAAATATACCTTTTTACGTAATTTATGTTTATCCAAATTTTTTTAAAAGCATATTATGCAAAAATTAATATTATGAGTGAAAAAAAAAATTATTTTCCCACCTCTCTTCTAAAATTACAATGTAATTTAATTATGCAAAGTTACAATAATTTAAATTTTAAACTTAATATTGCACTATTTTTTCAAAGGCTTTTCAATACAGAGCTATAAACGAAATCATACGTTGGACAACAACAAAATCTACATTGAAGATCTCTTTTTTCTCAAATATTTATCAAAAAGAGCATGCTCTTTGGTAAGTGCTGGCCATCAATGAACTGAGCGAAAGTACTCTTAACAATACAAAACAATTTTGAGATGAAAAACAAAACAGACAAACGAATAAGTTTAGTAAGTGTTGCCAATTTTGACAACTTATTGTAATTTCGACGATTTTTCAATTTGTTAAAATGATTTGTTAAATTTGTAAAAATGATGATTGAAGATTTAAAATTATCAGTAGTATAAAAATTACGATTTCAAGGGTTACCAATTAATGGGTTGTTTATCGAAAATTGATAGTTTTTGTTCAGTGTAAATGGAAATTACAAAGTATGTATAGAGATAATTCTGGGTCAAGTCGTTTCAAAACGGAAATACCTTGAATAGCATCTCTATTTAAGATTTGAGTTTCAATTACGGCGATACTTTAAATCTATATTATATGTTTCAGCTATAGATACATGTCAATAAAATTATTTAGTTGATTGGTGTGTTAAATTTTTTTCGTTGAAATTTCACCACTAATACATTAGAAATAACCAATGCTGTAATAATATTCGTAATATGAATGATATAAATAAATTTGATTGTTTCCTTTTGTAATATTTTGTAGAGTTTTATTTTTATTTTCTTGACAATTTCTTGTTTTAAAAATGACGATTTTAGCGATTTAGTTTCCAAAATTGTCGATTTTCAGAAGATTTTATTAGCAGCACTGGTTGGTAACATAGAAGAGAGAAAATTGTGTGTGGGTTTGTATAAAATGAGAAAGATTAAATTTTGTTTGTGTATTTCGCATAGCTTTGTAGGGAGTGCTATGTGTATTATTTCAGCGTTACAGAATCAGTCAGTCAGTCAGTGAGTCAGGGATCAGCGTAAATATATATAAGATAATAAAATAATATACATATATTTTATACATAATTCGGTATATTATTTTATTTATATAAAATTCTCCAATATGTATTTTATTTTAGGGAAAATACATTTCTTTTGTTTTAACAAAGAGAGTCCCACTTCATTGTGTTCAGTGGTGCTATGCAACAGTAGATGATGTCACAATTTTTGTTCTAATTAGCGTTGCAATCGTTATTTCTATTTTTTAACATGAATGTCAACATTTTCAATTAGATGTCAAACACAACAATGTTAAGAGTATACACAAGGCTGGTCTTTTATTTCATACGTTTTTCCATTATTCTTTTACAAATATGATCATAAGTTTGGCGTATTAACTTTTTGTTGTCTTTACAAAAAAAAGTTACCGAGTTCATCAATGAGTTTTTTGCTTTCAAAACAGTTCTACATAGTTATATAGAATTATTATTCTGCTTTACCTACAAAATATCTGATTGCGATTACATCTAATTTTTAAAAATTGTTTATATTTACTAAAGCATTATTATTCACATAAATACAAAATTGCACTTTTTAAATTTTCCATTCAAATTTTAGAAAATATCAATTCTAAAAACTGAAATTAAAATTTCAAATTATAAATTAGAAAATATTAATTGAATTTCAGAAAATCATATCAAAACGTCGGAAATAATAATTTAAATTTAGAAGACATCAATTGCATCAAATTAAAAAAAAAAACCAAATATGTTTACAATTGAAAAAGGTTTACATTTAAAAAAAATATTGGCATTCAGGAGAAATTAATTGCTTTTCAGTAACTTCTTTTAACGATAGTCGAATGGTTAAAAAAGAAAAGCAAAATTATCAGTAAAATTTTTAAACGATATTCGCTATTGTTAGAGTCAGCTGTTGTTGTTATCTAAACGACAACCATTTTTGTGTTGTTTATTCAATCGATAAAAACTTAAATTTTTAGGTTGAAATGTCGTCATACACAAATAAAAATCATAAAATAGTGAAAATATTTTGCTTCTATTAAAAAACTTTTTTATATAAATAAAAAAATTAAATAGCATATTCAATTCCTTATTTCATTTTCAAATAAATAAACAGAAATATTAGTAAAAAAATAAGGATATTAAACATAAAGATAAAATCATCCTGTCAAACACGAAGTAATTTGTTTTTTTCTATTCTTCTTTGTGTTTTTCGCTTATTTTGACAGAGATGCCACTCGTTTACAATTTAAATAAATAGAAAAATAGAGATGTTGACTGTCGTTAAGATGTCTGTACTTAGTGAATCACTTAATCCTTAGTGCAAACAACAATAGCTGTCTATATATTTTGCGATTGTCGGATCGTTGAAATTTACAGAATCGGACTACAGAAAACATTAATTTAAATTCAATGAATTTTAGCAAATGAATTAAGAATTGCGAATATAAAAATTGTTACATAAATAAACGCAATTTGATGAGAATGTTGTTTTTATATATAAATTTTCACAATTTTTTTTGGATGAAAATTTGAAGTTTTTCAGAAAATAAAGATAACAAATTATTTTATTTAAAATGTTTGGGACATTTGGTTTTTGCGTTTGGCATCCCTAATTTGATTATTTATTATTATAAATTTATTCTCTATGTTTTCAAAATATGGCAATATTTTTTTAATAAATAAGTTGAGAGAGCTTTTTTTTTGGTTATTATTTTGTTACTCCATCCGACCTATATGGCCGCAATGAAAAAATATTTCGCCAGTTAAAAGAAACTATACAGCCATCTCTAATTAGCACGATTTAATGCATATAGCCACCCTACACAACCATAACCTTTGCAATGGAGGTTAGGGCGAGCAATTTAATCAGCAAAAACTAAATTAAACGAGAAGTTATGTCATATAACTGGAAACTCATGCATATTTTTCGAATATTTTGTTTACATTTATTATAAAACGAGGTGGATGGTATCAAAGATTCGGCACAGCCGAATTTAACACTCTTACTTGTTTTAATATTTTTTATTATAAATTTGCAATTTCTTATTGTATCAAATTAAAACTTCAGCTTATGTATTTTTTTCTATTTTAATGCTTTTAGTTCGTTTTTAGTTATCTTTCCTAAAATCGAACAGAATAAAATTAAAAGTTACAAATCTTAGGTTATGGACCATGTTGGTCTGTGCAATTTATTTAGTTCTGTACATGAGTAAAAGTAAGAAGAAACAGTTATGGATTATTGTTCTTATCGCCGCAAGATGTACAAATTGTTTTTCGATTCAATTTGCATAGAAATCTATTGCATAAATTGCATTTGGCAACACAGTTGGACTTACAGCAACTGCAAATCGCCGTTTTCGAGGGCATTTGAATCATTTGCAGTTTACGACGGATCGATTTCTGTATAATAAATAAATGCAATCAATGCGGATATATTTCGAAACACAACATTTGCCCAACGATTGTTTTTTCTTTTAGTGCTGCGGTAACAAATAATTTGATAAGCAGAACAACCCCTCCTAAGATATGTAAAGCAAGGCAAACCTTTTTAGAGTTATAATATGAAACGATTGCAGGTTTCTTCTTATGATTATTGAAATCGATTTCATCTTTTTGTGCTTGGTGCTCACCAATACAGTACCTTTAGTTTTATGGCCAATACACGAAACAAGTGTTGCGATTTCACTCAAAGCAAAGGCGGATGTATATAAAGGACCATTTTTGAAAATTTGCAACTTCGGTGGGACAAAAGTTTTAGTTTTGCGAACTGTTCCCACATGTCAGTTTACTTTGTAATAGTTTTTTTCCCCAACTCAAAAGATGAAAAGAAGTTTTAGTCCTTTTGTCAACTCCAACACAACTCGTTCTCCTTGATTTTTTCAGGCTTTTCATTTTTCGCTTTTCCAAGGTATGGTTGTATTTTCCATACGTATCATGATTTGGAGTCTACAGTTAACCAAAATTTAAGCCCATATATGGCAGGTTTTGAAGACATATACTGCCTCAAAAAATATCGTCCTCTAAAATCAACTAGCTGCTCATCAGTAGTGACATTTTCATGACACTTATAAAACATTGGATGAAGAGCTTCCCAATAGTCCCATAACTCACGAATAGGAGCATTCTTGTCACTACTTTTTTGTTGTCTTCTATTAATAACGTCATCAAAGCGAAGAGCGCTAGTTATGATTTGAAAATTATCCTCAGTCATAATAGACCGGAATATTTGACGACCAAAATGTGCATCAAACAAACCATACAAAACTTCGTTTTGCCTCTACAATACAAAATTATCATGATAAGCACTTTTCATATATACCAGATAAAAAACATTGTATATACCGATAAACCCCAGCAAGCAGTAGAACACCAATATATGCCCGCAAATTGGATTCTTCTAAGTATTTACATAAAATAAATGTGAAATTGCTGTTCACATATTTCCAGAAATATAAATTATTTAATATATCGGGTAAAAAGAGTTTTATTTAAAATTATTGTGAAAAATTCAAAGTAGACCAAAATGGTCCCTTATCTAAGATTGGTAATTTTTTTTTCAACCTAACAGCAGGGTTAAATCAAACATACTTCAGTATTTTTTGTTATAGATTTTTTTCCTGGATATATTAAGAAGAATTATTTATTTAAGCCTTAGCTACAATTGGCCAAGTACTTTCATTCTGACTTGGAATATTTCACCCCCCAGACAATATTCTACAGTGTAGTTTTAAATTTTATTGAAAGTTGCTAACAAAACAAAATATTTTTATTGAAATAACTTTTATACCCCTCATGGGTGTATGATTTATTTTAATTAATTGACATAAAACAAATATTAATCATACGCCACCCAATTTTTTTTTATATCGAGCTAGGCCTAGTTAGTATTATTTTAAAAAATATATGGGACATATTGTTTCGATATTTTAGCTGTAATATATTTAATACAAACATAGGTGGATTCTGCAATAATCTGGAACATAGTGAAGTCGTTGTTAAAGCTTTAATCTATATTAGCTATCGAAAGTCTCATAGTAATATGTATCGCGTACTACCCAGGCAATATTTGTGGTTGGAAGTCACGTGGTTTTGAAATATTTAAAAATCTATACTCAGGGAACTTTACCATACTTACACATAAAGCTTGGGCTGTAAATTATGGACATATTAAAAACTGCTACCAAAAATGAGGTTTTAATATTATTTTTTCTGAAGATATGACTTTAATATCTAGCAGTAATTTCCTAATTACACTTTCATTTATACGACAATTGAATTAGTGGAGAAACATATAAAACTAGATTGAAATCTGGTTTGGGTGATAGTTAAAAATAAATTAAGTGCTGAAGAAATATCCACCGTTGATATTGAAAAAAAAAGACAAATTGCTGAGAGAGAGAAAAAAAGTGATAAAAGTGATAAAATGCAGGATGAATCAACTTTCCCGAAATTAGTTCAACACTTCCCCTCAGAATAAATGTGAGAAGAAAACGTGATAAACACTATTTTTCGCAACGGGAAAAAGCTAAAATTTTCAAGACTAAGTTCCCATGAAAAGTCCTAAAGTGATTGTCATAAGCGAATACAGTATTTTTGAAAGAAGGGTTAACCGTCGACTATTTTTTTTAAATTATTTTGTGACTCGAAGATGCGTCTTTACATTACGCTAAAATTGAAACCTTAGAAAGTAAACGGTTTCAATTTTTTTTGAATAAAATCCTATTATTTTTTTAAATTATCTTTTCTTAAAAAGTATATTTTCAATTAATTTGATTTGTTCAGTTTGAGGTCATAAAATTTTTAATAAAATAAACAAAAAAGGTTTTTTTATGTTTTAATTTTATTAATATTTTTTCTTTTTATATATTATTTTTTCTTAAAAAATTTTTTAAAAAAGTATATTCTCTTAAAAATTACCTTTTGTAAAAAGTAAATTTTTTTAAAAAACTTTTTCTTAAACAAATCTGTTTTCTTAAAAAAGTACCTTTACTTAAAAAAGTACAATTTCTTAAAAATGTAAATTTCTTTCGAAAGTACCTTTTCTTAAAATGAACGTTTTATTTAAAAAGTTTCTTTTTTGAAAAACGTAAATTTTCTTAAAAACATACATTTTCTTAACAAAGCTACTTTTCTTAAAAAAAGCTCCTATTCTTAAATAAGTACATTTTCTTCAAAAAAAAAAAAAAATACCTTTACTTAAAATGTTACTTTTTCTTAAAATTACCTTTCCTTAAAAAATCGCCTTTTCTTGAATATGTAGTAATTATTCTTAAAAAAGTACTTTTTCTTGAAAAATTATTCTTCATAAAAAAGTACACATTTCTACAAGTACATTTTCTTAAAAAGTATAAAAAGTACCTTTTCATAGAAATACCTCTTCTAAAAGTTATACTTTACTTAAAAAAGTACCTTTTCTTAAAAAAGTACATTTTCTTAAAAGAGTACCTTTTCTCAAAAAAGTGCTTTTTCTTAAACAAGTAAATTATATTATATTATCTTAAAAAAATACATTTTCTTAAAAGAGTACATATTTTCAAAGAAGTGTTTTTTCTTAAACAAGTAAATTTTCTTAAAAAATTACCTTTTCTCAAGAAAGTGCCGCTTTAAAAAAGTTACTTGTTCTTAAAAAATTATATTTTCTTAGAAAAATAAGTATTCTTAAAAAAGTACATTTTCTTAAAAGGGTAAATTTTCTTAAAAACACATTTTCTTAACAAAGCTACTTTTCTTAAATAAAAGCTAATTTTCTTAAATAAGTACCTTTTCTTCAAAAAAATACCTTTACTTAAAAAGTTACTTTTTCTTAAAATTACCTTTCCTTAAAAAATCGCCTTTTCTTGAATATGTAGTAATTATTCTTAAAAAAGTGATTTTTCTTGAAAAATTATTCTTCATAAAAAAGTGCACATTTCTACAAGTACATTTTCTTAAAAAGTATAAAAAGTAATTTTTCATAGAAATACCTCTTCTAAAAGTTATACTTTAGTTAAAAAAGTACATTTTCTTAAAAAAGTATTTTTTCTTAAAAAATTACCTTTTCTTAAAAAATTACGTTTTGTTAAGAACGTACGTTTTCATAAAAAAGTACATTTTCTTTAAAAAGTACTTTTTGTTAAAAAAATATCTTTTCTTAAAAAATTACCTTTTATTAATAAATTACCTTTTATTACAGAGGAATTTTTTTCAAAAGTACCATTTCCTAAAAAAGTACATTTTCTTAAAAAGTAAATTTTCTTTGAAAAGTACATTTTCTTTAAAAATTAATTTTCTTAAAAAAGTACCTTTTCTTAAAAAGTACCTTTTCGTTTTCTTAAAAAATTATATCTTCTTAAAAAGTGACTTTTCTTAATAAAGTACCTTTTCATACAAAAATGCGTCTTCTTAAAAAGTCACCTTTTTTAAAAACGTACCTTTACTTAAGAAAGTACGTTTTCATAAAAAAGTACCTCTTTTTAAAAAAGTGAATCTTCTTAATAAAAACATTTTTTAAAAAGTAAATTTTCTTTAAAAATTTATTTTCTTAAAAAATACCTTTTTTGAAAATGTACATTTCTTCTAAAGTACATTTTCTTAAAAAAGTACCTTTCTCTACAAAAAAAAAGAAATTTTTTTTTAAAAATTCATTTTTGTAAAAAGTAAATTTTCTTAAAAACGTACCTTTTCTTTAAAAATGTCGTTTTATTAAAAAAGTACATTTTCTTCAAATATTACCTTTTTAAAGAAATACTTTTTCTTTAAAAAGTACCTCTTCTAAAAAAGAACATTTTATTTAAAAAGGTCAGTTTTTAAAAATGTAAATTTTCTTAAAAATATACCCTTTCTTAACAAAGCTACTCTTTTTTTTAAAAAAAGGTCCTTTTACTTAAAAAGTACTTTTTTCTTAAAAAAAGCTTTTTCTTAAATGGTAATTTTTTTTAAAAATTCATTTTTGTAAAAAGTAAATTTTCTTAAAAACGTACCTTTTCTTTCAAATGTCGCTTTATTAAAAAAGTACATTTTCTTCAAATAGTACCTTTTTAAAGAAGTACTTTTTCTTTAAAAAGTACCTTTTCTAAAAAAGAACATTTTATTTAAAAAGTTCAGTTTTTAAAAATGTAAATTTTCTTAAAAATATACCTTTTCTTAACAAAGCTACTTTTCAAAAAATTCCTTAACTTAAAAAGTACTTTTTTCTTAAAAAAGCCTTTTCTTATATAGTAATTTTTCTTAAAAAATTATTATTCATAAAAAAGTACCTTTTCCTAAAAAAAATTACTTTTTTTAAAAAACAAAGTACATTTTCTTAAAAAGGAACTTTTCTTAAAAAAGTATTTTTGCTTATAACGATACCTTTTCTTACAAAATACCTCTTCTTAAAAAGTTTCACTTTCTTAAAAAGTACCTTTAGTTAAATAAGTACTTTTTCTTTAAAAATTCCTTTTCTTAAAAAATTACCATTTATCAATTATTACCTTTTATTAAAAAAGTACATTTTTTAAAAAGTAATTCTTAAAAAACTATCATTTCCTAAAAATATACTTTTTCTTAAAAAGTAAATTTTCTTAATAAAAAGTACATTTTCATAACAAATTAATAATTAATTAAAAAGTAAATTTTCTTAAAAAACGTATCTTTTTTTTTTAAAAAGTACATTTTCTTAAAAATTATATTATATTAAGAAGTAACTTTTCTCAAAAAGTAAATTTTCATAAAAAATACCTCTTCTTAAAAAGTTACCTTTTTAAAAAAAAGTACCTTAGGTAAAAAGTACGTTTTCTTAAAAAACACTTTTTTTTAAAAAATTACATTTTCTGATATATTACCTTTTTGTTAAAAAAGTACGTTTTTATAAAAAATTTCCTCTTCTTAAAAAAGTAAATTTTCTTAAAAAAGTAAATTTTCTTTAAAAATTTATTTTCTTAAAAAGTACCTTTTCTTCGAAAAGTACCCTTTTTTTATGTAAATTTTTTCAAGGAAGTACATTTTTTTAAAAAGTAACTTTTCTTATAAAAAATTACTTTTTCTTAAATAAGCTGTCTTAATAACAGCACATTTACTTAAAAAAGTACCTTTGTTTTTTTAAAAATACCTTTTCTTAAAAAAGTACTTTTCTTTAGAAAAGTACAATTTCTTAAAAATAACATTTTATTTAAAAAGTTAATTTTTGAAAAAAGCGCATTTTCTTAAGAAAGCTCATTTTCTTAAATAAGTACCTTTTCCTCAAATAGTACCTTTTTTTGAAAGAAATAAATTTTCTTTAAAAAGTGTCTTTTTTTTAAAAAGTACATTTTCTTAAAAAAGTACATTTTCCTAAAAGAGTACCTTTTCTCAAAGAAGTGCTTTTTCTTAAACAATTAAATTTTCTTAAAAAAGTAAATTTTTTCAAGAAAGTGCCGCTTTAAGAAAGTTACTTGTTCTTAAAAAATTATATTATCTTAAAAAAATACATCTTCTTAAAATAGTACATTTTCTTAAAAGAGTACATATTCCCAGAGAAGTGCTTTTTCTTAAACAAGTAAATTTTCTTAAAAAATTACCTTTTCTCAAGAGTGCCTTTTTAAAAAATTTACTTTTACTTAAAAAAATATATTTTCTTAGAAAAATACATATTCTTAAAAAACTACATTTTCTTAAGAAAGTACATTTTCTTAAGAAAGTATATTTTCTTAAAAAAGTGCATTTTCTTAAAAGAGTACATTTTTTCAAAGAAGTGCTTTTTCTGAAACAAGTAAATTTTCTTAAAAAAGTTATTTTTCTCAAGAGTGCCCTTTTAAAAAAAGTTACTTTCTCTTAAAAAAATTTTATTTTCTTAAAAAAATTCATCTTCTTCAAAAGGACCATTTTGTGAAAAAGTAATTTTCTTGAAAATATACCTTTTCTAAAACAAAACTTTTTTTAAATAAATACTTTTTCATTAAAAGCGCCTTTTCTTAAAAAAGTAATATTTATATATATTTTCTGAAAAAGTACCTTTTCTTAAAAAGCTATCTTTCTTAAATTGGTAGCTTCCTTAAAATAGTATATTTTCTTAAAATAAACATTTTCTTAAAAAAATACCTTTTCTCAATGAAATACTTTTTCTTAAACAAGTAAATTTTCGTAAAAAAGGAAATTTTTTTTTGAAACAGTATCTTTTCTTAAGAAAGTGCCTTATTAAACAGGTACATTTTCTTAAAATATATATTCTTAAAACGATGTGTTTTTTTTAATTACCTTTTTTTCAAAAGTAAATTTTTTTTAATAAGTACCTTTTTATAAAAAAGAACTCTTCTTAAGAAATTGCCTTTTCCTAAAAAGTACCTTTTCCTAAGGGAGTACGTTTTTAAAATAAAAAAATAATTTCTCATAGAAAAGTCATTTTATTAAGAAGTACATTTTCTTAAATAAATAACTCCTAAAAAATTATCTCTCCCTAAAAAGTAACTTTTGTTAGTGAAGTATGTTTTTTAAAAACATCTTTTTTAAAAAAGTGCCTTTTCTTAAGGAAGTACCTTTTCTTAAAAATTACTTTTTCTTAAAAAAGCACTTTAAAAAAAACCTTTTTTAAAATAGTAGCTTACCGTAAAAAATTAATTTATTTAAAGCAGTAAATTTTCTTAAAAAAGTACATTTTCTTGAAAAAGTACATTCTCTAAGAAGTGCATCTTCATAAAGTACTAGCAGAGCCCAGCCCTCGAAATTCGAGTGCAAATTCTAGGAAATTTTATTTTATAATTCAATTTATTTCTTTCAATGTGTTTTAATCTATTTAATTCATTAAGTTTATTTCATTATAAATATTCGCTGAACACGCAGAAATAAAGGCCACCTTGTATGCCACCAAAAGGTATTCAAATTTTTGCCAATTCACAATTCAACACAGGGTATGTGTTATGCAGTTATTGTAACGAAATCTGTACGTTAACTTTGAAGCAATTTAAAATGGGATATCTGCATATAAAGTATTGAGTTGTTTCAATTTCTCCTGTATTGCACAGCGAGCATTTTTGACTGTTTCTGATTGAAAATTGTGTACCATTTAATTTTATTAGCTCACAACGTGCTTTGAAAATCCACATTACATAGCTTTGATTAGTCATATTCATAAAATAGTATGGTCCTCTTATAATATTTAGGTTTTTATAAAACGTTTTTAGTAATATGTTTGGATATGTTTTGAGAGAATCATTTTTGGTGTCAATATCATACCTAAGTAATTATGCTCATTGACAATTTCAACCTATTCTCCCTTGAAAATCCATTTTTCACGGTTAGCCAATCTTCCGCCATTTCTAAATACCATTATTTTAGATTTTGTAAGATTCAGTTCTAGATTCTAGTAATCACAGTATTCTTCAAGCCGTTTAATCATTTTCTGCAGAACCTCTACCTCTTCAGCCAATATTACAATATCATCCGCGTAAGTTGGTCAATTGTGATGCCATCGCCTAGATATTCATGAAGATCGTTAATGTAAATTGAGAATAGTAGGAGAGATAGCAAACATCCCTGCTTAACGCCTGATATTGTGTCGAATGGCTCTGAGAGTTTAGTGCCATTCCATACAGTAGAACTTGTTGTATAATAAACACTTTCTAAAAATTTTACCATTTTTGTTGATACTCGAAGCGTATGTAGTTTAAATATAACTGATTTTCGAGCAACTTTGTCAAAAGCTGCCTTAAAATCAACAAAGAAGGCGTACACTTTTTTCTTTTCATTAAGTTTTAAATGAACAATTGCTGCCAAGTTATAAATATTGTCCGTTGTGGAGTAACCTTTTCCGAATCCTGCTTGAAATTCAGTAATAATGTTACGTTGCTCAGTGCAGTTTTATAGGTGCTCATTTATGATACCCATCATAATTTTTGATGCACAATTCATAAATGAAATGCCACGGTAGTTACTTGCGAGATTTGCATTACCTTTTTTAAATATTGGGTATATTACACTCAAAGTAAATGTTTCATGCACTTGCATTTTATTAAAAAGATTATTATAGCAAAAAGCTAGTTCTGCCAATATTTCAATTGGTGCATTTTTAAAAAATTCATAGGGTACTCTATCTGCGCCTGGTGCTTTGTTTATTTTTGCCTTTTTATACCCTATACCACTATGTGGTTTGGGTATAATGACTTTGTGCTGCTGTTTGTAACAACCAAAAATATTTGACCTAGACCCATCTTTAATTATACCGATCGAATCAGAATCACTTTCTGAATTGATTTAACAATGTCCGTCCGTCCGTCCGTCCGTCCGTCCGTCCGTCCGTCCGTCTGTGTGTCCATGTAAAGCTTGTAATCAAACTGCAGGTCGCAAATATGAATGTATTTTGATGAGATTTGGTACATAAGCTTTTATCGGCCATGGGATGAACGCTATTGAAATTGGTGAGAATCGGTCCATGTTCAGACCTAGCCCCCATACAAATTACCCATATGAAATCGACATAAATTGCCATAAGATCCAAATTGTCATATAGATCTTACTCAAATTGGGTTTGTATGCGTTCATTACATCCACTAATGAGTAGTCCAAAAAGGATCCCTTTGACCCCATATAGAGCTGCTTCCCGATCTTCACTTAAATCTATTAAAAAACAAAAATATTGCACTGATTCTTCTCAAATTTTGTTTGTATATATTTTTGCAAAATACAAGAGACTTTACCAAACATGATCAGGATCGGTCTATTTTTGGACCAAGTCCCTATATAGATATAGCATCCGATATGAACTTTTTCATATCTGCAGCCAAAAAAAATTAATAAAAATCCCACTCAAATTTGGTTTTTGCTTATTTTCTATGTCCAGTTAGTTGGGCCTAAGAGATAGGGTCTCTAAACGCATGGTATAGGGTATCGTATAGTCGGTCTAGACCGACTATAATTTTCTTACTTGTTTAAAACTTGTATTATCTCTAAAGTTGTTATTTCAGAGTCCAGAAAATAATCTGAACAGGATGTAATAAGTCCATAAAAAATATCTTAAATTCCAGACGATGCACAGTGGGTTGAAAAGCATGAAAAGTGAGGATTAATTCAGGGAAGACGTAATTTCAAAATATTGTTAATTTTTTTTAATGGATATTCATTAATGCATAAAAAACCACAATTTAAAAAAAAAGTGGAAAAAAAATTTGTTTTAACCCGTTAGGAGCTTTTTTGTGTTTTGGAAAAAATGATCTTTTCTTACAATTTTCGCTGTAACTTTGGAATAAAAAGCGATAAATTAGTAAATGAAATTGCAAGGTAGAACTTAGTTAATGTGCTTTTAGAAAAAATTAATTTTTTTTTAAATAAAAAAGGAATAAATATTTAATATGTATTTATATTATAAAAATTGAATTTTTAAATCCGATTTTATTTTCCAAATTCCACAATTCCACAAATTTAACTAAAAAAATTCACATTATAAAATAATATTATGTTTTTATTGATGAATAATTATAAGCATAAAACAAACAACCATTTCAGAAAAATTAAAAAAAAATTAAAAAAAAATTAATTCAATTAATATTGAATATATTGCTACATTTATAATTAAAAATTTTGTATGCATTTATTGTTATTGTTTATTTTTTATTTTATATTATTCTTATTTAAGAGAAACTTAAATATATATATATATATATATATACAATTAAAATCAAGGATCCTCCGTATTATCATCACCTTCATAAATATAATCAGCATCTTCATAATTATCATCATCAATATCTTCATTAATCTCTTCTTCATCAGAAATCTTGGGCAAAATTAATAAATCTAGTGCCATCTGTGGTATATTATATATTTTTTTGGCATAATTTTTGCTTTTAGTGGTAATTAAAGGATCCGAACTAAGAAGTAACCTATTGAATATATCTTAATTTGACTTCTCCCGACTGCATTTACGAGAATAGTGTTCTGTAATTGTGTTACTGAAATCATTTTTTTTATCATCATCAGACTTAGCCTGCCATTTTTTGATTGGAATTTTATATGATAAGTGAAGAAGACATTCAAAAAATAGTATCCATCCATGAAGTATAGATAAACCAATCTGTATTAACACTTTTAGTTTCCTGCAATTTTTTTATATTGTTCTAAAACTTTTTACCCGAGAACATTTTGTAATTTCAGAGCTTCGATTTTTCGCTCCACTATAATGTGCATGATCATTAAAATTATTTATTGTAATACTAGATTACACATTTTCAGCAGCAACAATAACAATCACAGCTACGAAAATAAACACAAAACAAAAACTAAAAAAAGATTTTTTCTGTTGTTTTTTCAAGCATTTTTTTTAAATTTTATACTGAGGACTTTTAATAAAAACTTTAATATTACATTCGTTGGCATGTACTGGCAAAATGTTTTTTGGAATACACAGGTAGAAATCCCATATTTTACTACAATGTAAATAATTTTACCCGATCTCATCTAGAATTACGTTGAAACTCAATCTCTTTTTAAAAAATACCCTCTTTTTAGGACAATTTTCAAAAAATTATTAAAAAAATTTCTAAAACATTTATCTAAAATTTTTTTTTTAATAATACAGTCAAATATCTGAGGTTGATGCATCCATTTGAAAAAAGTTAGAATTTGAAAAAAAAAATGAAAAAAATTAAACTTGAAATATCTCGTTTTTCACTTTTTATCACTTCTCGAGCACAATTAAAAAAAAAAATGTTGAATTTTGAGAGAGTATAGCAAGAAAAGTAAACAACTTAGAACAATAATTTTGACAGTTAGTGATGAACCATTTTATACTCTGTTACCCGGTGTAAAAATTTATTACAAAATACTCATTTCAATTTTTGAATTAATCCTCACATTTGACCCTTTTTAACCCAATGTGCGATGAGACATTGGCTGTTTGTATGCATGGCTGATTACGAATTTCTCTTGCAAGTTTCCACCAAGTTTTGCTGTCAGCAACGCAGTTTAATTTAAATTCTAATTTTTTATAGTATTTTAATTTGCTTTATTCGCAGATTTCTTTATATGTTTTATTAGCTAGTAAGTAACTTGTTTATCTGTAAATATTATGTGATATCTGTTTTTTGTACTTTATTTTAAACTACTAAGACGTATGATGAATTTTTCTAAAAGAAAAGTATACATTACTAATACGCCTTAAAAATAAAGTTCCATTTCCTTTTTTGCAAACAACTCGGTTTCATGTGAAAAAAATATGATACCAACGAATTTTGTTAATAGTTGAGGAAACTTATCATAGCTAATCTTTGCAAGATGGTAATTTGCATAAAAATTATAAATCTTTAACTATAATAATTTAAACATTTCAAAGTATTTTTTTCTTAAATTAATTTTGTGCAATATATCTTACAATCAACAAAAATTTTCTGAAAAAGAAAATTCTTCTATAAATATTTTCCGCTTAACATTTTAAGCTTAAAATCTCATTTGTTTTATATTATGCAATAAATTATTTTGTTGTTTACATTAATTACCTCATGGCACTTGAAATGACAGATATAATTTTTATTAAAATGTCTTGTTTGAGTAATTTTGATTTTACAAAAGAAAAAAAGAAAAATGAAATTCAACAAAATAAAACAGACAGATTCTTGTAATATTTTTTCAGGTTAACGACATGATAAGTAGCTAAACAAAAGCCCAGACAACAATAATAACAACAACAACAACAACAAAATAAAGTATAGAAACAACAAAAAAATATCATTATGAATAAATATTTGAAATGTTAACATTTTAAATATTTTATAAAATAAACATGATTTTTTGTTTATCTTTTGATTTAACTTTAATGCAAATTTTTGTATGTTTGGCTAGACAAATATTTCTAGGATCATATCTTATAGAAGTTGGATTTAGTGTTTATTTTTTTAACGAAAGTGTTAAGTAAACATAACCTTTAGTTCAAAAAACAGAAATACAGTCACTCAGTTAGTGTTCAATTAGAGCCTATGGCCTCCTTTTTTGGGGTTGATTTAATTGAAAGCAAAACCTCACATAAGCGACAATTTTTGATTAATATTTATTAAAAAAAGCTTCTACAAATAAAAAAATCTTTGGCTTTTTTGAAGGCTTTAAAAAGCTGTTCATCCAATTGCGACTATTACTGTACTGGCATGTGTATAATAGGGTGGCCCTTAATAAAAAAATTGTTCAAACTCTCGGCCGCACCCCCTAGATATATGCGAATAGCAAAACAAGTAAGAAAATTATAGTCGGTCTAGACCGACTATACGATACCCTATACCATGCGTTTAGAGACCCTATCTCTTAGGCCCAACTAACTGGACATAGAAAATAAGCAAAAACCAAATTTGAGTGGGATTTTTATTAATTTTTTTGGCTGCAGATATGAAAAAGTTCATATCGGATGCTATATCTATATAGGGACTTGGTCCAAAAATGGACCGATCCTGATCATGTTTGGTAAAGTCTCTTGTATTTTGCAAAAATATATACAAACAAAATTTGAGAAGAATCAGTGCAATATTTTTGTTTTTTAATAGATTTAAGTGAAGATCGGGAAGCAGCTCTATATGGGGTCAAAGGGATCATTTTTGGACTACTCATTATTGGATGTAATGAACGCATACAAACCCAATTTGAGTAAGATCTATATGACAAATTGGATCTTATGGCAATTTATGTCGATTTCATATGGGTAATTTGTATGGGGGCTAGGTCTGAACATGGACCGATTCTCACCAATTTCAATAGCGTTTATCCCATGGCCGATAAAAGCTTATGTACCAAATTTCATCAAAATACATTCATATTTGCGACCTGCAGTTTGATTACAAGCTTTACATGGACACACAGACGGACGGACGGACGAACATTGTTAAATCAGCTCAGAAAATGATTCTGATTCGATCGGTATAATTAAAGATGGGTCTAGGTCAAATATTTTTGGTTGTTACAAACAGCAGCACAAAGTCATTATACCCAAACCACATAGTGGTATAGGGTATAAAAAGTGAGAAATACAAAGTTTTGGGCCAATCAAAAAACATTTAGAAGTGACTCAACGCGGGTGAAAATTTCAAGTATGTTTATATGGGGAAAGTATGACTTTTTTTCCGATTTTACGAAAATTTCGTTCTGTAGTTTAATTTTTCCGAAAAAATTGTTATGTAATTCGGGATCAGTATTAAGTTATTTTTCAAAAAAGCTAAAAAATTTGAAAATCGATTATAAACTCGCCAAGAAATAGCAAATGCCCCAGACCACTTTTGTGCCAAAAAAACTAGATCTTGAAATTTGATGGCATTTTTTTCAACTTTAAGAAATTAATTAAAGTCTCTCAACCTGTAAGTACTCAGATATAAAGTATTGTTTTATTACCACCTTGTTAACCTATTAAGCATTGAGACCGAAAATGAAAAATTTTTTTCATAAAATTTTGAAAACTCTTAGAAATTAACTGTGTGAATTTTCGGAAAAAATTATTATGACCCCATTAACCCTTTTAGAATTGGGGTCAAATATGACCCCAAACTAATAAAAAACAATTTATTCAAAATTCAATTTTGTAGGTGTTATTGAATTTTTAGATGCGACGCTTAAAATATAATAACTAAATGTGTAGAACTTCCGTTCCTAAAATTTGAGATAAATCCGCGAACGTTAACCCATTATTTGCCAAGGCCAGCTTTGGATTTTTAGATATTTTTAAAACTTACCGAAAACGAGTTAAACTCGATGAAACCACTATTTCGAATTTAAGAAAAAATAATTCGGTTAATTTTTATTTATTTAACCCTTCAGTGCTCCTGGGCTCAAAATAATCCATTGTAATATATCTTTGGTGCAATTATCTGCTTATTGCTCGCGAATATAAATTAAAACAACTTTTTACCAATTTTGTTTTAAAATTATTCTATGTATAAAAATTATCTATATTTTTCTAAATAAAATAAGAAGACCCACAAATGACCCAAAGCTAATAAAAGACATTTTATTCAAAAGAATATGAAATATAAAATTAACATAATAATATAAAATTAAAGAAAAGCAATACTTATTGCAAGTCGTAAGTGATTACAGAAAACAATTTGAATCGCACACTAAATCATCCTTAAATACACCAAAATAAATAGAATTAATTTTATATTTCATATTCTTTTGAATAAATTGTCTTATATTAGCTTGGGGTCATATGTGACCCCAATTCCAAAAGGGTTCATGGGGTCATATTATTTTTTTTTTGCGAAACCCTAGGCTATTAAGATAAAATATAACATTTGAAAGTAGAAAGGTGATGAATTTTTGATACAAAGTATTTAGAAACAGTACATTTACAGAATATTTTACAAAAATCCTATTTTTCTCGAAATCCGCAAAAATAAAATCCTTGCCAAAAAAATTCTGGTATAGAGATTTACCTAAAAATTCACACAGTTAATCTCTACTATGCATTTAACAAGACCTTAAATAGCTAGATCAATTTCTTCAAATTTTGTTTAGGAAAATTTTTCAAAACTTGAAAAAGGAGTTTTAAAAATTTTATCAAAAAAAAAATTTCCATCTCCGGTCTCAATGCTTAATAGGTTAAGATGGTGGTAATAAAATAATACTTGATATCTGAGTACTTACAGGTATAGAGACTAAAACAAAATGTTGGCTTTAATTAATTTCTTAAGGTTGAAGAAAATGCCATCAAATTTCATGACCTAGTTTTTTTGGGCACAAAAGTGGTCTGGGGCATTTGCTTTTTATTGGCGAGTTTTTATTCGTTTTTGAAGTTTTATAGCTTTTTGGAGAGATAATTTAACACTGATCCCGAATTAAATAACAATTTGTCGGAAAAATGAAACTATAGAACGAAATTTTCGTAAAATCTGATAGAAAGTCATATTTTCGCACACTTGAAATTTTCAATCGCATTGAGGCACGACTAAATGTTTTTTGAATGGCCCAAAACATTATTCCTCTGCATTAAATCTTATGTATAAATTGTACGATTATAGTATTTGAATTTAAATGTGATGGCAGTGGTGTATACAGGACTGGGTATTCGATTCTCAGGAAATTAATTTAGACCAATACCTCATATCATGCGTTTAGAGATCCTTTATATTATGTCCAACAAATTAGATATAGAAAATAAGAATAAACCAAATTTAAGTGGCGGATATGAAAAAGTTCATATCGGATGCTCTGTTTATATGGGGACACAAACCTAATTTTTCCCGATCTTAAGTTAAGTCAATAGAAAAATTAGAAGTGTAAATATTAAAAAAATTCAAAAATAACGATTGTTTGTTTGGACATAGTTTTATCTTCTGAAATTAATACAAAGTAAAGCTGTATGGTAGAAAACTGAATCTAACCACACTGCTCGTAGGCCTGACTTTAGGTGAGTGTGTTAAAGCGCTGACCAAAAAGTGCAAGTACGAGTGTATGTGAAGGTTCATGGTTCAAACCTCACGGCCGCCCTAAGTAGACAAATTTTCATATAGAAACAATCTATTCAATTAAAAACATAATAATTATCACAATGTTCAATAAATCGCTGATGAAGGCTGAAATGCCAGAAACCGGTCCGATTAAGAATACAGTGCAGTTATGAATTTTTGTAATATATGCTTTCTTCTTCTTTACCATGCACCATTTAAAGAAAAACAAAAATATTGCTCAGTTTTTTTTCTCTTAAATTTGGTTTGTATATGTTTTTGTGAAAAATAAGTGACTACCATAGATGATCATGATTAGTCCATTTTTCGATATGGTCCCCATGGAGAAATAGAACAAGATATGAATAACAAAAAATTCATAAATATGATTCATCCTTATTTTTTCTAACCAGCTGGTTGGGCCTAAGTCCCTTTCATTAAACTAATGATAAATAGTATGATATACTCGACCTAAAGCCACTAAAATTTTCTTACTTATTTTATTTATGTAAATTAAGTTAAATTGCTGTGCAACACTTTACAAAAGCATATTGATCAAATTGCGTTAACATTTATGTAAATGCTGTCATTTGAGTTCGCGGTACAACATTATGAAAAGTGATGACTATTAATTTGCCATTCTTGGCAAAAAAAAAAATTATAATAATGACAGACAGAGTACGTACAATGTAGGTGGTTTTTTGAATGATTTAACTTATTATAGATTTTACTATTTCTTTATACAATTTGCTTAATTAATGAGTACGAAACACAAGAGAACATCAGTATTCCCAATTAAATAATTAATATCTTTCGTAGATGTACAAATGGTAGTTGAGCCAAAAACCATGTGCTGCAATTACGTTGTTCATCTATTGAACTTAAGCAATTGTGTGTTGAATTTATATATTTTTTTTAATTTTAGTTCTTGTTGCTTCTTAACAAGTGTATTGCACTTTTTATTTTGTTTTAGTGATATTTTTTTTTTTTGGGTTTTCATTGAGTTGTTACGTATTAAGACAAAGACACACATACCTTGAACTTTAAATATTTTTTTTCGGTATTTTTATTTTGTACAATATGTACATTGAACATTAATTTAAAATAAATCTCTATTAGATTTGAAATAAATGTGTGTTTTGTAGTTGGCAGCGGAAGCTTTTTTTATTGTTTGGTAACAAATTTATTTAATCGATTTTAATTCAACAAAATTTTGTAAATTGTGTGATAATTTTATATGATTTAATTGTTGTGGTATACCACATTTGGGTATATAATTATAATCAGTTGCCAAAATGATGCTAAAAAAGTGCCAAAAAAAGCTTGAAAAGTGCGATAAAATTAATTTATGCATTTATTTGTTTACATTTATGTATATTGTGTCTATATAAATAGTTACGTTTATCACTGATTCGTTAGGGCATTCCACAAAAAACTTTTATTTTTGGTTCTTGCAACTCTTAAAGCGGTATATGAATTCCTATGGCCCAAAAAATTTTTGAGAACTTTTTGAAATTTTTTAGAGGTCGATACGTTCACAAAATTTGACTTTTCATGCAATAATTATCACCTCTTTGTGGAATTTATAATAATATGTTTTCTTTCCAAAAATAAACTTATATTAAACAAAACTTTGATTAATTAAAAATACCGTTATTAAAATCCCTTACATCGCATTAACTAGCATATTCAAGCATTTAAATTGTAAAGCACAAATGAAAAAGTCTCTGTTTAACAAAAAGGATCGTTTTAATAAAACATATTCTATTTAGTTTTGTTAAAAACATTAGTTATGAACAAAATGCCACTGGGAAATGTACTAAGTAAGCCCAAAAAGGTAAAATTTTGCACATTGTCTGAAAATGGAACATCAAATCAGCAGAAGTCGAAAGGTTGTTTAATTATTTGAAAAATATTGAAAATTAAGGAAAAAATTAAAAAAGTTGAATGACCGCGAGCGTCGACTTATCTGTACCCAACTTGCTGGGTAATATTAATAGTTAAGAAGATTTCTTGTGACCCTCGATTTGTTAAACAGTTTTCTCGCGATTTTGACCAAACACATCTTATTTGAAAGGTATTGCCTTTTAGCTGTCCACCAGATTTACAGATTTGCACCGTCTGGAACATTTTTTCGGAGTAAAATACATTTAAAGTTGCTACTAAACATACATAAAACTATACAATGTTATGTGTGTGTTTAATATATTTGTTAATGTGTTTGTTAGTTTGCTGTCTTCATTTACAATAATAATTATGGTGAATTGAAAAATAATTTTGGACACAAACCAATAATTAGACATAAACCAATAACGACAATAATCAATATTTAAAAAGTGTTGACTTGTGAATTGGCTAAAATTGATTGCATACCTTTAGGGTCTTTATTAAATTAAAAAATAAAATTTCCTAGAATTTGCACTCGCATTTCGAGGGCTAGAATTAGCAAATTCAAAGATAAACAATGAAGGCAATTCCTTGTATTTTGAAAAGTTGGCATTTTTCCAAAATAATATGAGCATAAATTGGTCAAATGTAAGTTGCTTAATGTTGTGTAAGAGAATAAGAACTTTATTTGCTTTCTTTAAAAATATGTTTTTGTCAGATGAAAAAATTTAAGTTTGATGGTCCTGACGGGAATTGTGGGTACTGGCGTGACCAATGAGAAGAACCCCAATGTTTCTCACGAAGAAACTTTCGTGGCGATTCTGTTATGATTTGGGATGCGTTTACTGAAGAGCGTTGTCTGGAGTTCCAAATCGTGTCTACCAAAATGAACAGTGATAAGTGTTGTGAATTACTTCCAGAAAATTCACAAAAGAATGGTTAAGCTCGAATGATGTCAATGGTTTGGATCGGCCTGCTGGCTCTCCTCATATTAACCCCATGGAAAACATATCGGAAATTTTCGTCAGGAAAATTTATGCTGACAATCGTTAGCATAAATCGCCAAAAAAAAAAAAATGAAAAATGGCCTAATGAAAAATTACCCAAAACATTAAGAATCGCAAAAAAAAATTAAATTTTGCCCAAAAAATATAAAAAATGGCAAAAAAAAAAAAAAAAATAAAATAAAAAATCGCAACAAAAAAAAAAAAATGTTGCCCAAAGATATGAAAAATGGCAAAAAAAATGTTGCCCAAAGATATGACAAATGGCCCAAAAATATCAAAAAATTAAAAAAAAAACGCCGAAAAATTAATCAATAGTGTCCGTATGGAAATTTACTCAAAAGTCAAATAAAATTATGCAATATTAAATATTTATGTATATAGAAGTTTATTTTCCATTAAGGAAAAATAGCCCATAAAGGCTCTAGGAAATAGCGCCCAATAAAAAACCGCCCAAAAAAATATCGAAAAATGGAAAAAAATTGGGCTTTTCCCCCCCTTCTTTGGGTCATTTTTCATTTTTAAAAATGGGTCATTTTTCATAATGAAAAATCATTTGAGCCATGGGCGGCTATAGAAAATATAGCCCAATGAAAAATCGCAAAAAAAAGAAAAATAGTCCAATGAAAAATGACCCGAAAAAATGAAAAATGTCCAAAAAAAAATATGAAATTTTAGACAAAATATATGAAAAATGGCAATATTCAATATTTTCCATGTGGAAAATTCACTAAAAAATCAATTAAAATTAAGCAAAATTCAATATTTTTATATAGAAATTTATTTTTCGTTATGGAAAATAGACCACAAAATTATATAATGAATTGTTACTGCTTATGTAAAGTAAACAGTTAAAAAAATAATTTAACAACTGCATGACAATACGGCCTGTGAGAACAGCTCAATCCTTTCGCCAAACTGGTTGCTTGCCCAGCTAAAAAAGTTTAAAAAAATCCCGCAATTTACATTATGAAAAATTACCCACCCTCAATAACGAAAAATTAGAAAAAAAAAAAAATAGCCAAAAAGTTGGGTCATTTCTCATAGTTTCATTTGAGGGCATTTGAATAAGCTAAAAATTTCAATTTTCAAAGAGTGGGAAGCTCAGGTTTAAGGTGTTATATAAAATTTAATATGTCCTATAAAAAACATCATGTGAGTCCGATCGCAGGGGAGATGTGTAAACATCTAGGAATTATAGATTTTTTTATAGCACTTTCTTAAAATCAAACAGAAAGCGTATCACTTATAGCAATCAACTGCAGGGGTTCTGTTAATATAAAAATATTTATTATTATTTATTATATTAACCGGTTAATTTTAAATTTTTGGTTTTTATTTTTTATTTTTAATTTTTCGTTTTTCATTTTTTGTTTTCATTTTTAATATTTAATTTTTTATTTTCATTTTTAATTTTTTAATTTTTAATTTTTCATTTTTAATTTTTTATTTTTCATTTTCCAATTTTTATTTTTTATTTTTCTTTTTTCATTTTTTATTTTTCAATCTTCATTTTTTATTTTTAATTTTTTTTATTTAATTTTTTATTTTTCATTTTTGATTTTTCAGTTTCTATTTTTCATTATTCATTTTTAATTTTAGTTTTTCATTTTTCGTTTCTTATTTTTCACGTTTCTTTTTTTATTTTCCTTCTTCATTTTTCATTTTTTAGTTTTAGTTTTTTATCATTTTTTATTTTTCATTTTTCATTTTTCCTTCTTATTATTTTTTACTTTTTTATTTTTCATTTTTCAATTTTTATTTTGTATTTTTTATTTTTCATTTTTCATTTTTCATTTTTCATTTTTCATTTTTCATTTATAATTTTTTATTTTTCATTTTTAATTTTTTTTTAATTTTTCATTTTTCGTTTTTCATTTTTCATTTTATATTTTTCATTTTTCATTTTTGATTTTTCATTTTTCATTTTTCATATTTGATTTTTTATTTTTCATTTTTAATTTTCATCATTTTTTATTTTTCACTTTTAATTTTTTTTTCATTTTTCGTTTTTCATTTTTCATTTTTCATTTTTTATTTTTCATTTTTTATTTTTCATTTTCATTTATAATTTTTTATTTTTCATTTTTAATTTTTTTTTTTAATTTTTAATTTTTAATTTTTCATTTTTAGTTTCCATAATTTTTTATTTTTCACTTTAAATTTTTTTTTTCCATTTTTCGTTTTTCATTTTTCATTTTTCATAATGTGCGTATGGAAATTTACTCAAAAGTTAAATAAAATTATGCAAAATTAAATATTTATGTATATAGAAGTTTATTTTCCATTAAGGAAAAATAGCCCATAAAGGCTCTAGGAAATAGCGCCCAATAAAAAACCGCCCAAAAAAATATCGAAAAATGGAAAAAAAAATTGGGCTTTTCCCCCCCTTTTTTGGGCCATTTTTCATTATGAAAAATGAATTGAGCCATGGGCGGCTATAGAAAAAATCGCCCAATGAAAAATCACAAAAAAAAAAAAATAAATATAAATAAATGAACCCGAAAAATATGAAAAATGTCCAAAAAATATGAAAAATGGCAAAATTCAATATTTTCCATGTGAAAAATTCACTCAAAAATCAATTAAAATTAAGCAAAATTCAATATTTTTGATATAGAATTTTTTTTTTCGTTATGGAAAATAGCCCACAAAATTATATAATGAATTGGTATTGCTTCTGTAAAGTATTCAGTTAAAAAAATAATTTAACAACTGCATGAAAATATGGGCAGTGAGAACAGCTCAATTCTTTCGCCAAACTGGTTGCTTGCCCAGGTAAAAAATTAAAAAAATATCGCCATTTACATTATGAAAAATTACCTACCCTTAAAATCGAAAAATTAGAAAAAAAAATAGCCAAAAAGTTGGGTCATTTCTTTATTAGTTCCATTTGAGGGCATTTGAATAAGCTAAAAATCTCAATTTTCAAAGAGTGGGAAGCTCTGGATCAAGGAGTTATATAAAAATTAATATGTTCTTAAAAAAAAATCATGTGAGTCCGATCGCAGGAGAGATGTGTAAACATCTAGGAATTATAGATTTTTTTATAGCACTTTCTTAAAATCAAACAGAAAGCGTATCACTTATAGCAATCAACTGCAGGGGTTCTGTTGATATAAAAATATTTATTATTATTTATTATATTAACTGGTTAATTTTAAATTTTTGGTTTTTATTTTTTATTTTTAATTTTTCGTTTTTCATTTTTTGTTTTCATTTTTAATATTTAATTTTTTATTTTCATTTTTCATTTTTTAATTTTTAATTTTTCATTTTTAATTTTTTATTTTTCATTTTCCAATTTTTATTTTTCTTTTTTCATTTTTCATTTTTTATTTTTCAATTTTCATTTTTTATTTTTAATTTTTTTTATTTAATTTTTTATTTTTCATTTTTGATTTTTCAGTTTCTATTTTTCATTATTCATTTTTAATTTTAGTTTTTCATTTTACGTTTCTTATTTTTCACGTTTCTTTTTTTATTTTCCTTCTTCATTTTTCATTTTTTAGTTTTAGTTTTTTATCATTTTTTATTTTTCATTTTTCATTTTTCCTTCTTATTATTTTTTACTTTTTTATTTTTCATTTTTCAATTTTTATTTTGTATTTTGTATTTTTTATTTTTCATTTTTCATTTTTCATTTTTCATTTTTCATTTTTCATTTTTCATTTATAATTTTTTATTTTTCATTTTTAATTTTTTTTTAATTTTTCATTTTTCGTTTTTCATTTTTCATTTTATATTTTTCATTTTTCATTTTTGATTTTTCATTTTTCATTTTTCATATTTGATTTTTTATTTTTCATTTTTAATTTTCATCATTTTTTATTTTTCACTTTTAATTTTTTTTTCATTTTTCGTTTTTCATTTTTCATTTTTCATTTTTTATTTTTCATTTTTTATTTTTCATTTTCATTTATAATTTTTTATTTTTCATTTTTAATTTTTTTTTTTAATTTTTAATTTTTAATTTTTCATTTTTAGTTTCCATAATTTTTTATTTTTCACTTTAAATTTTTTTTTTCCATTTTTCGTTTTTCATTTTTCATTTTTCATAATGTGCGTATGGAAATTTACTCAAAAGTTAAATAAAATTATGCAAAATTAAATATTTATGTATATAGAAGTTTATTTTCCATTAAGGAAAAATAGCCCATAAAGGCTCTAGGAAATAGCGCCCAATAAAAAACCGCCCAAAAAAATATCGAAAAATGGAAAAAAAAATTGGGCTTTTCCCCCCCTTTTTTGGGCCATTTTTCATTATGAAAAATGAATTGAGCCATGGGCGGCTATAGAAAAAATCGCCCAATGAAAAATCACAAAAAAAAAAAAATAAATATAAATAAATGAACCCGAAAAATATGAAAAATGTCCAAAAAATATGAAAAATGGCAAAATTCAATATTTTCCATGTGAAAAATTCACTCAAAAATCAATTAAAATTAAGCAAAATTCAATATTTTTGATATAGAATTTTTTTTTTCGTTATGGAAAATAGCCCACAAAATTATATAATGAATTGGTATTGCTTCTGTAAAGTATTCAGTTAAAAAAATAATTTAACAACTGCATGAAAATATGGGCAGTGAGAACAGCTCAATTCTTTCGCCAAACTGGTTGCTTGCCCAGGTAAAAAATTAAAAAAATATCGCCATTTACATTATGAAAAATTACCTACCCTTAAAATCGAAAAATTAGAAAAAAAAATAGCCAAAAAGTTGGGTCATTTCTTTATTAGTTCCATTTGAGGGCATTTGAATAAGCTAAAAATCTCAATTTTCAAAGAGTGGGAAGCTCTGGATCAAGGAGTTATATAAAAATTAATATGTTCTTAAAAAAAAATCATGTGAGTCCGATCGCAGGAGAGATGTGTAAACATCTAGGAATTATAGATTTTTTTATAGCACTTTCTTAAAATCAAACAGAAAGCGTATCACTTATAGCAATCAACTGCAGGGGTTCTGTTGATATAAAAATATTTATTATTATTTATTATATTAGCTGGTTAATTTTAAATTTTTGGTTTTTATTTTTTATTTTTAATTTTTCGTCTTTCATTTTTTGTTTTCATTTTTAATATTTAATTTTTTATTTTCATTTTTCATTTTTTAATTTTTAATTTTTCATTTTTAATTTTTTATTTTTCATTTTCCAATTTTTATTTTTCTTTTTTCATTTTTCATTTTTTATTTTTCAATCTTCATTTTTTATTTTTAATTTTTTTTATTTAATTTTTTATTTTTCATTTTTGATTTTTCAGTTTCTATTTTTCATTATTCATTTTTAATTTTAGTTTTTCATTTTACGTTTCTTATTTTTCACGTTTCTTTTTTTATTTTCCTTCTTCATTTTTCATTTTTTAGTTTTAGTTTTTTATCATTTTTTATTTTTCATTTTTCATTTTTCCTTCTTATTATTTTTTACTTTTTTATTTTTCATTTTTCAATTTTTATTTTGTATTTTGTATTTTTTATTTTTCATTTTTCATTTTTCATTTTTCATTTTTCATTTTTCATTTTTCATTTTTCATTTATAATTTTTTATTTTTCATTTTTAATTTTTTTTTAATTTTTCATTTTTCGTTTTTCATTTTTCATTTTATATTTTTCATTTTTCATTTTTGATTTTTCATTTTTCATTTTTCATATTTGATTTTTTATTTTTCATTTTTAATTTTCATCATTTTTTATTTTTCACTTTTAATTTTTTTTTCATTTTTCGTTTTTCATTTTTCATTTTTCATTTTTTATTTTTCATTTTTTATTTTTCATTTTCATTTATAATTTTTTATTTTTCATTTTTAATTTTTTTTTTTAATTTTTAATTTTTAATTTTTCATTTTTAGTTTCCATAATTTTTTATTTTTCACTTTAAATTTTTTTTTTCCATTTTTCGTTTTTCATTTTTCATTTTTCATAATGTGCGTATGGAAATTTACTCAAAAGTTAAATAAAATTATGCAAAATTAAATATTTATGTATATAGAAGTTTATTTTCCATTAAGGAAAAATAGCCCATAAAGGCTCTAGGAAATAGCGCCCAATAAAAAACCGCCCAAAAAAATATCGAAAAATGGAAAAAAAAATTGGGCTTTTCCCCCCCTTTTTTGGGCCATTTTTCATTATGAAAAATGAATTGAGCCATGGGCGGCTATAGAAAAAATCGCCCAATGAAAAATCACAAAAAAAAAAAAATAAATATAAATAAATGAACCCGAAAAATATGAAAAATGGCAAAATTCAATATTTTCCATGTGAAAAATTCACTCAAAAATCAATTAAAATTAAGCAAAATTCAATATTTTTGATATAGAATTTTTTTTTTTCGTTATGGAAAATGGCCCACAAAATTATATAATGAATTGGTATTGCTTCTGTAAAGTATTCAGTTAAAAAAATAATTTAACAACTGCATGAAAATATGGGCAGTGAGAACAGCTCAATTCTTTCGCCAAACTGGTTGCTTGCCCAGGTAAAAAATTAAAAAAATATCGCCATTTACATTATGAAAAATTACCTACCCTTAAAATCGAAAAATTAGAAAAAAAAAATAGCCAAAAAGTTGGGTCATTTCTTTATTAGTTCCATTTGAGGGCATTTGAATAAGCTAAAAATCTCAATTTTCAAAGAGTGGGAACCTCTGGATCAAGGAGTTATATAAAAATTAATATGTTCTTAAAAAAAAATCATGTGAGTCCGATCGCAGGAGAGATGTGTAAACATCTAGGAATTATAGATTTTTTTATAGCACTTTCTTAAAATCAAACAGAAAGCGTATCACTTATAGCAATCAACTGCAGGGGTTCTGTTGATATAAAAATATTTATTATTATTTATTATATTAACTGGTTAATTTTAAATTTTTGGTTTTTATTTTTTATTTTTAATTTTTCGTTTTTCATTTTTTGTTTTCATTTTCAATTTTTAATTTTTTATTTTCATTTTTCATTTTTTAATTTTTAATTTTTCATTTTTAATTTTTTATTTTTCATTTTCCAATTTTTATTTTTCTTTTTTCATTTTTCATTTTTTATTTTTCAATCTTCATTTTTTATTTTTAATTTTTTTTATTTAATTTTTTATTTTCCATTTTTGATTTTTCAGTTTCTATTTTTCATTATTCATTTTTAATTTTAGTTTTTCATTTTTCGTTTCTTATTTTTCACGTTTCTTTTTTTATTTTCCTTCTTCATTTTTCATTTTTTAGTTTTAGTTTTTTATCAGTTTTTATTTTTCATTTTTCATTTTTCCTTCTTATTATTTTTTACTTTTTTATTTTTCATTTTTCAATTTTTATTTTGTATTTTGTATTTTTTATTTTTCATTTTTCATTTTTCATTTTTCATTTATAATTTTTTATTTTTCATTTTTCATTTTTTTTTAATTTTTCATTTTTCGTTTTTCATTTTTCATTTTATATTTTTCATTTTTGATTTTTCATTTTTCATTTTTCATATTTGATTTTTTATTTTTCATTTTTAATTTTCATCATTTTTTATTTTTCACTTTTAATTTTTTTTTCATTTTTCGTTTATCATTTTTCATTTTTCATTTTTTATTTTTTATTTTTTATTTTTCATTTTCATTTATAATTTTTTATTTTTCACTTTTAATTTTTTTTTTTTAATTTTTAATTTTTAATTTTTCATTTTTAGTTTTCATAATTTTTTATTTTTCACTTTAAATTTTTTTTTTCCATTTTTCGTTTTTCATTTTTCATTTTTCATTTTTCATTTTTCATTTTTCATTTTTTATTTTTTATTTTTCATTTTTTATTTTTTATTTTTCATTTATAATTTTTTATTTTTTATTTTTCATTTTCAAGTTTTTTTTTAATTTTTAATTTTTTATTTTTTATTTTTTATTTTTCATTTATAATTTTTTATTTTTCATTTTTAATTTTTTTTTTAATTTTTAATTTTTCATTTTTCATTTTTAATTTTTAATTTTTCATTTTTCATTTTTAATTTTTTATTTTTCATTTTTCATTTTTGATTTTTTATTTTTCATTTTTAATTTTCATCATTTTTTATTTTTCATTTTTAATTTTTTTTTAATTTTTAATTTTTCGTTTTTCATTTTTCATTTTTCGTTTTTCATTTTTCATTTTTCACATATCTTTTTCACATATATTTTTCTTAAACAAAAACTTTCTTGTATTTGTGCTATATAATTTGAATGCTTTAATGTGCTCTTACTACGATGTAAGAGATTTTAATAGCGGTATTTTTAATTAATTATAGTTTTGTGTAATATAAGTTTATTCTTGGAAAGAAATCATATTAATGTTACGGTCAACAAAGAGCTGATAATTATTGCACGTATAATTAAAATTTTATAGAAAATTGATACACAGAATGACAAAATTAACATTTTAAGTACTCTTGAAGTATTAGTGTTCGAACATGTATGAGTGATTACCTCTAAAATCACGATACCCTTACACAATATATTCAAACAAACTGCAACTGAAATAACTACAAGTGTAGGGAGTCGATACGTATACGAACACTCAAGCAATATTGTATCCCAGTACAACTGGATATAAGTAGAAGTTGTGTATGTTACCTCTCATATCCATACGTATAAGTATGAAATATGCATAAGTATGGACATACTGTATAATAGGTATACTTAGAGTATATTTATACTTCAGTATACTTAGAGTATATTTATGCTTCAGTATACTTAGAGTATAATTTTACAAAATAAAAATTTATAAACTTCAAAAACTTGATTTATATTTTTTGCCATATTCAAATAAAAATTCTTTAAAAAGTACTACTTAAAAAAAGAAGACGTCTTAGCACACTTAATGATTTAAAAATGGCTAAAGAACGAGTACAAAAGTTTTGAGAAAAAATTGATGTTATTAAATAATTTCCAAACAAGTATTTGTATTTTATTATCCAAATTTTTACTTTAGGTAATTATTCCAAATTTTTTCTACACCTTACTCAATTGCATTGCAGAAAAGATCAAATATATTTCCGGATGCCGATGCCGAAGTTCCTATTAAAATTTCCTATTAAAATTATAAGAAAACTTAGTTCTTTGTTTTTTGGATAATTTAGTTTATTAAAATAATTGAAAAAAATAACATTTCACTGATAAAACTTCTTAGCTATACATCCGTACAATCTGTTGTATTCATACACGCATGTCATTTAAGTACTTAATGTATTCTAGTTAAATTTTCATACTTATGCATACTTCATACTCAGAAATATATATACACAGCTATGAATAGCTTTTTATTTGGAGCTTAAATATGTGTTATATGTATGTGTTAGTAGCAACTTTAAATGAATTTTACTAAAAAAAAATCTACCAGGTGGTGCACACCTGTAAATATGGTGGACATCCGCAAACAAATACATTTCAAATGGTATATTTCATTAATTTTATAGACTAGCTGTGAATACATTTTGTAGAATACTTTTTTTTTTATAATTGGCGATTTTTGCTTTTGTCGATATTTGTTTTTACGGTTTTAGATTTTTAACGATTTTTAATTTTGGCGATTTTTGATTTGGTGATTTTTGGCTTTAGAGATTTTTGTTTTTTTTTGCAATTTTTATTTTGACGATTTTTGACTTGGTGATATTTGTTTTTTTTTTTTTGCTATTTTTGATTTTGACGATTTTTGTTTTTTGCGATTTCTGATTTTGGCGATTTTTGATTTTGGCGATTTTTGACTTGGGCGATTATTGATTTTTTGTGATTTTTGAATTTGGCGACTTTTGTTTCTTCGAGTTTTGATTTGGTGATTTTTGGCTTTAGAGATTTTTGTTTTTTGCTATTTTTATTTTGACGATTTTTGACTTGGCGATATTTGCTTTTTTTGCTGTTTTTAATTTTGGCGATTTTGGTTTTTTCGATTGTTGAGTTTGGCGATTTTTGGTTTTGCCGAATTTGGCTTTGGCGATTTTTGTTATCCGTGATTTTCGGTTTGACGATTTTTGATTTTGGTGATTCCGCCTATATTTTCCACGATTACTTACATTGGTAAGTAATGGACACATGTCAAAATTAAATGAATTTTACTAAAAAAAATCTACCAGGTGGTGCACACCTGTAAATATGGTGAACATCTGCAAATAAATACTTTTGAAATGGTATATTTCATTAATATTATAGTCTAGCTGGGAATACATTTTGTAGAAAATTATTTTATTTATAATTGGCGATTTTTGATTTTGTCAATTTTTGTTTTTGCGATTTTAGATTTTGACGATTTTTGATTTTGCCGATCTTTGATTTTATGATTTTTGGCTTTAGAGATTTTTGATTTTTGCGATTTTTATTTTGACGATTTTTGACTTGGTGATGTTTACTTTTTTCCTGTTTTTAATTTTGGCGATTTTTGTTTTTTCGATTTTTGAATTTGGCGATTTTTGATTTTGCCGAATTTGGCTTTAGCGACTTTTGATTTTTGCAATTTTCGATTTTGGCGATTTTTGTAACTCGCGATTTAAAATTTTGGCGATTTTTGTTATTTGCGATTTTTGTTATCCGTGATTTTCGGTTTGACGATTTTTGATTTTGGTGATTCCGCCTATATTTTCCACAACTACTTACATCGGTAAGTAATGGACATGTCAAAATTAAAAGAATTTTACTTAAAAAAATCTACCAGGTGGTGCACACCTGTAAATATGGTGAATATCTGCAAAGAATTACTTTTCAAATGGTATATTTCATTAATATTAAAGACTAGCTGAAAACACATTCTGTAGAAAACTATTATATTTACAAATGGCGATTTTTGTTTTTACGGTTTTAGATTTTAACGATTTTGATTTTAGAGATTTTTGTTTTTTTGCGATTTTTATTTTGACGATTTTTGACTTGGTGATATTTGCTTTTTTGACTTTGACGATTTTTGTTTTTTACGATTTCTGATTATGGCGATTTTTGATTTTGGCGATTTTTTGGCGATATTTGGTAGAAAAGTTTTTTATTTATAATTGGCGATTTTTTATTTTGCACATTTTTGTTTTTGCGATTTTAGATTTTGACGATTTTGGTGATTATTGCTTTTTGCGAATTTTTCGGCGATTTTTGATTTGGTGATTTTTGGCTTTAGAGATTTTTTTTTTGCGATTTTTTTTTTTGACGATTTTTGACTTGGCGATATTTGCTTTTTTTGCTGTTTTTAATTTAGGCGATTTTTGGGTTTTCGATTTTTGAGTTTGGAGTTTGGAGATTTTAGATTTTGTTTCATGCGATTTTGGATTTTGGCGATTTTTTACTCGCGATTTTGAATTTTGGCGATTTTATTTGTAATTTTTGTTATTCGCGATTTTTGATTTTGGCGGCTTTTGTTATTGCGATTTTCTATTTTGGCGATTTTTGATTTTGGTGATTCCACCCATATTTTCCACGACTACTTACATCGGTAAGTAATGTAATTGTCAATATTTTTGAGACTGTCATTTTCATAAGACTGTCATTTTCATAAATTTTTATATAGGAGGTGCCATGTCCGCTTGTCCGATCCCGTTCATATTTTGTCAAACTACTCACATTAGTAACTCATGAACTCAGACAAAGTTCTAAGGCTTTTACTATTACAGTACTCCAGATATATGACATTTAATATTCACTTTATATGGGGGTGCCAAGCCCACTGATCTGATCCCGCCAATTTTTTTCAAGTACTAACGTTGATAACATATGAAGTCACCCTAAGTCCCAAGGGTTTCAATGTTACAATACTCCTGTTATATAATATTAAATACTTACTCTGTATGGGGGGTGGCACGCTTACTGGTCCGATTTCGCCCATTTTTTATTTGCCTACTCGCCTTAATAACTCATGAACTCAAAAAAAGTTCCAAGGCTTTATCTGTGACAGTACTCTAGATATATGACAATAAATATTTTTTTTGTATGCCACGCCAATTTTTCCAAAACTTTTCAAATTAGTATAATGTGTACTTGCGCATAGATTCAGAACTCTTGCTGTGGTAGTACTCCAGAAATTATATGTCAAAATTATATGTTAAAAATTCACTTCATATGGGAGGTGCCACGCCCACTTGAAAAATCCAAAAAAAGTTTAACTTATTTTTCCTTCCGGAGAGGCAGTTACCTACTGTAAAAATTTCACGACGATCGGTCCAGTGGTGTAGTCTCCTATAAACCATAAACAAACTTACAAACGTACAAATATACAAACGTATAAACATACATACATATGTAGCTCCATTTTTATATAAAAGCAAGATATAATCTATAATATTTATACAATCATGTTATTTAAGTTATTCAAGCTGGTCGTGTAGAGACATAACTGTAGCATCGCAAATGTGTGTAAGACAGTATTTTAGTTGTATCATGCGTGGGTATACACAATAACGAAAAACATGTGTAAATACTTAAGTTATAATTTTTTTTTTTTTGAGTATTTATTGTAATCTGTCACAGATTACCAAATATGCTAACATTTATGAACGCACTTTACTATACCTATACGTATGATGATTATCACTCATACGTTTGCGTATTAATTTTGGGATTTTTATCAAGGCGAAAAATAAGCGTCGCACAGTGGGGTCTTTTGACTGTTTTCGTTGCAAAAATCATAACTTTTAAACTAATATTTAGGTATTTTAAAAATTATAAATGATTTTGAAAGATGACTTCTTTACTTTTAAAATGAGTGCTGGCGGAGGGAGCTAAGTCCATAGGGGGCTTCAATTTATCCTATCAAAGCTCAATATTATTTTGGTGCTAATATTACATGTTGCAAATATAAAGACAATGTGCTGAAATTTGGAACTTAATGTGTTTTTGAACCAAAGATGAACCCTACATAATTTTGTTGGAATCGGCCCATATTTGCACCTAGTCCCCATACAAATTTTCCTTACAAATAGATTTGAATGCCACGGAATGTAGCAAATGTTATTCTATTGCGATGAAATTTGAATCATAACGGTTTATTTGGCTAGTGACGAGATCTATAAAAAAATTTTTGAAATCGGTCCACGTTTGGACCTAGTCCCCGTATAAATTTTCTTCAAAATTTGGTTAAAATGCCACAAAAGGTGCTAGATTTTCTAATTTCTGTATTATATTTAAAAAAAAATTACAAAAATAGTAAAATCGGACCACTTTTGGATCTATTTTCCCGATTTTTTTTTTATAAAGAAAAAACGTAAAAATTCCAAATTTCGCAATTAAATTTTACTAATTAACCACTCAAAGGACTTATAATTTCACAATACATATTGTTTAAATCCGAAAGTGTAGAAAAAATACCACTCTAATATAACATGCTAAACTTTCTTTCTTCCTGTTCTGATAAAACGTCTACTTCTTTTATAACAGCCTATCGGAATGCGCTTTCGTCTTCCGAGCTTCTAAATAAATCAAACAATTTAAAATTTTGTAAAGATATTATTTTTACTTTTTCTGTGGTCTCTTATTGAGTCAAATGCCAACTGGCCTCAGCACGAAAATGTCATTTTATTTTATTCAGTAACCGCTAAAAAATAGTAGAGGTAGCGCTAGCACTTTTTCGTTGTTTTAAATTTTAAGTGCAATACGTTAACTTCATTTTTTGAAACGGCAACAGGTCAAAAGTTTGTAATTGTTGCAAAATACATACATTGTAAATTTTCGACCTTTACACAATAATTGAATTCATTAACAGAATTTCAACACTAGAATTTTGGGCCGCTTACAAATCATTCAGGTAGCCCAAGCGTATTTTTTATTATTCTGAATTCATAACAAAATTTTGATGATCATTATTATTATTTATTTATTTCGAATTCCCATACAACAAGACATAAAATCTTATAATTAAAGTACAGGATTAGTACTAGGTACATAGTAGTAAGGAAATTTAACATTGTGTATAATAACAATTAAAAATAATAAAAAATATAATAACAAAATAAGATAATAATAAAAAAGTTTAATATAAAAATTAGTTATTTAAAAGCGATTTAAAATAGAAAACCAATTAATTATAGAAATTAAAGAGGGCCATTTTAAATTGCATTGCGTTGCTTATGAACTGAATGTTTGAAGGTAGCAAGTTCCAAAGACGAATTGAATTAATAAAAAACTGCCATTCAGATGTTTGTGTTCGATGTCTAATTGGTATTAAATCATTTGTTCTGCGAGATCGAGTGAACGATATTCTATTAAAAAGATAAGAAGGTTCACGGGTATATACAATGTTATGTAAGAAAGTCAAGGTACGTATATTTAGTAAATCACTGAAACTAACTCCATACATTTTTTTTGAAACTGGTGTAATATGATCATACTTCTTCAGGCCGTAAACATACCTTAGTATGGCGTTATAAGCTTTCTCCAATTTATTGTAACTCGTATAATCACAGCTCGAAAAAACTTCACATCCGTATAACAAAGTTGGCATTATATATGTTTTTGCAAGTAATAACCGAATCTTAACCGGTGTAAAGTATTGTGTTTTGCACAGAATTCGTAGCATAGCATATGTTTTTCCAGCAGCTGTGTTTATGTGATCAGTCCATGTAAGATTATTATTAAAAATTATACCAAGATTCTTTGTAGTTCTTACAATCTCAATTGCTTGATTGTTTAGTATAACTTCTGGTTCAAAAGTTGATTTCTTGGATTTTGGATTAATCACCAGACACTTAGATTTGCTGGGATTCAAGCAAAGACCATTGGATGAAGCCCACAGAAAAACACGGTGTAAATCCTCATTTAGTTTACTTAAGCAATCATCAATATTTTTGTTGTTATTACATATATATAATTGAACATCATCAGCATAGATATGAACGCTGCTGTACATTAGTTGCTCTGGTAAATCGTTGACGTATATTGTAAAAAGAAGAGGACCAAGGATTGATCCTTGAGGAACACCTTTCGATATTGGCAGTGGTCGTGATATTTTTTTATTAGCAAAGACTGACTGTTTACGATCCAATAAGTAGGACGCAATTAATCCAGTGGACGACAAAGAAAATTTAAACAAAGTTTGCAGTTTCATACAAAGAATTCCATGATCAACCATGTCAAACGCCTTAGAGTGATCTAATAAAACAAGAAATGACATGAAACCAGCATCAATATTACTCCGTATTTCCTCCATGACATCAATAAGCGCAGTTACGCAACTATGCTTAGGCCGAAAACCTGACTGTCTGCTTGTAAGTAAGCCATTTCTATTTATGTAATCGTACATTTGCTTATGTAGTAGCTTCTCAAATACTTTTGATAGAAATGGTAATATAGAAATAGGTCGGTACTCATTACTGGATTTTGGTGTAGGTATTATTTTAGCATACTTCCAGTTAGCAGGAAAAGTACTTTTAATTATGATATTGTTGAATATGAATGTGATATATGGTAACAACACAGGAAGAATAGCTTTTAAAAACTTTGGGTGAATATTATCAAATCCTACAGCATTTGACTTAACAGCTAGGCAACTCCTTGATACATCATCTTGTGTTACACAATTAAAACTAAATAGTTGACTCTGCTCAGTGATAGGTTGATTAAAAAAATTACTATTCAAAGATACTGTAGGCAGTCGTGTGAAAGTTTCATTAAGTAATTCAACATCTATTTCCGTTGTATCTATTATTCTTGGTTTTCCAATATCAATGTCACGTATATTTTTCCATGTTTTTTTGGAACCAATTGCAGAGTTGAAGACAGATGAATAGTATGCTGATTTAGCACTCTTAATAGCTCGGTTTACTTCTCTGCGTGCGTTACAATATTCTTCATGTAGTGAATCAGTTTTGAAACGTTTCCAACGACTATAAGCCCTATCTCTGTAAGCAATTGCAGATTTAATATTACCATTAAACCATGGTTTCAATTTAAAACTAGTTTTTACAGCTTTCAACGGAACCGACCTATTGAAAATTTGTTCAATTTTGTTTTCTAAGAAGTTAAGCTGACTTTCAGCCGATAGCATATAGTAAATTGAATTCCAATCAATATTTGCTAAATCAAAAGCTATGACAATATTATCCATATGTTTAAAGTCATAATATGTGGCATCATTCATAATAAGTTGGATCTGGAAATCAAAGGTAAGAAAAATTAAGTCGTGCTTTGAAAAACAGGACGCTGAAATCTGATCATAGAGTAAGACTTTTCCTTTATCGCCAACAAATATTATATCCAATAGCGTGTTTGCTGTAGCTGAAAAATGGGTTGGAACTGTTGTATTTGTTGGATAAAGTCCAACTGTTTCCATATTATTTACTAAATAATTTTCCACTAGAAGATTTGAGTTGAAATCGCCACATATAACTATATCTTCAAATTTTACTGTTTCATTCTCCAAAGTTTTGAAAAAATTTTGCATATCAACATTGTGGTGAGGTCTGTATACACAACCCACAAGAATTTTGTTTCCATGTGCTGAAATTTCTACAAAGAGATGTTCAATCTTTTCCATTGGCTTGGATTTACAATATAATTTACTAGTTATTCCATTTCTAATATAAATAGCAACACCACCTGCATGAGTTACCCTATCACAGCGATATAATTTATAGTCATGCAAATCAAAAATAGTATCAGGAACAAGCAGGTCAAACCACGTCTCAGATACACATACAACATCAACGCCTGAGTTTTCAAATATAAAGGAAAACTCGTCCATCTTATTGTTTAGACTTTGCGCATTTATGTGACAAATATTTAAACCAGTTTTCTGCTTACAAAGTACTCGAACCATATCAGAAGTAACATCTTTGGAACTATAAGTTGTACTACCTGAACAATTTGTCATAGAAACAAAAAAGATTTTTTAAAAAAACAACGCATTCATATTTAAAAGGGCCAAAAATAAAACATATTAAATGACTGAAATTTTTCAAAAACATTCCGAAAATCCAAATTAAAATAACATGAACATGAACATTAGATATTCGTAGATTTCCATAATATAAACAAAGCATCAGCAAACAATGGACATCAGTTCTGGCAATAAGCATTATCATTACGAAACATATTATCAAGTTCATCAATAGAGTCGACACGAACTGGTTGATCATCTTGTCTAATTTTTATATACACTAAGCCACGTTTAGTAAATGCCGAGTGTAGTTGTTGAATTTTCTTTTTTCGTATCGCCGACTGCAATATTTTGTGGTTTGTGGAAGTCAAATTTTCATTTAAATAAAAAGGACGATCTGAACCAAGACCAATGTGGTCTAAAACTAGCGTAGATTTTTTCATTTTTCGAAAATTTGCAATAGTTTTCAAAATAAAATTTTTGTCATAAGGAGAAAAAAGCTTCACCATAATTACGGCATCGGGCGAAAAGGTTTTATCTTTATTGTTGTGATTTTGAAGGCGGTATATTGATTTTACAGCAGGTGTATTTATTTGCAGAAATTCACATTCTGGATTGCCTTCCAGAATTTGTAGTTTTTATTATTGCCAATACAGAAAAATTAGAAAACATTAACAATACTTCACCATCCTATCAAAATCAAAATAAAATATAAAAAAATTAAAATTTCTATTTTCAAGCACGAAAATAAAATCGTGAAAAATAATAAAAAAATCTGTAAAAACTAGATAATATTTGGTACTTTATAGCCTTTAAAATAAGCCATATAAGCTTAAATATAAAGCGATTACGTTTTCACTGGGTTATGGCAAAACAGGTCTACCCATCTATACAGTGTATGTCAAGATGTTTTTACAACTTTATGGTTGTTGCGTGCAGACTGCCAAGTATATGCAGCCAAGTTCACTTTAACTAGTTAGAGTACTGTATTAGTGAACCATTTTAGGTAATATCTAAGTAAACATATTTAAACATTTTTAGTTCTATTCTATCAAAGTAGAAAAAACTACCAAAATACAGTATATTTGAAAAACTGAGACTGTAAAAAAAGTAAACTACCAAATAACATCATTATACCCTCCACACCTCAGTGGCAGAGGGTATATATAGGTTTGTCATTGCGTTTGTAACGCATCTTCTATAACGCATCCTGAGACCCCAAAAATATATATTTTCTTGATCCTTATAACAAGGGAAGTTGATTTACCGATGACCTTCTGTCCGTCTGTCCGTCTATCTGTGGAAATCACAATCACGCCGTCAATATCTAAGCTAGACCGCTCGTTTTTATATAAAATCGTTCACGAGCTATGAATGAAACTTTGAAAAAACTCTTGAAAAAATTAAATTTTTTAGTGTGTTTGTTGTTTTTCTTAAGATATGTTGTATATGTTGTAATTCTTCGTATTGTTGAAGTCATTACAGTTGTGCGTATATTAATACTGCACGTGTCACATTGGCCTAAGCAAGTTTTACCACATATTTTTTGTATCCTATACCACTATGTGGTTTGGGTATAATGACTTTGTGCTGCAGTTTGTAACAATCAAAAATATTTGACCTAGACCCATCTTTAATTATACCGATCGAATCAGAATCACTTTCTGAGTTGATTTAACAATGTACGTCCGTCCGTCCGTCCGTCTGTGTGTCCATGTAAAGCTTGTAATCAAACTGCAGGTCGCAAATATGAATATATTTTGATGAAATGTGGTATATAAGCTTTGATCGGCCATGGGATAAACGCTATTGAAATTGGTGAGAATCGGTCCATGTTCAGACCTAGCTCCCATACAAATTACCCATATGAAATCGACATAAATTGCCATAAGATCCAAATTGTCATATAGATCTTACTCAAATTGGGTTTGTATGCGTTCATAACATCCATTAATGAGTAGTCCAAAAATGATCCCTTTGACCTCATATAGAGCTGCTTCCCGATCTTCACTTAAATCTATTAAAAAACAAAAATATTGCACTGATTCTACTCAAATTTTGTTTGTATATATTTTTGCAAAATACAAGAGACTTTACCAAACATGATCAGGATCGGTCCATTTTTGGACCTAGTCCCTATATAGATATAGCATCCGATATGAACTTTTTCATATCTGCAACCAAAAAAATTAATAAAAATCCCACTCAACTTTGGTTTTTGCTTATTTTCTATGTCCAGTTAGTTGGGCCTAAGAGATAGGGTTTCTAAACGCATGGTATAGGGTATCGTATAGTCGGTCTAGACCGACTATAATTTGCTCACTTGTTTATCATTAAAATTAAATATTAAAAATTAAAAATTAATAAAAATAAAAAATGGAAAATGAGAAATGAAAAATGGAAAATGAAAAATGGAAAATGAAAAATTAAAAATGAAAATTGAAAATTGAAAATTGAAAAATGAAAAATGAAAAATGAAAAATGAAAAATGAAAATTGAAAAATGGAAAAAGAAAAATGGAAAAAGAAAAATGGAACATGAAATGAAAAATGAAAAGTGGAAAATCGAGAATGGAAAATGGAAAATGAAAAATGAAAATGAAAAATGGAAAATGAAAAGTGGAAAATGGAAAATGAAAAATTAAAAATGGAAAATGGAAATGAAAAATTAAAAATGGAAAATGAGAAATGGAAAATGGAACATGAAAAATTAAAAATGAAAAATGAAAATTGAAAAATGGAAAATGGAAAATGAAAAATGAAAAATTCAAAATGGAAAATGAAAAATTAAAAATGAAAATTGAATATTGAAAAATGGAAAATGGAAAATGAATATGGAAAATGAAAAATAAAAAATGGGAAATTAAAAATTAAAATTGAAAAATGGAAAATGGAAAATGAAAAACGGAAACGGAAAACGAAAAATTAAAAATGGAAAACTAAAAATGAAAAATGAAAAATCAAAATTGAAAATTGAAAAAAGAAAAATGGAAACTGAAAAATTAGAAATGAAATATGGAAAATGAAAAATGGAAAATGAAAAATGGAAAATGAAAAATGAACAAGTAAGAAAATTATAGTCGGTCTAGACCGACTATACGATACCCTATACCATGCGTTTAGAAACCCTATCTCTTAGGCCCAACTAACTGGACATTGAAAATAAGCAAAAACCAAATTTGAGTGGGATTTTTATTAATTTTTTTGGCCGCAGATATGAAAAAGTTCATATCGGATGCTATATCTATAAAGGGACTAGGTCCAAAAATGGACCGATCCTGATCATGTTTGGGAAAGTCTCTTGTATTTTGCAAAAATATGTACAAACAAAATTTGAGAAGAATCAGTGCAATATTTTTGTTTTTTAATAGATTTAAGTGAAGATCGGGAAGCAGCTCTATACGGGGTCAAAGGGATCATTTTTGGACTACTCATTAGTGGATGTAATGAACGCATACAAACCCAATTTGAGTAAGATCTATATGACAATTTGGATCTTATGGCAATTTATGTCGATTTCATATGGGTAATTTGTATGGGGGCTAGGTCTGAACATGGACCGATTCTCACCAATTTCAATAGCGTTCATCCCATGGCCGATAAAAGCTTATATACCAAATTTCATCAAAATATATTCATATTTGCGACCTGCAGTTTGATTACAAGCTTTACATGGACACACAGACGGACGGACGGACGGACGGACATTGCTAAATCAACTCAGAAAGTGATTCTGATTCGATCGGTATAATTAAAGATGGGTCTAGGTCAAATATTTTTGGTTGTTACAAACAGCAGCACAAAGTCATTATACCCAAACCACATAGTGGTATAGGGTATAAAAATGGGAAATGAAAAATTGAAAATCGAAAATGGAAAAGGGAAAATGCGAAATGAGAAATGGAAAATGAAAAATGAAAATGAAAAATGGATAGAGAAAAGTGGAAAATGGAAGTTGAAAAGTGGAAAATGGAAAATGAAAAATTATTGGAAAATGGAAAATGGAAAATGGAACATGAAAAATGAAAAATGAAAAATGAAAAAATGAAAAATGAATATTGAAAAATAGAAAATGGAAAATGGAAAATGGAAAATGAAAAATGAATATTGAAAAATGGAAAATGAAAAATGGAACATGAAAAATGGAAAATGAAAAATTAAAAATGGAAAATGGAACATGAAAAATGAAAAATGAATATTGAAAAATGGAAAATGAAAAATGAATATTGAAAAATGGAAAATGGAAAATGGAAAATGAAAAATGGAAAATGAAAAATGGAAAATGAAAAATGACAAATCGAAAATGAAAAATGAAAAAATTGAAAATGGAATATGGAAAATAAAAAATGAAAAATAAAAAAAAATGTAAAATTAAAATTGAAAAATGGAAAATTAAAAAAGAAAAATGAAAATTGGAAAATGGAAAATGAAAAATGATAAATGGAAAATGAAAAATGATTAATGGAAAATGGAAAAATGGAAAATGGAAAATGGAAAGTGAAAATTGAAAATTGAAAAATTAAAAATGAAAAATGGAAAATGGAAAATGAAAAATGGGAAATGAAAAATTGAAAATTGAAAATCGAAAATGGAAAATGGAAAATGAAAAATGATAAATAAAAAATGAAAATGAAAAATGGAAAATGAAAAGTGGAAAATTGAAAATGAAAAATTAAAAATGGAAAATGGAATATGGAAATGAAAAATTAAAAATGGAAAATGAGAAATGGAAAATGGAACATGAAAAATTAAAAATGAAAAATGAAAAATTAAAAATGAAAAATGAAAAATGAAAAATGAAAATTGAAAAATGGAAAATGGAAAATGAAAAATGGAAAATGAAAAATTAAAAATGAAAAATGAAAAATGACAAATGGAAAATGAAAAATGAAAAAATGGAAAATGAATATGGAAAATGAAAAATGAAAAATAAAAAATGGAAAATTAAAAATTTAAATTGAAAAATGGAAAATGGAAAATGGAAAATGAAAAACGGAAACGGAAAACGAAAAACTAAAAATGGAAAACTAAAAATGAAATATCAAAAATCAAAATTGAAAATTGAAAAAAGAAAAATGGAAACTTAAAAATTAGAAATGAAATATGGAAAATGAAAAATGGAAAATGAAAAATGAAAAATGGAAAATGAAAAATTGAAAATTGAAAATGGAAAAGGGAAAATGCGAAATGAGAAATGGAAAATGAAAATGAAAAATGGATAGAGAAAAGTGGAAAATGGAAGTTGAAAAGTGGAAAATGGAAAATGAAAAATTATTGGAAAATGGAAAATGGAACATGAAAAATGAAAAATGAAAAATGAAAAAATGAAAAATGAATATTGAAAAATGGAAAATGGAAAATGAAAAAATTGAAAATGGAATATGGAAAATAAAAAATAAAAAAAAAAAATGTAAAATTAAAATTGAAAAATGAAAAAATTAAAAATGAAAATTGGAAAATGGAAAATGAAAAATTATAAATGGAAAATGAAAAATGATATATGGAAAATGAAAAATGGAAAATGGAAAGTTAAAATTGAAAATTGAAAATTGAAAAATTAAAAATGGAAAATGAAAAATGGAAAATGAAAAATGGAAAATGAAAAATTGAAAATTGAAAATCGGAAATGGAAAATGGAAAATGAAAAATGATAAATGAAAAATGAAAATGAAAAATGGAAAATGAAAAGTGGAAAATTGAAAATTAAAAGCTAAAAATGGAAAATGGAATATGGAAATGAAAAATTAAAAATGGAAAATGAGAAATGGAAAATGGAACATGAAAAATTAACAATGAAATGTGAAAAATTAAAATTGAAAAATGGAAAATGGAAAATAAAAAATGGAAAATAAAAATTAAAAATGAAAAATTAAAAATGACAAATGGAAAATGAAAAATGAAAAATAAAAAATGGAAAATTAAAAATTTAAATTGAAAAATGGAAAATGAAAAACGGAAACGGAAAACGAAAAATTAAAAATGGAAAATGAAAAATGAAAAATGCAAAATGGAAAATGCAAAATGGAAAATGAAAAATTAAAAATTAAAAATGACAAATGGAAAATGAAAAATGAAAAAATTGAAAATGAATAGGAAAATGAAAAATGAAAAATAAAAAATGGAAAATTAAAAATTAAAATTGAAAAATGCAAAATGGAAAATGAAAAACGGAAACGCAAAAGGAAAAATTAAAAATGGAAAATTAAAAATCAAAATTGAAAATTGAAAATTGAAAAATGGGAACTGAAAAATGATAAATGAAAAATGAAAATGAAAAATGGAAAATGAAAAGTGGAAAATTGAAAATGAAAAATTAAAAATGGAAAATGAAAAATGGAAAATTGAAAATCGAAAATCGAAAATGGAAAATGAAAAATTAAAAGTTAAAAATGAAATATGAAAAATGTTAAGTGGAATATGGAAAATGAAAATTGGAAAACGGAAAATGAAAAATTAAAAATGGAAAATGAAAAATGAAAAATGAAGAATGGAAAATGAAAAATTAAAAATTAAAAATGAAATATGAAAAATGGAAAGTGGAAAATGAAAAATGAAAATTGAAAAATGAAAAATGGAAAATGAAATTTAAAAATGAGAAACTAAAAATGAAAAACTAAAAATGAAAAACGAAACATGAAAAGTGAAAAATGGAAAATGATAAAAAAAAAACTAAAATTGAAAATGAAAAAGGTGGAGGGTATCAATTCGGCCCAGCCGATTTGAACACCTTTACTTGTTTTTATTTTGTTTTGTAGAAAATAATACTAATAATTTCAAACGACATCAAAATCGGTTAACTATTTCCGTACAATTTGATTTGAAAGAATATATTTTTCAAAAAATGTAGCGACTTTTTCTAAAAGCTAAAAAAAATTCAAACTTTGCGGAACTCAATCATCCATAAATTTTATCCGATTTAAAAATCGTTTATTGATTCTTAATTTTACTGAATGCTTCTATCAAATTTTTGATTTTTGCCACGCTATTTGGGGAAAGGCGCCACTGTGCGTCGTAGGGTAAAATATATCAAATTTTGATCCATCTCTGCAAAACTTTAAAATATTAAATGTTGTTTAACCTCCTTTTATCTTTTGTTTTTAAATAAATATTATAACATGAAATAGTTTTGTTATGAATCTATATATTCTTTTGTAAATAAATTTCTAACTTAGATTTAATGTCAATACAAACACCATAAAGGTTTTACAAGTCAATACAAAAAAGCCTAAATATATAAATATATTTACATGTACATACATACGAGTATGTATATAGGAATCTATATAAAATAAGTAGCATTTTAGTTTGTTGTTTTTATTTGTTTCCGTTTTATGTTTGCCATCAATAACAATCAGGTTTGTGTGATTTTATCTTTCGAATAGTTAAATGAAACGATATTTTTTTTAATTTCTCTTTTGCTTTATTACTTATGTACATTGCTGAATGTTTGTTTTGTTTACATATTTCATATAAAAAAAAATTATATAAAAAATATATATTGTTGTTTGTATAATAAACAACTAAGTAGATATGAATTTCATGGAAAATATTTAATGATTTCTTTTATTTATACATTTATTTTCTAGGAAGATGACTCATAAATCATGATTTATAGAGTTTTTATAGAGAAATAATTCCGGCATATTTAATAGTATGTACATATATCGCAAACATATAAGTATATTGAAATTCGGTAGAAACATATTAATAACAAATCTATGATAATGGAATATAAATAATATGGAAATCATTAAAATGATTTAAATTAAAGCTAAAAACTTAATTTATTTTAAATTTGCAAGCAGTTCTTAAGAATTTGTAATGAGTGTATTAAAATGAAAATATCTGTAAAATATATTGGTTTCGCAATAATGTTTGTAAAACAAAAACAACAAAAATATTAAAAACCAAGGTTAACGCCAGTTTTATATAATAATTTGAAAAAATTTTATGTCCAAATTTAACTATAATTATACCATAACAATTAAGAGCAGTTTTATGTTATTAATCGACTGGTAGTGTAAATAATAAATAAAGTATAAATATTTAAAAAATGCTAATAAAAACACATTACTCAAAAAAAGGCCGAACTATTACGTCGAAACTAAGACCAAAAATGTTTGATTAATTTAAAGAAAGTATGGCAAAAACTGCGGAGATTACAATGGAAAGTCGTCACTATATTATTTCTCTACACAAAATTGAGACAATCCATCAAGCAGCTGCAAAGGAGCTTGCAGTATCGCGTCGAATCGTGGATAAGTTGTGTAAAGATTCCAAAAGGATTGTAAAATTACGAATAGAAATCAAAGCGGTCGGCCCAGAGTAACGAAATCATCACCTAACAGCTCCAGAAATAGCTGCTCACATAAACAGTTGCCGAACAAATTCAGTAAGTGTGACTAGTGTAAAACGATGCTTTATAACGGCTGGCTTAAATGGCCGAATCGATATGAAAAAACCTCATCTTCACCGGCAAAATAAAACAAAAAGATTAAAGTGGGATAAAAATAGGAAAACTCGGCTTTCAGTAATTGGCGCCAGGTCTTTTGGTCCGATCAATCGCAGTTCGAAGATTTCGACACCAAGAGCAGAGTTTTTGTGAGGGGCTCCGCTGCAGAACGTGCGTCGCATGCATGTGTAGTGCCTACATTCAAACACGGGGAAGTTCCGTAATGGTTTGGGGTTACGAAAATGTTGGCAAGTTATACAAAATCGAAGAAATTCTCGATAAAAATTAGTACAAAACTATCATGATAGATCGTGTCATGGTCAGTGGATTAAGAATTGTTGGTCAGAAATTCTTATTTCAGCAAAATAATAACATAGAACATAAAGAAAAAATTTTGGAAGCAATTGGAACCTGTAAAGATATGCAGTGACCACCACAGTCACCCAATCCTCTAGACTTACTGTGGGATGAATTGAACAGAAAGGTTCGAATTACCTGTCACATAACTATGGAAATCTTGTGGAATAAACTGCAGCAAGCATGGAACCAGATCACTGCAGAAACATTGAAGAAATGGATTCAAAGGGCGCCAAGACTATGTCGAGAAATTATACGAAACGAAGGCGTCACATTGATGAATTAAAAAATTTGTATATATATTACGTCCTGTGGTTCCTACTGGGAACTAAGGGCCACTAAAAATGTAGAGTAATTTCAAATTATGTAAGTAGTAAAAGTAAATAATAGAGAACAGATTCCAGCGCTCGAAATTCCAGTGCAATTTCTAGGCAACTTTATTTTTCAACTTATCTAATTCACAAACCAAGATAACAAACTCGTTAACAAACACATTAACAAATTTAATAAACACACACATAGCATATGTATAATTTTATGGGTGTGTTAGTAGCAACTTTAAATGTAATTTACTCAAGATAAAAGAAAAAATTTTAAAATCTGTAAATCTGGTGATCAGCTAAAAAGAAATACCTTTGAAATAATATACGCTTGGTCAAAATCGGGATAAAACGGTAGAACAAAACGTCGGTAACAAGAAATCGCCTAGCCTATTAATATTATAGATATATTTTATATTTTAAATTTCAAGAGTGTTCGTTGAAAATAGAGGAGCTGGAGACATTTGAAATTTAGGAAAGAGGGATGGCATATCCTTTTGGAGGCTAGGTCTACATTATGAGCCAAAATTTTAATTATAAACCGAGACTAATTTTTGACTGTAGAAATACGTACAAGTAATATCTTGACGAAAAAAAAAAAAACAGAGCCACAATTAAAAGAAAATATCACCAACATATATCCCTATGAGTTCCCAGAGACTTTGGCGAATGGAATGAATATTAATCTATAAAATTAATTACATTGTGACCGATGTAACTTTGTCAGTTTTGAATCGATTTTAACCAAACATACGTCATTTTAAAGTTATTTCTTTTAAGCTGTCCAATCCGTTTAAAGATTTGCACCGTCTGGAACATTTTGTTTGAGTAAAACACATTTAAAGTTGCTACTAACATATGCACAAAATTATACAATGCTGTGTGTGTGCTTATTAATTGTTTTAATGTATTTGCAAAAATTGTACATGAAAACTGAGCCCTGTGTTGAATTGAAAAATAATTCTGGACATAAACCAATAACGAAAATAACGATAATAACGCAATTGAATTTCATTATAATAATTGCATATATATTTTTTTTTAATATCACTTTTATTTAAATATTCAATTTGTATATTAAGAATAACCCCACGAAGCCACTAGGCTTCTCTGTAGGATGATAAATAAAGTTAATAATATAAAAAATTTTTACATGTTTTGTTAGTTCTTTGCAAATTTACAAAATGTTTTCTGATTTGTTTCTTTCTAGTGTTTTTATTTTATGTGTTTAGGATGTTCAATGGCAGCTTATTAAATATTGTTGTTAGGGTTACTGATATGGTGTTTCTTTTATAACTATTTTTGTGTTGTTCTACTTTGTATCTTCCCTCAGAGCGACGTCTGATGGTATGTTGGTGATCTATACGTTGAAGAAATCTTGGGTCATCGTTAAACTCGGAGATTAGTGTTGTATAAAAGATTCCTTTTATCTGCAACACCTCAAGTTTTTTTGATATTGAGTCTTCTTCTTTTATGTTGTTGATTGTATTGTTGTTGTTTGTTGAGAAGCGATAGTTTTTCCAAAGTAACTTTAGCAGTCTGTTTTGGGTTGTCTGAAGCGTTCGGCAATATGTTGCTGCCGTTATATCGTGTCTTATGTAGAATTCTACTAAAGAGAGGTAGGCTTCTTTTAGCACGCTATATGTAGAGGAGTTGCTTAGATGGTACAGCATTAACGAAGCTGACCGACGTTTTTTATGGTGTTCTATGTGCGTTTTCCTCTTAAAGTTTTGGTCCACGTATACTCCTAGATATTTGTATGTATTGACCAGCTCTATGTGGGTTTCACATGTGTCATACGTATTTTGTTGATCTGCGTTATTACTGATGGCAGATTTCTGCAGATAGTCTGTGTCGTGAAATTTTAGATTAATATTTGAGTATCCAATATGTGGTGATTTAATGTGCATTACTTTTGTTTTGCTAGCGTTGATGATCAATCCATTGTCATGACACCATTTTGCCACTATATCCAATTAATGTTTTTATCTGCAACAACAATTGTGGTATCATCTGCATAAGCATACATAGTGATGTTTTTTTTAGCATGTTTATCATATCGTTGGCGTAAAGTATATACAGAATTGGTCCTAACTTTGATCCTTGTGGTACCCCATGATTTGACGGTGTTTTATTGCTAAGGTTGTTGTTTATATTAACTCGGTAGTTTCTACAAGCAACATAATTTTTAAACCAATTAAGACAGTGTCCTCATTTTCCGCTTCTCTCCAGAGTTTGGATTAATTTTTGATGGGATAATGTGTCAAATGCCTTACTGAATTGTGGAGTGCCTAAAATTTGCATACCTTCAGGTAGCATACAAGGTGGTTCAAATACCTTTATGCTCTTATTTCTGTGTGTTCAACAAATCTTTATAATGAATTAGAAGATTAAAAAAACATCGAAAGCAAAGCAATTGAATGAGTTTGCACTCGAATTTCGAAGGCTGGGCTCTGCTAGTTATATTAAAATTAATAAAATCAAGTTTGCAATAGTAGTATGCTATGATGTTCTGATGCTTTACAAAGAGTAAAAAAAGAAACTAGCAGAAGATGAGGAAGGCATAGCTTAATTTAAAATTAACTAAAAATAATTTAAGTTGTTAATCAAATTTAGTTTTTGGTTTAGTTATAAGTAGATTTTGACTATAAATAGAACCATCTTTTCTATAAAGTTTCTTTTTATATTATTTTTTTTTTATAAAATGACAATTCTGGACATTTTTGACAATGGACACTTAGATATAAAAGTGGGAGTTTTTGTGGTATAGAAAACCGATATAATTTATTCCAAATAATAGCATTTTAAAGGACTACTAAAGTTAACTTAGTTTTAAAAAAAAAAAAAAAAAAAAACAAATTTTGCACAGAATTTTTATACGCAAATGATAAGAAACGACTTTTGGACTACTTTAAAAATATTAAATTTTGACTTTAAAATAAAGCAACGGTGGGGTTATGTGATCCAAATTCTGTAGAAAATATTTCAAAGAACAATATACTGGAAAATATTTAAAAGCAAATGGTATACTTTTATGCATGTCTTCTAAATTTGAAAGTTTTATTTTTTTATAAAAAAAAAATTAAATATTTAACGCAAATGTTTCTCGTCATCTCAAAAATATTGTTTCAAGTAAAAAAAAAAATATGCTACATGTAATCAGATTGAATTGAAATAAATAGTAAATATATAAGAGCAAATGTAGATTTGAAACATCTTTTCTTCAACATCGCTTATTATCATATAAAATATAAATATTAAATTGAAAAAAATCGCTTTAAAATGTTATAACTTGTTTTAAAATAATTCTATTATATTAACCTTAACATATTCGATATACACCAGATCTAGACTTTTAATTTGTACCTATATTATTAATATATTCTAGCACAGAGGTAACCCTAAATCTAATAACTGTCCAAATCACATGGGGTGTCACAGGTAGGGGGCAAAATGTAAACCATTTTAGTCGAAGACGATTAGTTTTCGAGATACAAGCATTGTTGTTCAGCTACATTTTTCGATCTGGCAACACCAAAAATAGTTTTCTTTAGGATGTCAGAGCTTGGGGATAAAAATTCAACGATTTTATTTTAAGCCGCTGGTTTTCGAGAAATAAGAGATTTTATTTTCATCGTCAAAATTGCACGTTTTTAATCTGGTGTTGTGTTAGCAACCATTTTGTTTTACGACTCTTAGTTTTCCTAGTTTAATAGTATTTTTACGATTCCAAACAATATAGAAACCATAAAAAAATATCTGCCCAATTTAGAAAGTAAAACTAACACGTTCAGTTTTAAAGATTTTATTTTCCCCGCCAAAAATTTACTTTCTTCGACCTAATTTACATGGGCTGTTGTGTTATCACCCATTTTGCTCTACGACGCTTAGTTTTCGAGAAATTAGCGATTTTGTGTTCCTACCAAAATTTTACGGGTTTTTTGTAAAATTCAGAGAGCAAAATAGTTGACATTAATTTTCGAGATATAAGCGATTTTATGTTCAGTATGGCTACCGTAGAAATGGTTCTACGGGAGACCTGTTAGCTCTTCTTATGAGCACTGAAGTCCATCCATACATAATTTTGGTGAAAGTAAAGTGGTTGCTCTAGATATTTAAAAGACGTTCGATCTCGTGTGGAACGGTGCATTAATATTTTATTGCAATTGGGGTCGACATTGACTTCTCTCGATTTATATCGAGTTTTCTCAGAGACCGCGCAATACGTGTTGTTGTTGATGAGGTATCATCGAGAGAGTTTTAGCTTAATTGAGGGGTACTGTTCCTTTTCCTTTTTTTCCCTTAATTTTCTGAATGACCTATTTGTCAAACTTTTAATCCTATTTACGCTTTCGCATATGACAGCAAAATTTGTTTTAGGCCAAAGCATTTTTGAGGCTGGGGCAAAAGGCTGACAATGAATGACACACTCAATAAAGACCTGTTATCAATCTCTGAGTGATGAAAAGCAAATAGCGTTGACTTTAATGCGCAGAAAACTCAATGTTGCTTATTGATCTACATGGCCTTGGTTTCAACAATTTCATCTGAATCTATGGTTGGTATATGTATCGAGGAATCGGAAAATCTTGATGTTCTGGGCATGAGAATTCAATGTGATGTACGTTAGAACGAACATCTATTTCAAAAGGGAAAGAAGCATACGACCGAACCTGGAATACAACTCCCATATGTAGGCAGGATTTTCAATGTCTATTTTTGAGTAACTGTAGCGTGTCCAAAGGAGGGCGTATATGCTCATTACTTGACTCAACTCTATTCACTCATTAGAACATCGTCGTAATGTCGGTTATGTAGCAATTTTCTATATATATTACATAGGAAATGTTCTCCTCTAATAGATCACATCAATTTGTAGCCTATTGCCCAGTTGAGCGTACAACATATTATAGAGGAAATTCATTTATCAGTCGAGCTAGCCGTATATGGAATAAACTTCATACACAAGTCTTTCCTGACAGTTACAATCTAATAAAATTTAAGGCATGTATCCACAAACACCACTCCGTCTTTCCTCCTTCTCATAACTTATTTTCCTAAGATCAACAATATCCACAACCACTACTCCATCTTTCCTCCTTCCCATAATTTATTTTCCTGAAATCAACAAAACGCAATGCATTTGTAAGAGGAATCCCCAGAGTGATGGTTAATAGTAAAAAATAAATAAAAATCAGAGAGCAAAGTGTGAGCCATTTTGCTCTAAGCCACTCAGTTTTCGAGATATAATCGATTTTAAGTTCCGCGGCAAAATTTTGCTCTACGAATCTTAGTTTTCGTGAAGAAGTGTTTTTCTTAGCCCCACCAATCTAGGAACCATAAAAATATTTTTAAAAGACAATTTTGCTCTGCGACACTTAGTTTTCGATTTTATCTTCGCCAACAAAATTAATACGCAGAAGTGTGAGTTTTAATTAATCATACGTATGCTTGTAGCGTTACAGAATCAACAGATCAGTGAGTTAATGATGAGTGTAACTATTATAACTAGCAGATCGCAGCCCTCGAAATTCGAGAGCAAATTCTAGGAAATTTTCATTTAATAAATTATTGACCCTAAAGGTATGCTAATCAATTTTAGCCAATTCACAATTCAATAGTTTTTTGGTTTATGTCTAAAATAATTTTCGATTCAACACAATTATTATTGTGAATGAAGAATTATTTTTTTTTTTTGCAAACGCATTAACAAATTTAATGAACACACACATAGCATTGTATAATTTTATGTTTATGTTAATAGCAACTTTAAATAAGCATAACTCCAAAAAAGCTTAAAAATTTAAGAATCTGTAAGTTTGATGGACAGCTAAAAAGAAATATCTTACAAATAAGATATGTTTGGTCAAAATCGGGAGAAAACTGTGGAACAAATTATCTGTCACAAGAAATCGTCCAACCTATGATATGATATAAGACCGCTATTGACGTATGAATAATATTAATATCATCAATTATTAACAATTATACGGCCTTTTACTCATAATAAAAGCTAAATTTTTATAGTAAACATTTTAGATTTTTTTTAAAACTGCTTATTTAACCTCAAATAAGTACTTTCCAAATCCTCCGCATATTAAATCGTAAGTTTTTCTTAAAGTATTTCATTTAAAATTTGTCTAATTTTTTTTCTCTCTCTCTACGTTTTGTAATTATTGCTTTTATGCGAGTTAACCCCAATTTGTTGTGAAAAATTCTTGCTAGTTAAAAACCGCATATTTATGTTCATATACATTATCACATACACAAGCACTCACACAGCCAAACACTGGCATACTTATACCACCAACACTTGAACTTACAATAACACAAACACAAAAAATAGGGGGGAAACAAGAATCCAACAGATAATTGCCCTGTGTCGAAAGCCTAGAAATGCATTAAGTGCCATGCTCGGCAAAATTTTAGTTTATTTTGTTTGGTGGCAATATTCTAGGGTTGTTTCAGAATTCTGTAGTTTTGTGTTTTAAATAAGAAATTTTGATTTATACCCGAATTCTGTCTATATATCCCACATTTAAGATCACTTTTGCCTACTCTAACAAAAGTACGATGATGTGAATGTGTGGAGACCACAAATCTGTGGTTTTCTATTGATTTTTTTGATGAGAACATATGCAATAGCTCATTGGCTTATTGTAGTACAAACTAACTGGAATTTTCGAAGAAAAAAATCTTTACTTCAATCAATAGCTAGACAACAACCTTCGTATATTTAAAAATATATAGCTACACATAGTTTTTGTAACTTTGTATTTGTATGTATAATTCTTTATACTTAGTAAGTGTCTGTGTATTAAACATTTTCCTATGAATGCAGATGCGTTGATTACACTCATGCATATGGGATGAGTTGTGAATGTGTTGTTTAATAATTTTTTTTCTTTTACTTACTTCTATCAAACTCAATTGCCTGCTCTTAAAACGCATATGAATAGTATCACAAGAGCCAGACTGGAGTAGAGGCACTTGTATGGAACTGGGTAAAGTAAACAGTAAGTACAGCTACCAGTAGCAACATAATTAGTGATGCTCGAATTACTTTTGCATTATAGGACAGTTAAGGAGTTATTCTACCGTCTCGACAAACATTTTTACATAATCACAAAGTTCCTAAAGTATGTACAAAATGAATGTAAGCACAAAGTAATTAAGCTTTAAAATGATTTTTAAATTGACAATTGAAAACTTTGTTAAATGATTATTTAATTTATTAACGATAACATGATTGCAGGATTTATAAATCCCAGATTGAACCCACGATTGAATTTTGAAATGAGGGATTAGTAAATTAGTAAATCCGTGTTTGAATTTACGATTGAATTTTGAATTGGAGGGTAAATAAATCCGTGATTAAGATCACGATTGAAGTTGTAATTCATATATTAAAACAATGATTTAAGTTAGCATTAAATGAAAGGATTAATAAAGCCGTGATTTATTCCACGATTTTAGCTAGAATTAAAGGATTAATGCACCCACGATTGCAGTAAATTGAAGGACTAATAAATCCATGTTTATATATAGGACAGAAGTTAGACGTAAATTGAAGGATTAATAAATCTGTGATTAAATCCACCATTGAACTAATAAGTGAATTGAAAAATTAATAAATCCGTGATTTAATTCACGTTTTCAATTATTACTGAATTGAAGGATTAATAAACCATGATTGAATTCGCGACTGAAACTAGATTCAAGTTAGAATTGAATAGAGTAATTAATAAATTCATGGTGAAATTCACGATTTCAGTGAGAACTGTGAATCCGCGATTGAATTCATGGTTTAAGTATGAATGGAAGAATTGAATCTATGATTCAAGAAAGCTTTACATTTATTAATAAATTTGGATTGAGTCCACGATATAAATAAGAATTGTTTAATTAGACCACGATTCAAGTTATAAGTGTATTGAATCTATATACTAATACATGAAGCTTAATCTTTCGACCAGTTTTTCAGCAATATGTACGCACGTAGTTCTAACTTTAGTCGTTGTTTTATAAATTCTCCAATTTTATTTTCAGTTATGGACTTAAAAAACATTAAATTTTTATTTTAATCATGATTTTAAAAATCCTTTAGTTCTAACTTTAATCGTGGTTTTATTAATCCTCCAGTTTTCACTTTAATCTTGGTTTTAAGAATCCATTAGTTCTAACTTTAATCGTGGTTTTATAAATCATCCAGTTTTCACTTTAATATTGGTTTTAAGAATCCATTAGTTCTAACTTTAATCGTGGTTTTATAAATCTTCCAGTTTTCACTTTGATCGTGGTTTTAAAAATCCATCGGTTCTAACTTTAATCGTGGGTTTATAAATCCTCCAGTTTTCACTTTAATCTTGGTTTTAAGAATCCATTAGTTCTAACTTTAATCGTGGTTTTAAGAATCCATTAGTTCTAACTTTAATCGTGGTTTTATAAATCTTCCAGTTTTCACTTTGATCGTGGTTTTAAAAATCCATCGGTTCTAACTTTAATCGTGGGTTTATAAATCCTCCAGTTTTCACTTTAATCTTGGTTTTAAGAATCCATTAGTTCTAACTTTAATCGTGGTTTTATAAATCTTCCAGTTTTCACTTTGATCGTGGTTTTAAAAATCCATCGGTTCTAACTTTAATCGTGGGTTTATAAATCCTACAGTTTTCACTTTAATCTTGGTTTTAAGAATCCATTAGTTCTAACTTTAATCGTGGTTTTATAAATCTTCCAGTTTTCATTTTGATCGTGGTTTTAAAAATCCATCGGTTCTAACTTTAATTGTGGGTTTATAAATGCTACAGATATAACTTTAATATTTTTTTTTTCAGTTCTTACTTTTATCGTGATTTTGTAAAACCTTGAGTTTTTCCTTAATCCTGGTTTTGTAAATAATTCAATTCTAAATTTAATATTGGCTAAATAGATCTTTTAATTTTCTTTTTAAATATGGATTTGAAAAAACGTCCAGATCTTACTTTAATCATGGTTTGTATATCATTCAGTCAGAATCATTGTTTAATAAATCTATTTGTAGTTAGCTAAATTGTAGTTTTATAAATCTCAGTTTAAACTTTAATCGTGCATTTATAAAACCCATAGTTTTAACTTTAAACGAAATTTCTGAAATTCTTCAGTTTTAACTTTCATCATGGTTTTATAAATTCTTTAGTTCGTGGTTTTATATATCCTCTAATTTTATTTGAAATTATGGATTTGAAAAACTTTCTGTTCTTACTTTAATCATGTTTTTGTAAATCCTTCAGTTCTAACGTTAATCTTGGTTTTATAAATCCTCTAGTTCCTAGTTTAGTTGCAGTTTTATAAATCATTCAGTTCTATCTTTAATCGTGGTTTTATAAATCCTTTACTTCTAATTTTAATCGAGGTTTCAGATCCTCCTTAGTCGCGGTTTTGTGAAACCTTCTGTTCTCACTTAATCGTGGTTTGGCAATTATTTCAATTATTTAATTATAACTTTAATCGTGATTTTATAAATCCTCTAATTTTATTTTTAATTCTGAATTTGAAAAAACGTTCAGTACAAGTCTTGTAAATCATTCGGATTTAACTATAATCATGGTTTAATAAATTCGTTTGTTAAAACTTTTTTCATGATTTTGTAAATCATTCACTTTTAACACTAATCTTAATTTTGTAAATCCTCTTAATTTTATTTTCAGCACACATTCGTGGATATTAATCGTAGTTTTGCAAATCCTCTTAACTTTATCTGCAGTCATGGATTTAAAAAACGCCATGAGTTTTAATCGTAGCTTTATGAATCATTTTGTTCAAGCTATAATCAGGTTTTAAAGATCCTTCTGCTCTAAATTCAATTGTGCTTTTAGAAAAGATTCAGTTCCCAGTTTATTCGTTCCCAGTTTATTCTTCAGTTCTTAGTGTTGTTATAGTCTTATAAAGACATCAGTTCCTATTTAAAACATGAGTTTATTAATCCCTCAGTATTACTTCAATCATTGGTTTATAAATCCTTTAGTTCTAACTTTGATCGGAGGTTTGTTAATCCTTCAATTCTAACTTTCACCTTGTTTTTATTTTTATAAATCCTTTAGTTCGTGATTTTGTAAATCCTTTGCTTCAAACTTTAATCGTGATTTATAATCATTGATTTATAATCATTGATTTATAAACCCTTTAATTCAAAGTTTAATCATGGATTTATAAATCATTTAGTTCTGTATCTAATCATGGATTTACTAATTTTTCAATTCATTTCTAACTTCAATCGTGGCTTTATTAGTTCTTTAAATCCAACTAAAATCGTGAATTCAAGCACCGATTTATTGATCCCAAAATTCAATTTTAACTTCAATCGTGGATTTTATCAAAGAGTTGTTAATTCCTAAATTCAATTTTAACTTCAGTCGAGGATTTAAGCACGTACTTGTTAATCTTCTTACTTAGTAATTCTTAAATAAAATTCAAAATTTAATTGTAATTTTTTCCATTCTTCAATCCTAAATTCTATAGTGGATTCAATTCTTTAATTGAATGGTAACTTCAATCTGTGGTTCAGGGGAGCCAAAAACGTTATATTTTAAATTATGAGCTCGATATAAAGATTTTAGACTTTTTATTTAACAGTCCTCTGGATATGGGCAATAAATACTTTATATAAAATTTTTAGTCAAAAATCTTCAGAGGAATAGATCCTAGAGAAGGACGAAAAAACAATATGTAAATTACACTTAAAGTGTGTGCAGATAAAATAATTTATGTCGACAAACGTCGTTTTCTTTGAAAAAGAAAACAAACAATGCAACCACCCATGTAGACATAAGTTGTTGTTGCTTGAAAAATGGATTTTTTTTGTTCGTCAACAGAAAGTTAACGGGACTTGGGATGAACAATAGTGATTAAAAATAACAGAAATAAACACACAAGTTTTTACAATTGGTTATAAACTGAAAACTAATCTAAAATTATTTTGCATTTTTTCCCATTAATAACAACGTATGTCGCTATGTGTCGTTTTCTGAGAAAATAATTTGTCAGCGATCAAACGTAGGTTGACATACGTCGTTAGTGCTGCAAATTAATTTAATAAACATTAAAGTTACGTCGTTATTTAAAGAAAAAACTCAGAAATTGTCAATATTTTTTTTTTAATTTAACACATGTAAAGAGTGTTAAAAATAAATATATTTGGCATCGTTAACTCAAAACTGACAAAAATCACGTATTCAATTCTTCAGTTCTAACTTAAATCTTAGATTCAGTTAGGGATTCTTAATTCTTAAATCGTGAATTCAACCACAGATTTATTAGTCCTTAATTAAGACCTAATCGACTTCAATCGTGGATTGGCTATAATTGATTATTATACCTTTAGGGTCTTTATTTAATGAAAAAATAGAATTTCCTAGAATTTGCACTCGAATTTCGAGGGCTGGAATCTGCTAGTAATAATAAATTATTTCCAATATAATTTCTAATATTTTGTGCAGCAGTCAAATAAAAGAGCTGACTTCAAAAATTCGTAATACTCTCTCCCTTATATTTATCTTATGTCTGTTTTTTTCTCTAGAAAATAAAAACCCCCGGGAGAAAAATCCGCAGGAATATTCAGAATTGGGCTGTATATAAATTTTATGGGGTCAAGATTTTTTCTCTAATTATTTCAAACGGAATGTAAACTTATACATATACACTGGTGTGCAAAAATCAATTGCACTTGAAAAAAACTTAAAAAAAAATCTTTTTAGCAAAAACAAAGTTTTTTACAAAAAAAAAAAAAAATATTTCCAAAAAAAATTAAAAAAAAAATTTATTCGTTTGTTTTTTTTTTTTTTTTGTATTTCTTATAGTATTTTTATCTGATAATAATTAGACCATCGGGATAACTTCATTCTTTGAAATTAATTAATTTCACTTAAAAAAAAAATTTTTTACAAAAAATTTAAAAATTTACAAAAAAATTGTATTTTTAAGCAAAATTAAATTTTTTCTTTAAGAGTTTTGGTTTACCAAATTTTTTTTTTACCTAAAATTTTTAAGACCATCTGATAACTTCCTTTTAAGAAGTTTCAGAAATTAATTTTAATTCAAAAAATTTTTTGAAAAATAAATTTTAGCAAAAACAAAATTATTTACAAAAAAAAAATTTTTTTTTGAAAACAAAAAAAAATTCAAAAAAAATTTTACCAAAAAAATTTTGATTAAAATTTTTTTTCTTACCTAAAAAGTTTCTAACGCCTTCAAAAATTTATTTTTGAAGGTTTTTTATCCAAAAATAAATTTACATCTGGATAATTTCAATGTGTGAAGTTTCAGAAATTAATTTTACTTAAAAAAAAAATTTTTTTACATTTTTGTATTTTTTTTTTAGCAAAATTAAATTTTTTCCTAAAAGTTTTAGTTTACCAAATTTTCTCACCTGAATATTATTAGGCCATCTGGATAACTTCCTTGTGAGAAGTCTCAGAAATAAATTTCACTTAAAAAAAATTTTTTTTTTCAAAAACGAAATTGTTTACCAAAAACAAAACTTTATTTTCAAAAAAAAAAAAAAAAAAAAAAAAAAATTTTTTTTTTTTTTTGTTTTTTTTTGTAAAAAAAAGTTTTTTTTTCAAAATTTTTTTTGTTTATTTTTAGATAAAAAAATAATTAAGAGTGAGGCCATTGTTTTTGTTATAATTCAACTCTTTATACAACAAAAAGGTCGAAATAACAATCAAGTTTATTATTTTTTTTTTGTTTACATAAATAAATTTTACGAAAAACAATTCTTTCCCTAAAAGTTTTTTTATTTACAGAAAATAATTTCTAAGCCCCTTTATTTTTATCTCAAAAATATGTTTTGCTCTTTGAAAAATCTTTAACTTAAAATATTTTTTGACCGCCAAATTTATTTTGCCAATATTTTTGTAATCTAATTTCTTCTAAATCGAATTGATATTCGAGCCATGCAAAGACCATATTTTAATAATCAATGAAAAAAATTTGGAAAAACTTATGACTTTTAAATACAGCTGCTTGTTTTTCTAACAAAAACATGAAACACATTTCCATCACTCTCAGTTTTTAATATTAGGAACGAGTTCTCTTTGTTAGTATATTGCTACGGTAAAGACTGTCTTTATGTTCCGTGTTCCGTATCAAAGGTCTTTTAAAGTTAGCAAACTCCCTGCCATTAGACAAGCACCTTTAACATTTTATCCCTAAAGTCTCAAGGATGTGAAAAGAAAAAGTTTTTATATATATTCATTTTGTTTCTATTTATATTACAAACAAAAATGTATATTTACATATCTAAGCCTTTTACTTCATAAAGAAAATGAAAAAAAAATATAGCTAGGTTTATATCCATACAGAAGAAGTTAATGCTTCGAAAGCTGAGATTATTGTCAAATTTAATATATTAAGTACAATATTCAAAGGCTTTAAAAGTGAGTAGTGATAGCGTAAAAATCTTTTAACTGGTTGCATGAATAGAAGTCATAAGACCGAGTGCTGCTGATAGTAAATTGCGAGACACATTAAGTAAGAACCAAATTTAGTCAGTAATGATAATGGACTTTTTTTTTAATATTAAGTTTTACATTAAAACTCCCATAGAACTCTATAATTTGAAAATCATTAATTGGATTCAAAATCGTAAAATGAATATTTCATAACTGAAATGATGATCGTATAAAACTTTTTTTAAAAATCTTTCATTTGAATCTATATTTTAATATAATACTTATATATTTCAAATTTGTCAGTTTCAATCATTTGGGTCCAGTTTTACCGCCTTACGTGAAGGTAAATCTTTCGACCCCTTTTTAAGCAAAATGCGCGTATGGAGGAGTGTGAACTTTGGCATAGTTATAGTTCATATGAAAGAGAAGTGCAGAATGATAAAAACTATGTATAATATGTGTTCAAAATATATTAAATTATATAAAATATAATATTTAGTCAATTCTCAATTCACCGCCTGTGCATTTATTATTGTTGGTTTAAAAAAAAAGTACATTTTAATCGCCCTGTGTTGAATTGTGAAATGCCTAAAATTGATTAGCATACCTTTAAGGTCTTATAAAATTATTTACTAAAAATCCTATTTATATTTCTTCTGTGTGTTCATCAAATATTTATAATGAAATTTAATGAATTTCATTTAAAAATTCACTATTTAATGAATTTATTTAAATATTCATAATTTTTTTGTATATATAGATTAAAAAAACATTCAAAGAAAAAAATTTTATGAAAAAATAAAATTTCCCAGAAATTTTACTCGAATTTCATGTGCTGGGCTCTGTTAATTCATAATAAAATTGTAATAGCAATAAATATTTTATTAAATAAATTTTGTTTGAAAAGCATTATTCCTTTCAATATGACCATATAAATAGAAAATCCGACTCACATGTTTCACAATAACTTTTCTGCAGATAAATATACATTTGTCACATTAAGTCGTATTTAATTTTCTTCACAAATCATCTGAAACACATGTGTAATACTTCACGGTAAGTACTTGTCAAGTAAAAAAAAAAAAAATGTTAGCATACTTTTGGTTATGTTAGTCAGCTTTTAATGTATAAACTGTACAAGGATAATTAAACATCAAAAGATGGCTTTATAAAAAAATTTGAGAGAAGCTGAAAAGAAAGCAGAATATAACATAAAACGTATATTAAATAAATCAAAGACCAGGAGATACAACTAATATTATTATGGCTTCAGGCTTGGTTTTCTAAAGATTTTATATCTTGTTTCAATTGTGATTTTATAAATAATTAAATTCTAACTAAAATACTTTTTTATAAAGTCATAAAATTTACATATAATCTTGGTTTTAAAAAGCCTTAAAATATATTCTCAATGTGGGCTAAAGCCATAAGCTCTAGAGTTAGATTTATTAAGTCTTTAGTCTTTAATTGATATCTCCAATCATAGTTTTATAAATTCTTCAATCCTGCCTATTGCCCTAAATCATGAATTTATAACTTTAATGGCCATTATTACAACTTGCCGTTAGTTAAAGGCAGGATTTTGTCTGCCCTATAAATAGCTTTGTATTATTACAACTTTAATTTTTTTTTGTTATTACTATTAATAATAATAATACTTAATGGATAAAAAAGTAATAAATAAAGGTTTTATAATGTAAAGCCATTTATCGGTCCGACAAAAGCCTGCCTTTAACTAACGGCAAGTTGTAATAATGGCCCTAATTCTTTTCAGTGAATATGCTTCATCGAAATCCTGAGAAGGTTGCTATTTAAAATCTGCTATTTAAAACTGATTTACTGGATTCCTAGATTTTAATAAAAATATAAAAAAAAATCTTTTAATAACATGCATGTCCTATGTTGTTATTGTTATTTATGTTGTTCTAAATTTTTTAATTTGTCATTTTGTTAGTAGCAATTGCTTAATGAGTTAGCAAGTGTTATATTTGTTAGCTTAGGCTTTTTTTTTATAGCGATATCTCGAAATAAATAATAAAATTCACCACTATAACTGATACACAGTGGCTCAAAGCTTATTTGGTGTGGCTGCTTTTCAGTACATATATTTTTTATTTTAATTTATTTATTAGGTCAATGGATTAAATCCTTACAGACCTGTATAAATGATATTATTACATATGTAAATATATTGAAACAATTAAATGAATAGTTAGGAATTTAAGAAAATAATGATATTATGCTTAATTACATCAGTGTTCAACGAAAAATCAATTAATTAATTGTAATATATTTATCGTTGTGTTGAGATTACTTTTTAGTTTAAAACTGCTTTAAGTCTCGATTGCATAGAAATAGCGAGTTTTGCTGTATATTCGATCGAAATTTTCTGCCATTCAAGTTTCAGTGCCATTTTCTTACGTTTACGTTTCTCTGCAATAAACTCCATAAATTCTTAATAACTTTGAGATCTGGCGTTTTTATGACATGCGGACAGTTCCAAGCTAGCGATGTTTGTGCCAGATTTGACTTATGTTTGTGTCATACTCCTGATTAAACCTTAAAATTTCTCTGATACTCAATTTTTCTGCACTTTGTAATAAATTGTTTTTCAATAAATTTAAATAAAGTGTTTTGTCCATTGTATCTTCGATAAAAACAAAGTTTCCGACATATGCTGATGAAATACAACCCCATACCATCACATGGCCTCTACCGTGCTTAACTGTGCCGAGTAAATTTTTAGGTTGCAGTTCTGTATTAGGTTTTCACCTAACTTACTATTTACCATCAGACCCAGAAAGGTTGAATTTGATTTGGTCGGCGTGTACAACGGTGTTCCAGAAGCTCTGGTTCTTCTTAACGTGTTCTTTAGCGAACTGCATTCTACTTTAAAGGTTTTTTGGGCTGATAAATGGCATATTCTTGGCAGTTCTTCCATGGAAATCAGCACGACGGAGTATTCTTCTTATTGCCTCAGGATTGCATATTTCTCCCAGCAATTGTTCGGCTTCCTTTACCACAGCTGCTGCGCTTAAGGTGGGATCCTGTTTAATTTTTCGAAATATTCATCTTTCGTCAGTCTGCGTAAAATTTTTATTTACAGCTTCATGGCTTTTATTACCAATTCCATTTTTGCGGGCAGAGCGTTGTATAATGTATTGAATAGTGGAAGCACTCAAAACCACGTTTTCGGCAATATTTTTTTTGTGTATTTCCATTTTTAAATTGCTTAATAACAATTTCATTATTTTCGACGACCCATAATTAAAATGTAACTGATTATTTCTTCTAAACTTTGAAGCTGCATTAGAAAAACTTATTCCTCGATTCTATGCAAATAGAATATTTTGTAATGAGTGGATTATTCTGAATTTTTTTTCCTCTTTTTGTAACAAGCAATAAATTTTCTTTATAAATAAATAATTTGTTTTCATTTATTGCTTTCAATGTGAAAAATATTAAATTGTCACATTTGAAAAATTTACAACACGAAATAAGCTGTGATCAACTGTATATTAATAATAAAAACGAAAATTTTCTTAAAAAAGTACAGTTGTTTTAAACTATTTATAGATTTTAATAAAAATTAAAAATAATTAGATTTTCATTATATTTTTTGCAAAGCAATATATGTAAGCAGTTTTTCTTTTGAGAACTCTAAATTCGAATTTCTAGAAAAATGTCCTTATTACTTGCTTCTTTCATTTGAAGAAATTTTCAAGTTCTTTTGATGATTTCCAGATATTCATATTGTAAAAAAAAAAACTATCAGATTAGAAATTTTAACTATATTCACTATTAAATAATAAGATTGTTCTTTATTTAATACTTGTCACATTGTAATATTTTTACCGTAAAGCTAACCCTTAAATGCGCAACAACGGCAATTTTAGTAAAAAAAAAAATATATGCTATGTGAAATTATAAAAAAATAATAACTGCGTACCACGTTTTTTTTTTTTAAATTTTTTTAGTATGATTTTTTTTTTTAAAGCGGTTGTATCTTAAAGCATACATTTTAGTTTTCAAAGTAAAATACGGGTTTTTTAATTATTAAAAGTATTAAAAAGATTTTTTATTTATAAAAATAATAGTAAATTTAAATTAACATAGTAAATTCAATTTGCAATAAAATATATTTATAAAATTCATATAACAAAACAAAAAATTCAGCAAAATTAGTTAATAAAAATAATTAAAAGTTATGGTAATCATGAAAGCAATTTTTTTCAGCTTTCACACACAAATTTACCTTACATTTCATACAAAACATTTTGGTTTGACCTGAGCATTTAGGCATCTTACATCTCCATTTTTTATCCATTGAAAGCCAGTGGCTGGCTCCATCTAGCCGGGTGTCCTTCGGTGGCGCTGGGTATGTATTCGGCTTTCGTCTTTTTTCTTCTATTTGTTTTTCTAAGTTTGGACGTAGTCTTACTGGAACAGTTTTTGTGTTATATGAAAACAATGCATCAGCCACTTCCAATTTAAAATCCACCAATCGTATTTCAGATTCTGGTTTATCCTTGTTGATTCTTCTATAAAGAATCCAGGCAGTTGCACATGTCATGTCAAGAAGGTGGTAAAATATTCTGATTGTCCACTTGCGGCTTTTCATTAATATTTTATGCCGGCCTATTGAGCTATCCATCAAGTCTACTCCGCCCATGTGACAGTTATAATCTTTAATAATTTGTGGACGTGGAATACCTTTGATAGATTTTTGCTTTTTGTCAAAGCGTTTAATTGTTAAAGGTTTACTCTCAGTATTATATATATCTAATGGGGGCTTAGTACCGACATAGTTTGAAATAAGATTGACAATTCTATTGTCTTTCCATGATAATGTGGTCACTTCAGTACCGTGTATGTTGGCAAAAAATTCCTGACTTGCACCTCTTTCGAATTTCATCATTGTTTTTTCTTCAGGTAACTTACAATTCTTTATTCTGTTGCGTCTGATAGTACCAACAGCCAGAATTCCCTGTATGCGCAAAAATACTATAAGTGGTACTGTTGTATAAAAATTATCAAAGAACACCACAAAGTTTTGATATCGGGGCACTTATCGAAGGAGTTTTACGACAATGTTTGCTGAGGATTGAAAATCTGACTCACCCTGTGCCAACTTTTCGGTTGCTCCGCTATAGAGTTCAAATTTATAGGCGTATCCGATTGTATCGCACAGTACAAACAATTTAAAGCCCCATTTTTTAGGTTTGTTCGGTAAATATTGTTTCATATAACTTCCGATTTTTGTAGAGCACATTTGCTCATCTACACTTAATCTGCTTAGTTTCGGTACGGTAGAAAAAGTTATGTTTAGGGTATCGATAACTGGCCGAATTAGATAAAGCCTGTCACGATTGAGATAATTTCGATCAGGCAGTTTGCTTTTGTCATTAAAATGTAGGAGCTACCGAATTTTTTCAAAGCGTTTCATAGGCATTTGGGCTTGTATTATACGAACACTTCGGTGACTGTTTGAAGACCAATAGTCTCTGGAATTTGGAAGTTTGTAATACGTCATGAAAAAGAGAATGCCTATAAATTTTCGTAGATCTGACACTGTAAAAGTAAAAGATTGATTTACACCAGCATATTTTAACGTTTCTAATACAATTTCTTCCTCCAATGATTTTGGAAATAAATGACACCAAACTTTAAAAGGCGTTTGTAAACCTCTAATATCGTCTGTAAGGTCAATATCGCCTCCGAACTGAACTTGGTTAGCATCAAATTGAAGATGTGCCTTTTTCCATAAAACTTTTTCAAATTCCGATGACTTGGGATTTATATAAACCCCACTAAATTCGGAAGAAAAAGTATTCCAAATATTTGTCGGGCCGTAAGTCATATAAGTCTTTGCATTAGAAGTAGAAGGTGTTAAATCTAACGGTTCATATCGGACCGGAACGTCATGATAATTATCATCATTTACCATTTGTATGAAAGAATCATGTATAGATCCTTCAATACCAATTTCATCCTCACTATCAGTTTCTATATTATCGTCATTCTGAATCAATGACATTCTAGTAGCTCCTTGGAGCTCTGGTTTCTTTTTACATGAATTTTAAACTTGCATGTCATCCTCATCCGAGTCACTGCTGTCCATACTATCGTAAGTAATACCCTCACTATTGCACAGTAATTCACAAACTTCCTCGTCAGTCATATTGATTCCATCAACCTTTCTAAATCCTGACATGACTTAAAAATTCTTATTTCTAAATTATAAAATCAATTAAATTGAACTGTCGTTTATTAAAACACTCAAAATAATTAATCATGAAAACAAAGCAAGACTCCGAACGTAGAACCTGCTTGTTCAAAGCATAAAGTATAAATAAACTTGCACCGTAACACAGAACATAATTCAAATAAAACCGAATATGTAGTTTGTTGATGAATTCGCACTGTATCTTTAAAGATACAACCATTAAATAACGCTCTGCAGCCAAATTTTGAAACAAAAAGCTTTTGTAAACACTTTTTATGCTTAATGAAATATTTTTACACTATCCTGAATTTTTTTAAATCCCTTAAGTATCCTCGCTTAATATTATGTAACATCCAATTACCAAATTTTTTTATTTTTCACAAAATTTAATTTTTATCTTTGATTGCAAATAAATCGCATGCGCTGAAGACTTTCTTAAAGGTATCATTTTTTTAATATTGAGTTATGATGTTTTAAATTCGTAAAATTTATTTCTATTAAATTTGGTCCAAAATTGGAATTGTAGGAATTTTTTTTTCGGTTGTATCTTAAAAGATACAGTGCGCATTTAATGGTTAACGTAATATAGCAAGTCTTAGGATAAGTTAAAAAAACATTATTTCCCTTAAACTTCAGAAAAAAAAGTTACTAAATCTGGCAAATCTTGCTTTTTTATATGCATCAACACTCAGGGGATGTCCCCTATTAATGCAGTGTACTGTGTAAATATCAGAAAAATAACTGAAAAATGCCTGTATATTTATTACTGAAACGATTGGCCAAAAGTAGGCAATGATTTTGAAAAAAAATATATATATATATTTGCGTGACAGCGGTTTGTATGAAAAAAATTTTTGGTAGAATTTTGAGGTGTGTAGGCCGGATTATTCTGACACTGGATCTAAAACTTTAGTGCGCAAAATTTGAGCCAAATCGGACAATGCTTTCTGGACGCGCATTGAGTTAGTTCAAAGTTCAAATATGAGTTTATATGTAAAAATTAAAAAAAAAAATCATTTTTCACAAAAATTTTGATATTAATAATTGCGTTTCAATTAAATTAATTAATAAACCATAATTTAGAGTAAACTGTCTTTCTAATAAAACAACAAAATCTATTATCGGTTGAAAAACAACCAAGTTATATAAAGTTATATTAAGTAAATCGAGCTCACATTTTTAAAGACATTGAAATAATTTACAACAACAATATTTTTGCATTCTCCTGATCCCAAAATTATCTTATGTAAAGTATTTTGCATCTCGTCTATTGTTATGCCATTCTAAATTGATGTCAAAATCTCCAATTTTACTTTTTCAAAAATTTTATTCAAGAAAGTTACCGAAATAAACTATTGGACCTTAAGTCTTATTACCAAGATAAATGTGATTAAAAATGCTAAATATTGGAGGTATCCTATTCTTAACTTGGCGAGGGCAGCGTTTTTATTTAAGCGTATTTGAAGAAACTTGTGATTTTACATATTTTTTAAACTTTTAGGTGTTTTCATATTTCAAATATCTTTTCTCAAAATAATATACTACTTGATATAAGTTCGCAATCTTGTAAACTAAGTTTAAATAGAAACACTATAAACTTTCCCTTTTTAAGGTCAAATGTCAAATTTAAGGAGATTTACATTTTCTTAAAAATATCGAAATAATATATATTTGTAGAAGGATTTCGATAAAACTTGTTGAAAATATATTAATAATTCTAAAAAATAATATTCTGGACTTATTTTCTGAAATTAATCCGTGGGGTACTCAAAATGTGTGCTAGTATTAATTTTTTTTTCAGAATTATTATACTCATATAAAAGTATATCGAGGGCTTATATTCAAAATGTTCTATTTAAATTTGACAGCAGTATTAATTTTTGATATCAAACTGTTCTCTGATATAAGTGTCAAATATAATATTAATTTTGATATCATACATGATTAGTACGACAATTTCTTAATAGATATTGTAGCAGATCAATCGACAAATACTTTCAGATCTTATTAATAAATTGGGTATACACGCTCTCTTTAAAATAATTATTGATGCAGATAGCACTTTTTGAATATAAGCCTTCGATGTACAAATTTGTTTATACTGTATTAAATATAAAAACTAATTAATATAGATATTTTCATACAATAATGAATAAGTTTGAGGAATTTTATGAATACATTAAATTTGTTTTATTAAAAAAAAAATCCTGATGAAGAAAATATTTATAGGTTTTCGTACAGAGTTAATTTGACATCAAGAATGCCCCAGGGTTTATTTCACAAAATAAGTCCAGAATAATATTTTTTAGAATTATTAATACATTATCAACAAGTTTTATCGAAATCCTTCCACAAATATATGTTGTCTCCATATTTTGTTTAAAAAAAAATGTAATTATCCTTAAATTTGACTTTTGACCTTAAAGGGGGACAATTTGTAGTATTTAAATTTAACCTTAATTTACAGAATTGAGAACTTATATCAAGTAGTATAATATTTTGTGCAAAAAATATTTGAAACATGAAAACACCACAAAGATGTAGCCAACAGTTCAAAAAGTATGAAAAATCACATTTTTCTTCAAATCCGCTGAAATAAAAACGCTGCCCTCGCCAAATGAAGAACAAGATACCTACAATATTTAACATTTTTAAATACATATATTTTGGTAATAAGAACTTAAAGTCCTATCGTTGATTTCGGTAAATTTCTTGAACAAAATTTTTGAAAAAGTAAAATTGGAGATTTTGGAATAGTGCCAAAAAAAAAAACGTACCGTTGTGATAGTAATTTAGAACGATATAACAATAGACGAGATGCAAAATACTTCACATAAGAACATCTTGGGATCAGAAGAATGCAAAAATATTGTTGTTGTAAATTATTTCAATGTCTTTAAGAAAGTGAGCTCGATTTTCTTAATCAAGTGGTCTGCGGCACATTTATTGCCTGGGGAACTTGATATAACTTGGCTGTTTTTCAACCGATAATTGATTTTGTTGTTTTATTAGAAAGATAAATTACTCTAGATTATGGTTTATTAATTAATTTAATTGAAACGCAATTATTAATATCAAAATTTTTGTGAAAAATGATTTTTTTGTTGATAATTTTTACATATAAATGCATATTTGAACTTTGAACTCAATGCGCGTCCAGAAAGCATTGTCCGATTTGGCTCAAGTTTTGCACACTAAAGTTTTAGATCCAGTGTCACAATAATCCGACCCGCACGTCTTGAAATTCCAAAAAAAAAGGCTGTCACCCTAATAAATATACATTTTGCTTCCTAGTAAATTTTACAACATTTCTGAAGACTCATTAATATTTAAGTCTTAGAGACTTTCAAAACCGTATTTATAAGAGGAATATCTACTGTATTTTATGGGTTTGTATAAATTAAAAAATAATCAAAATTTTAACATTAGAGACCGTTATTAATGAGATTCTGTATTTTCAATACTTTTGTTGCTGGAAATATCCCATAAAAATTTTCAGCAACAGCAAAGACAGCCATAAAATTTCTTTAGTTTTATTAATTATATCTAGAATTTTTACATATTTTAATTAAATAGCAAAAATTGCTATAATCTTTATTTTAAATGGTTAATAGTGCTTATCTGCACAAAATTTGTTTCCAACCATCACAATAAAAAGGAACAATTTCATTAGATTATAATAAAGATATTGAACTTTTTCTTATTTTTCATATATTTAATGAGTTTCTAACAAAGCACATTTCCCTAATAAATATATAGATTATGCGATTAATCTCTGCTATATACTCGTAAATTAGAACAAAGCCATGTGTAGTAATCTTAACTATTTTTTAAAGTCAACATCATTTATAGTAAATCAATGTTAGCAGCAATATGCATAAAACATCACCACCATATTTGTGACTGAGTAGATATAAAACAGAATAATGTGATGGTTTTTTGGTTTAACCTATATTTGTGATTGTGTTTTAAGAAAAAATTAATTTCTAAGAAGAGGTACTTATTTAAGAAACTGTACTTTCTCAAGACAAGGTAATTTTAAGAAAAGGTACGATACTCTATTAAGAATTGATACTTTTTAATAAAAGGCCCTTTTTTAAAAAAAGGAACTCCCTTAAAAAATGTACTTTTTTAAGAAATGGTACTTTTTTAAGAAAAGTTATTTTTTTTCAAAAATTTCATTTTTGAAGAAAAAGTACTTTTAGGAGAAAGGGTACTTTTTTAAAACAAACTACTTTTTAAAGAAAATTTCCCTTTTAAGAATGTAATTTTTAGCAAAAGTATTTGCTAAGAAAAGGTACGTTTTAAATAGGTACTTTAAATGAAATGTAGCTTGTTTTTTAAGAAAAATAATTTTTAAGAAAGGGTACTTTCATAAGAAGTGGTACTTTTTTAAAAAATTTATTTTTTTATGAAAATTTCTTTTTTTAAGAAAAGATACTTCTGTACAAAAATGTACTTTTGTAAGATAAAGTACTTTTCTACAGAAAAGTTAAGCTTTTAAGAAAAAATGTATTTTTTAGGGAAGGGTAATTTTTTAGTAATCGGCAATTTTTTTAAAAGAAGATATTTTTTTAAGACAAGGCACTTTTTTTAAGAAATTAACTTTTTAAGAAAAGCTAATTAAAATAAAATCCAAAAAAAAAATCTTTTTCAAGAAAAGGTATTTCTTAAAATAAATGGTACTTCTTTAAGAAAAAGTTAATTTTTTTAAGAAAATTCACTTTTTTAAGAAAAGCTACTTTTTAAAAAAAAATAATTTTTTGAGAAAAAGTACTTTTTTGAGAAAAGACACTTTTTTAAAATAAAGTACTTTTTTTTTAAAAAAATAGCCTTTCTAAGAAAAGATAGCAAAAAGTTTTTATTAAGAAAAGGTTGGTGTTAAATCACAGCTACTTTTAAATGAAATTTAGTTTTTTTTTTTAAAGAAAAGTACTTTTTAAGAAAGGTACTTTCTTAGAAAATTTACATTTTAAAGACGATATAATGTTTTTTTAAACATACTTTTTTATGAAAATATACTTTTTTTTTAGGAAAATATACTTTTATAAGAAAAGGTGCTTTTTAAGAAAAGAACTTTTTCAAGAAAAAGTACATTGTCAAAAAAGTGTGCTTTTTAAGAAAAGGTACTTTGTAAAGAAAATATTTTGATGAGAAAATTTACTTTTTTAAGAAAATCCACTTTTTATGAAAATGTACTTTATTATGAAAACGTACTCTTTAAGAAAGAAAATGTACTGTTTAAAGAAAAATTTTTTTTTAAGAAAAGATACTTTTTTAAGAATAGATACTTTAGAATAAAACGTAATTATTAAAAAAAATAAAGTACTTTATAAGAAAATAAATTTGCTTTAAGGAAAAGTACGTTTTTTGAGATTTGCTTTTTAAGAAGTGTTGCTTTTAAAGAAAATCTTCTTTTGTAAGAAAATATTCAGAATTTCAGAAACTGTAATTTTTTAAGAGGCGGTGCTTTTTTAAAAAAATTATTTTTAACAAAAGGTATTTTTTTAAGAAAAGTAACTTTTTGAAGAAAATTAACTTTGTTAGAAAAAAGTTACTTTTTTACGAAAAACAACTTTTGCCGCCACTGGAAATGTCTGCTAACATCGGTTTAAATAACCTCGTAAATGTAAAACTGTAATCTTTTCGGAGTTAATACTTTCCGCGTTCTTTTCTGCCACTTCATTCTGATATATTTTGAAATCATATTTAGTTTGGCTGACGCGGTGATAAGTTTACCTCAAAATAATAAATTTAGTTGTGTATTTATTTCAAACTCTGGTGGTTTCCACACCAAAAAGTTATTTTTCATATTTAATTTAATTTTATTGAATATTCCTAACTGAATTAGTATTTATTGGATATTTAAATAAGAAAACATTAGTTTAAAAAAATTATATTTTTAATTGAACTTAATGGTCTACTTTATTTAAATCACCTTGAAATCATTAGCGAGGCGAATCGTCTCAAAACATTAAATTTTTTATACGATCAAAGAGTTAAATGATTGTTTTATTAGAGGAGTGAAGGTAGAAAATGGAGCGATTGCAGTTGCCACTGTATTATAACTATCGAGTGATGTAGGGGTAAAATTGCAGCCTGATACTGTAGAAGATGCTTACTTTATCAAAAAAAAAGAAATATATCTAATCATAGAAAAAGCGATACACAATCCATGGTGGTATAATTTAACTCTAAAAAATCCAAAGATGTTATGATGTGAGTGAAGCCAAAGTTGAAGGATAATGAAGCAACAACAAAAATCTTTATTAATGATGTGTTGAGTAGAGAAACATTGAGCTTGTTTAATTATGCAAAAGTACTCAAAAATATTGGGTACCTTCTGCTGGCGGAAGAGTATTTATAAAAAGAAGTGAGCTGTTTCAGTCGAAAGTTGTTGGAAGTGAAGATGAAATTGATCGACTAATAAGCAAAAACGTCGATCTCAACGAACGGAATATGAATATGAAGAGGCTAATGATGTTTATCTTTCTCCATAATATAAAGTATTTATTAAATTTTTATTTTTTGTATATAATTATAATATTTTTAAATTTAAGTTCTTATGCAAATTTTGTTAATAATAATCAAACTTAATTTTTTAATGTAATGTCAGAAGCATTTCTTCAATTCAAAATTTTAATAAGTTCAGATCTCTTGTTGCAAATCTACCCCGGCTACCTAATGTAATTGCTGTTCAGGAAACCTGGCTTGATAATAATTTGGCTCAAATATGTAACATAGAAATACTTTCTTAGCAAAAGTTTCGTGATTTTTTGCGAGCTTTAATTTTCTGCAATTAGGGTGGCACATTAGGGTGGTAGCAACTGAGATGTAAGGGGTAAGTACTAGAAGGGGGTAATTAAGGTCGATGATTTTGAAGCGAAAAAATTTGTCTCCTCGAGACGAAAACATCAATATATCACACTTTAAGATGCGACTATAAACGCAGAAGATATAAAGAAAAAGCTAAAACCGCGACCTCTACAGTCGGCATAAAAAAAAATTTTTTTTTTTGAATATGTTTTGAAAATATACTTCATATCAGGGGGCGTACGGCGAACTTTTTTTTTCGGTACGCCCTAGTGTACATTGTTGTAGACCCGATAGTTATGGTGGAATATCAGTTTTTTATCAGAAAAGAGATTCAGTTATTTTAACGCTAAATAACAACAACGTAAATGGAAAACATTTAAAGTTTATTTCATTTTACAGATCACAAAAATGTGATGCAAATAGATTTCGGCTTTTTTGCTCATTAATTATGGTCGTAAACCTTGTGTTTTTGTTGGTGATTCAAACATTGATAGTTTGAATTACTATTCGTCAGAATAACTTGTAAATTTATTTGCGAATTACGACTTTTAAAATTGTCACACTTTAATAACACGACCAGTTAGTGGAAGGTCTATCGATCATATTTATAGCAACATTTACGATTGCCTATATGTTAACTCCATAGAATGCAAGCTATCAGACCACAATCTTATCTCATGTAGAATAGAAATGGAAACCGATGCCCTCGACTTCGTTGATCATAACCGTTTATGCTGTGATTATAATCGTGAAACAGGGGACCCTTCTCTTGATACTTCTTTATGTTATCAATAAAAGTTTACTTCGACATAGAATTACACCGTGAATTAATGAGTACTTAAAAAAAATAATGAATTATAAAAAAAATTAAAAATGCGAAGAAAAAGACAAGCATATAGAGAAAAGATTAAAAGGCATCAGCAGCGTGATAAAGAGAGCAAGTGGAGAATCTATGATTAATTTTTATATGGACACTTTATGCAAAATTCAACATGATCTAAAGAAATGTTGGAAGTTTTTGAATGAAATCCTTGGAAGAAAGCAATACCAATCTCTTAATATAAAAGATTAAAATGGCGAACAAATCGTAAATAACTTTCAAAAAGCTGAAATTTTAAATAAATATTTTTGAAATCTATTTAAGATATAAAATTGGGAATTGATCATTTATCAATGGATTACTGTAATTCTTTAAGAACTTTGATCCAATGTAATTCCAGGTTTAATTTTGTTCACACTACATTTCACAATATCATAACAAATCTTGCACCAAATAAAAGCGCTGGGCATGATAATATTTCACCCAAATCTATAATATTAATAGGTTAGGCAATTCCTTGTGACTGATGTTTTGTTCTACCGTTTTATTCCGATTTTGACCAAACGTATATTATTTGAAAGGTATTTCTTTTTAGCCGTTTTGCAGATTTACAGATTTTTTATATTTTTTCCTTTATTTTGAGTAAATTGCATTTAAATTTGCTACTAACACATACATAAAATCATACAATGTGCTATGTGTGTGTTTGTTAAATTTGTTAATGTGTTTGTAATAAAAATGAGTTTGTTTTTTGTGTTGATTTGTGAATTGGCTATAATGGATTAGCATGCATTTAGTGTCTTTATTTAATGAAAAAATAAAATTTCCTTGAATTTGCACTCGAATTTCGAGGGCTGGAATATGCTAGTATGTTATTAGTAGTCCAACTCTCTTTTTGACTAATGATTTATGGATCATGTTCTAAGATTCAGGACCTTTAAATGTCTTGCGAAGAAAAAAAATCTTATTTCCTTCAGATTTTATTTAAAATATTTAATAAAAAATTTCGAAAATATCCTAAAAGTTGTCCTTGCCTCAAAACGATTATAATCGAATAAGTTTTGAACAAATTTCCAACTGGAATTAACACCATTTAAAAGTTAAAGACCTTCAAATTTTTGTTCAACTCTAAAAGTAGGGTGTACTTGTAAATAGCTGATCGTAACATTGACTTCCTATTAGACCTTATTTCGTAACAATTTTACGAATTCATTGTTGAAAACGTGTTTGAAGAGCATTAGTGAAACCTTTAGTAGCATTCATTGCAAACCACATTTTAACCTTGTGCATATAAGTACAAACAATGGTTGTCCTGTTCCTCTTTAATAACCCACCATTTACATGTACTTTGTGTAAATTTTAGCGTTTTACATGCAACTTAGAAAGAAGAAAAAAAAAACACTTCTAACATTTTTTGTTTTTTTTTTATTACTTATTTATTGAGGTAGAATAATGGTGGAAAACATTTCCACAACAAGAGTGCAAAAACCACATTACAATACCAGAAACATCATCATCCTAATGATGGCTGTGGTGAAATGGATTTGTACACAAAGTTAGAAGCACAAAAAAAAAAAAAATACAACAATAATTATTATTGTTGTTTGCGACTCACACAACATACAAGGTTATTTAAGTTAATGCATTTGTAATGCTGCTGTTGTTGTTGTGTGATATATAATGGAAAAGGAATGCAGTAAAGTATGCAGGCTTGGAATCCATATACTGACCCAGCAAAAATATTTACAATTTTAAATTAATCAAAATGAACGACTTTTATTATTGCAGGCCGTTACTGGCATTATACTGAGGAGCTCCAAAGCAGTATTAATTAATTTATGGCCAATGGGAGGAATAATAGCCAAAACAAAAAGTGAACTTAGAGAAAGTCCAGCTGGAAAAATAAGGTTACTCAACAATATTTTGAGGTCAAATGGCAACATGTCTTAAGGGATAATTAGCGATGAAAAAAAAATTTTTTTAATTAAAAAAAAAAAAAAAAATTAAAAATGTTCCTGAAGTAATATTGATTTATGCCTTATAGGCGTGCGTTCTTAAAATCTAAAACTGTGCAACAATTTCACGAACATGATGTTGAGGTGTGAATGATTCTTGAGTTGGACGATTTTGTTAGGTGAGCATAGTAAAATCGCAAACGGGTTTGGTGCTGTGTGGGTACAGCTGCATCTTGTCACATTTTAAGGATTTTATATTTTATATCAACGTTGCCATAATTAAGTCGAATACCATGCCTTTAAACAAATAGTGTTAGGCAACACTAATTGGAAGTAGAAAATAAGCCTAAACAAAATTTGAGTGGTATTATTATGCCTGCCGATAGGTCGAAAAATTTACCGATCAGGACCATATTTGGTATGATCGGTTGGTTTAAGTAGCAGTTTACCGCCTGTTAAATCACCAAGTAGCATGCACAAAAAATTATCTTTAGCCGACGAGACAGAGCCGGAGAAAAGATGCATGTTACCGCTACCAATACTGACAATCAAAGTTATAACACCAATATAGACCGCTAGACATGCTACATATATAATTTTTCAAAAGTACTAGATCCCTACCAGTGACATTAAGATAGCGGATAAGATTAGGCAGGTCTTAATCTAATATCCCAGATAGGCAGATCTTAATCCAATATCCCAGATAGGTTCCAATCATAATTAACTGGACGCTAGAGATGCTCAACTCTAGGGTCGTCACACTGAATATAGGCAGCACATTTAGGACCATAAGTGCCACTAGGGGTTGTCCTCAGGGAGGCGTTATTTCGCCACTGCTTTGGACCTTGGTCATAGATGAGCTGCTGGGGGAACTTAATGAATTAGGATTCAGGGCCTTAGGCTACGCAGACGATCTTGTTATCTCTGTCTCCGGATTTGACGAGAGCCCAATATCGGAGCGTATGCAACAGGCTCTGAATTATACCCTCAATTGCTGTCAGAGAAAAGGGTTATCTATGAACCCATCAAAAACCATACTGATACCCTTCACTAAACGAAGGAGACTCAACCTTATGGAACCAAGTCTGAACGGCTTGACAATAGGGTTCTCGGACGAGGTCAAGTATCTTGGGGTCACCCTGGATAAATCCCTCACATGGAACAGCCACTTAGATCAAATTACCAAAAAGGCCACCAGGGCTTTATATGCCTGTCAGAGACTATTTGGTTTAAAGCCCCACATGATCTACTGGTCGTTTGAAACTATTGTGAAACCAATGATTACCTACTCTGCCCTAGCATGGTGGTCGAAGGTTGAGCAAACCAAAGCAAAAGCAATCCTGAACAAGGTGTACCGCTTTGCCTATATTGGTATCACAGAACGTGTCCAACCGATGCTATCGGCATCATGCTTAACATTACACCATTGCATATTTCGATCATTGAAGATGCGTGCATGAGTGCCGTACGACTTCAGCATTTTGGTAGCATGAAGGACGGTGACCTTAAGGGTCACATGAGAGTCGCGAGACTCTTCAACCACGACCCGGTGGCGAGAGTCACGGACAGAATGTTACCAAAAAATATATTCATCAGGGAATTTGAAACCATGATATAGGAACAGAGTGCATGGACCAGTGGGACCTGGGAACCGGAGCAAGGTTCTCATGTGTGCTTCATAGATGGCTCAAAACAAGCACATGGGGACACGGGCGCGGGCATATTTGGTCCCAATTTTCAACGTGCCTTACCTATGGGTAAATACCCATCCATTTTCCAAGCGGAGGTCTTCGCTATTTTTATATGCGTGACCGAATGTCTCAGAAGAAAGACAAAAAGGGCACTCATTTATGTACTATTCGACAGTCAGGCTGCACTAAAGGCAATAATAGCCTACAAAGTGACGTCCAAACTGGTGTGGGAGTACATCGAAGGGCTAAACGAATTAGGTAGATGCAACAAATTAACTCTATGCCGGATTCCGGGACATGAAGGACATGTAGGGAATGAAAGGGCCGATTGCCTAGCCAATCGAGGGGCCCGTCGTCCTTTCATCGGTCCGGAACCTTTCTGTGGTGTTCCAGTGGGACATATAAAAGAAAAAATGAGGGAGTGGAGAAAATCACAAATTGCCGAACACTGGGACAAAAGTCCAGGTCAACGGCAGGCCAAGAGATTCATAACTCCATCCAGTGTTCAATCGGAAAGACTTCTTACCCTTGATCAAAAGAACTTATGGACCTTGACGGGATTCTTTACAGGACACTGCAATCTTAGATATCATCTACGAAAGAAAGGACAATCTGCTATAGACACATGTAGGTTCTGCGAGCAGGAGGTGGAAACAGCAGGACATATTCTCTGTGAATGTCCAAGACTAAGTGGTAAGAGAATCCTTGCACTTGGAGGATACACTGTATCCCCCCGGGACATATGGAAACTAATGCCAAATAGGGTAATCTTTAGGACAACCATGGGCTGTACAAAAGATCAAATTGGTCGCAGTGCGTATAGCCTTCCTTATCTTATCTTATCTTTCCCAGATAGGTCATCCAGTTTACGTCTGCCTTGTGTTTTAAATCACACTCGCAGAGGAGATAATATACTGTCTCCTCTTCTTCCGGTGTTTCGCAGCTGGGGTAGTGCTAAATCCTAATCTTCCAAGCTGTTTACCAATCTGCCAATGACCCTTCAACACGGCCGTAAGTCTTGGTATGTCTCTTCCACTTTCATTGAAGAGAGATTTAGTCCATCTTAAGTTATAGTCAGGCCATATCTGCCTTGCAGTCCTGCATCTATTCCATCTATTTCAGCTGCTCGTAGGCAGTGCACGAAAATTCCTCCCTAAATGGTTGCTAGTTTTGTTGCGATTGATACCGCAGAAGAAGCATCAAGAGCAGAATTTATTCTTGGCAGTTCGTCTATCATTCATTACCGTAAAAATCCCAATGACCGGATAGCAATATTAGAGTAATCACGGCAAAGAGATTTAGATTTGGCAATTCATCCTTGAGAGTTGAGAGAGAGAGAGAAGTTAAGTTTAACTGCGGCAAAGATGACTATATTTCCCTCGCCCCTATGTGTTTCTAAAATCCTCTAACTTTACTGATCGCTAGAGTCTCCGCCTGCAGGAAACTAGCACCGTTCGGTAGTCCATAAGAAAGCTGAATATTGAGATCACAGCAGAGGACACCTGCACCGATACCATAATTTCACTTTGTAAGATAAAAGTTGAGAGAAAGAGAAGTTCCGTTTAACTGCGACAAAGATGCCTACATTTCCCTTGCCCTTATGCATGTATAAAATCCTCTAACTTTACTGATCGCCAGAGTCTTCGCCTGCAGGAAACTAGCATCGTTCGGTAGTCCATAAGAAAGCGCAATATTGAGACCACAGCAAAGGACATCCGTTTAACTGCAACAAAGGTGCCTACATTTCCCTCGCCCTTATGTGTACATAAAATCCTCTAACTTTACTGATCGCCAGAGTCTCCGCCTGCAGGAAACTAGTACCGTTCGGTAGTCCATAAGAAAGTTGAGATCACAGCAGAGGACACCTGCACCGATACCGTTCATTCATACTTGAGCCATCAGTGTAGATGCGAGAATTGTACCCTACTGTTGTATTATCCCCATCTCAGCCCTTTCTTGAAAGGAACTTGGCCTGAAACGATCGAAATCCAGTTTATGTGTAAAATAGTCAGATTCTAGCCTTAAATTAAAACCCTAGCATATCCATTGATTTTGACTTTCCAGTCAATTGCGCTGCATTACTAGGTTAGGTTAGGTTGAAAGTGGCTGCTAAACCAAAGGCAAAGCACACTTAGACTCTGGGGTCCATTGTGATACCACGGGACGAATAGGTGTTCCGCTCAGTCCCCACCGTAGAACCAGTTTGAGCTCCTGATGAAGCCCCTGATATGTGAAATGTCCACATTTGAGAGATCAGAGAGATCGTGAAGAAACGGCGATCCCAATGTTCGAAGTCTCGTTCTGGAGAGCGCCGGGCAATAGCAAAGGAAGTGCTCTATGCTCTCCACCTCCTCCACATACATGCAGCTACGACAGAAGTCATTTGACGAGACCCTGTGGCGTTCATCGTGTCTCCCTATGAGGCAGTGCCCAGTGATAACAGCAACTACTGTTGAAATCTCCCTACGGGGGAGTGATAGTAGCGCGCTAGTGCGCTTATGATTTAGAGCCGGCCAGATCTGTCTCGCGATCCTGCACGTTGATCCATTAGCCCATCTGTTGTCGGTTATGCCGGCGGTGTGAAGCCGAAGTTCCAGCCTACAAGATTCCAGGGGTATACCAACACATTCCAAGTCCGCTGGAACCCCCGTAAGGTAGTGCCCTGTCTTGCCAACTCGTCAGCTTTACAGTTTCCCGGTATATTCCTGTGCCCTGGGACCCAAATGAGTCTGATGTCGAACTGCTTGGCCATCTCATTTAAAGACGTGCGGCAGTTAAGGGTGGTTCTTGTTTTCAGGAACATTGATTCCAAGGATTTTACCGCGGCCTGACTATCAGAGTAGATGTTGACTGCGGTTGTAGACAGAATATTCCGACCCAACCAGTCAGCAACTTCCTTTATTGCCAGTACCTCTGCCTGATAAACACTGCAGTGGTCTGGAAACCTGCGAGCCAGATTTAGTCCAAGCTCCTTTGAATAGACTCCGAAACCAACTTGACCACGCAGTTTCGATCCGTCAGTATAGAAATTTATCGAACGCCTGCTACCTGGAACCCCCCCTGACCAGGATTCCCTGGTCGGTATCAGAGTTTGGTAGTGTCGTTCGAATACACTCCTCGGAGTGGTGTAATCCATGTTCAATGGTAAGTTCCTGTTATTCAGGATCACTCCATGGCCACAGTTATGACCACGCCATTGTATTATGCTTCTTAGTCGAATGGCCGATGAGGCCGCCGACTGCTTTCCTAATATGTCCAACGGTATTAGGTGTAAGAGGATGTTCAAGGCATCCGTAGGTGTGGTACGAAGGGCACCAGTAATACACATGGAAGCCATTCTCTGTACCCTTGCAAGAAGGTTGGTATTAGAGGCGTTCTCTAGTGCAGGCCACCAGACGATGACCCCGTAAAGCAGTATTGGGCGAACCACCGCTGTGTAGATCCAGTAAGCAATTTTCGGGCTGAAGCCCCACCGCTTACCAATGGCCTTTTTGCAGGAGTATAAAGCTATAGCCGCCTTCTTCGCCCTTTCCTCCAAGTTCCGTCTGAAGTTCAGCTTCCTGTCCAGGAATACTCCAAGATACATGGCTCCATCAGAGAAGGCGATATCAGCACCGTAAAGAGAAATAGGGTCGAAGGTAGGTATCTTATACTTCCTCGTGAAAAGAACAAGTTCCGTTTTGGTCGGATTTACCCCCAGACCGCAACTACTTGCCCAGCTAGATAGCATAGTGAGAGCCCTCTGTAGAATGTCTCTAAGTGTGGATAGAAACTTCCCATTTACGGCTATGGCCACGTCATCAGCATAGGCGACCACGTTGCAGCCTTGTCTCTCCAATGAAAGTAGCATTGAGTTCAGCGCTAAGTTCCATAGAAGTGGTGACAGAACGCCTCCTTGTGGCGTTCCCCTGTTCACGAATCGGGATATTAGAGTCGTTCCCAATTTAGCTGTTATCCGCCTGTTGGCAAGCAGATTTCCAATCAGTGAGATGATCACGGAATTCACTCCTAGACCAGATAGTGCCGCTAATATCGAGTCCGGTGTGACATTGTTAAAAGCCCCTTCTATATCCAAAAAGGCTGTCATGGTGTATTCTCCTACCGAGAGCGATTTCTCGATGGTACTCACAAGCTCGTGAAGAGCTGTTTCGGTTGACCTTCCCTTGCTGTAAGCATGTAGTCGCTGCATTACTAACAGAGTTTACATTATATGCAAGTTAATAGGAATAAAATTAAATAAAGCATTGAGAGCTTCCGAGCGACAGATCTGAATTGTACCAGTTAATGAAAGAATGCACTTTGTACTTTGAACTAAGTGGGAATGGCGCGTACGATGGCCGTATACATCCATAAAAACCCCACTTCAAACCGAACATCTTGCTACAGGTATAGAAAGCAATGGTTGCCTGTTTAATTGTGTGTTCGATGATCAATTTCCAGGAGAGTTTAGATTCCATGGTGATAGGGTAAGTCCACAACCGTTTGGTCGTGGAAGACTGCAGCTTTCTTTTGCTTGGATTCACTCCTAGACCCATACTGGTAGTCTAGTTTTTGGAAGTATTCAGAACACTGGTCATGAAATCACTTATCATGTCACAGAACATACCAGAATTACTACGTCGTCCATATAAGCAACAACTTCAATCCCTTTATTGTCGAAACTTACAGGAACTGAATTAGCTACTGGAATCCGTAACAACGAATAGATCACTCAACCTTGTTTTGTGCTCGCACTGTCACCCCGAGAAGCAGTTACAATTTTGTCTTCAACATATTTGCTAAAGTTACATATTTTTCACAAAAACATATACAAACCAAATTGGAGCAAAATCTGTGAAAGATTTTTTCTTTTCACTGATATTAGTGAATTTCGGGAATCAGCTTTATATGGGGACTATGACTAAACATGGTCTTATTGGGTTTATTTTCGGAGTACTAATTTTTTGGTTAAACAAACGGACAGATATCAAATTTGAACGAGTTGTATTCGATAATTGAATCTTAGGGCAAGTAAAGCCGATATAATAGGGGTCACTCAGTTGGGGCTAGATCTGAACATACACCGATTTTCACCAATGTCATTGGTGTTTATGCTATGGTCGAGAAAAGTTTACGTACAAAATGTCATCAAAATAAATATTCATATTTGCAACCTATAGTTTGAGATTATAAGATTTATTTGGACCCAGAGACAGGCCGACAATGGTATGGACGGACGGACATCGGGAAATCGATTCTGAGTCCATCGGTATAATAAATAATTTTCCAGGCGGAAATTTATGCCATCGATAGGTGTGCACAGATTAACTTAAATAGGAAGTACAAAAGACAGGACATAATCATATTATCAGATAGTCAAGCTGCTATTTGAGCAGTAGGCTCCTATGTAGTAAACTCTAAGTTAGTATGGGACTGTCTACAAAGACTGAATGAGCTAGGCAGACACAGTAAGGTCAGCCGTTGTTGGGTCCCGGGACATATTGGGAATCACGGAAATGAGCAAGCGGATGAGCTTGCCAGAAAAGAAGCTTCCACAAAGCTAATGGGACCGGAACCGTTCTGTGGAATAGGAAAAGGAGTATGGGATGGCGTACTCAAAGAATGTGAGAATCATATCAGATAGGAGCTTTTCTCGAGCCAACTAGGCTTAATGCAATCAAAACTCTTGTTAGGTAACTACAACGGTAGGAGATTTGAGTCATGTATCGGACTATCAAAGAACGGACTGAGAATATTAAGCGGGATTCTAACTGGTCACTGTAGGCTCAGGGAGCATCTGAGCAGTTAGGAATTGAAGCGAACCCCATGTGCAGATTCTGCGATGAGAAGGCAGAATCAGCGGAGCACATACTAGGGGATTGTGGAGCTTTAATGCATAAGAGGAAAATGCACCTGGGTCCTTTCCAAATACCAGGGAGCGAAATAAAATCACTGGAACCAACCAACATCCTCGAATTTCTGAGGGCTTCAGGACTGGGTGAGATTTTATAGGGACAAACAATTAGCAGAGGGCAGTACAATAGATTTTTTGGTCGCGGTACTTTCGTCACCTCTTTTATACAATACAATCGGTATAATAAAAGATGGGTCTATGTTAAATAATCTTTGAGATTACAAATATCAGCACAAACTAATTCTATCCTCACTACATAAAGGGTCGCCTTAGAAAGAGCAGCACGCTTTTCAAAAACCAAAATATATCGATCGTTTGGTTTTAGATATCTTATAACATTTTTCCGGAACACAAATGGTGTCGCCGAGAGTTCTTGATATTAGCAAGCTGCCCTTTTAGCCAATCCTTAAATTTGGTAGATTTTTAATACTATTTAGTTTTTTTTTAAATAAAAATTATCCATTTTAAACCGTTTTCGGGTGCAAACTCTAGAAAATTTTTTTTTCCATTCATAAATAATTTTGTAAGAGCCTAAAGGTATGCTACTCAATTTTAGCCAATTCGCAATTCAACACAAACTTTATAAACACATACACAGCGTTATTTATTTTTTTAATTTAAGCTTAAATATGTGTCTTATGTATTTGTTAGTACCAACTTTAAATGAATTTTTCTCAAAAAAAAAATTACTAGATGGTACACATGTGTAAATATTGTGAACATCTGTAGTGAAATACCTTTCAAATGGTATATTTTTTGTCCAAAATGGTTGATAATTGAAAGTGTAAAATATGTCACAAGAAATCACTTTGCCTATAAATATTATAGATCCCTAAAGTTATATCGAATGATTTATGATACATATTCTATGCTAGTAAACCATAACCACAATTCTATTATTTCTGGTAAAAATATTCGTACATCCAAAAACATTAATATAGCAATCAAGAGTGCCATAAACATTTTAAATAAGATTTACAATTAAATAATACTTGTAATCACCTTTAATATAAATATAAATCTACCAATTCCTTTAAATATGTTCTACTTAATCTAAATTATTATTATGAGCAATGCAAACAAACACTTACCAATATTAACAATGCCATGATTGGTTAATTCCCAACATGACTGTAAGCGTAATATACTTAAGCTATGACTTTGTTTGGGCGAAAAATAACCCAAAGCAGCATCGGTAACATGATAAGCCTGCAAGCCGGGGAAGAAAGAAAGGAACAAAACAGGATATGGAAATTAATTAATTGCAATAATTATTATGCATTTATTTGTTTTTATCATTTTAGTTGTCTTTTTTTATTTATTTTTTTTTTTTTTTTGTCCAACCTACTTGCAATGAAAATTCATATAATGATGGCAATAACTGTGCTACTGCTCCCACCGCCTCATCTGCAATATTTATGCAATCTGCCAGAGATAATGAAACAATGCGAGGTGTTAAACATGCCCAGAGGCCAGCTTCTGTGACCTCATTACAGCCAGCTAGTTCCAATTCAAAAAGGCTCTGCAAATTAAATAAGAGAAAGAGAGAGGAAATATTTTTTATAAAATTTTTAAATGACAAAAAAAATATATACATATATTAGTTTTATAATGAGTATAAGTAGAAGCATCTAAATATTAGGAAATGCATACTTACAACGAGTGATACTAAGTAAAAAACTTCCCTATGCAGACATTTAAATTAATAATGCAATTCCGTTACAAATGATTTCAGGCAATCACCTGGTGTCTCTATTTTTTTATCTTTTGCGCCATGCGTAGCAAATTAGTTAATAAATGTAATCTTTACACAGATTTGAGAGTTTGGAAAAAATTTATTTAAGTTAGAACTTAATGAACTGGAAAATTTGATTTAAATTTATTTTGAAACTTTTATTTACAAATATTATGTTTGTACAAAGAAATTTCATACATTTATTCATTTATTTCCCAAGAAACGGTCTTTTTTAAATAAAGGCACTTCACTGGCATATTAAAAAAAAAGGTATTTTATTAAGTTACTTTTTTTTAATTACTATTTTGATGAAAAGGTACTATTTTCAGAAAAGAATTTCCATTTACTTTTTTAAAAAAATTAAATTTTTTGAGAAAAGGTACTTTTTTGAGAAAAGGTACTTTTTTGAGATAAGTTACTTTTTTGAGAAAAAGTACGTTTTTAAGTAACAAAAGGTAAGAAAATGTGCTTTTTTGAGAAAAGTTACTTTTTTTTAACATATATATATTTTAAAAAAAGGTACTTTTTAAGAGTTTACTTTTTCGAGAAAATATACTTTTTTAAGAATAAGTACTTTTTTTTTTAAGGAAAAGGTACTTTTTAAAGAAAATCTACTATTTTCCAAAGTACGTTTTCAAAAAAGGTACTTTTTAAAAAAACTACTTTTTACGATAAGGTACTTTTTAAGAAAAGATACTTTTTTATAAAAAGGTACTTTTAAAAAAGTACGTTTTTAAGTAACAAAAGGTAAGAAAAGGTGCTTTTATGAGAAAAGTTACTTGTTTTTAACATATATATATATACATACTAAAAAAGGTTTTTAAGAGGAGTTACTTTTTCGAGAAAATATACTTTTTTAAGAATAGGTACTTTTTTAAGAAAAGGTACTTTTTTAAAACAAATTACTATTTTCCAAAGTACGTTTTCAAAAAAAGTACTTTTAAAATAAGGTACTTTTTACGATAAGGTACTTTATAAGAAAAGACTCTTTTTTATGAAAAGGTACTTTTTAAAAAAGTACGTTTTTAAGTAACAAAAGGTAAGACAAGGTGCTTTTATGAGAAAAGTTACTTTTTTAACATATATTTTTAAAAAAAAAGGTACTTTTTAAAAAAGTACGTTTTTAGGTACTTTTTAGGTACTTTTTAAAAAAGTACGTTTTTAAGTAACAAAAGGTAAGGCAAGGTGCTTTTATGAGAAAAGTTACTTTTTTAACATATATTTTTTAAAAAAAGGTACTTTTTAAAAAAGTACGTTTTTTAAGTAACAAAAGGTAAGACAAGGTGCTTTTATGAGAAAAGTTACTTTTTTAACATATATTTTTTAAAAAAAGGTACTTATTAAGAGGAGTTACTTTTTCGAGAAAATATACTTTTTTAAGAATAGGTACTTTTTTAAGAAAATTTACTTTTTTAAGAAAATTTACGTTTTCAAAAAAGGTACTTTTTAAAAAAACTACTTTTTAAAAAAACTACTTTTTACGATAAGGTACTTTTTAAGAAAAGATACTTCTTTCATCGAAGCGAAAAAATGAGCAGAGATGCCCTAATATTGAGCATATCCAATCTAAGACTTCTATGTGGGGCACTCACAAGACATTATGCGTGCAACTACATTCTATACAAAATGCATTTGGCTGAAAATGAAACGTGCAGATACTGCCTGGAGGATGATGAAACCATGGAGCATATACTGGCGTTTGCATATCTAAGGCACAAAACTTTTTGGCGAATCTGAAATCAGGGAGGAGTTCATTTTAATGAAAAGGTACTTTTTAAAAAAATATATTTTTCTAAGTAAAATACTTTTTGAAGAAAGGATACTTTTTTAAAAAAAGGGTGCTTTTTTAAGAAAAGGTAATATTTTAAGAAAAGGTACCTTCTAAGAAAATATACGTTTTTTAAAGAAAGGGTTCTCTTTGAAAATATGTACATTTTAAAGAAGATGTTTTTTTAAGAAAAAGGTACAGAAAATATAACTCCTTACTCTAAGAGAATATTTGGTGTGTTGTTCGAAAACCTAGTAAAAATAGGAACTATAATATTTCTTCATATCTATAATATTAATAGGCGATTTCTTGTGGCCAATGTTTTGTTCCACCGTTTTATCCCAATTTTGGGCAATCGTATATTATTTGAAAGGTATTTAGTTTTAGCCGTTTTGCAGATTTACAGATCTTTAAATTTTTCCCTTTATTTTGAATAAATTGCATTTAAAGTTGCTACTAACACATACATAAAATTATACATATGCTCTGTGTGTTTTACTGAATTTGTTAATGTGTTTGTTAATGAGTTTGTTATTTTCATTCACAATAATAATAAAGTGTTGGTTAGTGAATTGGCTAAGTTGAAAAATAAGGCTGCCTAGAAATTGCACTCGAATTTCGAGCGCTGGAATGTGCTAGTAATTATAATAACCCGAGAGCCATGTCATCTTTTTAACCGTTTGAGATTTAGTCAACTCAGAAGAAATAGAAATTTAGTTCAATTTAATCATCGTATATTGATATCCGAATGGCAATTTTTTATATCTGCAATACGTCTTTGGAATATTATTTCTCCAACAATAAAGAAACCAGCAACGCGTTAGAATTAAAAAAAAAATTATTTGAATTTTATTCATAACTAAGTTTTTTTTCAATAGAATATGTTTTATTATAATAGATTATTTGTTTATAAATTGCTAACTATATTATGTTTTTCGCAAAAGAGTTAAAAATCTTATTTTGTATGTAATTGTTATTTTACTTGTTAACTTACATTATAACACCATAAGATTTTTACTTTTTAAGACAAATGTTTTGTTGTAGAAGTTACAAAATAAATAAATAAATGTACTTTGTCAACAAAAGGTCATTTTTAAGAAAAAGTACTTATTTAAGAATAGGCACACTTTAAGAGAAAGTACTTTTCCTTTTTTAAGAAAAAATGTGAAGAAAATGTACTTTTTGAGAAAAGGTACTTTTGAAGAATATATATATTTTTTTTAAATATAATTATTTAAGGAAAGGTACTTTACTAAAAATTGGTACTTTTTAGAGAAGGTACCTTGTAAGAAAAGATACTTGATGGGTCATTTCATGACCTTTTGTATATTATTATTATTTTATTATCATTTTATTTTTTCACAATTTAATATTTTTTTAATATTTTTGGATTTTATGAATTAAGTATTAGTATGTTAGTTTTCGGCTATAATGAATTTTCCATAATATTGAATTGTCATCACTCAAAGTGCTTGAGAAATTTTAATTGTTAGCGTTAAGGATCCATTCTGAAAATAAAATAATCATTCTTGTACTTAAGCTTAAGGAAAAACAGTACATTGTAAGAAAAGTTACTTTTTTAAGAAAATATAATTTTTTAAGAAAATGTACTTTTTAAGAAAAGGCAATATCTAAAAAAGGATTTTTTTTAAAAAATATACTTTTTTTGGAAAAGATACTTTTTTAAGAAAAGGACCTTTTTAAGAAAATTTACTTTTTTTTGGAAAAGGTACTTTTTTAAGTGCTTTTTGAGAAATGCGCTTTTTTAAGAAAAGGTGGTTTTTGAAGAAAATTCACTTTTTTAAGAAAATGTGCTTTTTAAGAAAATGTGCTTTTTAAGAAAAGGTACTTTTTTAAGAAAAGGTACCTTTTAAAGAAAAGGTACTTTTTAAAGAAAAGGTACTTTTTAAAGAAAAGGTACTTTTTAAAGTAAAGGTACTTTTTAAAGAAAAGATAGTTTTTAAGAGAAGTTAATTTTTTAAGAAAATCTACGTTTTTTAAAAAAAGTACTTTTTGAAGAAAAAAACAAAACCTTTTGAAGAAACGGTACCTTTTAAGAAAAGGCACTTTTATTCTGTTGACGAAAACATACCTTTTTCGAAACAGGTACTTTTTGAAGAAAATATACTTTCTGAGGAACACGCACTTCTTACAAAAAAAGAACTTTTTTACGAAGAAGAACTCTCTTAAGAAAAAGTACTTTTTTTTTTAAAGAAAATGTACTTTGTTAAAAAACTATAATTATTTCGAAAACTAAGTAGTAAAATTATAATTTGTTTAGGCCGACTATACGGTACCGTATACCTTGAGTTTCGAGAAATTATCTTAAATTCCTCTTTATTGAGGTCATAATTGGAGAGCGAAAATAAGAAAGAACCAAGTTTGAGTTTCATTGCTAATATGAAAAAGTTTATATCGGATTCTATTTTATTATGGGGCCAAAACTGTTTTTTTTTTTATATATTTAATATCGGAAACCAGGTTTATATAGGAACTATGAGTAAAAATAGTTCTAAAATAATTATTTTTGGACTACTTACTTATTTCTGTAATGAACACATATAAAATAAATTTGACCGATATCTATTAAATAATATGGATCTTACGAGAATCTAAGTTTAAGTTTGCATGAGGGTTACCTGCATGGGAGTTACGTCAAATTTGAAATAATTTTCACCACTTTCAATAGCAATAGTCTTATGGTCAACAAAAGCGTAGTTTGATTACAAGGTTTTCATAGACACACAGACAGACAGACGGACATTGCTATATCGACTCAAAAAGTGATTCTCCTTCAATCGATGTTATAAATTTGGTGATCTAGTACCTTTTAATAAAAGCTACTTTTTTAAGAAAATTTATTATACTTTTTCTGAAAAGGTAGTTTTTTGATGTGTAAACATCTATACGCGCAGGGGGGTCAAAATCTATTTCACAACACAAGCACAAAAACAAAGTAACCCTGAGCGTAAGACAAAATCGGTGTGACTTATGATTGCATTGGTGAAAAAATTATGATATGTAATATACTTCTTGAAAATGAAAAATGGAAAATGAAAAATGAAAAATGAAAATTGAGAAATGAAAAATAAAAAATTAAAAACGAAATATGAAATATAAAAAATAAAAAATGAAAATTGTAAAATAAAAAATGAAAAATAACGAATAAAAAATGAAAAATGAAAAAAGAAAAATGAAAAATGAAAAATAAAAAATGAGAAATAAAAAATCAAAAATGAAAAATAAAAAATTAAAAACAGCAAATGAAAAATGAAAAACAAAAAATAAAATATAAAAAATAAGAAATGAAAAATAAAAAAATTAAAATAAAAAATGAAAAATTAAAAACGAAAAATGAAAAATTAAAAATAATATGAAAAATAAAAAATGAAAAATAAAAAATGAAAAATAAGAAATGAAAAATAAGAAATGAAAATGAAAAATAAAAAATTAAAAATAAAAAATGAGAAATAAAAAATTGAAAACGAAAAATTAAAAATTAACCAGTCGAAATAATAAATAATAAATATTTTTTATATTACCAGAGCCCCTGCAGTTGATTGCTATAAGATACATAGATGTCGCTTTCTATTTGATTTTAAAAAAGTGCATTAAAAATCTTTAATTACTAGATGTTTACATATCTTCACTGTGATCGGACTCACATGCCTTTTTTTTAAAAGCTACTTTCTGAAGAAAAGATATTTTTTAGGAAAAGGTGCTTTTTAAGAAAACCGACTTTTTAAGAAAATTTACTTTTTTGAGAAAATGTACTTTTTTCGGAAAAGGTACTTTTTAAGAAAATATACTATTTAAGAAAAGATACTATTTAAGAAAAGTTGCTAATTCAAGAAATAGTACTTTTTAACAAAAGGTACTTTTTAACAAAAGGTACTTTTTAACAAAAGGTACTTTTTAACAAAAGGTACTTTTTAACAAAAGGTACTTTTTAACAAAAGCTACTTTTTAACCAAAGGTGCTTTTTAACAAAAGGTACTTTTTAACCAAAAATACTTTTAATGAAAAATTTATGTTCTTGAGTAAAGTTTCTTTTGAAGAAGGGGTACTTTTTTAAGAAAAGGTAAGAAAAGGTGTTTTTTATTTTGGGGAAAAGTTACTTTATTTTAACAAATATATTTTTTAAGAAAAGCTACTTTTTAAGAAAAGCTTATTTTTTATGATGAAGTAATTTTTAAGAGAAAGTACTTGCTAAGAAAGTGTCCTTTATTCCTTTTTTAAGAATAGGTAATTTTTTCCTCTTTTTTTTATAAAATGTACGTTTTTTAAAAAATGTATTTCTTTAAGAAAAGTTGCTTTCTTGAGAAAAGATACTTTTTCAAATGAGGTTGCTTTTTAAAGAGAACGTTATTTCTGAAGAAAAGGCAGTTTTTATAAAATAATATATACTTTTCGACGAAAATGTGCTTTTTGAAGAAATGGAACTTTATTAAGAAAAGGAACATTTTTAAGAATAGGTACTTCATTTAATACAATGTACTTATATAAGAATAGGTACTTTTTGAGAAAATTTACGTTTTTAAGAAAATGGTATTCTTTAAGAAAATTCACTTTTACAGAAAAAAACATTTTTAAACAAAAAATGTTTGTTTAAGAAAATTAACTTCTTTAAAAAAGTTTTTTTTAAGAAAAGTATCTTATTGACAAAAATGTACTCTATCAAGGAAAGGTACTTTTTGATGAAAAGGTACTTTTTTGAGAAAAGATACTGAATTAAAAAAAGTAGTTTTTTAGGAAAGGGTATTTTTTTAAGAAATGGTATTTTATAGCAAGAGTTTGTTTTTGAAGGAAATTTACTTTTTTTTAGGAAAATTTACTTTTTTAGGAAAATTTTTAAAAAAGAAATATTTTTTTAAAAGAGCACCTCCTCTTAAAAAGTACGTTTTATTGAAAAAGTTAATTCTTTTAAAAAAATATCTTTTCTTAAAAAATACATTTTCGTGAAAAAGTACCTTTTCTAAAAAAGAACACTTTCTTAAAAAGTACCCTAAAAGTACTTTTCCAAAGAAAAAGTAACTTATTTTATAGTACTTATAACATCCAAAAGTTTTAGAAAAGTGCATTTATATAAAATAGTATATTTTCTTAAGAAGACGGAAATGTGGCAGCAACAATAAAATTATTTAAATACATTTTTTTAGAAAATCCCCTTTTTTAAAACAAATAGATTTTTGGCGAGAAGATAATTTTTTAATGAAAATTACTTTTCGAGAAAATGTACTTTTTATTAAAAAATATTTGAAAAAAAAAAGTTTTTTTAAAGGTACTTTTTTGAGATCTTATTTTTTTTAAAGTTCTTTTTATAAGAAAATGTTATTTTTTTTAAGAAAAGGAACTTTTTTTAGAAAATGTATTTTTTGCGAAAAGTACTGTATTTTACGGATTTCAAAAGCCAAGTGTCTTACGTCTGTCCGCGTCCTTGTATGTCCTTTCTTTCAGTATTTAGTTTAAGTTTCTAATGATTTTCTTGTGAACAAACAGGACATTTTAAATGTTAAAGATTTTATTATTGATTTTATCCACCGTATATTTTTCAGATACAAGAATAATCCACGAAAAAACCTCATACACGTGTTGTTTTTATAGCAAGACTTAAAAAGATATACTTATGTATATATGTATGTACATATGTTCTTGGCTATATGATATCCATTATAACTTTTTTTTTAAGAATTCGTGCTTTACAGAAGAGTTTTTATAGATTTTCTTTACTCTTTATTCTTTATCCATTTTTTTAGTCCTTTTTCATTGCAGAGGTCTTTTTTACGATAAATGCTTAACTGCATTATCATGTATATCAATGTTCAAATAAAATTCCCATCTTAAAGAAAGATACGTCTTTTGTATATATATATATATTTATATATATATATACAAAACAATATTTATAAGTGTATGCTCGAATCTATACAAAAAAAAAACACATACATACTATAAACCTAGATAAGTATATGAAATTATTAAAACATTCTGCGAAAATTATGATATGTATCCACCTGTCTTAAATCATAAAACAAAATATTCTTCATTCTTTCAACAGAACATACTCTTATATAAATATATGTATATCTGAAATGCTTCATTAATTTTATTCTAAATATTTCTTCAAACTCAAGGTTATTGTTGTTAAGATATTTCAACAAAACAAAAAATCGCATTTTTAAAAATTAATTATCAAAAATATTATTATTAATAAAAATATAAATTATCACATTTTATAACTTATTTATTTTTAACAAAATATGAAAATAATGTGGAATGAAATGAAAGTGTTTATTTGTTTTTATAAATTTTGTTTTCTTTTGTTTTTTATTAAAAAAAAAATCTGTTTTTTCACTTGTAAGAAATATTTAGAAATCAAATAATAAACACTACTGTTAATGGCTTAGATGTTGGCCACATATTGTAAACAAACAATAACAATAATATTAAGTGGAACTGACAAGGAAATCTCAGCAATACTAAATACTAAACTGGTATTAAGCACACTGGCCAGAAATCTATGCGAATGTGTTTGACATTGACACTGAGGAGAGTAAAATGTATTTTTAAAAATTCTATTGAACAATTTTTGGGTGACTGAACGATTTATTAGCTCTTATGTCAGTTTTCTTTAATAACAAACAAATGTATGATATAGGCGCCCCCAATGATGTAAACACTCTTTAAATATGCTAAAATTTATATGAAGAAAGGCGAATTCATTCATTTTGCCAAAAAATTTTGATATAAAGATTTGCAGTGAATAATCATAGACAATAATAGGTAAAATTGATTGAAAAATAGCCACGTTATTAAAAATTCCTTAGGCAACTCATGCACCGTAGACCACTTAAATAAGAACTACGACCAAACATTTTGAAAGTTGTCGTAAAAAATTTATTACAACAACAATTTTGTATTATTTAAATTACATAATTCTCTCATATGTACTATTTGCCATCGTGTGTCATGTTAACCCGTTCCTAGTTAAAATCTCAAAATTTTTAAAGAAAACATTGTTAAAGAAGATTCAAAACATCAATGATTGGACGTTAAGCTTTTATTGGCACCACATTAGGAATAAAATGTTTATTTGAGTAAACTTCGAGAAAAACTAAATTTTTAATTATTGACTTAGAAATTAATCAAGCTCAAGATCAAATGTTTTTACTTAAAATAAAGTAAAAAAAATATTGCCACATATCACATCTTGAGCTCGATTAATTTCTAACTCAACCATTAAAATGATAAAGATCAAAAATAAGATTTTTTATACCCTCCACACGTCAGTGGCAAAGGGTATATATAGGTTTGTCATTCCGTTTGTAACGCATCGAAAAACTAATTTCCGACCCCATAAAGTATATATATTCTTGATCCTTATCACAGCTCGAGTCGATATAGCGATGTCCGTCTGTCCGTCTGTCTGTTGAAATCACGCTCATTCACAAAAAAAGCCATCTCACTGGATAAGGTTACAAAAATATCATTTGCCTTAATTCCCGGTAGGTTGGTGTTGAAAATGGGCTACATCAGACATCACTGTGATTAGATACGATCAAAAATATGTAGATATCTCTAAAAAAAAACATAAAACCCAGTGTGTTTGTTGTAACAGTTTAATGGTTGAACATAATAATTGTACAACAACATAAAAAAATGCCACAAAAATAATATGCATATATATTAACAATACCAAGAACACAGAACATAGCTCATGTTAGTAGTATTGCCACATATTTTTTTATCGTTATCACGTTATAATAAAAAAAATCGCCAATATGAAAGAAAAAATGAAACGAAAAATGGAAATTTTGCAATGGATAATGAAAATGGAAAATGGAGAATGAAAAATAAAAATGAAAAATGAAAAATGGAAAATGTAAAATAGAAAATGAAAAATAGAGAATAGAAAATGGAAATTGAAAAATGGAAAATGAAAAAAGAAAATTGAAAAACGAAAAATGGAAAATTAAAAATGGAAAATGGAAAATAGAAAATTGAGAATGGAAAATGGAAAATGAAAAATGTAAATTAGAATATGAAAAATGGAGAAAGGAAAATGAAAAATGGAAAATGAAAAAAGAAAAATTAAAAATTGAAAATGGAAAATGAAAATGAAAACTGGAAAATGAAAAACGAATATTAAAAAATAAAAATGAAAAATGGAAAATGGAAAACGCAAAATGGAAAATGGAAAAATGAAAAATGGGAAATTGAAAATGAAAATTGAAAAATGGAAAATGAAAATTGAAAAATGGAAAATGAAAATTGAAAAATTAAAAATTGAAAATGAAAAATGGAAAATGAAAATTGAAAAATGGAAAATGCAAAATGGAAAATTGAAAATAGAAAATGAAAAATGGAGAATGGAAAATGAAAATTGGAAAACGGAAAATGGAAAGTGGAAAATGGAAAAAGAAAACTGAAAATTTAAAAATGGAAAATGAAAATTGAAAATTGAAAAATGAAAAATGGAAAATGAAAATTGAAAAATGAAAAATGGAAAATGAAAATTGAAAAATGAAAAATTAAAAATGGAAAGTGGAAAAGAATAACGAAAATTAAAATATGAAAGATGAAAAATTAAAAAATTAAAAATTTAAAATGGAAAATGGAAATGGAAATGGAATGAAAAATGGAATATGGAATGTGTAAAATGAAAATTGAAAAATGGAACATGAAAAATTAAGATTGAAAAATGAGTAATGAAACATGAAAAATGAATAATCAATAACGAAAAATTAAAAATTAATAATTAAAGCTTAAAAATTAAAAATTTAAATTAAAAATTAAAAATTAAAAATAAAAAATTAAAAATTAAAAATTAAAAATTAAAAATAAAAAATTAAAAATTAAAAATTAAAATTAAAAATTAAAAATTAAAAATTAAAAATTAAAAATTAAAAATTAAAAATTAAAAATTAAAAATTAAAAATTAAAAATTAAAAATTAAAAATTAAAAATTAAAAATTAAAAATTAAAAATTAAAAATTAAAAATTAAAAATTAAAAATTAAAAATTAAAAATTAAAAATTAAAAATTAAAAATTAAAAATTAAAAATTAAAAATTGAAAATTAAAAATTAAAAATTAAAAATTAAAAATTAAAAATTAAAAATTAAAAATTAAAAATTAAAAATTAAAAATTAAAAATTAAAAATTAAAAATTAAAAATTAAAAATTAAAAATTAAAAATTAAAAATTAAAAATTAAAAATTAAAAATTAAAAATTAAAAATTAAAAATTAAAAATTAAAAATTAAAAATTAAAAATTAAAAATTAAAAATTAAAAATTAAAAATAAAAAATTAAAAATTAAAAATTAAAAATTAAAAATTAAAAATTAAAAATTAAAAATTAAAAATTAAAAATGAAAAAATTAAAAATTAAAAATTTAAAATTTAAAATTAAAAATTTAAAATTAAAAATTAAAAATTAAAAATTAAAATTTAAAAATTAAAAATTAAAAATTAAAATTTAAAAATTAAAAATTAAAAATTAAAAATTAAAAATTAAAAATTAAAAATTAAAAATCAAAAATTAAAAATTAAAAATTAAAAATTAAAAATTAAAAATTAAAAATTAAAAATTACAAATTAAAAATTAAAAATTAAAAATTAAAAATTAAAAATTAAAAATTAAAAATTAAAAATTAAAAATTAAAAATTAAAAATTAAAAATTAAAAATTAAAAATTAAAAATTAAAAATTAAAAATTAAAAATTAAAAATTAAAAATTAAAAATTAAAAATTAAAAATTAAAAATTAAGAATTAAAAATTAAAAATTAAAAATTAAAAATTAAAAATTAAAAATTAAAAATTAAAAATTAAAAATTAAAAATTAAAAATTAAAAATTAAAAATTAAAAATTAAAAATTAAGAATTAAAAATTAAAAATTTAAAATTTTAAATTAAAAATTAAAAATTAAAAATTAAAAATTAAAAATTAAAAATTAAAAATTAAAAATTAAAATTTAAAAATTAAAAATTGGAAATTAAAAATTAAAAATTAAAAATTAAAAATTAAAAATTAAAAATAAAAAATAAAAAATAAAAAATAAAAAATTAAAAATTAAAAATTAAAAATTAAAAATTAAAAATTAAAAATTTAAAATTAAAAATTAAAAATTAAAAATTAAAAATTAAAAATTAAAAATTAAAAATTAAAAATTAAAAATTAAAAATTAAAAATTAAAAATTAAAAATTAAAAATTAAAAATTAAAAATTAAAAATTAAAAATTAAAAATTAAAAATTAAAAATTAAAAATTAAAAATTAAAAATTAAAAATTAAAAATTAAAAATTAAAAATTAAAAGTTAAAAATTAAAAATTAAAAATTAAAAATTAAAAATTAAAAATTAAAAATTAAAAATAAAAATTAAAAATTAAAAATTAAAAATTAAAAATTAAAAATTAAAAATTAAAATTAAAAATTAAAAATTAAAAATTAAAAATTAAAAATTAAAAATTAAAAATTAAAAATTAAAAATTAAAAATTAAAAATTAAAAATTAAAAATTAAAAATTAAAAATTAAAAATTAAAAATTAAAAATTAAAAATTAAAAATTAAAAATTAAAAATTAAAAATTAAAAATTAAAAATTAAAAATTAAAATTAAAAATTAAAAATTAAGAATTAAAAATTAAAATTTAAAAATTCAAAATTAAAAAGTAAAAATTGGAAATTAAAAATTAAAGACTCAGGTGGAGGGTATCAAAAAATTCGGCACAGCCGAATTTAACACTCTTGTTATTTTTATATTTGTCAAAATAGAAAATAATAAATTATTAATTTTTAGCACTTATTTTAATATCTTTGGCAAGATTAATACACCTAATGTTTCAAGTATTCTATTCTGTAAATTAAGTGAAAATTAAAATCCACTAAACTGGTCCTCTTTAAGGTCAACGGTAAAATTTTTGGAGATTTTGATTTTTCTTTTTAAATATCGAAATATTAGATATTTGTAGTTAAAAGATTTCGAGAAAACATTAAGAGGTGGCTCAACGCGATTGAAAATTTCAAGTGTGTTTTATATGGGGAAAATATGACTTTCTTTCAGATTTTTCGAAAATTTCGTTCTATAGTTTAATTTTTCCAACAACTTGTTATCAGTATTAAATTATCTTTCCAAAAAGCTATAAAACTTCAAAATCGAATAAAAATTCGGCAAGAAATAGCAAATCCCCTAGACCACTTTTGTGGCAAAAAAAAAAACAATCATGAAATTTGATGGCATTTTTTTAAAATTTAAGAAATTAATTAAAGCCAACATTATGTTTTAGTCTCTATACATGTTAGTACTCAGATGTGAAGTATTGTTTTATTACCACCATATTAACCTATTAAGCATAGAGACCGAAAATGGAAAATTTTTTTGATAAGATTTTGAAAACTCCTTTTTTAAGTTTTGAAAAATTTTCTTAAACAAAATTTAAAAAAGTAGACCTAGCTCTATAAAGTCTTGTTAAATGCATGTCAGAGATTAACTGTGTGCATTTTTAGGTAAATCCCTATACCAGAATTTTTTTGACAAGGATTTTATTTTTGCGGATTTCGAGAAAAAATTGTATTTTTGTAAAATATTCTGTAAATATAGTATTTCTAAATACTATGTATCAAAAATTCATCACTTTTCTACTTTCAAATGTTATATTTTATCCTAATTGCCTAGGGTTTTGGAAAAAAATATTATGACCCCATTAACCCTTTTGAAATTGGGGTCACATATGACCCCCTAAATTTGATATATATATATATATAGATTAAAAAAACATTGGCAGACAAAAATTGAATAAAAAAATAATATTTCCTAGAATTTGCACTCGAATTTCGAGTGCTGGGCTATACTAGTTAAATGAAATTATGTGATTCAAAAATAATTATATGATTTGTTTTGACCTAAAACAAATATAATAATCAGAATCATAAAAATATTCCCTCTGATTGATGCTTTCATAACCATTTGCCCCACATCATTATAAATTATTAATTCTTGTTTTTAATTTTTTTGTTTTAACAAAATTCTTATTGAAAAGCTGTCACACAACAACCTCAAGTAGGTTGCTGAGTTTGACAAAGATTTCCTTCTGTGCTGTGTTGTTGACGAATTGAAGTCTATTTTTAACTTCTGACCTTTATTCTAAGTTTTTTTTTTTTTTTCGTAATGTATGTTACCATAAGGTTTTATAGACAAATATTTTTTCAAATATTTTCTTTTTGTTTGGCACTTACATATGTATATGAATGTACTCAATAAAAACTCGCTTTCATATTTTAAAATCATTTGCATAAGACAAACTTTATTCGTAAATGTTTTCATTAGTTGAGAGAAATGTTTTGTTTTCTGCTTTTTCTCCAAAATAAAATATATTATAATTTATTACAGTTAAATTAGGTTTTTCGATAGAATTCTGTTTAGGTATATTTACGTGTTTTCTTTTAACTTTCTTTTGATTTTCTTTTGCGGAATTTTTTTTTTTTTTGTTATTCTGTTATTTAAGTTCGAAAACAAGAATAGAAGTTTGTTTGACACATGTTTTCAGTTGATGATATTCATAGAATTCTTTTTGCAGATTACCTATGAAAATTTAAGAATTTATATAACATAATAGCAGCAGTTATATTCATATGAAATTTTACGGCACCATACCAGTTCCAATTAAAATAATTTTAGAATTACCGAAATTGAAATCTTGTATGTACTAGCAAGTTATAAGTCACCCATTGCAAATGATGAAAATATTCCTCTAAGAATATTTATCGTACTTTTTTTTTAGAAAACGGCTACTTCTAAAAAAGGTACTTTTTCAAAAAATGTACTTTTTAAGAAAAGATGGGTTTCAAAAAAAAAAGAGAATACTTTTTAAAGAAAATATGCTTTTTTAAAGAAAATTTATTTCTTGGAGAAAATGTATTTCTTTAAGAACCGGTAATTTTTTAAGGAAACGCACCATTTTAAGAAAGGGTATTTTAAAACAAAGGCACTTTTTCAAGAAAGGCGCTTTTTAAGAAACAAGGTTTTAAAAAAATTTTACTTTTTAGGTACAAGCTTAACGTTTTTTGTTTTCAACTATTATTTAAACTAATTTGCTCTGCGACGCACAGTGGCGCCCGTAGAGCAAACGAGGTTGCAAAAATCAAAATTTTCATGTGCGCCGACGAAGTTTTGAATAAACCCATGTTATAGGAAACTTTTCAACGATTTCAAATATGCTACTCTTAATAATATCACATTATTAGTTTAGAAGATATAACCGTTCAAAGTTGACCGGCTTTCGGTTTTCAAAATAAACACACAATTTTTAGTCAATTTGTTGCGATTTCAGTTGTAATATCACGAAAAATAGGTAACGAATCGCCTTATTTTTTGTTTGCATTGATTGTTGTATTTATTAAATGTATAACAATAAAAAAAAAATTAACTGTTTGCTTTGTGTTTCTCCTGGTAAATCACTATTTAAAAACTATCCGTTTTTTCACTATTTTTCACGGAAAATAAAAAAAAGCTATATTTTTCTATATTTGCCATATTTGCAAAACATGTTCTTTGATTATTTCTTTACATAATTCAAAAGGTTTTATCTGCCCGTACGTGCCCGTTTGGCTTCTAGAGGTTAAAAATGTTAGAAATTGTATGGCGTGGTGGCATGGTTGCAGAAATTGTATGGCGTGCATCCCTTACATGTTTTGACTGACAGTAGTTTGATCTAATAGTTTGAAAATTGCATTTTAAGTCGGTTGTCTAACTGTGAGCCTCTGCCAAAGTCTAATCCCAATATTCTGTTACAGACACAGGATGCACAAAAATACTCATTGAAATACGCAGGTACGCACCTCACTTAAAAATTACTTTGGAGTACAAATGGTCCAGAACAATATTGACTTATGGTCCCTCCAGGTAGGCACAAATGTTATTTAGATACGAGCATAATATCAAAATTGCATAATTCAGCCTAAATCCATATGTATGCAGGGAACAGGTAAATTTTTAGGCATGGTAGCATAAGCCTATATATTGCAAAATAAGCATAATGCCTGGATTAGTCCACGACTGAAAGTTGACGCAACAAGTACTGAAACCATGGCGTTAAACAATTTAAAATTATTTGAACTGTTTAGAAGGTCAACCACACCAAAGTTTTTCACGGAAGCTGCTTTAGAAGAACTTGATAGCTTATACGGAAATATTGAGAGAAACGAAATTATAAAAAATAATTTTTATCTGATATATGCAAATATTAAGGCAAAATGGGTGAAATCTAATCGAACCATTCAGAACTTCAACTCCAAATACGAGGACTGGCTTAATGAAGACACCATCCTGGATATATTGGCAGTAGATAAACCCACCACATCAACCAGAGGAGCAAAAGGAATGAAAGAGGAAACTTGCCGATGCCACCAATGACTTGACCACGAAGCATTTATCGGACGCGCTGTCTATTAAATATACAATGGATAGTGAAAGAGTTAGGTCGCAGATTATAAAATCTGTTGCTGATTTAAGCCCACTGCGACTAAAAAGGATTAAGGAAAGCATTCCCACGCCCACAAACGCACACATTAAAAAGTATGGTTCCGAAGAAGCCTTGGCCTTGTTTATGGACTTACAACTTTCCAAAGAAAAATATGAGATATTACGGGCATCCTTGATGCGACACGGGGCTGACGTTTTACCAGGATACAAGCATATTACGCAAGCCAAAATAAATTCACGACCACTGCATACGGAGTTTACGGAGGTCTCTGTGAAAGCCAATCTGCAGGATCTCATGGGCCATACAGCAAAACGGTTGTTGGAAAGTCTTCCTGAAAATGAGGTGAAAATTCTTCCTGAGAAACTGACATTGATCAGCATATGGGGCTGCGATGGATCTTCCGGACAAAGCGTTTATAAGCAAAGGATATCTTCCGATGACGCTACAATATCGGACGGAAATATGTTTATGGCATCTGTTGTTCCTTTGCGGCCAAAATCTGATGTTTCCCTACACTGGAAAAATCCACGTCCGTCATCAGTGCATTATTGCCGACCAATAATGTTTCACTTTGCAAGGGAATCGGCAGAACTCATAAGGACCACGGTGAAGGACATTGAAGAACAAATAAGCAAGATTAAGCCTACAAAGCTGCAAATTGGAGAAGGAAAATATATTGAATGCAATTACAAGTTCCACCTGACCATAGTTTACGGAAAAGTCGTAAACGAACTGACAGGAACAACCTCCACATTGTCATGCCCGATTTGCAAAAAGAGTCAGAAAAACTTTGGTAATTTAAACGATTCCACAAACGAGGAGAATTACGAATATGGAATGTCACCATAGCACGCAAGGATAAGGTGTATGGAGTTCTTGCTAAAACTGGCTTATACCCTACCACAAGAGGAGAAAAACTTCGATGAAAATACATCAATAAACGATAAGGAAAAGATCAGAAAGAAGCAAATACAGGATGCTTGTTTTAAACAAGTTGGACTAAAAGTAGACTGTCCCAAGCACGGATACGGTAACTCAAACGATAGAAACACTTCTAGGAGACTTTTGGAAATGATGAGGCAGTAACTAGAATCACTGGAATTGACAATCAAATCGTGAAAAGATTGGGAACGATCTTGAATGTTTTAAACTGCAAAGAAAATGTCAATTCTACAAAATATGGAGAATATGCATCGAAAACTGCATCTCTTTTAGCAGAAATGTATCCACAGAAGAAGTTGACCCCGACCGTCCATAAAATATTGGCGCATGGCAAAGATATAATTGAGTACCAGTCTTTGCCAATTGGAGAGCTTTCTGAAGAAGCACAGGAGGAGTCTCTTAACAAATTTTATAAAAAATATAGATTGCAGAACACATTCAAAGCATCAAGGGTAAGGCAAAATGAGGACCTCTTCAACATGTTGGCAGCATCTTCCGATCCACTTATTTCTTCCATGCGGCATGTGAAGTCACGAATAGAGTTAGAAAATAATTATAGTTTAGAAATGATTAGTCTTTTAGATATACCTTCTCTTACGAATTGTTATGAATATTTTACAGAAAATTGAAAAAATAAATTTAAAAAAGAAGTAATTTTTTTTTCATTTGTTGGGTAATAATTTAAAACATAAAACCCTAAAGAAAAAAAATAAAAACAATCTAAAAATGTAAAAATAATTTTTTTAGTTACCATAAAATTGATTTTTCTACAAATTTTAACTTTGATAACCCATAAGTAGGCCCCTACAAAGCGTAGCTCCCTTTCCAAACACTCAGTTCATATGCTGAACAGTTATCTATCATATGCTGTTTAAACTGTTCAATTATGTTATTCGGTTCAAAAGATATTATTTTTGCAACGAAAAAACTCAAATGGCGCCACTGTGCGACGCTTAATTTTTTCGATATAATCGAGATCTAGCAAGCAACAATTCAGACGGGGTATTTCAATGAGGCTGCAAAATCTCAACTATTTCACTCTAGCTTTCGAGATATAAGCGATTTTATGTTTTTGGAAAGATGGGTACCGCACCGTGTAACTGATTCAGTTGCAGGTTTGGAGCTTTCCCGTCGCCATCCTAATTAAATTCTTTGCCAAATCATTACTGCTGATAAAACATGGTTTCACCACTCTACGACAGAAATGAAACAACAGTCAAAGCAATGGATTTTACCAGGTGAATCCGCTCCGAAGATAGCAAATACGGCGAAATCGGCTGGTAAAGTTATAACCACGGTTTATTAAATTTTATAAACTAATACTCAGGAAAATAGGTTATGTTAAGGATTTCAGCCAATAAGGGTTTCCGACGTAGTGATGCAGTTAAAGGGTAAAGATCCTAGAAATCTATGTAGGATGGCATCTGATACACTCGAAATGGGATATAATTGGTCACAACCAAGGGGACTTAACGTAACTCAAAGGAAACGGAAATATGCCTTTTTACTAGAAAGCTGATGAACCTCGCTTCCAGGGCAGAACGATTAGAATTACACAAACGGTAAAATACTTGGGGGTGATTCTCGACAAAAAGATCAATTGAAGGAATCATATCGAGAGTAGGCTTGCGAAAGCTCACCGTATATGCACCACTTGTAGTAAATTATAGGTTCAAAATGGGGATTAAACCCGAGAAGGATACATTGGATATGCAGAGGCGTCGTTAGACTTATTCTAACTTACTTATCCGCAGTCATATGGACATCAATGACACTCCAGAAGATACAGCGTCTCTGCTGCATAGCAATCAGCGGTGAAATACGCATCACATCTACGAGGCGTTATAGACTATTCTATCTATACACCCAATCGAGATTAGAATTGAATATGAGGCAGCTCTGGTCATGCTGCGATTTACCGTAAACGGGGGGTAATATATCACCGACCACACGACCAGTCACCAAACAATTTTGGACCAAGTATCGGAATTCAACACAGTGAATATCAGCTGTGATGGGATCATGGAAGTGTCGACGAACACACTTTGCAGTATACGAACACCAGACAGGGTAAGCTGGATGAACAAGAATATCCTGCAAAACCTTTCGGGTCACTACTATACGGACGGAACTAGTCTGCGTGGCAGAACTGGGATAGATTTCCGTGATGAGGACCGTCCTATTGGAAAATACCTTCGTTTTCCGGACCTAAACTCTGTCGTTCAGGTTGAATTGGTCGCGATAGCGAAATGTATTAGGTCTACTGACATACGGGGAATCCCAAATCCCGGAAACATTCAAATATATACAGACAGTCTAGTGGCTATCAGGGCATTATCCTCGGACATAACTAGATCAAGAACAATCCTGAAGTTTAAGGAGGAGATTGCAAACTTCTCCAGAAAGGGCTGACTTGAAATTATTTGGATTCCAGGACACAGGGTATAAAAGTAAACGATATTGCTGACAAACTGACCAGGAAGGGTTCTTTCCTCGAAAGAGCCAATTTAGAATACTTTTCCAGTCTCTCACACTAAAACTAGCGGACTGGGAGATCAGTTGGCATTTATCAGTTTGGGAGTATACGGACATGGGTTAGGTCATGAAGATATTATGTGACACTCTCACCACTTCGGAAACTAGGGAAATCCTGAATCCAAGTACGTAGCAGGGTAATTGGTATCCCCACTCGACACTATGAACTAAGGGCTCACCTATACCATATAGGACGAGCTTTGCGGGGGAATGACGAAAACCTAGAAAACAAACTTTATTACTGTCCCTACATTTGAAAGAACAAGGATCAGACATCTAGCCAACGACATCACACCCAGCCTGACGGCGCTTAGGGGGATAAGCTGGAAAATACTCAGAAATGTAGCTGGTGAAACGGAAGTTTTAAGTTAATACAGGAGTAGAAACAGGATGAATGTAGAAATGTAGAGCGCACAACAAGCCGATTTTCTGGCTTAAGTGTATATCCGGATTCAACGGATATGAGCTATATGTATACATGTCTCCTCTTGTTAGCCTAACCTAACTCGCCGTCGTATTATAGTTATATTTTCAGAAAAGGAAATATTACTAACAAAGCTTTATTTTTTAGCGATTTTAAAATTTTCCTTATTTTAAACCCCGTGGGTCACAATTTGCTTTTATTAACCCCTTATTTCTTCATTATACTCGCATTAGAGCAACTCCAAAAGTACACTTCCAAAAATTTTTTGTCCTTTGTTATATTTTTTTTCTTAATTGAAATTTTATAACCAACATTTTATTTGAAAAAATCTAATATTTCAAGGTTCAACTCATATATGATTGCTTAACAAATGACACGCCAAACTGATATATTCATCACACATGGTGTAGGGTATGTAGTAGTTTTTTTAAGATATTCACCATATCCTTGTTTATATGATAATATGTTATTATTCGTATTTGGATTACTAGAAATGTTTTTCAAACTATTTTGTATTTATGACAACCAGTGAAATGTACTTTGAATAATAAGCAGTAGTACAAACATAATATTCTGTTTCCATCATTTATATGGTAATTTTATCCAACTATTGGGCTTAATGTTATAGTTACAGTACAGTACAATAAATGTGGAGCCATAAATAAAACCCCCCAAAAAATGCTGAAAGTGATAAACGATAGACAAATTGGCAGGAATTTAAGCAAAATACAAGACAACCATTAACAATTTATGTATTTTTTAATGAATAATTTTTAATGACACCTAAAAAAAAAATTACTGAATATTAAAGACCATTAAAAATTTATTGTAAAATTTTAATTTAGAAGTTACGTCGTTAACTGGAATCGGAAAATGCGACGTAAGCATTTCCATACATTTGTATTCATTTGATTGGTTCCGCGTCCCATTTTCTTTGCCAAAAAATGATTTTTCAATATAAAACAAGATTTAAATTCACCTCCTTTGGATAATAAGTTTTTATTTAAATATGATATAGAAATTCATAAGAAAAACCTAACAAAATTAAGACAAACATAAAAAAGGAATTCATCGCATTAAATTTAAAGATTAAATCGGCGTTTTTATTCTGAGCTTAAGTCATCTAAATTGATTACCATTAGCTCAGTTTGATTTGGCAATCTTGCCACAATATTATATAAAGTTTGTTGGATTGTAAGAGCTTTTTTTAAAAAGAAATACGCTTATCTATAATATTAATAGACAAGGGGATTTCTTGTGACCGATGGAAGTTTCACAGTTTTACCCCGATTTTGACAAAACAATTATCATTTGAAAGGTATTTCTTTTTAGCAGTTACCCAGTTTTACAGATTTTCATCGTTTGGAATATTTTTTTGGAGTTATGATCGTTTAAAGTTTCTACTAACACATACATAAAATTATACAATGCTATGTGTGTTTATTAAATTTGTTAATGTCTTTGTGTTAATGTGTTGAGTTTGTGTTCTTCATTTAAAATGAGTTGAATTGTGAAGCATACCTTTAGGGTCTTTATTAAATGAAAACATAAAATTTGCTAGAATTTGCACTCGAATTTCGAGTGCTGGAATCTACTTGTCTATTTTAATACCCTATACCACTATGTGGTCAGGTTATAATGACTTTGTGCTGATGTTTGTAACTAACCATCTTTTATTATACCGACTGACAGAATCACTTTCTGATTTGATTTAGCGATATCCGTATGTCCGTCTGTCCATCCATCCCTCCGCCTATCCGTCTGTTCGTCCGCCTGTGTCGCAAATGAAATTTGCTCTATAAGTTTATATCGGACATATGATAAACGCTATTATAATTGGTGAAAATCGACTCACGTTCAGACCTAGTCCCCATACAAATGACCCATATGAGATCGACTTAAATTGCCATAATATCCAAATTATCATATAGATTTCGGTCAAATTGGGTTTGTGTTTGTTCATTACATCTATTTATCCAAATAATAGTCCAAAAATAAACCCCATAGAACACTTCTAAATCATAGCCCCCATTTGAAGCTGATTCCCGATCTTCATTTAAATCCTTCAAAAAACAAAAATATTGCACTAATTTTTCTCAATTTTGTTTCGCATAGCTTTTTGCAAAAAATAAGTGACCTTATCAAATATGGTCAGGATCGGTAATTTTTCGACCCAATTTATATGGAGACTAAATATAGCATCCGATATGTACTTTTTCATATCCGAAGGCAAAAAAAATTAATAAGAATGCCAATTAAATTGGGTTTATGCTTATTTTCTATATCTAATTAGTTGGACCGAAGAGATAGGGTCCTTAAACGCCTGGCATAGGATATCGTATAGTCGGTCTATACCGACTATAATTTTCGTACTTGTTTTTTATTGTATTTTTTGTAACAAATTTTTTTATCTTTCATTAAGTTTGCGTTGAAATTTACTTGAACACGCAGTCGGACGGACGGACATTGTTAAGTCGACTTAGAAAGTGATTCTGATCTGATCAGTACACTAATAGTTTAGTCTAGGTCTAGGATATAAAAAGCGCTATAAAAAAAAGAAACAAAATTATTAAATTTTCAAATGTTCTCCTTGCTAAGAAGCGAAAACAAAAACTTTTGAATGTACCGTGTTAAAACAAATATGATTTGCATGAAAGCTATTATTATTATTTAATACTTAGTACAATTAAATTGTATTACAATTTCGTTTCACTTGCAATTACCTTCATAACTACAACAGCAAAAATTACATTTAACATTTGTTTCTATTTAAATTCAAATTTCCCTTATTAAAGCACTATGTAAATTTAGATTCACTAGTTATGAATATTTGTGAGAAAAAAAAAATTAAAAATAACACTATGCAACACTAGTATTGGAGGAGCAACAATGATTCTAGCACGCGATGAATGAATGTTAAACTAAGCAATAATACTCGTAGATTTACATTATGGCCGTAAGAAAGCTGTTTGAAATTAGTCAAAACAAGTAAGAGTGTTAGATTCGGTACATAAATCGAATTTTCATCTAAATTAATATCTGGACTTATTGCACTATTTATAACAAATGTAAAAAAAATTTTAAAAAAGCAACAATTTGATAATTTGATAAACTTAATACTAATATACTAGCAGAGCCCAGCACTCGAAATTCGAGTGCAAATTCTAGGAAACTTTATTTTTTCATAAATTTTTTTTTTCAATGTTTTGGTGTGTAAACATCCATACGCGCAGGGGGGTAAATTTCTGTAACACAAATCGGTGAGAGCTGTAACATAAATCGGTGTGTGACTTATGTGTGACTTATGATTGTATTGGTGAAAAAATTATGATATAAAATTGTTCAGCTAATTCAATAACCCTTTGCTGTAAAACGTTAAAATTTTCACAATATACACGTATAATATATACATAATTCAACAACGCCAGAAGTATAACCAGTCCCTGTGGTTGCTTGTTATAAGTGATACATAGATGACGCTTTCTGTTTGATTTTATGTATTAGTAGCAACTTTAAATGATTGTTAGTCAACAAAAAAAAATTACCAGATGGTGCACATCTGTAAGGATGATGCACATCTGCAAAGAAATACCTTTGAAAAGCTATATTTTTAGTCAAAATCAGTTGATAACTAAAAGCGTAGAAGGGGCCATTAGAAATCGCTTTGCCTATTATATACTAAATTAGTACAACAAGCACACTGTATTTTTAAAATTTTATAGAGGTGTATTAATTTTTTTTGACATAAATGGTTTACTTTGTGAATGAGCGTGATTTCAACAGACAGACGGACATCTCTATATCGACCTCGGCACAATGGTGTGGAGGGTATAAAATTTGCATTACTAATAAGGAATGTTTTTTTTTTTTATACCATAACTATATGTGTATGTGTATAATTTTTTTATACCATAACTATAAAGAAGGTATCTATAATATTAATAGGCTAGGCGATTTCTTGTGACCGATGTTTTGTTTCCCCTTTTTATCCCAATTTTGACCAAACTATGTTAGGTGAAAGGTATTTCTTTTTAGCTGTTTTCCAGAATTGCAGATTTTTAAATTTTGTCCTTTATTTTGAATAAATTGCATTTAAAGTTGCTACTAACACATACATAAAGTTATACATATGCTATGTGTGTTTTATTAAATTTGTTAATGTGTTTGTTAATGAGTTTGCTATCTTCGTTCACAATAACACTGTGGAACAAATTCAGGTTAGCAAAAGTTAGGTCGATTTTATGAGTGAGGAGTGAAAATAGAGGCTAAATTAGAAGACCCGTATCGCGGCGTCTGTTTATGTTAGTTTGAATTTTTTTTTAATCGACCTTCGAACTTTCCATTCAAATGCCGATTTTCAGCATATTGTTTATATGGTTTTTTGGCTATAACTCGTCGACTAATTGATATTTTTTCAATCTGTAAAAGCCAAATTATTGCTAGAGACCTGTGCAACAATCAAAAATTTAAAAAAAATTAATTTAGAAAATTTTTGTGGTGCTTATGAAACAAAATGTTGGAAAAATTATTTTTTTTCATGCTTTTTGAAAATATTTTCCACAAAACTAAGTCTTTTTTGCTTTCTGTTTAATCTATAATATGCTTGTCAGTTTCTTCAATAAATTTTATTTGACAAAAAAAAACAATCATAATACAAAACTTGCGTTTTCCAGCTTAATATTAATTTACTTCTTATTTGTTATGTACCAATTTTGTTCAGTGTTGGTTTTGAAGAAACATTGAAAAAGAAATTATAAAAATATGGAAAAAATATATTTTTGAAATGTTAGTTATGAAAAGTTTTAAGTAAAAAAATTAAATAAATTAAGTTAATGATTTGGCCAGTTGCCGTTTAGCAGGCGGCTGTGGATCAACATCATTGCTCTCTCTAATATCTTGGTCATCGTCATCATCATCAGAAAGGTCGAGAATTTCGTCCAACAGATATTCTGGAGTTTCATCTTTGTCTTCCCCTTCTTCCTCTTTTTCCTCATCTTCCTGTTCTTCAAAGGTGTTTTTATACCACCAACAAATTTCAGTGAAATGAAACGAAAATACTTTTCAATCGTTAACATGTTTAAATTGTGCACTCTGACAAAGATATTAGAAAAATCTAGGAATTCAAAATATGCACACTCTATAGTTATCTTATTTCAAATGGAAGCGCAGTTTGGTGATAGCGTTCGCCTTGCTCATCAGATTCAATTGGCAACTGTTGAGCGAGTTGATCAAGATGCTGATGCAAGAGATGAATTTTGTACGACATATTAACCCCAATTTAATCAAAAGCTGCCAACATGTTTGCAACAGATTGCCTGTAGTTGTCTTTGCGTTCTTTACCCAAAAGTCCTTTAATGACTGCTTTCAATGCGAGCCATGCATTTAATTCTCGGTCTGTCAGAACTTGGTCAAAATCTTGACGACTCATTAGTTTCCATATGTCGGGACCATTAACAACCCCTTCCTGAATTTTGGCGCTACTAAGTCTTGGGAAAATGTCTTTTAAGCGGTTGAATACCGCTGGTCTTTTTGCTATACATTTCAAAAAATTTTTAGCAATGCCAAGTTTAATGTGGAGCAACGGCAACAAAATTTTCATTTCAGGAAAAGACTTTCGTGTAGCCTATTGTCTTTAGGCCATTTCCGTCCAATGCGACTATTCCAGTTATGCTGTTTGTACTGGTTTCTTCTTTAATACCTTCTCCGTATCGTGAATCCCAATCGCACAAAAAACATGGATATTTTGGACGGCCAGATGCTGTTAAGCCTGTAATCAATGAAACTATTTTGAGGTCGCAGCAAATGCGCCACTGGTGTTCGTTATATTTGACTACTTCCAGAATGTGTTTCAAATTATCGAAATTTGCACTAGTGTCAGTGCTATACGCAATCGGAACAGAAGGCATTCTATTTGTCTTGTGCAAAAGCACAACTTTTAAGCTGATTAGTGAACTATCGATGAATAAAAGCCAATCATCTTTTTTATAGGTTAACCCTATCGTCTCTATTAACTTTTCAATATCGTTGCAATAAGCGAAATTTTTTACATCATTCACACTGTAGAACTTTTCTAACTCTTTTTGGCGTTTTCGATATGCTGTTACTTTGGTACCTTTCGCCAGCAAATTATTTCTTTTCAAAAATGAAGCCAGTAGTTCTGATTTTTTCTGAGTCAAACACAAATTTGCAACAATTCCATCCAATTGGTTTTGTGTGACTAGGATTGGGTCCTTTGATGTTTCATAGGATGTACCTTCACCAGGGTCGTATTCTGAGAAGAAATTCATGGATGTAGCAGCGGCGGTTGTAGTACTGATATCTGTTTGAAGATCAATACTTCGGTATGTTGGTACTGGAACGAATTCTGAGTGCGGTAATGGTAATTGGACACTTGGCACTGCTACATAAGTTTTATTCTTTGCTTTCCTTATGTTCAAAGTTTTATGGTAGTTGATACATCCATAGTAATTTTCTTCTTGATGCGGGCTGTTGTCTAACCTCATCATTGGTATATCAAAAGGCATAGCCTTCTTCTTTTCAATTTTCCATTGCATAAGAGTTGAATAGCAATTAAAGCAAACTTTTTTAGGGGCACAGTTTACGTCAGTGATAAACTCTTGTGAGAAATATTCTTTATAGGCTTTCAAAAAAAAATCACTCGCATTGCCTCATTTTTCATCGCTTGCTATGAAACGTCCACAAACATTACAAAAATTGTCCATTTTATATTTTTGTTCCGACATTTTTAATACAATATATATTATACAATGTTTTTTTTTTGTTATTTTTAAATCACTCACAAAATGAAATAAGTTCCAAAAAAATTAATAGCGAATTTTATCACGACCGAGCGAAAATTAAAAGACATCAGCTTCGGCTAAGTTTCAAGTCTTAACTGAATCTTCATTTTTGAAATTAGTTCGCTTGTACTACGAAATAAAAAAAAATCGAATACAAAAAAGTTGTTGTACTAATTCCTAATTCTTGGAACTTCCCTTTTTAATTACTTCCACATAAATCGCTATTTATTTAATGGTTTTGGACTTTTACCGCAAATTCTCGACTGACCATTTTCTTTTCAAATGAAATTTATTGAAGAAACTGAGAAGCATATTATAGATCAAACAGAAAGCAAAAAAGACTTATGCCGTTTTCTTTTCTGACAAAAAATGTCGCCCTTTTTTTCCCATTTTTGGAAAAGTGTATTTTTTTTTTATATATTCTGAATTAAAAGCAACCTTTTATTATATATCAATCGAAAGGTCTCAAAGTCCCGTGTTCATAAGTGCAAAAAAATTTTGATTATTATCCTCTTGGAAGTCATAGGGTGAAAATATACAAAAGAGGGGAACAATGGGAAAATATTCTCACACTATGACCTGAAAGAAGTCAATGGCTGGAATTTTTTATGATTTACGAGGGCTCGACTTTGAGACCTTTCGATTAGAGGTTGTGATTTCTTGATAAATTAAACTTCTCGAGAAATCGAGAAACCCAAATCGCTTGTCTCGAGAATTATCGAGAAATTCTGATACTTAAAAAAATTAGATACACCAATGAAAAAACGAAGAAATATGTTATATTTAATACAAGTATTGTTAACTATATTTATTTATTAAAACAATATTTATTTTTACCAAAAAAGACAACTAAATTCATTATATTTTATTTAATATTCTTATATATGCATTACATTTTTGTAATTTTAATGTAAAAATAAATAAAAATAATTCAAAAAATATTAATATTAATTAGCTATAATATGTAATATATAATATTTAATAAAAGTTAACTTTGACTATATTTATTTATTAAAATAATATTTATGTTTAACAAAAAAAAAACGAAATTCATTATATAAACAAAACGAAACTCTTTAATACTTATTTTTAACAAAAAAAGAAAACGAAATCCATTATATAAAATGATTTTTCAAAAAGCAGAGACTATCAGTAGACCTATCTGAGAAACTTGTTCTTTTCTTCGAAACAAAATTTCCCGCAATTGAGAAATTCCTTTCGTTTTGTATTGAAGTTGTTTTTATTGTTAGTAATGCTGCGTGAAGCAACGATAAGTTTGGAGTAAGTTTGCCATTGACAGAAAATATATTAATTTCACTCGACAATGTTTTAAAGTCTGTATCTGAGATCTGAGAACTCTTGTTGCTTTAACGAATGAAATTTTCCAGCTGCTTTTTCAGAATTTCTTCATTAGTAATGTGCGTATCCTGGTTTGTTACATTCGGTTTGAATTGTGAATCTTCAATTTCCATTATTTCTGCATGCTCTGCCAAATTTTCATTACCACGTGATTCATGAAGTGGTGCAGGGAAAAGCCTTACCATCAAGTTTTTAGCTGATTTGGTGATTTCATTTTTGCTGGTCATACTGGAAAATTCATCTTCCACATTTTCCAGAGAGGATGGATGCTGTAAAAATTTCAAAAGAGACACTAAAGATTTATCCCGTCTCTTTCTTTTAACTTTAAAGTTAAAACGGAATGATTTTTTTCTAGCGCTTGAAAAATAAATTTTAGGACTCCTTCCGCTGTCAATAGGGTAGTATCATTACGACTTAATGCCTCTATTGCTATTCGGACAGGTTTCAAAACATCCAAAATATTTCTGGCGTTAATAATATCATCATTGATCAAAAGATAATCCATATTAAGGTCTTCTAAAGGTTTTTTAATAGGATCAATTATACGAAGAAATCGTTCTACCATTGACTCTAAGGTATTCCACCTAGTCTTACAATCCAATAAGAGGGCTAGCTCCTTTTGCTCTGCGGCTTTTACGTGATTTTGTAAAACACTATTTCTCACCGGTGATTTCCTGAAATGTTTAACTACTTTTCAAATCTTCTGAATAGTATCACGTATATTTATATGGGGATTGATTATCAATATCAACCCATTTGGAGAAAATGAATCTATCTGATTATATTCTAGATATGCATATAAAAACGACATAATCGCCAAATGTATAGCGTGGTTGTAGCACATTTGTAGATGAGCAGGTGATAATTTTCCATATTTCGCCATAACGCTCGCACCATCTGATGTAGTGGCTACAATAGCTTTGGAAAAACAGATACCAAACGTTTCTAATTCTGAATTCACCATTTCTATAATTTTTTCAGCAGGGCAGCTTCCTGTTATTGGGATTAATCCTAAATTAACTGAATCCAAAGCTCCAAAGTATAGGTGGACGTTCATGTATCGTCGATTTTTAAAGCTGGTCCATTCAGCAATGGACAAACTAAATTTCATATTCTGTTCTTTTAGCGTTTTAATTTTGAGAACTAGTTTGTCTTTCACTAAGCAATAATACTTATACACCAAATTCATGACATCTGACGGCTGCTGTGGTAAAGAAAATCCCTGTTTTTTTAATACTTTTACGAATGAACTCGCTTTTAGTTATTCCCAAAATACTGAAACCATCTTTGGCTGCTAATTTAGCCATAATTTCTTCCAATGTTTCAAGATCATTATTTGCATTGGTGATAGTTACAAATTCGTCCAGCGTTGAATATGATTTTGAAGTGCCTGCAGCTGTACAGTCATCTTTAGCAATCCTCTTCATGCTATGATGACCAGTTAAATGGCGATGAAGTCCAGTCGTTTGCGCTGCTTTGCATGATATGGATTTTTTACACAAATTGGAAATAGCTGTATCCTTATCACCAAGTTTTTTTTTTTAATGTTGCCAACAATTTTCGTAACGTGTCTGTTCCATTTTATGGCTAAAAAATCGATATTAAAAATGTATTATTAAATTGTGTCTAAGTTAAAAAATAGTCCGTAAAATTAAAATATTATATTCTAAATGTACTTACGTTTGATTGATTAAGAGCTTAACAAAATATAGATATAATCTCACCTCACTTTTAAAAGAAATAAATGATAAATGCACTTTAATTTTGAAACTTACAATATGTATGAATATGATATGAATGAGTAAGCAAAAATAACTGAACAACCTACCAAAAATGCATAAAGTTTTTATAATACAACAAGCCTACTTCCTAGAACTTTTTTTAAAATAAATATTTACCGTTTAACGATATAATAACTACTACACCATATCAATGTAGAAAAAAATATTTCATAAAAAACTGTAGTTCCATAGTTTTGAATTCAGTCTGCTTAGATTTAAAAATATTCTTATAATTTTTTATTTCTCGAGAAAATAAATTCAAATTCTCGAGAATCGAGAAATTGTAAATAGTTGAGAATTCTCGAGAAATCGAGAATTGAGAATTCTCGATCACAACCTCTACTTTCGATTGATGTATAAGATAAGGTTGCTCTTAATTCAGAACATATAAAAAATACACTTTTCGAAAAAGGGCAAAAAAAGGCGACATTTTTTGTCAGAAAAGAAAACGGCATTAGTTTTATGGAAAATATTTTCAAAAAGCATGAAAAAAATAATATTTCCAATATTTTGCTTCATAAGCACCACAAAAATTTTCTAAATCATTTTGTTAAAAAACATTTTTTTTTTTAAACAAAAAAGCTGTTTTACTAATTCCTAATTCTTGGAACTTCCCTTTTTAATTACTTCTACCAAAATCGCTATTTATTTAATGGTTTTGGGATTTTAAACGCAAATTATCGACTAAGACCATTTTCTTTTCAAATGAAATTTATTGAAGAAACTAAGAAGCATATTATAGATCAAACAGAAAGCAAAAAAGACTTAGTTTTGTGGAAAATATTTTCAAAAAGCATGAAAAAAAATAATTTTTCCAACATTTTGCTTCATAAGCACCACAAAAATTTTCTAAATCAATTTTTTAAAAAATTTTAATTGTTGCACAGGTCTCTAGCAATAATTTGGCTTTTACAGATTAAAAAAATATCAATTAGTCGACGAGTTATAGCCAAAAAACCATACAAACAATATGCTGAAAATCGGCGTTTGACTGCAAAGTTCGAAGGTCGATTAAAAAAAATTCGAACTAACATACACAAACGCCGCATTACGGGTCTTCTAATTTAGCCTCTATTTCACTCCTCACTCTCAGAATCGAACTAACTTTTGTAACCTGAATTTGTTCCACAGTGTAACCTAATAAAATCGAGTGGTATAAGAATCGTCCATTTTATTCCACAGTGTTATTGTATAGTAAAGGTTTCCACTATTTTGACCAAATCATAAAAATGAATAATTTTAGGTTTTGCTACTTTAATATTTCTTCATTCTTCTTTATTAAATAAATAAAACATACAAATGTTTAAATTAATAATAATTTTTTAATTTTATGATCAATTTTTTTTTTTTATTTGGTATTGCCGTCAAATCGTATATATGTATATATGTAGGTATATATATTTTTCATTGGATTGTCACTCACACTATATTTCTTATTGTTTTTAACTATTATTTTGGTTTATAAAATTAAAATAATAATTTCGCTAACCACGTAGTCACACTACGAAATAAAAATAAGAAAATTTATATTAAGCAATTTTTTTTTATTTCTAATAAATTATTTTATATTATTAATTATTTATTTCTATTAAATATTTAAAATTTATTGCCCTTAACAAATTTTAGGAAGATAAAAAACGTAAAAAAAAGAAACAATTCATAACAAAAAGTATTCATACATTTGAAATATTAATACAAAAAATAATTTGTAGGATATCTTTTGCGCTTTAGGGCCTCTGTTTGCCAAATAGGTATCAACTTAATGTACTTTTTAAGTATCCTCTTTACTTATTTTAACCCACCCATCCAAAATGACACTCTGTGACATTTCCTTTGAGATTATTTTATGCTGAGGAATTCTGCGTAAATCTCTCAAATGCTCTATAGGATTAACATCGGGTGATTTGGGAGGTGACTTAAATTAATTTTTAGTATTGTGTTGTATGTTTAAAATTTTATTTTCAAAAATGTATATATTCAATTTGAACAACAACTGTGGTCACAAGCATTAACCGGCTAAGTCAGAAATCATGCTTTTGAGAAAAATAACATTTTATATGAATGCAATGGGGCTTCATTACGACTTAGGTCAGTGTGTTTCCATTAATAACTTTTTATTAAGCAGTGCTAGAGAAATGGGGATTTCACGTAAATATAAAGCGTTTTAGTAGAATATGATAGCATACATAATTCAAATCGTTCTTAAGTCGACTTATGCGGTTATCACTTGTGACCACAGAATTATAGACTCATTTTATACGAATTTAGCAACCCCTGCCATACAACCCCAAACCATAATGCCACCGCTGCAGTATTTTACCGTTGGCAAAAGATTTTTATTTATTTAATACAATTTCTCTTTTTTACCAACCTAACTTTTTTCCTTTAAAGCCGAAAAGGCTACGCTTGTGTCCACCTGTTTATACACTCAATTTTGCAAAGTCCATATGATTATTTATCTATCGAAATCGGACTGAATTCAGATATACTTCGGATTCGGGTGATGTATATCTGGAGTCACGACACTATTGAATAATTTGACACTATTGAAATAATTCAATTAATTATGTGAGAATTGTAACATATTAAGTATGGGAAAAAGTAATGTAAAATTAAAGTACTCGTACATAAATCTATTTCATCACCTTCAGAGTAGTCCCCTTACGATACAATACACTTCTGCGAATGTTTTTGTTAACAATCCTCGAAAAATTTGTTAAAGCCGAAATCTAAAATGGCCTTCCACACTCCATAACTAGTCAAAACGATGCCTCCGGAGTGGTTTTTTAAATTTATTGAGTAGCCAGAAGTTATTCAGGGCTAAATCAGCCGAAAAATGTATTTGTTGAACAATATGAGACGAATTTTGTGCAAAAGGGTCACGAGGAACCAGGGTGAGATTAATTATTTCATTGGTGGTGCCATCTGGAAATAGAAAAAAGCAACGCGGCTAATAAAATATGGCGGAAAGGCCAAAAATTCGCAGTATAATAGATGGAATTTTGCAAGGCAACTGCACACTTGTGCAACCGTACTTTGTTCTCATGAAAAAGCACTTTTCTCTTGATCAACCATTTTTTTTGTAATTTTCGTTGAAGCGGTCAAATAAGTTGACATAATATATTATTGTTTTCGCGTTTTGAAGGTACGCAATGTGAACTATGACAGGCAAGTTCTAGAAAAATAAGAGCCGAAATCAAAAATCCCAAAAAAGGGATCGATGAGCAAATTCAAAGCGAACATTTAAAAAACCCCCAGCTCAAACCATTGAACTATGTAAGGTGTAAAGTAATTTGAACGCAACAGTTGATATTCATCCCACAATGCGCCACACAGTGGACCATATTTTGAGAAGGCGGCCAAAAATAATTTTTTTTTGTTACCGATTTTAAAGTTATGTTATTCATTTGACAGTAAATACTAGTAAACCTCGGGAGCCAAAAAATTGCGACTCTATCTCAACTATATCACAGCGAACATGGTCTTCGAAAATGGGCTTTCTCAGTATTTTGTAAAATTTAAAATTTCTTTGTAAATTTTTATTTTTGAATGACTGTAACTTTTTTGATATAAAAGATTTTGAAGTGAAATAAATTTTGTATAATTTTGTGGCTTCCATACTATTAATGTTAGAAATGTAAAATCACTGAGTCATTCCGAAATTTTAAAAAAGGTCCAAATTTTCCGAAAATCTCCTACTTAATAGAGCATAACTCCTGCCAGTCAAAAGCAGTCAGAAAAAACTTTCACTCTTCTATAGCCCGAACCCTCCCCTATACTCGTATACCCCATTATACACCTGCCAGTTTCCGCCCGTGTGCACCAAACAATTTCTCTGACCCAAGGTTAGATATTTTCTGCAAAATTTGTGAATACAAAAGTTGTCCACTATGTGGTTAGGATATATTAAGTTTGAGGTGATGTTTGTAACTGCCAAAAATATTGGACCTTTATCCATCTTTTATTATACGAATTTACTCAAAAACACTTTCTGAGTCTATTAAACGATGTCCGTCCGTCCGTCTGAGTGTTATGAATACAAAAGTTGGTGGTACCGGTGCAACGCGGTGTATTTTTCTGCGTGTCGGTAGAGCTGTCAGGAGTTGTTATATACTTATAAAAAAAGGGTTGAGATATAATGCGTTTAATTGTTGCAGGTACATTTACATAGGTATCTTTCAAAAACATTAATAGTCTGAATTAGAGTTATATAGTTTAAATACCTGACAAAATGGGAAACAATTTAAATAACAGGTAAATGGTAAAAAAAAAAAAAATATTGCGACATAGCCCTGTAAGATATGAGCAGGTATGCTTCACCTTTTAAAAGGGGTTAGGGTGTGGGTTTTCTATGCTTCTAAAAGTGGTAATAAAAGATAAAAATTTATATATGGTAAAAAAAAAAACTATTGCGACATAGCCCTTTAAGATATGGGCAGGTATGCTTCACCTTTTAAAATGGGTTAGGGTGTGGTTTTTTACGCTTCTAAAAGTGGTAATAAAAGATAAAAATTTTTATTTTACATAATTGCAAGAAAGAGTATTTATAATAATGTTTCCACAATTATTATTCATCACAATTTGTGCAATGGCTAAGTACTGTTACAGAGATCTGGCAGATATTTATTTTCAACGAAATGATGTAGACGATGTAATTTTGCACAAGTGAGCAACGACTTCTTTAAGAATTGTTATCTAAAAGACATTAAAGTGCACAAAGGAAAAATTACTAATTTTGCATCGAATTTGAAAAGACGGTTCATTGAATGCTCTCATAGCAAGGCAAAGATGTACAAACGTTACCAAGACTGGTTAATAAAGGAACTTATTTTTGAGAGTGCATCTACAACTGCCAACGAAAGTGGAAAAAGGGTCGACCAGCAAAACCAATTGACGGATGTAGTGAAAGATCTTGAAGGCGCAAGCTGGAGAATATCAATGAAGAAATTTCTCAAAGAATTATTAAGGATTCATTTTTGCACCAAATTCAACCAACCCAAAATAAAAAAAATAAAATTGAAATAATTGAAAAAATAGTAGAAGCGAGCCCAAGGCGCACAAAGAGGATTTTGAAAAGCATTCCTACAGCAATTGAAGATAAGAAATTTACGTCGGAAGAAGCGTTCGCCCTATTTTTGGAATTGAAATTGACCAAAAATCAATATGAGTCATTCCATGTCAGACCGAACACCTTTTTTACACCACCTATTCCGATTTTCTTTAAATTTGCCAGACGTAATAAACATAAAAAAATATTTTACACGTGTTTCGGGAAAAAAATTAAAAATTTTTTTTAAAAAGTTATTTGCATTTGAAAATCGTCAAAATCGTGAAAAATCTTCCGACATGACAACATTTAAACTAATGTTTTTATAAAACTAGGGAATGGATTTTGAAGTTCAATACCTTATTTTAAAAGTATTTGAACCTTCTTTTTAAAAAAAATATTATTTTTTATAAATTAATTTTTTTTTTTAATATTAAAATTTGGGTTTTTTACTTAATTTCTGTTTTCCACAATCTTCGAACAAGTCGAAAAATCTGAGAAAAATATTTTCTTTAAGGATAATATATTCTTAACATTCCCTCAAAATTTCAGAGTGGAGGTCGACTGGATTCTATTTTTTTACGATTTTTTTCCATTGCAGCACCACAAAAAAAATAACATTTTGTTTATAAACATTTTACTTTCAAGCATGTTAACGAAAATTTCAACACATGTATGTATGTGTGTATGTATGTATGAAAGTAAAAAAGTGTATTTTTATTTAATATATAACTAAAAGTTAAATAATAAGCAATTTTAATTTTTATATACATTTTTAATAGAAAAATCAGCTGCAAATGATGTAGTATAAACTTTAATGCTATTTACTACAATGACAATGGGAAAGAAAAATTTATTAATTATGTTGCAATATCGGAATGCTTAAAACACGACACAATAGCTGTCAATTTATTTCAGGAAGGTCTAATCAAATTCCTTAAAGAAACATTGAGTTCCTTAAAAAAAATTTTTTACTTCTCAGATGGTGCAAGTGCTCAATATAAAACCAAGAAAAATTTTGCCAATCTTGCATTTCACGAAGATGATTTTGCTATAAAAGCAGAGTGGCACTTCTTTGCAACTTCGCACGGAAAGGGCCCTTGCGCTGGGCTTGGAGGCACAATTAAAAGATTAGCAGCCCGAGCCAGTTTGACCAATATTGACAATCCAATCAATACCCCGACTACTTTTTATCAATGGGTTAAACAAAATGTTAAAAACATAAATTGCGAATTTTTTAGTACTGAACAATATAATGAGCAGGAGAAAAAACTTAAAGAACGGTTTACTAAAGCAAAAATGATACCAGGTACTTTAGGCTACCATGCGTTTATTCCGTACCAAGAGAGACAAATTAAAGTTCATACTACATCATTTGCAGCTGATTTTTCTATAAAAATGTATATAAAAATTAAAATTGCTCATTATTTAACTTTTAGTTATATATTAAATAAATACACTTTTTTACTTTCATACATACATACACACATACATACATGTGTTGAAATTTTCGTTAACATGCTTGAAAGTAAAATGTTTATAAACAAAATGTTATTTTTTTTGTGGTGCTGCAATGGAAAAAAATCTTAAAAAAATAGAATCCATTCGACCTCCACTCTGAGATTTTGAGGGAATGTTAAGAATATATTATCCTTAAAGAAAATATTTTTTTCAGATTTTTCGACTTGTTCGAAGATTGTGGAAAACATAAATTAAGTAAAAAACCCAAATTTTAATATTAAAAAAAAATTAATTTATAAAAAATAATATTTTTTTTAAAAAGAAGGTTCAAATACCTTTAAAATATGGTATTGAACTTCAAAATCCATTCACTAGTTTTATAAAAACATTAGTTTAAATGTTGTCATGTCGGAAGATTTTTCACGATTTTGACGATTTTCAAATGCAAATAACTTTTTAAAAAAAAATTTTTAATTTTTTTCCCGAAACACGTGTAAAATATTTTTTAATGAAGACTTCGTTCTCAAATTTTGAAAGACATCGAAGACATCAAAGTCAATTTTTAGCAAAAATCGTACGGTTTGACATGGAATGACTCATATAAGGAATTGCGGAAGCGAACCAATGAAAAGAATTGTGGGATTTTTCCAAAGTAGTTTCTGCCAAAAAAGAATGCTTACCTTCACAATCTGCTATTAGTGTCACTTCAACATCAGCAGAAATAAAATTGCAAGATCTTGTAACAACGCAAATTGCATTGCACATAAAAGCCACCAACAAAACCAACCAACAGCCACAAATACCCACCGTAGCGCAACGAGAACAACATCTACATCACAACAGTAAAGCTTGTACATTCAACCAAACATGAACAAACCCAGCCCTATGTAAAAAAAACTACACAATATATACGTACAACCACACATCATTTTCTCAATAATAAAATACCTACGTCACAGCAGTAATAAATACACATTCAACCAAACATCAATAAGGCTAAGCTCCCATACAAAACTACACTCACTAAGTAAACATCCACGTCACAACAGTAAAGCATACACATTCAACTAAACATCAACCAAACCAAGCTCTCATATAAAAATAACTACAGATCAACATATACGCACAACCACACATCATTTAAAGAAACATACATTCAACCGAACACGAACAAAACAAGCTACAATATTTCTAAAAATAGTTTTCAAGTGATTAAAGCAAAGGGGTATTTTGAATTCTCACTGAGTTTATGAATTCATTTGCATAAGAAGGCGAGGTTGGCCTGAGGATGGGAATTGGTTTTTCGGCGCTAAAGCTGAGCGGTATATCTTACTAAAAGATATTTCCAACCTTTTAAAGACGATCGGTACCGGTTGTCATCCATATTAATCCAGCGGCTTAACGGCTGACTGCTCCCGATAATCCAGCGGCTTCACGGCTGACTGCTCCCGATAATCCAGCGGCTTAACGGCTGACTGCTCCCGATAATCCAGCGGCTTAACGGCTGACTGCTCCCGATAATCCAGCGGCTTCACGGCTGACTGCTCCCGATAATCCAGCGGCTTAACGGCTGACTGCTCCCGATAATCCAGCGGCTTAACGGCTGACTGCTCCCGATAATCCAGCGGCTTAACGGCTGACTGCTCTCAAATCCAGCGGCCTGTGCTGACTGCTCCCGACTAACCCCGCTCTTATCATTACAGGTGGCCAAGACACAGCGCAGCTCACGACAGCAACTCTAGTCGCACTACCGCCTTCTGCAGGCTGCTGACGCTCTCCCGACCGGTCGCGCCATCGACTACCTGTATGCCCGAGCCACGCCACCTACTGTGCCGCCACCTGTCTGCCAGTGTCAACACAACACCGAAATCATCAAGCGGCGCATCTAAGCCATCTACTGTGCCGCCATCTGCCTGCTAGCATAGTCGTGTCAGGCCACCTACTGTGCCGCCATCTGTCGACCAGTATCACCGCACTCCTGATATCATCAGCCGGCACATCCACGCCACCCACGGTGCTGCCATCTGCCTGCCTGTGTCATCGCACTGCCAATACCATCAGCCGGCGCACCAAAGCCACCTACTGAGCCGCCATCTGTCTGCCAGTATCAACGCAACGCCGAAATCATCAATCGGCGCATCTAAGCCATCTACTGTGCTGCCATCTGCCTGCTAGCATAGTCGTGCCAGGCCATCTACTGTGCCGCCATCTGACTGCTAGCATAGTCGTGCCAAGACACCTACTGTGCCGCCATCTGTCGACCAGTATCACCGCATTCCTGATATCATCAGCCGGCACATCCACGCCACCTACGGTGCCGTCATCTGCCTGCCAGTGTCGCCGCACTACCAATACCATCAGCCGGCGCACCAAAGCATCTACTGTGCCGCCATCTGTCTGCCAGTAGCAACGCAACGCCGAAATCATCAATCGGCGCATCTAAGCCATCCGCTGTGCCGCCACCTGCCTGCTAGCATAGTCGTGCCAGGCCACCTACTGTGCCGCCATCTGTCGACCAGTATCACCGCACTCCTGCTACCATCAGCCGGCACATCCACGCCACCCACGGTGCCGCCATCTGTCTGCCAGTAGCAACTCAGCGCCGAAATCAGCAATCGGCGCATCCAAGCCATCATACGACCGATCACGCCGCCACCTGTTGGCCAGTAGTCGCACCGCCCGTCGACCGACGCACTCCAGCATACCACTACGCTGCCATCCGTCAGCCAGTAGTCGTAACGCCTGTCGCTCGACGAACCCGAGTCAACCACTACGCCATCACCTGCCGGCCAGTAATCGCGCCACCTGTCAACCGAGTCAACCACTGCGCCGCCATCTGCCGACCAGTATACTCAAGTCACCAGCTACCGGCTAGCATAGCCGACCTCCCGATAATACGAAAGCAGAACTGTTGTCAGTCGCGTCTTCATACATATATAGATACAGGTGAACCTATATATATACACAAATTAGCACTTAATAAATTACATTGTAACTGAAAGGCTATCGTGTTTTATTGCATAAGGTTTAAGGGTCCTTACGCTGACCCTGGAGACGACCGAACTACCCCGGCCGTCGACTAAAACTCTTGTTATAATCTCCTTGAACATACTGCAGAACGATTGCTAAATACGCTTGATACTGATCATTTAAAAAAAAATTGGTAATGGCAGCATTACTTTAATTTCTAAATGGGGATGTGATGGATCCTCTGGTCAGAAACAATACAAGCAATTAAATGCCGAAAATTGATCAGATGCTAATTTATTTATGGTATCTTTCGTTCCATTGCGCTTAACAAAAAGGTATAGCGTCTTAGAGCCGTCAACTAGTAGAGCAATCCTTCTTCAACAAAGTATTGCAGATCAATAAAATTTGCATTTAAAAAGGAAACCAAAGATGTTATAACTGAAGAAGTTCAAAAAATAAAAGATCAAATTAAGGAACTTCAACCAGTAATATTTAAATTTGATGACCAAGACATTGAAGTACATTTTAAAATGTGTCTCTCAATAATTGATGGAAACGTTGCACAAGCTTTAACTGGAACAAAGTCAACGCCAAGCTGCATTATATGCCAAAAGACATCAAGTCAATTAAGGCAACCCCCACCAGAAGACGATAGTTTTAAGGAAGCCTACGAATTTGGAATGTCCCCTCTTCATGCTAGAATACGTTTCACGGAGCATATTCTTAAATTGGGTTATGATTTGGAATTTGGTCCGTTAGGCGAAACAGTGAGAAAAAAGACAAAGAAAATGAAGAAAAAAGAAAGTAAAAAAAAAAAACAAATTCAACAAAAATATCTACAGCTAGGCCTCGTAATCGACCTACCAAAACAAGGGGAAGGAAACACAAATGATGGAAATACTGCAAGGAGATTTTTTCCGATCCGGAAACTGCAGCATCTATCACAGGTGTAGATCATGAATTAATAAGACGATTCAAAATCATATTACAAGTTCTAGCATGCAGCAGAAAGATAAATGCAAAAAAATTTAGAGAGTACGCCAATAAAACAGCTATACTTTATAATGAAAAATACTCTTGGAGATATATGCCACCCACAGTTCATAAAATTTTGTACCATGGGGAACAAATAATTCAAAACAATATGCTACCAATAGGAGATCTATCTGAAGAAGCGCAAGAAAAAATGAACAAAGACTACAGATTCTTTCGCGAGCACAACACAAGGAAAATATCCAGATGTTGTACTAATGAAGACCTTATAACTATTTTGTTGTTCACTTCAGATCCATATATGTCCAACATTCGGCAAAAATGGAAAACAACCTCTATTGAATTAGACGAAGAAGCTAAATAACTTCTAGAAGATGAAAATCAAGGCTATTAAGAAGAAATTTTTATTAAAATTGGTTGATTTAAAGTTCTTTTTCATTACACTAACAAAAAGTTGCACTTTTTTTTATATATTTAAAAAATTTTCTTGATTTAAAAATTTATATATTTTTTAAATTTACAATAAAAATTGTTATATTTCATAAATTTAACATAAAAATTGATATAGAAATATTTAAAAAGACAATAAAAAAAAAAATTAACTAAAGCAAAAACATACGAGTTTTTCATTGAAACGTCTCTATCTTGAACCAATATAAGGTAACTTTTACGTTCGCTGCTTAATAAATTATATTTTAACTCGGGATCTTTCAAAAAAAAAACCTTTGGCCATTGTGCACATTAGGATTAAAAAGTTTACGGGAGCCAAAGTTTGGCATTTTCTGAAAAAAATAACTTAAAAAATTGTTAAAAAGTATTAGTTGTAAAATTAACTGAAAAAATAAGACATTATATTAAAAAAAACCTTTTTTTACCTTTCAACACTTCACTTTTGTACTAAAATTCAACTACAAATGAAAATGTATTTTCAACCCTCCGTAACTTTTTTCATTTTCGGTCGAGAATTACGTTTTATAGCAAAAATTAAAGGCTAAATTCTCACCTACTAAACAAAAAAAAAACCGCATATTAAAATTCCAATCCAATCAAAAGTTATAGATTTTTGACCGCCTTCTCGTCAAATGGTCCACTGTGCGCCGGTTCGCCCGGCGAAACAGATTGCTTAAACTGCTGCGGTTTTACAACTAACTCCAAACACTCCGTTTATGGTAAATTTTTGGACTATCTGCCAAACATAAGCTTAATGAAGGAACTGGCTGGAGATTTAACGGTATTACATTAAGAGATGATAGCTGATGTGATTTTTAATTAGCTACAAGTAAAGTTCATAATGGTCTCGTTGATTAGCCCTTGTGTCTTAAGAGTAATTTGCTATATCTATAGATATTTAGTATTTATGTGATTATTCTATAGCTTTTTTTACATTCTGTAAAGGACTGTTAAGTTAACATTTGCTGTTAAGCAGTATTAAAATTAAACATGTTAATAAATAATTAAATTTCAAAAGAAAACAACATAGCCTGTATTAGAGAATTGGTCTTAGGTTCAACTAATTGGGTATAGAAAACAAGCATTAACCAAATCTAAGTGGAGTTTTTATTAATATTTTCTGAAAAGTTTATATCGGTTGTTATATTTATATGGGGATTAGGTCGAAAAATGGACCGATCCTGACCACATTTGGTAAAGTCACTTATTTTTTGAGAAGATGTATACAAACCAAACTAATATTTTGTTTTTGATAGGTTGAGGTGCAGATTGGGAAGCAGGCTTTATACTTGGACTACTGATTAATGGATATAATACCTATTTATAACCAATTTGGGTAATTTTTATGGGGACTGGGTCTAAACATGCAGCGATTATCACCAATTTTAATAGCTTTCATTATATATATATTTATATACCAAATTTCATCAAAATATATTCCTATTTGCGAACTATAGTTCGATTACAGGGTGTAAATGGACATGCAGACTGACAGATAAACATCACTAAATCGATTTAGAAAGCGATTTTGAGTCGATCGGTATAATAAAAGATGGGTCGATGTCAAATATTTTGGGTGATTACAGATATGAGCACTAACTCATTACACCCTGACCACCTAGGGGTATAGGTTATAATTAAAATTTTAAATTTTTTTATTGAGCCCTAAAAGTATATATATTTTTATACTTTTTAAATGTGAACTTAACAGACTTTAACAGAAAGCGACAAATGTTTATATCAATGTGATTGCTCTTAAAATTCTGTTAACCTTCGTAAAATTCTGTTAAGCTCTGTTAAGTTTACATTTTAATCTTAGCACCTCAAAAATGTAAAAAATAAATTTCTTATCTTACGAAATATCTAAAAAGTCAAGAAATTTTATTTTATTTTATTCTTATTTTTATATTTCAAATTCTAATTCAAATGTTAAGTGGCAAAACCTATACATGGTTATTTTATTATTCTTGTTACTATATGTAAAAGTCTGTTAAAATAAAATTTTATGTTAAGTAGTATAAAAATAAGATATGTATACCTTTAAAGCAACATAAACAATTTTAAAGTAAATTTTTCGTAGGCAAATTTTTTAAGATTCATGAGATTTTTTATTATTATTAAACGCTAAAAGTATACTTTATTTGTGTGAATGTTATGTTAACTTAACCGAACTTAACAGAAAGTGTCAAATAAGTTATATGGTTAATGTTTAACAGAAACTCCTACATAAATTGAAGCATACTTTAAGGCTCTTTTTTTTTATTCATAAACATTTTACACTTGAATATTCTCGTAGATATTCCAAAAAAAGAACTACTTGTCATGTCAGTTGTCAGTTGTCAAAAAATTGTGTAATCTAATTTTATTTCTCGTTCTCACCACTACATCATGATATTTTATGTTCACTTATCTTTCATTTTGCCGACTTTCTTTTTTTTCCAAATGAATACATTTGCATTTGACGCATCGATTTCAAATGAAATGTCTGTGTTAGACAAGTAGCAAATAAAAGGTAAATAGAAAGAAGAAAAAAAAATCAAAAACACTAAACAAGAATTTTGTACACATTAAAAAAACTTGACATACAAAAGTCAGAAAACTGAAAAATGGATGAACTAATTCTTTTGTGACAACAAAAACAAAAGAAATTAAGCTGAGCTAAATGAAGCCTTAGCTTTTTTAATCTAATTTCAAAATAACAATTAAATATTCCCTTTAGACTATTAAAGTATCAAAGAGACTTACTTAAGAGTACTTTAACCTAGCGGAACAAATGAAGATGCGTGCCTATATCTTAGAAACCTTTTAATGGCCGAGAAGTTACACCCTCATTTAAATTTGTACTAAGGATTGTGCACATAAAAATTGTATCATGAATAAATCACATTAACTTTTAAATAACCGATTTTGAAAATTACAACTGATTACTGAAAATAATATCTATAATATTAATAGGTTAGTCGATTTCTTGTTACCATGGTTTTTCTACCCTTCTAACCCGATTTTGACCAAACGTATATTATTTGTAAGGTATTTCTTTTTAGCCGTATTACAAACTTACAGATTTTTAAATTTTTTCCTTTATTTTGAGTAAATTGCATTTAAAGTTGCTACTAACACATACATAAAATTATACATATCTTATGTGTGTGTTTATTAAATTTGTCAATGTTCTTTCACAATAATAATAAACCGAAAAAGTTTTGGTTTGTGAATTGGCTAAGTTGAGATATAGAGTTTCCTAGAATTTTCACTTGAATTTCGAATGCTGGAATCTGCTAGTTTAAATTAATATTAGATATATTACACAGTGCAATATATTCGAAGTCGTCGAGTACACAATTCCTTCTCGTGTACGGTTTTTCGAAATACTTATCGAAACTAACAAAAACCCCATTTGGGTTTTGCTAGTTTAGCTGCTGATTTTTGGCTAAAACTTGATTTTTCCGAAGATCATGCAATTTTTCTCATGGCTTTATCTCGAAAATCAATTGGAATTTTATTTTCCACCTTCGTCATACTTGTGGCTATAGACCTCGAGAAAAAAAAGTGTGAAACAAACTAATCTGAAAAAACTACATCTAGTGCCTTAAAATTGCTAAAATGTCGAAAAATTCTATTAATAATATATGGAAGATATCTTTCATTATATTTTGCTAGGCTAATATGATTTTAGAAGAATAATAATTTGAATTTTAACAAGTGAAAGTTATAATTTTTTCGTGCGCACACCTTAATCATGTCTCATCATCACACATAATTGCGAATGCTTAATTATAAATAAATTAATATATATTTATTTTTTATAATTAATCTTTTTGCATTTTCCACTCAATTAAATTGAATTAACATTTTTGCTTTTTCTTTTAATTTTACTTTGTATTTTCAATTCAATGACATGTATGACAATTTAGAAACGATGTTATTGTTTATGCTTTAACACTTTTGTCACTTTCACAAAAAAAAAAAACAAACAAACTGCAAACACTGACAGATAAACTGAGACCCTGTAAATAGTGACATCGCCAACCAACTAAACCACCCACCCATTTCGTTCTATTTAGTAATTTCCCAAATGCCCACTCAGTGTTATAGTTACGTAGCAGAGACACTAGATTTTATTTCACATGTTTATTTTCAAACAACATTTAAATTTCAACAAATTGTATGAAATTATAAATTATGGCACACTTTCAACACATCATTTAATTTTATATGCCAACACACCACACACACACACTAACTCACATAAACAGCCTCAATGGCACATATAGTCAGTCATTCAGATGACTAAATGCCAGCCTCTGTAATTGACCACAAAACAAATTGAATTGAATTTGTTGTGTAAATCTGGTTAAGAAAGACTTAATATAAATATAACTGGAACTGTTACTATTTATGGATGAAATTTTTTAAGGTTTTTTGTTGTTTGAATTATTTGGTAAGATAACAAACAAAAACATTGCATAGTTTTAGTTGTTTGAAAGCTACAACAATTTATGTATGTTTTGGGGATTTAAGTAATTGTTTAAGAGATGCAATGAGCTTTTAAAATTTTATGGTTTCTTTATTAATGGTTACCTTGGAAACCTATTAATTTTAAAATTATGGGTGTTTCTTTGTAGAACATGTAATAAAAATAAAGCAATGAAAAATTTTTTTAATATCCATTAAACAGGCTCTATTGGATAGATAATTTTAAGCTATTAATACTTAAATATGAGTTGGACCATGTGGCCGCCACGGTTGGCTCGTACATAGCGTATTCTGTAACTCCAATTTTTTCAAACTTTCCGCAGCATTTGCGGCCACCAAAATCTGGCGGAATGTTGATTTGCAGGTGTTCAATTGTCTCTGGTTTATCGTCGTAGACGAGTGCCTTTAAATAACCAAAGAAAATAATCCAATGGCGTAAATACACACGATCTTGGTGGCCAATTAATAGGACCATTACCTGAAAAGTTTCTTTGTGTAAATTAATTATAGCGTGTGCTACGTGGCATGAGGCTCCGGCAATATTAATACCAGCTAATTCAGCTACGAAAAAACTGTAATTATTTCTCTTTACCATTCACGCTTGGCAGTATAATCGTTCTGAAAAGACATATGGACCAATGAAGCCGCCGGCAAATAAAGCGCACCAAACAGTAATTTTCTGTAAATGTAATGGTGTTTGTGGTTTATCTTTACTCCGAATGCACAGTCGTCAAAAGCGCTGAAAATTAATTTTTTTTTATTATAATTCTTTAATTTTTTTGCAGTTATCGACAGATAATACATTAGATAAGACGCTTTGAGCATTTTCTGGGTTGTGGAATATCTATTTTTATGCTATAATGGACCAAAGTTGAAGTTTTTTTTAAAAAAATTTCAAACTAAATAATCGGAATTTCTATACTCGAAAACTAAGTAGGCAACCCCTACTTTTTCGATGATTTTGTTTTATAACTTTACAATTGTAAAAAATATATTTTGTCTTTCATCACATCATGTAATTTCTTGGGCATTTGAGTGACTATTTCATATAATTTTTAAGTGGCAAAAAAATAGGTTAAAAAAAAATGAAATTGACCTATTTGCATAAGCTGCCAAAAAAAAATTGCGGCTCTCACCCGGTATTTAATACACCTAAGGGTCCTAAACATAATTTGTTTCTACCTAAGTGCAATATTATGCAACTTTTATAAGTGTATTTTAAAAAAATTCATACGATCTCAATAGGGAAGTTTTTCAAACGGTTTCTTCATGCACTTCGCAATTGTGATAGAGCATGAAAAAACGGACCAGTATTTTGGTCCTTTGGGCGGAACCCCCAATTTTTGGGAGATATAAGGCATACGAAAATGGATGTTTTTCGTTTTTTAACTTTTTGCACACAACTCTTAAATGAATATGTGCATACTGTATATCAAATGAAAGGTATTTGAAAGGGCTATCGATCCGTTTTAGTGCCTGCACGTACATAACAAATTTTATATACATATATATGTATATATGTATATATATATATGTATAATATTAATGCTCAAACTGGGCCCTATAAATTTGAAATTAACTAAATTTTTTTTTACAAAATTTAAAATGTGCCATGTACGTGCGTACATGAAAAAAAATCAAAAAGAGAGAATTCAAAAAGAAATGCGAAAGAGATTAGGAGTATGCGTTGATATGGTTCGAACTGACTCAACTAACTCAAATACTGGTAATGTAGGACGAACCTAGTAATGTAGGATGAACCAGGTTACGGCAGATATTTTGAATATTAATCAACAACTCGTTAAAACTTTTAATTGCATTATGCAAGTAATTTCATCAGGAAGGAAATTATTACGAAAAATTTTAAAACATATTGCATCCAAACAGCAGAACGTTTTGTCAGCCTATATGGTTGGTATTATATGCCCCCCTCAGTTCATAAGGTGTTGATATATGGAGCTGATATTCTTAACCATTTGGGAGTCGCAATTGGTTCATTATCTGAAGAAGCTCAAGAGGCATCCAACAAAATTTTTAGATCTGCAAGACTAAATAATAGCAGAAATGTATAAAAAAAAATTAAATAATGAAGACGTATTTCACTACCTTTAATATCCTCAGATCCGGTAATAAGTAGTATTAGAATTAAGAAAGAGAAAAATAACACCGAGTTGCTTCCAGAGGCCTTAGAATAAGTTGTTTAGTTTATATTAGTTTAGTTTGGTTTGGTTAAAAAAAAGCTGTTATCTATACAAATATGAAATAAATTTATTTTAAATATGTTGCTTAATGTGTTAGTTATTTTTAAAAAAAATCTCATAAGTGTTTTAGGATTCACACATTTTTAATTTTTAAAATCTGACATCAGGTTCGTGTTCAGCGACCCCAAAAACCCCCGAGTACCAAGTTTCAAGCCAATTCAAGCATAAAGAAAAAATTTTTCCGCCATATTAGATCCGGCATTTTGAATTTTAAAAATGTGATATCAGATTCGTGTTCAGCGACCCCAAAAACCACCGAGTACCAAATTTTAAGACAATCCGAGCATTAGTAAAAAATTTGGCCGCCATATTGGATCCGCCATTTTTAATTTTAAAAATCTGATATAAGATTCGTGTTCAGCGGCCCTGAAAACCCCCGAGTACCCTGTTTCAAAAGTTTCGATGAAGAAATAAAAAAGTTATAGATTTTTAATCGCTTTTGACCACTGTGGAATGCTGCAATGAGCTTCAATGCTAGAAAGGAAATTTTGTATTAAAAATCAATGTCAATATCAATTTTTGCTTCCACCAATTGGCTAAATTTGTGGCACATACGATCCTCGTGTGACTTTAATTCTTACACAAGTTGAATTCAAAAAGTTTGTAAACCAAGATCCTCTCGTAAAATCTTCCCCATTTGCTAAGAAAAGGAGTCGATCGATCTATGTGGGTCTTGTTCAATGCTTTGCTGTCCAGCGGCTATAGCTTATTCGGTGCACACTGTTTGGCATATTACGAGATGCAAATTACCCTTAAGAGTTAACGTGGTGCGGAAACGATCCGTAGTTATTCGAATTAGACGGTTGTGACTACCATAAAATAGATGAAGTGCACGATAAGTTTGACGAACAGAACCATTAATTTGATAGAAGATTTCAATAGTTTGCAATTGCTGTTCATAGGTACGTCTATTCCTGATGAAATGGCTAACCAAACTAAACAAAATGCAGCTATCACTGTTGAATCTGTTATCGAACACAGCAGTGATACCAACTCAAAATTGTTAACCTCTAAAGAAAACACTACTTATTTATAAAAAAAAAAAAAAAATCTACCAAATTTGAAGTTTTTTGAGGCCAGCATACGCGAAAAGTTTTACTATTCTTCTTTAAATCGAAGAAAAAGAACTGCTGATAGTCGTCGATTATTCTTTTGTTTCGAAACTTTAAAAGTCGTGAGTTCGACACGGAAGACAAGGAATGCCCTGGCCAAGTAAAAATGTTCGAAGACGAAATATTGGGGACTTTACTCAAGACTTGAAACTAAAGAGGAACTCGCAAAATCATTCCTCGTGTAACACTGTGAAACATCTTCGGACTCATTGTCTGAGGGGAGAGGGCGTAAAAATTCCAAGTCAAGGTGAAAGTACTAGGCCAGTATAGTAATCCACGGAATGTGGCGTTCTCAGGCCAAATTTTATATATTTTCCAAATCTTGATGTTTGTTTGCTTAGTTTAGCAGCTTTGACCAAGAACCTTTGACGATTTTTCATTTCATTATTCAGCAAGATTGTAGCTAAGGCTTAAGTAAATTATTTTGATTATATATACATGTAAAAATGGAATATTAAAGATAGCACTTATACGTATGCATCTCTTCTACCATTCTAATAAATATGTTATATTACGGATATATTATCTTATTCCAAAATGTATTAAAAAGAGGCCTTGTTAACCTATTAACCATTGAGACCGAAATTGGAAAATTTTTTTCATAAAATTTTGAATACTCCTTTTTCAAGTTTTGAAAAATTTTCTTAAACAAAATTTAAAAAAATTGATCTAGCTATCTAAGGTCTTGTTAAATACATGATAGAGATTAACTGTGTGAATTTTTAGGGAATCCCTATGGCAGAATTTTTTTGACAAGATTTTATTTTTGCGGATTTCGAGAAAAATGAGATTTTTGTAAAATATTCTGTAAATGTACTATTTCTAAATACTTTGTATCAAAAATTCATCACTTTTCTACTTTTAAATGTTATATTTTATCTTCATAGCCTAGGGTTTCGGAAAAAAATATTATGACCCCATTAAACCTTTTGGATCACATACGACCCCCAGCTAATAAAAGGCAAAAAATTCAAATATTTTATAAGTGCCGTTGAATTTTTAGATGCGATGCTTAAAATATAATAACCAAATTTGTTGCACTTCCGCTCCTAAAATTTGGGTTAAATCCGAGAACGTAAATCCATTATTTGTTAAGGCCAGCTTTGGATTTTAAAATATTTTTAAATAAAAACAAGTAAGAAAATTATAGTCGGTCTAGGCCGACTATACGACATCCTATACCATGGTTTAGAGACCCTATCTCTTCGGTCCAACTAATTGGATATAGTAAATAAGCATAAATAAAATTTGAGTGGCATTGTTTTGGCTGCAGATATGAAAAAGTTAGATATCGGGTACTATATTTATATGGGGACTAGGTCGAAAAATGGACCAATCCTGATCATATTTGGTAAAGTTACTTATATTTTGAAAAAATATATACAAACCAAATTTGAGAAAAATCTGTGCAATATTTTTGTTTTTTAATAGATTTAAGTGAAGATCGGGAAGTAGCTCTATATGGGGCCTATGACTAAGAATTGTGCTGTAGGGATTATTTTTGGACTACTTATTAATGGATATAATAAACACATATACAAACCCAATTTGACTGAGATCTATATGATAATTTGAATCTTATGGCAATTTATGTCGATTGCATAGGGTCATTTGTATGGGGACTAGGTCTGAACATGAACCGATTTTTAACCAATTCCAACAGCATTCATCCTATGGCTAACAAAAGCGTATATGCCAAATTTCATCAAAATATATTCATATTTGCGACCTGTAGTTTTATTACAAGGTTTACATGGACACACAGACGGACGGAAATCGCTAAATCGACTCAGAAAGTGATTCTGAGTCGATCGGTATAAAACAGCAGCACGAAGTCATTATACCCAAACCACATAGTAGTATAGGGTATAAATACCGAAAACGAGTTTTTTTATTAAACTCAGTGAAACCACTATTTCGAATTTAAGAAAAACAAGTAAGAGTGTTAAATTCGGCTGTGCCGAATCTTTGATACCCTCCACCTCGGTTTGAGTATTGATAATAAATGTAAACAAAATATTGGAAAAAGTAAACAATTTGTTAAACGTAATACCAAATTATTTCAGAAAATTCTCTGGGTTGGTTTTCGTCTTTTCTATTATTTCGGATTTATTTCGGTGTTTGCTTTTTGGTCATAGTGGTTGCTGATCGCCATGCATTTAGGTTATATACCTATATGCATGCGTTTCCGGTTATATGACATAACTTCGCGTTTAATTTAGTTTTTGCTTATTAAATAGCTCGGCCCTAACCTCCATTGCAAAGGTAATGGTTGTGTAGGGTGGCTATATGCATTAAATCGTGCTAATTGGAGATGGCTGTATAGTTTCTTTTAACTGGCCAAATATTTTTTCATTCTGGCCATATAGGTCGGATGGAGTAACGAAATAATAACAAAAAAAAAAAAAAAAACTCTCTCAACTTTTTTTTAAAATATTGCCATATTTGGAAAACATAGAGAATAAATTTATAATAATAAATAATCAAATTAGGGATGCCAAACGCAAAAAACCAAAAGTCCCAAACATTTTAAATAAAATAATTTAATGTTATCTTTATTTTCTGAAAAACTTCAAATTTTCATCCAAAAAAAATTGTGAAAATTTATATATAAAAATAAAAATAACATTCTCATCAAATTACGTTTACTTATGTAACAATTTTTATGTTAGCAATTCTTAAATATCATTTGAGGTTTTTTTAAATTCATTGAATTTACATTAATATTTTCTGTAGCGCGATTCTGTAAATTTCAAATTCAACGATCTGACAATCGCAAAATATATCGACAGCTATTGTTGTTTGCACTAAGGATTAAGTGATTCACTAAGTACATACATCTAAACGACAGTCGACAAATCTGTTTTTCTATTTATTTAAATTGTAAACGAGTGCCAGCTCTGTCACAATAAGCGAAAAACACAAAGAAGAAAAGAAAAAAAAACAAATTACTTCGTGTTTGACAGGATGATTTTATATTTATGTTTAATATCTTTATTTTTTTTACTAATATTTCTGTTTATTTATTTGAAAATGAAATAGTTAATGAATTGAATATGCTATTTAATTTTTTTATTTATATAAAAAAGTTTTTTTTAATTAAAGCAAAATATTTTCACTATTTTATGATTTTTATACCCTATACCACTATGTGGTTTGGGTATAATGACTTTGTGCTGCTGTTTGTAACAACCAAAAATATTTGACCTAGACCCATCTTTAATTATACCGATCGAATCAGAATCACTTTCTGAGTTGATTTAACAATGTCCGTTCGTCCGTCCGTCCGTCCGTCCGTCCGTCTGTGTGTCCATGTAAAGCTTGTAATCAAACTGCAGGTCGCAAATATGAATATATTTTGACGAAATTTGGTATATAAGCTTTTATCGGCCATGGGATGAACGCTATTGAAATTGGTGAGAATCGGTCCATGTTCAGACCTAGCCCCCATACAAATTACCCATATGAAATCGACATAAATTGCCATAAGATCCAAATTGTCATATAGATCTTACACAAATTGGGTTTGTATACGTTCATTACATCCACTAATGAGTAGTCCAAAACTGATCCCTTTGACCCCATATAGAGCTGCTTCCCGATCTTCACTTAAATCTATTAAAAAACAAAAATATTGCACTGATTCTTCTCAAATTTTGTTTGTACATATTTTTGCAAAATACAAGAGACTTTACCAAACATGATCAGGATCGGTCCATTTTTGACCTAGTCCCTTTATAGATATAGCATCCGATATGAACTTTTTCATATCTGCAGCCAAAAAAATTAATAAAAATCCCACTCAAATTTGGTTTTTGCTTATTTTCTATGTCCAGTTAGTTGGGCCTAAGAGATAGGGTTTCTAAACGCATGGTATAGGGTATCGTATAGTCGGTCTAGACCGACTATAATTTTCTTACTTGTTATTTATGTATGACGACATTTCAACCTTAAAATTTAAGTTTTTATTGATTGAATAAACAACACAAAAATGGTTGTCGTTTAGATAACAACAACAGCTGACTTTAACAATAGCGAATATCGTTTAAAAATTTTACTGATAATTTTGCAATTTTCTTTTTTTTACGATTCGACTATCGTTAAAGAAGTTACTGAATCGCGGTACTGAAAAGTTATTAATATCTCCTGAATGGCAATATTTTTTTTTTAAATGTAAACATTTTTAAATGTATATATTTGGTGTTTTTTTTTGGAATTTCAATTTGTGTTTAAAGAATAAAATTTATATATTAAAGATGCAATTGATGTCTTCTAAATTTAAAATTATTATTTCCGACGTTTTGATATGATTTTCTAAAATTCAATTAATATTTTCTAATTTATAATTGGAAATTTTAATTCCAGTTTTTAGAATTGATATTTTCTTAAATTTGAATGGAAAATTTAAAAAGTGCAATTTTGTACTTATGTGAATAATAATGCTTTAGTAATTATAAACAAAATTTGAAAATTAGAAGTAATCGCAATCAGATATTTTGTAGGTAAAGCAGAATAATAGTTCTATATAACTATGTAGAACTGTTTTGAAAGCAAAAAGCTCATTGATGAACTCGGTAACTCTATTTTGTAAAGACAACAAAAAGTTAATATGCCAAACCTATGTTCATATTTGTAAAAGAATAATGAAAAAACGTATGAAATAAAAGACCAGCCGGTGTATACTCTTAACATTGTTCTGTATGATATCTATTTGAAAATATTGACATTCATGTTAAAATAGAAATAACTATGTATTGCAAAGCTAATTAGAACAAAAATTGTGGCGCCATCTACTGTGGCATAGTAACGCTGAGCAAAATGAAGTGACATCTGTTAATGCAAAAGAAATGTATTTTCCCCACAACAAAATATTGCAGAATTTTATGTAAATAAAATAATATACCGATTTATTTCTAACATGCAGTTACTATGAATATACATACATACATACATACATATATATAATATATGTATATTATTTGTATTATTTAATATGTGTATGTATGTATATGTAAATATTACACACAAAAAATACAACATCAAACGTTGTTTTTGTGTTTTTCTCTTTAAATAAATTAATACATAATTTTTTTTTTTGCTAAATTTGCATTTGGGCAATTCACAACAGGTGTTGTATATTGTGTGTTGTATTGAAATACACAATACAATCATTTGTTGTGAACACTCAGTTGTATTTTCATATTGTAAAACGCTTTCTTTAGTAATTTTCGATCCAACGAGGAAAGATCGCTTCGTCGCTTCTGCTATTTTGTATAAGAGAAAACACTTGTCACTGTTTGCTTTTTGGTAGTGAGATATACCCTGGAGTTTTAGTTACGTACCTCTTGCATTGTAATTTATAATGAAAAAAAAATTTTTAAATGTTTTGGTTGGTACTGAAAGAGAAAATACATACTAAAATAAAAATATAAACATTAATTTTTATATAAATAAACTTATCGATGTATTTGCGTTATTTGCATTATTTGCCGTATTTTATTTTATTAATATTTATGCTGATAAAATTCTATGTATTTGTTTTTTCCTTTTCATAAAAACTGGCATTCATTTGGAACTGATATGTTATGATACAATATACAACTTTTACTAAACATAGCAAATGAAGTTGGATCGTGTATCAGATTTTTCAGTGAAAATTAACAACAACAATTTTACACTATTGTAAAGTGATACACGATACAACAGATACAACGATACATTACCCATTGTGAATTGCCCAATTGTTTTTTTTTTATTAACAACTAGGTATCTTAGCATTATTTGCTTTAGATGTTGGTGAATTTTTACTCCCTTTATATTAACTCGTAGTGTCTGCTTGTCGAAAAAATTTTGGATCGATTTTAACCACTTTCCAGTGACCCAATCGATCTGAAATTTTGCAGACAGGCTCGTGGCAATGACACACATGATGTAACAAATTTTTTTTTTAGTGATGCCAAAACAATGGAAACTTTTAAATTTTTCTACCAGAGTTGATAAAAAAACTGTATAAAGGGTTTGTTTTTATTATATTATTACCACAACTACCACAAAAACAACAAGTCCAGCCATGACAACAATGCAACATTTAGAATAACAACAAGAAAAATATAGAAATATCATGTTTTTCATTTTTTTTTTACTTTTTCAGAGATTTCCCTGGACTTGCTCCACCGATTTTAATGATTTTTGAAATAGAAATCTTCCCATGAATTTGAGGGCGTGATCGTGACAAGAACAACATAGAAAATTATATTTGTTCAAGACTTTTTTTAGTTCTTCATTCAAATCTCGGACCCTAATCGATCGATTTGGACGATTTTAAATAGCAAACTTTCAGGATGAATCATTTTTTATCCCAACGAGCAACCTAGTTGCCCGATTGAAGCCGTCATCGTGATTTCCACAGACGGACAGACGGACAGACGGACATCGCTATATCAACTCCGGTTGTTATAAGGATAACAAATATATATATTTTATGGGGTCCAAAATTTTTTTTCTAATTATTACAAACGGAATGACAAACTTATATATACCCTCTGCACACTGGAGTGGAGGGTATAATAATTCGGTTATTTTTTATTTATTTAAGGTTTCCGTGCTCGTGGGATCAAAATAATCCATTGTGATATACCATTGGTGCAAATATCTGATTATTGCTCGCGAATATAAATTAAAACAACTTTTTACCAATTTTGTTATATAATTATTTTATGTATAAAAACTATCTATATTTTTTTAAATAAAATCAGAAGATCCACAAATGACCCAAAGCTAATAAAAGACAATTTATTCAAAAGAATAAGAAATATTTTGATCCCAGGAGCACTGAAGAATAAAAATTAAACGAATTATTTTTCTTAAATTCTAAATAGTGGTTTCATCGAGTTTAATAGAAAAACTCGTTTTTGATCATTTTTATTTAAAAATATCTGGCCTTTTTATAAAAGGCTGGCCTTGGCAAATAATGGGTTAACGTTCTCGGATTTATCGCAAATTTTAGGAGCGGAAGCTCTACACATTTAGTTATTATATTTATTTTAAGCATCGCATCTAAAAATTCAACGGCACTTACAAAATATTTGAATTTTTTGAATAAATTGTTTTTTATTGTTTGGGGTCATATGTGACCCCAATTCCAAAAGAGGGTTAATTGGGTCATAATATTTTTTTCCGAAACCCTAAGCTATTAAGATAAAACATAACATTTAAAAGTAGAAAAGTTACGAATTTTTGATACAAAGTATTAGATATAGTACAAAGTATTTAGATATACATAGTACATTTACAGAATATTTTACAAAAATTCCATTTCTCTCGAAATCAGCAAAAATAAAATCCTTGTCAAAAAAATTTTGGCATAGGGATTTACCTAAAAATTAACACAATTAATCTCTAACATGCATTTAACAAGATCTTAAAGAGCTAGATCAATTTTTTTAAATTTTGTTTCAGAAAATTTTTCAAAACTTGAAAAAAAAATTTTCAGAGTTTTATCAAAAAAATTTTCCATTTTCGGTCTCAATGCTTAATAGGTTACCAAGGTGGTCATAGAACAATATCTGAGTACTTACATGTATAGAGACTAAAAGAAAATGTTGGCTTTAATTAATTTCTAAAAGTTGAAAAAAATGCCATCAAATTTCTTGATCTAGTTTTTTTTGGCACAAAAGTGGTCTGGGGCAGTTTTTATACGCTTTTTGGAAAGACAATTTAATACTGATCCCGAAGTATATAACAATCTGTCGGAAAAATGAAACTATAGAACGAAATTTTCGTAAAATCTGAAAAAAAAAAACGTCATATTTTCCCCATATAAAACACCCTTGAAATATTCAATCGCGTTGAGCCACCTCTAAATGCTTTTTGATTGGCCCAAAACTTTGTATTTCTCAGTTTTTTTTTTGCTATTCGCATATTTCTAGGGGTTGCGACCGGGAGTTTGAACACTTTTTTTTTCATATAATGAAGGGCCACCCCATTACTACTTAAACGTATGAGCAATAATTTTTGTATGAAAAAATATTAATCATACGGCTCTACAGAGTCAATGAGGCACGGATGAGCTTAAGATTCATGGTTTTTATGTAGCTTTTTTAGGACTACCTTACTGGTAGGATTGTGGCTGTAGAATTATTATAGAATTTCTCATTCAAGTCTCAAACTCTTTAAAAAAAAAAAAAAAAACTATAATACCAGTATGTACCAAACCAGATTGTTAAAAAAAATATGCGTCATCTTGAGAAGGTGTCGGCCTTTTCAAATTCATAAAATATTTATATGCGACCCAATCAAGTAGTTTATAAAAAGAAAATTTGCCACTGATTAGCCCACCCACGCAATGACAGGCCAAAAGAATGGTTGTACAATCAACAAATATACAATTTTATTATATTTTTATTGCAACATTTCTTGTTTATTCATAATTGAGCATATTTTTGATGAAAGAGCATAAATAAAGCAAAAAAGAAAATAGATTTAAAAAACATAAAAAATATAACAAAAAATTTAGATCATAAAAAACTGTCAAGAAATTATATAGAAGAACACACAAGCATATAATTTACAAAAAAAAAAACGCTAACAAACTCGGCATACAGTAGAGACGAAAATGAATCAAACAAAAAAAAAAAACTTCGTATCAGTCATGTGAGACTACACTTAAATTTTTTTCTAAAAATTATGTGGTCAATGAGCTGTAAATTGTCTCAAGAGGAGAAGGATGCCTTTAATATAAACAGCGGAAAATAGACTAGCAAATTCTTAATTTAACACGACTGGTAGTAGTTTATGTCCCCCCAAGCGCCTTAAATTTTATAGCACAAACATAGTTTCCTCATAAATGTGTTTTTTTTTTTGTTTTTAACATGAAATATATTTGAACTTAAATTCTTTAAGGTCTTTAAATGACACGCTCTACATTATAGTCACTTTTGGAAACTTTTAACATGCTAAAATATGAAAAAAAAACCGTGAAAAATTGTATATGGTGTCTTACATATAGAATGCAAAAATCTAAGTCTTAGCACTCGTACATTGCATAATTATTGAGGTCAAGGAGCATGGCAACAGAAATACTCGTACTTTATAATTGTACTTGGTGTTTTTTTTTACGAAATCTTTTTTGTACGTGCTTCTTGATGAAAACCTAAACGTTAACCGTCACAAGATGTTTGTCAAACTTCAAAAGATTTTTTTTTTTTTTTTTGTATGACAGGAATAATTGTGCAAGAAATTTTAAAGAAATTTTAAAAGTTTTTTAATTTCACTTTGTAATTTGTTTTGTATTTAAGAATATATAAAACATATAAAATGTCTTGAGAAAATAAAAAAAAAAATAAAATACACCGAAGTATTGGCCTAGTGATCTGCAAAAATTCCAGACTTATTAGATTTTATTGCCTATAATGGTATACCTAGCTATAAATTGGTAATTAAAAGTAGTTCCCATCTGAGTTCAGATCACACACAGGTTTTAGCTAATCTGAACGTTCCAGTCAAAATGAAAACTGCATACCCAACTTTGTCATCAAAAACAAACATGACCCTGTTTCAACAACATTTGAACGAAAATATAAATCTTAATATAAGCCTTAAAACCAAATTAGAACTAGATGATGCAGTAGAATATTTCACAAACGAGATACATAGCGCTGCGCATTTCTCAACAATCGTATTAGATAAATCATCTCAACAACATTTCTGCAATTTAAACATTTCTCTCGAAATTCGTCAACTCCTTAGAGAAAAAAAGAAGGTTACGGAAAATATGGCAAATAAGTAGCAATATATTTGATAAACGTTTATTCAATAAAGCTTGAAAGGACCTCAAAACCTTGCTGGTTGAACATAAAAATGAAAAACCTCACAATTTCTTGAGAATATAAATAATTCAAAACACGAAGAAACCCTCCTATGGAAAGCTACAAAATTTCTTAGAAGACCAACTAAAAGTAATATCATCTTAAAAAATTCGGATAATTCATGGTGTATAACGGACAAAGTTATTTCGGAGGCATTTGTTCTCCATTTAAAAAAAACACATTTGTGCCATTTTCTTTTAACACAGCATCACAACAAGAAGAAGTTTCAGATTTTTTGGACTGTCCTTTGCAAATGGACCTTCCAATTAAATGTTTTACACCAAGCGATGTTAAAGCGGAAATAAAACCGAACAAACCACAAAATTTTGTAACATCATTCAGACCAATAAGTTTACTTGTCATTTTCTCCAAAATATTTTAAAAAAATTTCCTTCGGCGCTTGTCACCGATTTTTAGAATACAGAAGTATTATTTCGGAACATCAGTTTGGTTTCAGACACAATCGTGGTAGTCCAGAGCAGATTCATGCAATAGTCCATGTTATAACTGACGCACTAGAGAAAAAAATATATTGTTCTTTAGTCTTCCTGGAAATGCAGAAAGTTTTCGACAGAGTCTGGCATCTGGATTTACTCCACAAAATTAAAATGTCTTTGCCTGCTCTTTATACCCTATACCACTATGTGATTTGGGTATAATGACTTTGTGCTGCTGTTTGTAACAACCAAAAATATTTGACCTAGACCCATCTTTAATTATACCGATCGAATCAGAATCACTTTCTGAGTTGATTTAACAATGTCCGTCCGTCCGTCCGTCCGTCCGTCTGTGTGTCCATGTAAAGCTTGTAATCAAACTGCAGGTCGCAAATAGGAATATATTTTGATGAAATTTGGTATATAAGCTTTTATCGGCCATGGGATGAACGCTATTGAAATTGGTGAGAATCGGTCCATGTTCAGACCTAGCCCCCGTACAAATTACCCATATGAAATCGACATAAATTGCCATAAGATCCAAATTGTCATATAGATCTTACTCAAATTGGGTTTGTATGCGTTCATTACATCCATTAATGAGTAGTCCAAAAATGATACCTTTGACCCCATATAGAGCTGCTTCCCGATCTTCACTTAAATCTATTAAAAAACAAAAATATTGCACTGATTCTTCTCAAATTTTGTTTGTATATATGTAGGACGGGGTAAAACAGTACGGTTGACAAGAAGTGGACAGACGTACTGAAAATTACAACCCTGGGTATACCAGTCGAACGAATGGAGGTAACGAGTAGCAAGGGAGAAAGACAGACAGATTATTTTTGGTTGGCAGTTGAGTTTTGAGACGCGAACGGAACACACTACAACACATTTACGACATTAATCGTATAAGTAATTTATTCTTAATAAATTAATAAACCAATAAATAAAAGTAAATGTGTTTTATTTTAAAATCTTATGGGTTTCAAAGGAAAAACCCTAAAATTTGGGGGCTCAACCGGGATTTTACGGAAGTTAATTGAAAATTAAAAAATTATCCTGAGTGGAAAGACATTTGTATTTGGAAAAAAGTTTGCCTAAAGACATAGCTGAGTGCTTCAACAAGAAAAGTAAGGTAAATAGAGCTGAGTGTTTTAAAAATCAAGAAAAGTGAAAAAAAAAGAGTTTATATTTAAATTCATTAAAATTTACAAAATATAATATATAACTGTTTAAAATAACATAAAAACTGAGAGGCAAAGTTTCCGAGAATAATAGTTAAAAAAAAGACGTTATTTTGAAAAGCGATCATATAGGCTTTGAATATATATACATACTTATATGAATATATAAAAAAAAGAAAAAACTAACGAGTGTTCCGAAAAACTAAATTTGCGAAAAAGAGACAGAGATAAAAGTTGTGTGTTCAGAGAATATAAATTAAATTTATAGAAACATGAAAAGAAATGTTAAATAGTTTATATTTGAATTCATCAAAATTTCTAAAATATAATACATGAAAAATAACATATAAAAACTGAGAAGCAAAGTTTCCGAGAATAATAAAAAAAGACGTTATTTTGAAAAGCGATCATATAGGCTTTGAATACATGTGAATATAAAAAAAGAACTGAAAAAAAATTAACTAGTGTTCAATAAAACTAAATTTGCGAAAAAGAGACAACTAGTTCTGACAAACAGAGATAAAAACTGTGTGTGCAGATAATATAAATTAAGTTTATGGAAACAAGAAAGGAAATGTAAAACAGTATATATTTGAATTCATCAAAATTTCTAAAATATAATAATGAACAACATAATTGGAAAATTTACGTAAAGTTTTCGAGAATATTCAAAAACTACGTTATTTCAAGATAAAAAAAAACCCGATCATAGAATGCTTTGCTAACGAATCTTGAGTGAGAGTAAAAACTTTAAGAGAACAATTGAAGTTAGAGAAAAAAAAAACACATGATTCAACAATACCAATAAGTTACGACAAAACAGAGACATTTCTGTTTACATAAGAAAATACAAATTAGAGAGAACATTCGTCATCTGTAATCGTAGAGAAGAAGTTCGTCAGCGTTTGCTAAGAGAAATTTTTCTTTATGCTGTGGAGAGGAAAGGCGGAGCTTATTGAAGAAGAGAAGTTGGAGTATTCAGCGTGGGAATCGACGAAAGTTAAGTTGTACAAGTAAACATTTTGTATTCTGTTTAAATGTTATTGTTGAGACAAATCCTTATTGGATTTTAAAATATGTATATTAATATTTTGGGAGAGAATCCAATAGAATTTTTATTATAATTTCTGTTATTTTAATGTTTGAAATGAAATGGTAATTGGAGTGGCAGAAATCCAACTGCTTTAAGATTTTAAATTGCTAACGTAATTAATAACGTGGATAGTTTTAAAATTCAATTCAATCTGATTATTATTTGTAATAATATAACTTTTGTGTACTTAAAAAATTTTTTTTTTTAATGTATATGAATATTTTAAATTGCTAACGTAATTAATAACGAGGATACTTTTAAAATTAAATTTAATTTGATTGTTATTTGAAATAATATAACTTTTGTGCACTTTAATATTTTTTTTTTTAGGATACGAAATTTTAAAATGCTAACGTAATTTGTTACGAGGGTAGTTTTTAAATTCAATGCCATCTGATTATTATTTAAAATAATATTACTTTTCTGTACTTTTTTTTTTTAATGGATATGAATATTACAAATTGCTAACGTAATAATTAACGAGAATAGTTTTGAAATTAAATTAAATTTGATTATTATTTAAAATAATATTACTTTTTGTGTACTTTAATATCTTTTTTTTCATACTTTAATACTTGAACAATTGTGAATTAGATTTGTTTTGAAATTGAATTTGAACTTAACTAACTTTTATAAAAATATTATATTTGTGTATTTTAAACTTAAGAATTGAATTTATCTGGTTATTTATTGAATACTATTCCTATATTGAATATTTTTATAATCGGACAATATGGACATACAACAAATTTTAGATTTGAATGTAGAAGGGTTAAAGGGAAAATTGAGTGAGTTAGGTTTACCTACAGGAGGTCGTAAAGAAGAACTACGTAATCGACTAAGGGAACATTTCAGTCTAAATGCTACTGATTCAGGTTCTGAATATGACGATGTTGCGTCACGACAAGAGGTTAGCTCAGATTTTGTTGGTAGAAGTATGTTCACACTGCGCGATATAGAAGATTCCCTCACTTCATTTTGTGGGACTGATAATATTGATATTCGAAATTGGATAGAAGATTTTGAAGATAATGCTGAGGCGGTAGGGTGGAACCATCTTCAGAAATTTATTTATGCCAAACAGCTATTGAAGGGTGCTGCTCGAATGTTTGTTCGTAGCCAACGTGGTATGAAAAATTGGGGTATGCTTAAAGGGGCACTGATAGATGAATTTGGTACTAAATTAACGGCAATTGATATTCACCGAATGTTAAGAGACCGTAAGAAGAAGCAGAGTGAAACTTTTAAAGAATACCTTTACACTTTAATAGAGATAAGGGAAACCTGTGAAACTTGATGAAGACAGTTTGATTCAGTACTTTGTCGACGGAATACCAGATTCTAAATTTGGAAAGAGTATTTTATATCAGGCCAAAAATATTGATGATTTGAAAGACAAGCTTAGAACTTATGAGAAGATTCGTGGGTCCACGCAGCAGGCATTAACCTCCAAGCCAACCTCGGAATCAGACAAAGTTGATCGTGGAAAGTCGACTAGCGGAAAGAGAAGATGTTACAAATGCGGCGAAATTAATCATATGGCCAATAATTGTAATTCGTTGAGTTTCAAGTGCTTTAAGTGTGGCAAATTGGGACACAAATCATTCGAATGTAAAAATCAAACCCAGAACGTTAAAAAGGAGACACATAATGCATGCATGGTGAAACATTTTGTGGATATAACCCAGGACATAAAATCAATGGCAAATCGGAATTTCAAGGATATTATAATAAATGGTGTAAAATTCTCTGCAATTATTGATTCCGGTAGCGACATTTCAATTATTCGAATCGACATTTTTCGGAGCTTGGGTAATTTGAAATTTATTAGAGAGGAACGAAGTTTTATTACTGCTGGTGACGATAAGTTGACTACTGTCGGCTATTTCGAAACGTCGATCAATGTGGACGATAGTGATTTTGATGTTAAGTTTTACTTAGTAGAAAATTTCGTTTATCCGGCAGCAATCGGAAACGATATTTTACAACAAGCTGACATCATCATGACCTCTACCAGTGCAAAATTCGTAAAAACGGGAAAATTTGTAGAAAGGGAAAATTTGTTTAGTACAAATGCCGTGGATGAGTTTAGAGAATTTTGTTCTACAGTGGTCATTGAGGAAAATGACAAATATGATATATCCTACTTACCAATGGAAACAGCAGAAGAGGTGAGAGGTTTAATCAATAACTACAGTCCTAAAAGAGAAGAACCGTCGCCAATTACTATGAAGATAATCTTATCTGATGACATACCAGTATTTCAAAGACCTCGTCGTTTGCCATATAGCGATCAAACCGTTGTTGAGGACCAGGTAAAGGAGTGGTTGCGAGATGGTATTATACAAACCAGCACATCGGAATATTCATCACCTATAGTTTTGGTACCTAAAAAGGACGGGAGTAAAAGGTTATGCTGCGACTTCCGAAAATTGAATGAGAAAATATTGAAAGACAATTTTCCAATGGTATAAATAGATGACGTTTTGCACAAGTTACAGGCTGCTAAAATTTATACGACACTGGATTTGAGAAATGGCTTCTTCCATGTACCTGTTGACGAACGATCAAGGAGATATACGTCATTCGTGACACACAACGGTCAATACGAGTTTAATTACGTGCCTTTTGGTATTTGCAATTCCCCAGCGGTGTTTTCACGGTTTATTTTTTCTATATTTAGGGAATTAATCCAAGATGGTACTATCGTTGTGTATATGGATGATATTATTATCCCATCGTCGATCGAAGAAGAGGGTATTGAGAAGCTGAAGAAAGTACTATGTGTAGCGGAAAAGCATGATCTTAAGATAAAATGGGAAAAATGCCAATTTTTGAGAAATAGAGTAAATTTTTTGGGGTATATAGTAGAGAATTCGACGATTAGACCATCATCCGAGAAGACATCCGCCATTTCAAATTTTCCTGTTCCGAGAGATAGAAAATCGCTACAACGATTCTTAGGCCTTACTTCTTATTTCAGACGATTTGTGTGCGATTATGCTATTATTGCAAGACCACTATCCGATTTATTGAAAAAGGACGTTGCGTTTGAAATGGGAGATCACCAGATGATTTCGTTTCATCAGTTAAAAAGTAGTTTAATCAATGCACCAGTTTTAAATTTGTACAATCCCAAAGCAGTGACTGAGATTCATGCTGATGCCAGTATGTATGGCTATGGTGCTGTATTTCTTCAGAAAAATGCGGACGATCAACAACTACACCCAGTCGAGTACATGAGTCGTAAAACAACATATGCGCAACAAAAATACCATTCTTATGAGCTCGAGGTTTTAGCTATAATAGAAGCGTTAAAGAAGTGGAGAGTTTATCTGTTGGGTAATAAGTTTAAGATAATTACTGATTGCAACGCATTTACAATGACAATCAAGAAGAAGGATGTGCCTTTAAGGGTTTCGAGATGGGCAATGTTCATGCAGGAATTCGATTACACCATCGAACATAGATCTGGAAGCAAAATGCGTCACGTAGATGCTCTGAGCAGAGTTTCCTGTCTTTTAGTTGAAGACTCGTTAAGACATCGTCTAAAAGAGGCACAGCTACAAGATGAATGGGTGAAGGCCATTCGAAAGATTGTCGAGAAAGACCCTTATGAAGATTTTTATTTGAAGCATGATTTGGTATACAAGAACCCAAATCAAGAACTTATAGTAATTCCCGCTAGCATGGAGGAAGAAATTATACAAATCGCACATCGAGAGGGTCATTTTGGAATAAAGAAAACAAGGGAAATTGTTGAAAGAGAGTTTTATATACCTAACATTTCATTAAAGGTCAATAAAGTGGTACGCAGCTGCATTCAATGCATAATTACTGAGGCGAAAACCGGTAAAGCGGAGGGTCTTTTAAATCCAATTGATAAATCGGATAGACCTTTAAGGACCTATCACATCGATCACGTTGGCCCGATGGATCAGACACAGAAGCGTTATAATCATATCTTTGTGGTAGTAGACGCATTTTCCAAGTTTGTGTGGTTATACCCTACGAGAAGTACTGGTTCAGATGAGGTCATAGAAAGATTGAATCGGCAATCTGCAATTTTTGGAAATCCGGAAAGAATAATATCGGATCGCGGAACTGCGTTTACTTCAAACTCATTTCGGGGATATTGCGAACAGCAAAATACACAGCACCTTTTAATTGCGACCGGGGTTCCGAGAGGAAACGGACAGGTAGAAAGAATTAATAAAATTGTAGTGGCGTTGTTATCTAAATAATGTGCAGAAAACCCTCAGCAATGGCATAAGTATGTAGATAAAGTTCAACAGTGCATTAATAACACACCCCCACGTAGTACTAGGGTTAGTCCATTTACAATTCTTACTGGTCTGGAAATGCGGGTTAAATCACAGGAGAGTATTCGAAATTTAATAGAAGAATTTGCTATCCAAGAATTGGACGAAAATAGGGATGAAATCCGTTACATTGCCAAGCAGAATATAGCTAAGGTACAATCCGAAAATAAAAGAACATTTAATAGGAAAAGAGTTGCAGCTCCAGTATATGTGGAAAACGAACTTGTGGCAATTAAGCGAACGCAATTTGGGGCTGGTCTCAAATTAAAGCCTAAGTATTTCGGGCCTTACAAGGTTATTAGGCAATTGAACCACGATCGTTACGAGGTCGAAAAGGTTGGTGACGGTGAAGGTCCGCGAAAATCAAATACGGTGGCCGAAAATATGAAAAGATGGAATCCGTCATTCGAGCCGAATGACTGTGCAGGACGGCCAAATGTAGGACGGGGTAAAACAGTACGGTTGACCAGAAGTGGACAGACGTACTGAAAATTACAACCCTGGGTATACCAGTCGAACGAATGGAGGTAACGAGTAGCAAGGGAGAAAGACAGACAGATTATTTTTAGTTGGCAGTTGAGTTTTGAGACGCGAACGGAACACACTACAACACATTTACGACATTAATCGTATAAGTAATTTATTCTTAATAAATTAATAAACCAATAAATAAAAGTAAATGTGTTTTATTTTAAAATCTTATGGGTTTCAAAGGAAAAACCCTACATATATATTTGCAAAATACAAGAGACTTTACCAAACATGATCAGGATCGGTCCATTTTTGGACCTAGTCCATATATAGATATAGCATCCGATATGAACTTTTTCATATCTGCAGCCAAAAAAATTAATAAAAATCCCACTCAAATTTGGTTTTTGCTTATTTTCTATATCCGGTTCGTTGGGCCTAAGAGATAGGGTTTCTAAACGCATGGTATGGGGTATCGTATAGTCGGTCTAGGCCGACTATAATTTTCTTACTTGTTTTTATCTATTTTTATTTATTCTATTTTTTATGTCTGATAGAAATTTTTATGTCAAAAACAATGATGAAAGATCGGAACTATACAAAATAAAAGCTAGATTGCCCCAAGGTAGTGTACTGGATACAATTTTATATACTATTTATACAGCTGATAAGCCGATCCTCGATAATGTTATGGTGGCTACATACGCAGATAATACTGCAATTATTGCTACAAGTGACTTCCCTGTAGAAGCATCTTCGTTTGTCCAAAATGAGATCAATGAACTTGAACATTGGTTACGAAAATGGAATGATAAAGTGAATTCTCAAAAATCTCAACATACAACGTTTACATTGAGACGAGATAATTGCCCATCTATCACTATAAATAGTAATTCAATTACAACGAGTGAAAAAGTTAAATATTTAGGAATGGTTTTTGGAAGGCTCACATTAAAAATAAACAAGAATAACTTAAAATTAAAACCAAAAAACTTTACTGGCTATAGGTCATGACCATCCGAAGGCCTTTGATACGGTTGACCATAGCACACTTTGCTCTTTTATAAGTTTGCTGATGCCCCAACGAGGCTTTTTTCATCTTACCTAACAAATCGTTGGCAATCCGTTAACGTGAATAACACATGGTCTATTCCTTTAAGACTCATCAGAGGAGTGCCTCACCGGTCAATATTTGGACCCTTACATTTTTCAATTTATGTAAATGATCTACCAAAACAGCTTTCACATTGTAAAATTCACATGTATGCAGATGATGTTCAATTATATCTAAGTAGTCCAATGCAATCTGTTGCCGCTAATATAGCTAGGCTAAAAGATTATTTACAAAAGATTTTTCTCTGGGCAACAGCAAATGGACTTTGTCTTAATCCAAATAAGTCAAAGTGCTTGACAATTCATAAAGGAACAATTGATCAAGCCATAAGTGACGATATTTTAATAAATGGGGAAAAAATAGCAATTGTAAATTCTGCCAAAAACCTTGGATTGATTTTGAACAGCAATTTAACATGGACAAATCATGTAAACGTACTAGTCGGACAAACTTACAGTAAGTTAAGGACGCTTTGGTCATCACAATATTTCACCCCTTTACGAATAAGAATTCTACTCGCTATGACATATCTAATTCCAGGTTTAATTTATGGATGTGAGCTTTTTGCAAGCTGCGATTCTACCAGCAAAAGAAGACTTAACGTTATCTTCAACAACATTATTAGATATGTGTATGGATTAAGAAAGCATTCTCAAGTCTCCCACATTTCCACAAATCTTTATGGCGTCTCGTTCAATAGATTTCATAAGATCCGTGTACTACGTTATCTACACAGAATTATCTATACACAAACCCCACTATACCTTTTCAAAAAAATTCGGTTTACCAGATCGCAAAGAGAAAAAAACATTATTATTCCATTTCACCGTTGCCTTGCATTTGAATGGCACTTTGACTTGTATGCTTCACGTCTTTGGAATATTCTTCCGCATATCCAACAACTTAATAGCAACGCAATAATTTTAAGCAGTTTTTATTTAAATTTTTTGAACAAGCTTAAATTTAATTTACTATATTTGTTTTTTTCTTTGAATAATTGTTCTACCATATGTTTGCCTTATTGCAATTTTTGGTTATTGTATTCCTGTACTTTAACCCATTTGGACCCAAATATAAACTAGAAGAAAAATTTTGAAAATAACTTTATTTCAGTAACTATTAGAAGCTAATTAAACATTTTACAGTAAAAAATAAAAAAAAAAATAAATCTTCGTTCTGGAAAAAAATGGCTGTCCTCAAATGGGGCCAATGGGCTTATGTGTGAAAGTTTTCAAAACATCCTTTTTCGATGCAGAGTGTTTTGATGCATTTTTTACATTGCCAACGGGCTTTACTGTGGCATACGGCGCATCGTAGTTGGCTTGTCAGCTTTTGAGGGAAGTGCCCAACATTATCTAGATTCATACCTGACACCCCTGATGAAAGCTTGCGCCGCCTACCATCAGCTTTTTCACTATCTAAACTGGTCCATATTATCTCCGGCAGTCAACAGATGAAGACGCCAAGCATTAGTCACAGACAAATCTAGCATATATGTAACTATAACCCACCACCATTTTTTGCCTCGTACAGCTGACATGCCTTTGTTGTAGTTCTGGAAGACAAAAGGGATGTTCACGTCTGCCTTTCGTTTTTCTGAAGTGCTCCATCTTTTCACCTTGCCCAGGGGATAAACAAAATCGTAATTTGTACCCATGGTACATACGTTATTGTCAAGCCATCGCACGAACAAAATTTGATTGGCTGTATCAAATCGGTAATCAAATTCTGCACGATCTTTCTTTTTCGTATTCTTTATAGACTCAAGTGGGCATTTCTTCGTTCTGTTTTCCCTCACGGCACCGATAGCACGATAACCAGCTTCACGTAAATCTCGCAGCAATGCATGATTGGTGAAAAAGTTGTCGAAATATATGATATGCTCATGTGGTGCAACATTTCCTTTATTCAACAAGTTCTTGACCACTTTCGATCCTAACGGCTCATTACTTGTTTCTCCAGCTGATATCCCACAATATACGTCGAAAGCATAACAATAACCATCTGCACTTGCAATCATCCAATTTTTGTATCCGAACCGTACAGACTTGCCTCTTATTAATTGCTTTGCTGAATGACGTCCAAAATATTTTATCATTGATTCGTCTATTGAGAGATTTTCGTGAAATACGCCCCACCGCTGGAACTTTTTGATTAGCAAATCAGCAAGAGGTCGAGGGATCCGGAAGCAGCCTCACTGTCGCAGAAATGCAAAAATGTTTTTATTTCCATAAATCTGTTTCTAGACATTGCTTTTGAAATAATTGCAATACTGCAGTCTTCATCTAGACTCCAGTATAATCGCTCTCGTGGAAGTGAATGATATCCACTAAAGAGTAGAATACCAAAAAATAATTTGAGCTCATTCACACTGATTTGGAAGTTATGATTATTGTGTTGTGAAGCATACAACTTTGTGTTCAGGACGATCATGTCAAAAACTTCTTCATCAAAAAGTTTCTCAAAAATGTTGACTGGTGTTTGACCTGTGAGCTCATTTTCAATATTTTCTTTTTGCTTTTGTACGTTGTTTTCCCCTGAGGACTTGTTTGTATAGAAACCGTCACATTTACGCCAACGCGGTTCCTTCGTGTCCAATTTGCAGTATCTTTGTAAGGGTTCATCATCACTGCTATCCCATTCATTATTGTTTCTATACTCAATCACTTCAACTATCCCTGGGATGTTACGTGGAAAACCGGTTTCCTGGATGTTATCTTCATCACCTTCTTCTTCATCCGTGAGAATACTCGGTTGGGGAGGAATCGTCACTAAGTCATAACTAGCATCATAATCATCATCTTCGTTAAAAAGGCTGTCAATAGCTTCCTCAAGGCCTCGATAATTATTTAAGAAGTTAAACGATCGCTTCACCATTGTTAAGAAGTCAGTAATATTACCAGTATGTATGAAAACCTTATGACAACTAATTATTTTTCAACTTCAAAACTACCTTGTTATACATTCAAATCAAAGGGGATTCCCCTAACTAAAGATAACTTGCTATAATACCATATATATATAGTTACTGTTATTTACTTATATGTGTTGCAATATATTTATATAGCAGCTGTGTGCCTGAAACACACTTGCAAAAAGTAAAGAAAAAATATTAGCTATCTGCCCATTGGACCCATTCGGGGACACCATACTAAAATATGTCCCCTTTCGGTCAAACATTGTCATATACTTTCTATTTCAGGATAATTTGAAAAAAAAAAATGCTGTATGTAAATAAACCAGGCTGAAAATGTATAACAGTACCCACGGAAATATAAAAAATAATTACGTAGCTTTGGTCCATAACCTAGGTCACCAAAGAAATAACTTCAATCAACAATTTTAATCACTTTAAGCATTGAATCATAAAAGTTAATATTTTATTTTGAAGTCACACTCTTTGTCAATGCAAATTCGTTTATAAACAGAATACATCGAGCACAAACTAAATTATATGGGCATATGAAGAACCGTCCTCATATGAGTACGCCGGGTCCAAATGGGTTAAATATAAGATTAAATCATGTTGTACAGGAAATCGAAAATAAATAAATAAATAAATAGATCGATCACAACCATAAAATCTCAGCTAAGCTTAAATAATAAATTAAGGATTTATAAAATTATATTAAAACCTGTGTGGTCATACGGTATTCAATTGTGGGGTACCGCCAGTAACTCGATTATTGATATTTTGAAGGATTTCAATCAAAAACTTTAAGACTTATCACCAACGCTCCATGGTATATTACAAATAAGGCAAAAAAAAAGAGATCTGTATATATCAACAGTTAAAGATGAAATAAGAACCACACCTGCAGAGACTAAGCAACCATGTTAATACAGTGGAAATATCTTTATATATCTTTACCAAATCTACCATTCTGTAAATCATCATTATTGAATATGTAAAAACAAATGAAAATAACACTGTAAATATTATAAAATTGTAATAATTAATATTCTTGTGTGTCTCACTGGAAATACATAATATCTGTGATATATCAATAACTAAACAAATTTGCTTTTTAACCTTGGATAGATTGTAAATAACGAAATATTAATTTTAAAAAAATTTAAGTGAACCGAAGTTAAAACTATTATTAAATGTGCTTAAAACCAATTTTTATTTGCCTTAAAATATGCTTTAATTTGTTAGAATATAAAGCACCTAAAGATATGCAACAACATATTTTTCACATTTATAAAATGTGCTAATAAAAATTTAACCTTAAAAAGTCATAAATTTTTTTTGAACATTTAAAAAGGTTTACTTTAGTCAAAAATTTTAACCGCCGAAGTTTATAGATCCCGAAATTTTGTTTTTTGTTTTTTTAAATTTAATTTTTCATTTTTGTATTTTGGTTAACATCTGGATTTAGCACTCATAAAACCTAAAATGAAATATTTTGTTGGAATCGAGCTCCTAAACTAATTTTTTATATCTGATTAACTCTACCGAAATATTGTTATTAAAAAATATTTTAACTGGAAGTTTAAAAATTTACTTTGTTTTATTAACTTTCATCTCTGATTTTTTTAAACTCTTTCTTTTAACTCATACTCTCTGTGTCTGTGTATCTGTCGGGGCAACCCCATTCCCCCTTATCCAATTGATCTGAAACTTGGCCCATAGTCTTGTTGTGACTCCAGATTAATTATGGGGTAGTCACGCACAGTCACGCATAGTCACGCACAGTCATGGAGTGATCTAAATGTCATTTCCCCTCATCCAATCAATCTGAAACTTGGTCGATATACTTGCTGTAGAGAAAGATTAACTTCAACTTAGTCACGCTAAGTCACGCATAGTAACGCACAGACACGGAGTGATTTAAAGCCCATTTTCCCTCATACAATCATTCTGAAACTTGGTCTATAGACTTGCTGTGACCACAGATTAATTTTAAAATAGTCGCTCAAAGTCACGCACAGTCACGGAGAGATTCAGAACTCATATACATAAGGAAAAAAAAAGAGTTTTAATAAAAACTTTGTTTTTATGGGTTAGATTATTTTTAAACTCTTTCTTTTAACTCATACTCTCTGTCTGCCTGTCATGGGCAACCCCATTCCCCTTTATCCAATTGATCTGAAACTTGGATATGAAAAAGTTCGGATATGAAAAAGTTCATATCGGATACTATATTATATGGAGACTAGGTCGAAAAATGGACCGATTCTGGATAAAAAAAAATCTAGAAAAATCTGTACAATATTTTTGTGTGCAATATACTTACAAATAAATGGACGCAAGGACATCGCTATATCGACTCAAAAAGTGACTGAGTAAGTGATTCTGAGTCGATCGGTATAATAAAAGATGGGTCTAGGTCAAATATTTTTGGTAGTTACAAACATCAGCAATATGTTATATTACCCTGACCACATAGTGGTATAGCGTATAAAAATTATTTTAAAAAAGTTTTCTTTTTCAGAAATCTAAAATATTTTTCGAGTGTATTATTTTCTTAAGCTAATAAGGCCTAAAGTTTTATGTAATTAAAGTAAATTTTAATACAATTTTGCTCGACGTTTCGTCGATTATATGTCGACTTCCCCTGGAGCTCGTCTACTTATTAATAAGAATATGAAAACAATTTAATACAATAATTTATCACCAAAACATTTAAAATCTTACAATGTTGACGTTATTACATTAAAATATAAACAATTTTTTACATTTAATAAATAACAAAAAACGTAAAAACACTGACATAATAATAAACACAACTTAATTTAATATCACAGTTTATTTAATGGCAACTCTATAGCTTGCATTTATATTGTTTGTGTCTTCTTTCAAATTTAGTGTTCTCATTATCTGCTGTTAAATTCGTAAACTTTCTTTTGTATACCTTTTCTTTTCATTCTTTTCCTTGTCCAGTATTTTTACTTTTTCAAAATCAGCTGTGTGAACTGTTTTTAGAATATGTTGTGCCAATGCTGTCGACTCTTTCGCTTTCGTTTTGTCTGTTTTATGTTCTAACATCCTTGTGGCTAGTGTTCTCTTTGTTGTGCCTATATAAATCATATCACATTTCTGGTTGTCATCTCCCTTGCATGTTATCTCATACACAACGTTGCTTTGTTGTTGTTTCTTTACTGGTGTTTTTCTACCATAAAATAGTTAATTAATTTATAAAAATATCAATTTACAATTCGCAAAAAAATATCTAAATTTTTTGAGAAAATTATTTTTTAGTGATTTTGTAGTATTTACAGGTTTTGATTTAGCGCTTAAACGTTTTTACGATTTTGTGATGTTGCGAAATTTTTTTGCGTTTTTACGATTTAGCGTTTTTTTTTTCGATTTATCGATTTTGACATTTTTCGATTATGCGATTTTACCATTTTGCTATGAGTATTTAGCAATTTTGCGAATTTGATTTTCTGCGTTTCTGCATTTTTGTGACTTTGCTTAAATGAAATATAATTTGTGATTTTGTGTTGCGGCGAAATTTTTGTTTAGCGTTTTTACGATTTAGCGTTTTTTTAGATTATCGATTTTAACATTTTTCGATTATGCGATTTCGCCATTTTGCTACAAGTATTTAGCAATTTAGCGATTTTGACTTTCTGCGTTTTTGTGATTTTGCTTAAATTAAAAATAATCAAATTTCCATACATTTCAAAAAAAAATAAATTGTTATGCGTTGTTGCAAAGTTGCGATTTTATATTTTAACAGTTTTCGTTATAGATCTTTTAGGATTTTGCGTTTTTATGATTTTGCGTTTTCTAATTTTCCAATATTTCAATTTTTAAATTTTGTGTTCCTACTCTTTTGTCAAACTTGAAAAGAATTTCAACTGCCATAATAATTGTGTAACGTTTCATATATCTTTACTATTTTAGAATATAAAACAGCTTAAGATAGGCAATAATAAAATTATAAAAAAATGTGTATCTTAAAAAATATAAAAGCACTTAAATACTCGTATTTGTAAAGCGTCTTTTATATTTCTGACAAAGTTAATATACAAAATTTTAAAAGTTAAACAAAATTAAACGTTGTTGTAACCCAAAAATGTGAGAAGAAAAAATTGGATTTGCCTTAAAATATGCTTTAGTTGTGTTAGAATACAAAACATTTAAAAATATGCAACAAATTTTTTAATTAATAAAATTTCTTTAAAAAAAATTTAAATTCAAAAAGTCGTTTATTTCACTTAGAAAATTGTATATATAGGAACTGATATTTATAGCCAATGATCAGGTTTTCATCATCCCCTTAAAATGTATTATTCATACAAATGTTGCACCTTATAAAACTAAGAATTTGGACCAATAAGTTTTATAGTTCCCGCATCAAAGCGATTTTCTTGAAAAGTAAGTTAACTCAAAATTTAGTTGTGGTGCTACGGCACCGTTTGGAAAGTATTTTTGACTTTTATATGACAATTAAATTTATTTTATTTATTTTGTGAATGGTAAGAAGTATTGTTGAAGCAAGGAACAACAAGTAAGAATTTTGAAGATAAATTTTTTCGATTTATTACCAAAAACAGGGGTATACCCACCATGTTTAAAAAAATTGCGATATTACTCAAAATATAGTGGGGAAAAGCAGTCAAAAATTATAAATATAAAAATTACTAATAATAAAGCGGGTCTTGCTCAAAAATGTTACAATAGACTTTTTGTATGGAAAGCATTTTACGTTCTTCTAAATCTTAACTTTAATTTTAAATACCGTGCTACGGAGCTTAGTTTTTTTTCCAAAAGTGGGTCTTGCGCAAAAATGTTACGATAGATTTTTTGTATGGAAACCTTTTTACGTTTTTCTAGTAATTTTTAATAAATAATAATAAATCTTAAAGTATGCTTTACTTTTTAAGATAAAAAATTAACGAGGTTCTCCTCTAAACTTTTAAATGTAGCTTTAATCCGTAAAACATAAACTGTTGAAATATATATATTATTTGTGGTATTTTTTGAATGACTTCTAAGTTGTTTGGTGCAGTAGCTAATAATTAAATATTTTATTTGTAAAGCTGTATCTTATTGTTACATTAGTCTCGTTAGCAAATAATTTTTTTTTTAATTTTCTTTTGTACGCTACAAATTCTGAAACAGTTTTACTACAAATCCCTAAAGTATACATTCAATTCATAACTTATAACAAGCTGAAAGATATGCTTTAATATTTTCTAAAAATTTGATAGTTCACAAGAAGTTTAGTCAGCTGCAAAAATTATGTTAAAATATTAAGATCAACAATTGTGTTAAAATATGCAAAAATCCGCTAAGTAAACCTGCTATCTTTTTTGTTTGTAGTGAATTAATATACAAAGTTGCTTGCTAATAGCTAATAACAACCTTTATTTAGCGTTGTAAAAATTGACATTGAATTTTGCTAACTAGTTTGAATGTATCACAAAAATCTCAAGTTCAAATTTTTTGTTAAAGCCTAAACGTATGTTTTGAAATATTTTTTATAGACAGCCTTAAAGTATACAAAACGTTGACGTTATTGTTTGTTTAGCTGTGAACTGAAAACATTGAAATATATTTTTTTTTTCTATAGACATACACCTACAGAGAAAGCCTAAAAAATGTTGCTGCACTGTATTGTTATTGTATGGGTATAAAAATATCTTACAGGGTTTTATCCAAATTTAAACATAATTTTAGAATTTCAACCTTCTTTTGTAAGCCTTAATATAAACATGAAAAGCATTAACAACCCAGTGAATAGTTGGGCTTAGAAAAAAGCATTTGTGTATCTCCAAACCACCTTCAATCTTCTATATGGTATATATAGTTATATGGAAGCATTTCAAGTTTATAAGAAAATACTCCTGTAGATCGATCATCTTAAAATGTCTTAGCCTCTAAATGACTATCTAGGAGGAGCCTTAAAACTTTGTGTGGATCTGTAAGTTAGCAATGTGATCAATGATACTAGAAATAAGCTCATTTAAGAGTCTTCTAAAATTCTAATATCATCTAATCTTAGCATATAGTTCCGCTCACCGCTGACTCGCTGATGCGATGAATGTGTAACGCTGTCCGTCGATTTTTTAAATTAAGCATATAAAAAACAATTTTTTTTAAATATACAAAAATAGGATTTTTTTTTAAGTAAAATTGCAAAAACGCAGAATCGAAAAATTATAAAAAGTGCAAAAACACTAAATAATTAAAAATGCAAAAAACCTTAATCTATTTTCCTGAAATCAACACAATGTACTGCATTTGTAGGGGGTATCCCTTGAGTGTTGGTTAATTAAAAAAAAATTGCAATAATCACAAAAACATAAAATCGCTAGAACGCAAAATCGGAAAAACGCAAAATCTCTATTACGTAAAATCGACAAAACGCAAAATGACAAATTTCAAAATCGGAAAAACGAAAAATCTCAAAAACGCAAAATCGCCAAAACGAAAAATCGGCAAAACGAAAAATCACCAAAACGCAAAATTCTAAAAACCTGAAATCACGAAAACGCTAATTCGTAAAAACACAAAAATGGCAAAAACGTAAAATTCCAGAAATGCAAAATTGCGGAAACGACAAAGCGTATATACAAACCAATATTAAACTAAAGTGTGTTTCATTTTGCATGTTGTTCATATATTTATGAAATCAGTTTATGTCGCTTCATAGTTGATTTTAAGATTAAAATTTTCAGTAATTTTTTCGCGGAATCCTTCATGACCATATAAAACATATATTCATTAAACTAGCTGATGTTGCTCGCATTTCCCGAAATTAAACACATTAGAAGCATATTACGCATCGTTTCTTTCCAAGTAAATATTTTATTTGGAAAAAAAAATTAAGAATTAACTTAAATGGAATATTGTTTGGATATACATTGCTTTTAATTAAACTAGCAGATTCCAGCGCTCGAAATTCGAGTGCAATTTCTAGGCAGCTTTATTTTTCAACTTAGCCAATTTATAAACCAACACTTTTATGGCTTATTATTATTGTGAACGAAGATAGCAAACTCATTCACAAACACATTAACAAATTTAATAAAACAGACATAGCATATGTATAATTTTATGTATGTGTTAGTAGCAACTTTAAATGCAATTTACTCAAAATAAAGGAAAAAATTTAAAAATCTGTAAATCTGCAAATCTGCAAAACGGCTAAAAAGAAATACCTTTCAAATAATATACGTTTGGTCAAAATCGGGATAAAACGGTAGAACAAAACATCGGTCACAAAAAATCGCCTAGCCTATAAATATTATAGATATGACAAAAATCACCTAGATGAAAGAACACTCCTATGAACTCGTTCACATTTTTTCTATTTTGCGTAAACCTGTGCAAATGCTGACAGGCAATTTTTAAAGCTTGCCCTTGGCATTTAATTTATTTACTATAAAGGCAAATGATAACTTGACTGGTAAATGGTAAATCTGCTGGTATGAGGGGCATTCGAGGAATGAAAACATCTTCTCATTTAATTGGAACTCCAATCTTAAGTTCTAATTTGTAGGGTGGAACTCCCAACACCTCGGGGGAATTGAGAAACTCGGGGGGTATATAATGCATTGCTCTTCAGACATAATGGTAAAAGTGGTTTTGAATACTGTGGAGTTGCCGGAAACTTAACACACAAAATGTGATTTTACATTATACAAAGTATATATTTTACCCTCCGATTATAAGTAGCAGGCAACAAAAGGTTTTTTTTTGAGAAAATGTACTTTTTTAAGAAATTTATTTTTTTCCGATAAGGTACCTTTTTATGAAAAAGTTTTTTCTTTCTCAGAAACTGGAGTTCTTAAGAAAAGGTACTTTTTATGTTAATGTATCGTACTTTATAATGAAAGGTACTTTTTTGAGAAAATACTTTTAAAAAATACTTTTAAAGAAAATGTACTTTTTTAAGAAAAGTTACTTTTTTAGAAAAGCTGCTATTATAGAAAAGTACCTCAAGAAAAAGTACTTCTTAATCTTCTTCCTGTTTAAGAAAATTTGTAGGGTGGAACTCCCATCAACTCGGGGGGTATGTAATGCATTGCTCTTCAGACATAACGGTAACAATGGATTTGAATACCGTGGGGTTGCCGGAAACTTAACACAGAATTTGACGGTTAATGTGATCTACGCTTCTGTTTTTTTGCATAACCAGGATTCGTCGGACATATTTCGGTTAATTTCCGGATAGACTTCGGATAGAAAATGTTCTTCAGAGGACACCAAATTGCTGGTTTAACCATTTCACCATTTCCAATTTTTAGTTATTCTGTGTATTTCCTGCAGCAGTGGAATTATTAAACAGATGTACTTGCATGGAAAGCTTAACCTAGGAACTTGGTACCAAAGATGTGATTCATTCAAGCAAGTTTTAATTTCATCAGCCACTGTTCCTCTTGTAATGGCAGGTAGTGTTTGACGGGAATCTCCTGCAAGAAGCACGAACAAGCCGCATATAAGTGCCTGGCGACTGCGGATGTCCCGCAAACTTCGACTTAAGGGCTCAATCGCACGCTTGTGAGACATGGTGCACTTGTCTCGTACCAGTAATTTGCGTTTCGTCGTAGGGAAACTCCCAAACTGCTATTTTTACAAATTTTGCAAGTGGGGGCCTCGCTCTGGGCCAAAAAGGGAGTGGTAATTTGAGTGTGCAGTTCCACTACCGCTTAGAAGAGTTGCCGCAATCCCTGAGTAAGCTACCAAAAAAAGATTTAGTAGGAATGTTTTCCCTCAGCCACCAGGGGAATTGAAGAAGAAAAGAGCGTCATCAGCTCTACTGATCTGCGTTATTATTTTTTCAAAAACAATTGTTTGTTCCGGGAGTAATCGAGACATCTTTTCCGCAATTTCTGCATTAATAGCAGTAGCTTAATTCTCCTAACAGCTCATCGGCCATATTTTGTAATCTAACTGACCGCGGAATACCAACTGGCCTACATATTTGCCTACTATCGATATCAACTTGTCCTCAATAAAAAATAGCGCCTTTTTGTAGGTGTCATCGTCAAATGTTATCATCAGAATTAGTTCCTTGCCTTCTACAAAGAATGACTTTAGACATAGCATTTCTGCAATCCTGCCAAAGTTACAAAGGTTTCAAGAACCCACATATACCAATTAAAATTCCAAAACGCTCCGAGAACATACCACGGACTCTTGCATGGCTAGGTCCCAGTATGTGTCATTTTCCATCAACCCTAATACTTCACAAGATTTACGAAACGCTTCGCATTCCCGGCTACTAATGGTTTTCAAATCTGCAAAACACGTTGATCATTTTAAAATGTTTGGAGTGGAAGTAAGTGCTATTAGTATTCTAATTAATGTTGAACTAAATGTGCTGAATATAGTAAAAAAGGTCAAATATAAATGCTTTTACTAAAGTAGACATCGCAAAAAAAATGAATTGAATGCATTTACGGAAGCCTTGAGGTCATGAACACCAACTAAACTCTGGTTGCCAAAGACTTAAATGGTGAAAAGTCTGTAAGTAATAGATTTTATAAATATTAGTGGTGATATAAAAATAATACATTTGCAAAAAATAGATCTTAAGTGGGATGTGACATCCTATCAAAAAATGGATTTTAAGTGGGGTGTGGCATCCTATCAAGACCTTGTATGGCACAGTATTCTTTGCAGAGGCAGCACTACCTGTGTGCAAAATTTCCAATCAAAATCTAGTAGAGCCTATAGCTCTTTCCAGAGAAAGAAAAAATGTCTTTTTTATTATATTTATAGGGACTAGCAGATTCCAGCCCTCGAAAATGGAGTGCAAATTCTAGGAAATTTTATTTTTTCATTAAACAAAGATCAAATCAACACAAAAACAAACACACATAGCATTGTATTTGTTAGTAGCAACTTCAAATGCAATTTTCACAAAATAAAGGACAAAATTTAAAAATCTGTAAATCTGGAAAACAGCTAAAATTAAATACCTTTCACAAGATATCGCCTAACCTAATAATATTATAGATTTCATTAAAATATATTAAGTAACATTTATGTGATTCATATTTACGAATTGTTATTTTCTATGAAATTAAATACATCTAATGCAAACTCCAAAAAAATTTATTTCCAGGTAATGGTAGTAATTTCTTTTAATTTCCCTTTTTTCAATAAATTTCAACTTAAAAAATATGCTTTTCAAAACAAGTATTAATTCGCTTCTTGAAAGAAAACATATTCATGTATAAATTAATGTCACCATAACTATGCCGCGGCATACAAATTCAATTTTCACTTCTGTAATACCAGTTAATTGAAAAGCGCCTAAGGCGTCCATACAGATACATAAAGTGCACAAGAGTGCACGACTATCATTGGTATTCGTTACAGGAAAACATAATAACGGAGTTCTTGTAGGCTCAGCTGAATGGTATGAATCGAAACGACATGTAGTTTCAGCTGGGCGGTATGAACGAATCGATTTCGAATCATCTCCCGAAATTCCGATACCAATATCGAGATATTCAACCTCATGAGCTCAAGATCAAGATCGAGAGGACATCGAAAATTTCATGAAAAGAATAAGGGCCTATGTTCAGAGCCGTGGGGCCAATATGCCGGATATTTCATTCCATGCATAATCGGAACATGTCTACTTTACAATGCGATAAAAATATCATCACTCGCTCCAAAAAAAATCTGTTTAATTTTTAAATAAAATCGTGCATTCTTATTGGGTCACCCTTCATATACTCCCATGTACTCCTTAGTTACATTTTGAAACATAAAATGTGATTTTACATTATACAAGGTATATATTTTACCCTCTGATTATAAATAATGTACATTTCTAAGCAACAAACGGTTTTTTTGAGAAAATTTACTTTTTTATGATATTTATTTTTTTTTAAGGAAAAGGTTTTTTTTTTGCAGAAATTGGAGTTCTTAAGAAAATGTACTTTTTATATGAATGTATCATACTTTTTAATGAAAGATACCTGTTTAAGAAAATACTTTTAAAATAATACTTTTGAAGAAAATGTACTATTTTAGGAAAAAGTAGTTTTTTAAGAAAAAGTACATTTTAAAGAAAAGTTACTCCTCTGTATAAGATTTTTTTTTTTTTCAGAAAATATAACTTTTTTGGAAAAGGTACTTTTTTAGAAAAAGGAATTTTTTTAGGAAATTTAAATTTTTTAGTAAATGTACTTTTTTTAGAAAGGGTACTTATATAAGAAAAGATACTTTGTTTTAGAAATTTTTTAAAAATATTTTTAAAGAAAATGTACTATTTTAGGAAAAAGAATTTTTTTTAATTTTTTTTTCAGAATATACGATTTTTTTGGAAAAGATACATTTTTAGAAAAGCGACTTTTTAGGAACTTTAAATTTTTTGGAAAATGTACTTTTTGGAAAATGTTCTTTTTTAGAAAGGGTACTATATAAGAAAAGGTACTTTTTTAGAAAGGGTACTTCTTTTCGAAAAGGTACTTTTCTTTAGCAAAGGCACTTTTTTAGCAAAGGTACTATATTAGAAAAGGTATTTCTTTTAGAAATGGTACTTCTTTTAGAAAAGGTACTTCTTTTAAAAAAGGTACTTTTCCTTAGAAAATGTACTTTTCCTTAGAAAAGATACCTCTTCAAGAATATGTACTGGTTAAGGAAAAAGTACTTTTTTAAGAAAATTTATTTTTTAAGAAAAAACTACTGTTTTTAAAAATTAACTTTTTTAAAAAAAAATATTATTAAGAAAATGTTCTTTTCTCCTCTTTACGAAAATTTATTCATTTTCAGAAAAGGTACTTTGTTTAGAAAGGTACTTCTTTACTATTTTAGGAGAGAGTACTTTTTTAAGAAAAATTACTTTTTTAGAAAAGCTGCTATTTAAAAAAGTACCTCAGGAAATAGTAATTTTTAAGAAAAGTTACTTTTTCTCCGTTTAAGAAATTTTTTTTTTCAGAAAAATGGTGCTTCTTTTAGAAAAGGTACTTTTCCTTAGAAAAGTTACCTCTTCAAGAAAATGTACTGGTTAGGGAAAAAGTACCGTTTTAAGAAAATGTATTCTTTAAGAAAAACTGCTGTTTTTAAAAATTAACTTTTTAAAAAAAATTATTTTTAAGAAAATGTTCTTTTCAACTCTTTACGAAAATTCGTTCATTTTCAGAAAAGGTACTTTGTTTAGGAAAGGTACTTCTTTAGAAAATGAACTTTTTTAGGAGAGATATTTAGAAATGCTAATTTTTTGGAAAAGGTAATTTTTTTAAAATAGTACTTCTTTTAGAAAAGATACTTTTGTAGAACAGGTACTTTTTTAAGAAGCGGTCATTGTTAATGAAAATGTATCGTACTTGTAAATAAAAGTTAGATAGATTGTAGATAAAAGGTACTTTTTTAAGATAATACCTTAAAAAAATTTACTTTTTGAAGAAACTGTACTGTTTTAGGAAAAAGTATTTTTTTTTTTTGGAATATTACTTCTTAAGGGGGGGTAAGGTTTTAAAACCCTTTTTTTCTGAACTCATGCTCTCTGTCTGACTGTCGTGGGTGGACCCCATTCCCTCTCATCCAATTGATCTGAAACTTGGCCCGTAGTCTTGTTGTGACTAAAGATTATTTTTGGGGTAGTCACGCACAATCACGCATAGTCCCGCACAGTCACGGGGTGATCTAAATGTCATTTCCCCTCATCCGATCGGTATGAAACTTAGTCCATACACTTGCTGCGAAAAATATTAAGTTTGAGATAGTCACGCACAGTCACGCATGGTCACGCGCAGTCACGGAGTGATCTAAATGTCATTTTCCTTCATCCGATCGATCTGATACTTGGTCCATAGTCTTGTTGTGACTATAAATTTATTTTGGGGTAGTCACGCATAGTTACGCACAGTCACGGAGTGATCTAAATGTCATGTCCCTCACCCAATCAATTTGAAACTTGGTCCATACACTTGCTGTAAAATAGATTAACTTTTACTTAGTCACGTACAGTCACGCATAGTCACGCACAGTCACGGAGTGATTTTAAACACATTTCCACTTATCCGATCAATCTGAAACTTGGTCAATAGACTTGCTGTGACCACAGATTAATTTTAAAATAGTCACGCAAAGTCACGCAGTCATGGAGAGATTCAGGACTCATATGCATAAGGAAAGAATGAGTTTTAATAAAAACATTTTTATGGGTTAAATTATTTAATCACAAATTCACCGAAATCGAGTTTTTCACTTTAAAATGCTGCCAAAAATAAAAAAATAAAAAATTAATAAAAAAAAAAACTCTTCGTGATTACCTCGGGACACATGTCACCTTTTAAACGCATTTTCATTTTTTTTTTTTTTATTTCACATGATCCGGTAACGAGTTTTGATGTTCACCGCAAAACAACAACGCCCCGGGAGATTCGCTGTCACGGACTAATTTATTAAAATTTTTAATTCAAAATGTTTTAAAAGATTCTTCAAATGTTATGCAATAACGGGTATATGAAATAAATAATCCAACATTATTTACATCTTAAAAAAAAAAAAATTATGAAAATGCGCCATTTTTCGCTTTCAAAACGTTACGCCCCTCCCTTAAGAAAAACTGATATTTTTAAAAGAACCTTAAGAAAATGTACTTTTTTAAGAAAATTTACTTTTTCCCTCTTTAAGAAAATTTTTTTTATGGCATTTTCTTTTTGTGGTTCACTTTTTCAAAAAGTGTAACCCCGTAAGAGTTACATAGGTGTCATCCAGGGTTATAGTTGAATTTAGTTTTAATAAAAATATCAACACGATAGACAATAGATATTCAAAATTTTCTTCAAACTGAAATTTTATTAAATGTTTCACAAAATAAGTTTAACTGTATCATGAGTGTATCAAATTCCGAACAGTTCGTTAACTGTGATTGTTTTAATAAACAAAAAATTCCACAATAACTGTACACTCATCCTAATTGTATACAATTTGTTAGAACATGTCGTTTTATATTCAATTCATCTCCTATAAGTATGCTCTATGCCTCTATACAAGAAAAACACGAGTACCAGTTATATCACATTATTAACTGCATAACTTGCATCATCTTCACGATGACATTTAAATGTCAGCAATCATAATAGCGAATATTATGCCATCAAACAATTTGTCGAAAATTTTCTATGATTTGAATAGCATATTTACAGGCATTGTCATTGATAGTCAACCTATCACGAGTACAAGTACATACTCGTACATGGGTACATATGTAAAACTACTCGTATTAATATTAGATATTTGCAAAACAAAGAAGCTCGCAATACTAATAACGACACTTGTTAGAAGAAATGGGAATAAAATCAATGTCAAACTAAACAATAAAACATAAAGTTTAATGTCAGCAAAAAAAAAACTTCCTATTACAACCAGAATATTAATGTAAATATTACAATAAATTATAGTTTAAGGATGCGTAAGCAATATATTTCATTATAAAATATACAAAAAAAAAATAATAAAATAAATATAATGTGTATTTGGTAGTAAAATTTAAAAATGCTTTTAAGCATTTTAAACTCGAGTCTTTAAGACCAGCCAACAAATTTCTTAGATCCTTATAAGCAACTGAAGAGAAAACAGAATTAGACACCTAAATTATATTTATTTTATTTTTGTTGGAAATATATATAAATATATTTCATTTATATTCCTCAACTTTACCTGTTAAATTTTACTTTAAACAATATAAAAACGTAATAGCCTTAGAAAAAGTTGTTCAAAATATTAAAACTTTTATTTTCAAAACTTCAATTGGAAAAAATTCTTATTGTGAAAACTATTAGTTTTGAAGTTAGATAAAATTACATAATAAAAATAAATAAAAAATACTTTAAAAAAATAGTTTCTTTTCTAACAATTTGATTCATAAATAAATACATCTTATAAATCATTAAACAACATTTCGGTGGCTTAATATAAAAAAGGCGTAACTCAATTTTTTTCAAAATAGTGTTTTTTTTTTATTCTGGTAGACAAATGTCAGATGTAAATTGCCTCAATTTTTTTTCAAATGAGAACTAAATCTGTTGCCTCATTTTATTAAAAATTGCATTAACATTTCTTTTGTCTCTAAAATTTTACGGATTTTATTAAGTTTTTTTCTTCTCCGGTAAAGGGACAAAAAATCGAGTTACGCCTTTTTATACCCACTATGTGGTTTGTGTATAATGACTTTGTGCTGCTGTTTCTAACTGCCAAAAATATTTGACCTAGACCCATCTTTTATTATACCGATCGAATCAGAATCATTTTCTGAGTCGATTTAACGATGTCCGTCCGTCTGTCCGTCCGTCTGTCTGCCTGTGTGTCCATGTAAACCTTGCAAATATGAATATATTTTGACGAAATTCGGTATATAAGCTTTCGTTGGCCATGAGAAATTGGCTACTGAAACTGGTGAAAATCGGTCCATGTTCAGACCCAGCCCCCATACAAATGACCCCTATGAAATCGACATAAATTGACATAAGATCCAAATTGTCGTATAGATCTTAGTCAAATGGGTTTGCATGTATTTATTACATCCCTTAATGAGTAGTCCAAAAACGATGCCTATGGGACAACTCTTAGTCATAGGCCCCATATAAAGCTGCTTCCCGATCTTCACTTAAATCTATAAAAAAAAAAAACAAAAATATTGCACTAATTCATCTCAAATTTTGTTTGTATATATTTTTGCAAAATACAAGAGACTTTACCAACCATGGTCACGATCGGTCCATTTTTGGACCTAGTCTCCATATAGATATAGCATCCGATATGAACTTTTTATATCTGTAGCCAGAAAAATTAATAAAAATGCCACTCAAATTTGATTTATGCTTATTTTCTATATCCAATTAGTTGGACCTAAGAGATAGGGTCTCTAAACGAATGGTGTATGGTACCGTATAGTCGGTCTAGACCGACTATAATTTTCTTACTTGCTTTTATTCACCTGTTCTTGAAATCACTATCACAAAAAAAAACTCGTAAATGAAAAAATTCTTAAATTTACGATTTTTTGGCTGTTCTATGATTTCAATAAGAATTTTTTTTTTTCTTGTTTAAATTCACATAGAAAAGAGTTTGTGAAATCAAACCAAATGCCCTTTTTTCTACTAACCAGGTCTTAAGAGATAAGAAAAACAATTGATATTTAAACTCTGACATGTTTTTTTATTGAACCTTGTCGTTATTTCAAAAAATTAGACATTGATTTTATGAAAAAAAAAACGATTTTAAAAACGTCTACATTTTGCGCTGATTTAAAAAAAAAACTAATAGTCAATGGTCGATGTTAATAAAACATACTTTTGGAAATGATGTTGTTCTATAACTATAATAAAAACTTTTTATTTACACAATCTATTTTACATTATAATTTTTTCAATTTATTTTACTCAAATCACATATTTTTATTTTTTTGCATATGTCTGCCACAATTTTATTTATCTTCTAAACAGTAGTGATGCCAGCGAAATCCAATTTATTTGAATATCGAATTTTTTTTTTGGTGATGCCTAACTTTTTAAAAATAGACAAGTCATTTTTAATTGAATGAAATTGAAGAACAAAAACAATTAAATGAACAAACAATTTGTTAATTTAAAAGAAAATATTTTTCTTTCATCTTTTTCTATAAACTTAAGAAGAAACATGGAAAAATTACTTAAAAGTTTTTTTGTGAAACTGACTAAAGAACCATGTGGCACCTCAGTTTCTAGGTAACATATGGTTCTTAACTTAAACATATGTTTACATGAAATGAATAAAAAAGTACAAATAAAACAAACAAACAAAAAGTTTAAGAATTTTCAAAAGTTTTTATTTAAGTAAATAACTGCAAAGGATACAACATGTATCGTTCTAAGTTTATATATTGTATTGAAATATTAAAAATTTTTGTTATTTGACAATAAAAAAACTGATTTCGAAAAATACTTCAAAAATATAAAATTTGTGTTTTCAAGAAACCCAAAATTTCAATTTCATGTTATTTTAAATTCATTCTTATTCAAATAACAACGTTTCAAGAACAGGGCTGATTAAGCCATCGATTTGTTCTTTAGAAATATAAACACTCTTAAAAGAATATTAAAACAGAACGGGCATCAACATGGGACTAATACATTAGGCGGATTTATTAATGGAACACTTTATTGAAATTGAATTAAAATTTTTAGCCTTTATCATTACTTTTATCAATGCCCATGGCTTTAAATAAATTAACTAAGATTTAGGTACCATTAACAATGTTTCAATTGAAAATAATAATCAGTTTTTCGAAACGTTATTTCGGCATATGTCTACAGTTTTCGAGCATATTGAATTGAGGAATAATTACTCCCATTATGACTATCTGACTGATTCTTAACTCTGTACAATTAAAATTTATTTTGGACTATAGGATCCCCTTAAGGCGTTAAGATACATTAAGAAGGGTTTTTTGTAACTGGAATATTAAATGAGTTAATATTGGTAAAGAGCGGAAAACCCGTACCTTTGGTATCGTCTAAACAAATGAAAGGAGGAATATGTACGATTTTTTTTAGCCGAACAACAAGCATCGGCCAAAAAGGAATTTTTCTAAAAGTCTGATGTACACAACAACAACAACTCCCTGTTCTTGAAATCACCATTACAAAAAAAAAAAACTCGTAAATGAAAAAATTCTTATATTTAATTTAATTTTTGCTGTTCTATGATTTCAATAAGAATTTTTCTTTTTTTGCTAGATTTATAGTCATTTTTCAGACATATTGTAGTTACTACTGTAATTAATATTAATTTTGTTTAATGGTGCGTTGTAAAGAAGAAGAAAGCATACATTTCAAAAATTCATAACTGCACTGTATTCTTTATCGGACCGGTTTCTGGCACTTCAGCCTTCATCAGCGATTTATTGAAAATTGTGATAATTGTTATGTTTTTAATTGAATAGATTGTTTCTATATGAAAATTTTTCTACTTGGGCGGCCGTGAGGTTTGAACCATGAACCTTCACATACACTCGTACTTGCAGTTTTTGGTCAGCGCTTTAACACACTCACCTAAAGTCAGGCCTACGAGCAGTGTGGTTAAGTTCAGTTTTCTACCATACAGCTTTATTTTGTACTAATTTCAGAAGATACAACTCTGTCCAAACAAACAATTGTTATTTTTGATTTTTTTTTTGAATATTTCGCTTCAATGCGTATCTCAAATATATGTAAAGTGCATATGTAGGTATGTACAAAACAGTACATCACAATTGACAACTATTACGAAAACTGAGAATAGTGGAAATTAGAAGTGTATATATTAAGAATTTTTTTTTTTGTTTTAATTCACATAGAAAAGGCGCTGTGAAATCGAAACAAATGCCATTTTTTCTACTAAACAGGTCTTAAGAGATTAAAAAAACAATTGATATTTAAACTCTAACATATTTTTTATTGAACCTTGTCATTATCTTAAAAAATTAGACATTGATTTTATGAAAAAAAAGATTTTAAAAAACGTCTACATTTTGCGCTGATTTAAAAAAAAAAACTCGTAATAAGTGGTCGATGTTAATAAAACACACTTTTGGAAATGATGTTGTTCTATAACTATAATAAAAACTTTTTATTTACACAATATATTTTCAATTATAATTTTTTCAATTTATTTCACTCAAATCACATATTTTTATTTTTTGCATATGTCTGCCACAATTTTATTTATGTTCGAAACAGTAGTGATGCCAGTCAAATCCAATTTTTTGGAATATCGCATTCTTTTTTTGTGATGCATAACTTTTTAAAAATAGAAAAGTAATTTTTAATTGAATGAAATTGAAAAACAAAAACAATTAAATGAACAAATAATTTGTTAGTTTAAAAGAAAATATTTTTCTTTAAACTTTTTCTATAAACTTAAGAAGAAACATGGAAGAATTACTTAAAGTTTTTTTGTGAAAATGTTTTAAGAACCATGTGGCACCTCGGTTTCTAGATAACATATGGTTCTTAACTTAAACATATGTTTACATGAAATAAATAAAAAAGTACAAATAAAACAATTTTCAAAAGTTTTTATTTAAGTAAATAACTGCAAAGGATACAACATGTATCCTTCTAAGTTTATATATTGTATTGAAATATTAAAAATTTTTGTTATTTGACAATAAAAAAACTGATTTCGAAAAATACTTCAAAAATATAAAATTTCAATTTCATGTTATTTTAAATTCATTCTTATTCAAATAACAACGTTTCAAGAACAGGGCTGATTAAGCCATCGATTTGTTCTTTAGAAATATAAACACTCTTAAAAGAATATTAAAACAGAACGGGCATCAACATGGGACTAATACATTAGGCGGAATTATTAATGGAACACTTTATTGAAATTGAATTAAAATTTTTAGCCTTTATCATTACTTTTATGAATGCCCATGTCTTTAAATAAATTAACTAAGATTTAGGTACCATTAATAATGTCTCAATTGAAAATAATAATTAGTTTTTCGAAACGTGATTTTGTCAGAATTGAAAAATAGTTACTCCCGTCATGACTCTCTGAATGATTCTTAACTCTGTACAATTAAAGTTTATTTTGGACTATAGGATTCCCTTACGGCGTAAAGATACATTAAGAAGGGTTTTTTTGTAACTGGAATATTAAAAGGGTAAAAATTGGCAGAGAGCGGTATCTTCTAAATAAATTAATGGAGGAATGTGAAGCCAAAAAAAATTTTGTCTAAAAGTGTTGTGTCGCAACAACAACAACAACCCCACATTTTATAATTTTAGCAATGATAATGACTCCACAAATTGTTTTCAATTTTCGTGTGTTACTCATAAAGAATATTATTGGTGATAAGTCTTAAGTCATCCAGTTTTTGTGAAAATATTGCTGCACTTTCTCTTGCCTTATCTAACACATTTCCCTAACGCTATCCTTCACAAACATAAATGATATTTCTTTATTAGCACTTTATGCAAAAGACAGTTTCGATTCGTATCTCCGCTTCATTTTTATATACTCTACAATACTGTACAGATCATATATATGAGTTCGTCATTTTGTTTGTAACTCATAAAAATAAATTCCTGAGACCCCATAAACTATACATCTGTTTGATCCTTAAAAAGGAGGAATGAATCTGGCGATAAGTTTCTGTCCGTCTGTCTGTCTGTCCGTTGAAAATATTCCCCTGTCCGCAATTGGTCGAGTAGACCGCACTACTTTGGCATAAAATGATACTCTTAAATTGGATAAGTGTGGTAGTGAATTTGGAACTTCTAGCCCCCGATGGCCAAGGCATGGCGTACAAAAATATAAAAATACTGCGATAAAATTTTATACTAAAAACTAATACTATTGAAAATTTTGTATACGTATCTGAAATGTGTTGTTTTTAACATGTGTACGAATGGTTTATTGGTGAGAGTAAGAGAATAACCACCACTAACGTAAAATCGTTCGCCATGGGTCGGTAAGAACCAAGACAGTCAAGAAGACCGCAAAGGACTTCGTTGGAAAATATTACAGCCGCTTGACTTTGGATTTTCATACCAACAAGCTTATCTGCGAGGAAGTCGCTGATTATGTTATGACGGGCCGAATGCGCCACTTACAAGTTCGTGGTATTTCTATTAAATTGCAAGAAGAAGAATGTGAACGGCGTGATGATAATGTTCCTGCCGTCTCTGCTTTGGAACAAGATATCAGTGAAATTGACACAACCCTCTACCAACTCCTACAGTCGTAGAAATTAAGAGTTTAGTATAGTCCACGTTTAGATGAAAAAATAATTCCAGTTCTCTGGAATGATTTTATTTCATGAATCAATAATGTTGACAACATTGGCTGTAATATTGTGTATAGGATGCGGGTGAAGGGTATTAAAGATTTGGCAGAGCCAAAATTTATGCTCTTTCTTGCATAAAACGGAGCATAAAAAAAATTATAGATAATTCTATCAGAAAAAGGGGACATTTTATAAAAAAAAAACAAGGAAGAAAATAATTATCGGTCTAGACCGACTAAACGATATCCTATACCATGCGTTTTGAGAAGGGTTCTCAGAACTAATTGGATATAAAAAATAAGCTTAAACCAAATTTGAATGGCATGATTATTTTTTTTTTTTTTTGTTTGCCTCCGGATATGAAATTTTTCATTTTGGATGCTATAATTTTATAGGTACTAGGTCGAAAAATGGACCGTTCCTGACCAATTTGGTAAGGTCACTTATTTTTTGCACAAACACATAAAAACGAAATTTGGGACAAATCTCTGGAATATTTTTGTTTTTTGATAAATTTAAGTGAAGATCGGGAATCAGCTTCATATGGGGGCTATGACCAAGAATTGTTCTATAGGGTTTATTTTTAGACTACTGATAAATGGATGTAATAAACATACACTAACCTAATTTGGCCGAGATCTATATTATAATTAGGATCTTATGGCAATTTAAGTCGACCTAGGTCTGAACATGAACCGATTCAATGGCGTCACCCTATGGCCGATGGGAGCTTGCATACCAAATTTCATCAAAACAGATTTATATTTGTGACCTGTTGTTTGATTACAAGGTGCACATGGACACACAGAATGACAGATGGACAAACAGATGGACATCGCAAAATCGACTCTGAGTCGATGTGTATCAATATTTTTGGTAGTTAGTTTATCTTGAAAATACGGTTTAAGTCTTTTATGGGTCAAAAAAACTTTAAAAAGCACTCTCATAAATGTGTTAATCCCCTCGCATAAATATGATTTTGGGAGGTTTGGATAAATTATATGAAATATTCACTGGGTTGTTTAAAACTTACAGGTATTTCGTCTGTTGAAATAATACATTTAGGCTTGATTAAAAACTCAAGGTCAAATATTTACAACTTCAAGGCAGACATTCTAGCCAATTGCCCACACAGTAGCTTATTTACCTGTACAAAGCAAAAATAAATTTTCCATCAACAACATTTTATTTGTACATATATTAGGGCGCGCCGATTTAAAAATCGCCCAAGTGACAAGGAAAATTGTATTCTAGGGATCAAAATAAGAAACTTTGCCCGAGGAACCATACCTCTAAAACGAATTCTGATATCCCGACTTTCGACCTGTCTGTCTGTCTGTCTGTCTCACTTTGACCCATTTAGAGTGCCCCAATCGAGTCCAAATGTATGATCGACCCCCATTAACTTTGGAAGGCCGACTCACCCATGCCAGTGGCACACCCCTGGAACCCCCCTGGGGGGTTCACCATACAAACATTTCAAAAAATCACCGTTTTTTGTTTAGAATTGGGCTGACTATGTTTGATTTAATATTAAAATTAACACTCATACGTTTAGGTATATTCTACTCTGCTAATAAATAATAATCATACGCCTTGACTATGTTATGTTATTCAAAAAGATCGATTGGATGAGGGTAAATAACTTTTAGATCACTCCGTGACTATGCGTGACTCTGCGTGACTACCCCAAAATTAATCTGTAGTCACAACAAGACTATGGGCCAAGTTTCATGTCAGACAGACAGACAGGTCAAAAGTCGTGACATCAGAGTTCGTTTTAGAGGTATGGCTCCTTGGGCAATGTTTCTTATTTTGATCCCTAGAATATGATTTTTCTTGTCACTTGAGCGATTTTTTTGCATCCCTACAAATCGACCCGCCCTAATATATATGTATATTAGGGTGGGTCAAAAATCTCCATGGCGATTCTGGTACTATGGGCCATAACAAGTATATTTGCCCAAGTAACCATACTTCTAAAATAATTTTCGACCCAAATCGATGAATCTTTCAACGCTGAAAATTATGTGGGGTGCCCATATGTGACCTATATCGATTTCATTCAATTTAAGTCAAAAAATTAGTTTCTTTTTATTTACTCTTTGAATGAAAAAAATATAAAAATCGAATTTGTGGGTACCCCTGAATTTTTTGGGCGCTGAATTTTTTGGGCTATTTTATGTTATGCCCCATAGTACCAGAATCGCGATTCTATATAAAACATATATATATATAAACATATAGTACAGTATATTTTTAGGGGTTAAAACCAAATTTTTTTTATATATTATTTTTTCACAACAAAGGTAACCAAATTTTAAAATAAATGTTTTAACATTTTTATGTCAATAATTTATATTATAAATGATTTAACCATATACTATATAAAACAATAAAAACCAACTTATTCTCTAACAACAAGAGCGTAACTAAAGTTTATTCACATAAGTAATATTTATAAAGCATAATCTAAATCTTCACACATAAGATTTTATTTTTTTTATACTGGTATAAAAAATTTAATGTCTTATTAAAAATTATGGTACATCTAAAGTTTAAAGCCACAGAAATTTTATGAAAATTATCTCAAGAAGATAAAAGTATAAAAATATATGAAAAGAAATATTTACTGCGTTTTTAATGCACAATATTCTAAAGAATTTTCATTTATGTAGGAATATTTTATTTTCTTTATTTCCTCAGTTAGCAATATGAAAAAAAAACTATATTGAAAAAGTCTATCTAATAAAATCTTCACTTTCGTCTAGGGTTTATAACACAAAAATAAGCAACTAAAAAAGTTCAAATCGGTTATGCCGAAGAAAAGGTTTGTTTTAAACAAAGACACTTTTTTAGGAAAATGTTCTTTTGTAAGAAAAGGTATTATCATAAAAAAAAACGTACTTTTTTGACAAAAGCACTTTAAAAAATTAGTACCTTTTAAGAAAAGGTACTTTTTTAAGAAAAGGTACTTTTTTAAGAAAAGGTACTTTTTTAAGAAAAGGTAGTTTTTTAAGAAAAATTTACTTTTTTAAGAAAAGTACTTCTTTAAGAAAAGGTACTTTTTTAAGAAAAGGTACTTTTATATAAGAAAAAGCTACCATTTTAAGAATTGACTTTTATAAGAACATGTTTTTTATTTAATGCCATTTTCTTTTCTGACAAAAAATGTCGCACTTTCTTTGGCCTCTTTTCGAAAAGTGTATTTATTTATATATTCTGAATTAAGAGCAACCTTACCTTATACATCAATCGAAAGGTCTTTTCCACTTACACTTTTCCAAAAAAGGGCAAAACAAGGGCGACATTTTTTGTCAGAAAAGAAAATAAAAAATTGCTTTAACCCTTTTATGTAGGTATATTTTATTTTCTTTATTTCCACAGTTAGCAATATGAAAAAAAAAAAAAACTATATTGAAAAAGTCTATCTAACAAAATCTTCACTTTCGATTGATATATAATATAAGGTTGCTCTTAATTCAGAATATATAAAAAAATACACTTTTCCAAAGAAGGGCAAAACAAGGGCGACATTTTTTGTCAGAAAAGAAAACGGCATAAGAGAAGCTGATTTAAGGAAACGAAATTTTTTTAAGAAAAGGTACTTTTTTAAGAAAATGTAGTTTTTTAATAGATTGTAATATAGATTACCTTTTTTCAGAATAAATAATAAATAATAAAAGGAAACGGTCCTAATAAAAAATATTTGCTTTTTGAAGAAAAATTCTTTTTTTAAGAGAAAAGTTACTTCTTTAGGAAAAAATACTTTTTTAAGAAAAAGAACTTTTATAAATAAAGGAACTTTTTAAAGAAAATGTACTTTTTCAAAAAAGGATAATTTTTTTCAAAAAGGCTTTTTTAGGACAAGGCACTGTTTTTTTCTTAAGAAAATTGAGTTTAAAAGTTTAAAATAAAGTACTTCAAAATAAATATTTTTTAAGAAGAAAAACTTTTTCCAGAAAAGTTTATTTTTTGAAGAAAATACACCATTTTACGAAAATGTACCTTTTTAAGAAAATATACTTTTATTTACGAAAATGTACTTTTTTAAGAAAACGTATTCTTGTTAAGCAAAGTAACTTTTTTAAGAAAAGGTACCTTTCACGAAAGAAAACGTACTTTTTATAAATAGATATTTTTAAAATATGGTATTTTTTAGTACTTTTGTAAGAAAGGTACAACTCGTATTTTCGAAAAGGTACAATTTTAAGAAAAGATATCTTTTATGCGAGAAAATTTACTTTTTTATGAAAAGTTGCTTTGTTAGGAAAATGTGCTTTTTAAAAAAATTATTATTTAAAAAAAGGTACTCTTTTCGAGAAAATTCACACTGCCTTAGAAAAAATTTAGGAAAAGGTACTTTTTAAGAAATTGTACTTTTTAAAATAGTACCTGTTTTAAAAACGTTTGATTTGAAAAAAGATGCTATATAAGAAAATGTTCTTTTTTGAGAAACGTCAAGCTGCGTTAGGAAAAATTTACTTTTTAAGAAAATGTACTTTTTAAGAAAAGGTACTTTTTAAGGAAAGGTATTTCTTTAAGAGAAGGTACTGTTGATTAAAAATTTTTTTTTTGCTTTACTTAAATGGTACTTTGTTCAGTAAAGATACTTTTTTCAGAAAAGGTACTTTTCGGGAAAGTCCCTTTTAAAAAAGGTACGCTTATTACAAAAGTTACTTCTTTTAAAAAAAATGTACTTTTTTAAGAAAAGGCATTGTTTAAAAAACATACTTATTTTAGAAAATTTACTTTTTTAAGAAAATGTGCTTTTTTAAGAGAATTTACTTTTTTAAGAGAATTTACTTTTTAAGAAAAGGTACATTTTAACAAGTGTCACTTAGTTAAGAAAAGGAATTTTTCAAAACTAAACTGCTTCAATGTACTTTTTAGAAAGAGATACTTTTTTAAATAAAATGTCTTGTTTTAAGAAGGGGTATATTTTATGAAAAGTTACTTTTTTAAGAAAAGGTACTTATTCAAGAAAAGATTATTTAAGGAAATCTTACTTTTTTAAGAAAATTTACTTTTTCAAGAAAAGGAACTTTTTTTACCAAAAGTTATTTTTAAACAAAAGGTAATAAATTTACTTATTTAAGAAAATATACTTTACTAGAAAAGAAAAGGTACCTTGCTAAGAAAAAGTACTTTCTTAAGAAGAGATACTTTTAAACAAAAGATATTTTCTTAAGAAAGGATATTTTTTTAAGAAAAGATGCTTTTATAAGTAAAATAATTTACTTTTTTAAGAAAATTTACTTTTTTAAATAATTTACTTTTTTCGGAAAATGTAGTTTTTTAAGAAAATTCACTTTTTTTAAAAAATTTACTTTCTTAAAGAAGGTGATTTCTTAAAATGTATTTTTTGAAGAAAAGGTACTTTTTAACATCTATTTCTATCAATTTTGATATAATTAGTTTTTTAATAAAAAGCACTTTTTGAAGAAAATTTACTTTTTAAAGAAAATTTACTATTTTAAGAAACGGTACTTTTTAAGGAAAGGTATTTCTATAATACGAGGTACTTTTATTTAAAAAAAGTTAAATTTTTTTAAGAAAATATAGTTTTTTTTAAGAAAAGGGACTTGTTCAACATATATAATATTTTTAAGAAAAGTAATTTTCGTAAATTACTTTTTTTATAGAAGAAAGTTACTTTTATAAGATAGGTTAATATTTTTAAGAAAGGGTACTTTTTTAATCAAAGGTACTTTTTTAATAAAAGGTACTTTTTTAAGAAATGGTAAGACAATGAACTTCTTTACGAAAATATAATTTTTAAGAAAGAAGATGAGATACTTTTTAAAGAAAATTTACCTTGTCAATAAAAGGTACTTTTAAAGAAAAGGTACTTTTTAAGAAAAGGTACGTTTTAAGAAAAGGTACTTTTTAAGAAAAGGTACTTTTTAAGAAAAGGTACTTTTTAAGAAAAGGTACTTTTTAAGAAAAGGTACTTTTTAAGAAAAGGTACTTTTTAAGAAAAGGTACTATGTAAGGAAAGGTACTTTTAAAGAAAATGTGCTTTTTAAGAAAATGTACTTTTTTAAGAAAAGGAACTATGTAAGGAAAAGTACTTTTTTAAGAAAAGGAGACAGGTACTATGTAAGGAAAGGTACTTTTTTAAGAAAATTATTTGTTAAGATATGGCACTTTTTAAGAAACGGTATTTTTTAGAAAGGTAACCTCTTCCAGAAAATGTATTTCTTCAGAAAGGGTACTTATTTACTTTTTTAAAAGAAAAGAGTTACTTGTTTAAGAAAATATTCTTAAATTAACCTTTTTTAAGAAAATTTACTCTTTGAAAAAAGAGGAAAATTACGAAAAGGTAATTTTTTCAGAAAAGGGATTTTTTTTTCATAATAGGTACTTTTTAGAAAAGGAACTTTTTGCTGAAAATGTATTTTTTCAGGAAAAGTCCGTTTTAAAAGGAGTATTTTTTAAGAAAAAGTACTTTTTTAAGAAGATGTACTTTTTTGCTTTTCTAAAAAAATGTACTTTTTTTGGAAAAAGTACTTTTTTTAAGATAAGGTACTATTTTAGGAAAAATAGCTTTTTTAAGAGAAGGTACTTTATTAAAAAAGGTACGTTTTAGGAAAAGGTACTTGTCTCATTATGAAAACAAATTTATAAATCAAATGCTTCTATTCATGCATTTTGTCGCTAGATGGCGTAGCATAAGGTGGTAAAGTGCATTTATTTCATCGACGTCGGCAGCGAAAAGTATACGTGTTTTGGGCACGTTTTTCGACTTTAAGGGTTAACGATAAATGTTTGGTTTATATATTTATGTTTAGCGTATATTTACTTAGGCTTTGTTAATTTAAGGATAATAAAGCTGCTTTAGGGCCCAATAAACTCAGTTTTTGTTGACTGCATTTAAAAGTTTATGAACGAAAGAAAATTTTTATTATTCACTGGCAAACTAAACCAAACAATTAAAATTTTGAGCGTTTTTGTAGTTTTAAAATTTAAAGATAATTTTAAGGTTTTTTTATACCAAGAAATGTTTAACTAGAAATGATGAACTTTGATAAATTTTATTTAGTTTAACATATTCGTAATTTCTATTTTCCAAAACTTTCTGAAGTTAACAGAAATAATCATAAATCAAAATAGAGATTAGTCAGCCCCCCAAATATAGAGAAATTTATAATGCTAAATTAAAGAACAGCCTTTATAGGAATATACCATAATTAAGTTAGTATAATAGTCAGACTCACCTGTAAATGATCCAACAAGGCCTCCAAGCCCCTATCTGATATCGAGGAACATCTCAGCGATAAAGAATGTATATGTTTGGAGGCCAATGCAAATGAATGTACCACATCGTAGGCATCATCATCATTGGCGCCCACCAAAGCCAAAGCATGAAAACCACGCCGAATGAGAGAATTAAAGAATTTCACTCTATCCGTGGGGGTTATCTGTCTTAGTTCTCGACACTGCAGTGTCGGCAATAGGCCCGACCAATAACGAGGACTGCGATATAAAACATCACGCCATTTCGTACAGACTTGAGCTAGCACCCGTCTCTCGTACGAGCTAAAGTACAGGAAAAATTTATTCAGAAATCTATCGTCCATCATTAAAGCATCTATGCTGGTAATGGGTGTCGGTAATTTCGGTAATATTAGGGCCGATTGTGTAACGGCCTGGGCCAATTGAGTGGCTGAGCCGGCATACGTATGATGAATATGAGGATTGGGTAATTGTTTGCGCATTTGTAAGGGAGTGACAGATTGGGATTTTTGGGCGGCTGCCATACCCATTGTGGTGAATTGTGGCGAACCCGGTATGGTTATATTCATTTGCTTGGCTATTGAGTTAACTGTGGGCGCTGGAGGTGCACCCAATGGAATGCCTGTTACCGCTGCGGGTGCTGCTGAATTCATTAAGTTCGAGTTGATGAGTGTCGAGTTAGCAATTTGAGAACTTAAATATTGTTGATGTTGTTGCTGCTTCTGCATCATTTGATAGTTGCTAACCGTGACAACAGTATGTTGCGATATTGTATTAGGATTGGGGCCAAGCACCTGTTGTGTATTGGCCGGCGTAGTGTTGGCCGTAGTTATGGTGCCCGCTCGCGTAGGCTTATCGGGTGTAGTTGCTGCTGCTACTGCTGGTGTGGTTGTGCTTGTACTGTTATTGGAATTTGTTGTATTGGAATTAGAGTTGGAGTTGGAGTTAGAGGAATTGCCACCGCATAGAGCATTGGTTACACGCTCCATTACAGACGTTTTGCCCGATGAGCTGGACGAGGACGTCGTTGAATTCGTTGCTGTGGCTGTTGTTGTTGTTGTAGAACCGCCCGAGGTTGCACTGTTGGAGCTGTTGTTGCTGTTGCTATTGCTGTTGCTATTACTGCCATGATGATGTTTCGAACGCAAGCCGAGGCCATTAATACGCTTGGACAGTTCAGCGGAGGCACGTTCGACCACGCCTTGCGCCGATATCGAGGACATGGTATTCTGGAATAAATTCACTTTGTCGCTGTATTGTTTCACAACGGCGACAGCAAAAAAAAATCGAAAAAATTTTCGCTAAATTCTCCTTAAAACTATCATAAGAGTTTATGATGGTTCTTGGTGTTAAGACCAACACTCATTAAATTTACTTCTGAATTTTAGCTTTGAGTTTCTATAGAGCAGCACGCTCTTATTATTTCGCTCGTTTATTCCAAACACTATTGCAACTCTTTTGTGTTTTGTTGATTTTGATTTTATTCTCTAGCTAAAAGTTTTCTCTTCTTATACATACATTAAATTTCCTTTGTATGCTCCGTGTTTGTGTTTTCAAGCCACTCTTAACTCTTGAGTTACAACAAAAATTAACGGTGGTTTTAATTTAAGATACTTGTTAACTTTCGCTCTCTCTCTCTCTCTCTCTCTCTCTCATTTGTTTTAAATTTTCTTATTCTCAATTTTTGCCATATTTTAAGCTTTCTTTTAATAAACTAATTTTAATTAACACAATTTTTGCTAGATCTTTAACTGTGTTAGACTTTAAGTACTTTAAACTTTCTCTCGTACTCTGACAATTCTGACTTTTCCATTAACAAAGTTTAGCTTGTCATAATTTTTTTCTTTAATCTGATTTTTTTCTTAATATTTAATGAAATATTAAGATTTTATTTGTAAACAATTTTTTGTTTTTTTTTTCATATTTTGTCTGACAACCCATTAAAACTTTTTTTACGCCATCACTTTTTTTTCTTGAATAAAGTTTTCCAGCTACGTAGTTATGAAATTATTAGTTAGTTTCCTTTTTGGTAGCCTGGCTTTTCAAAAAAAAAGAATCCTTTTATTAACTGGTATTTCCTTTTGCTGTATTTCTTTTCCTTTTTGGCCGTGTTTCTAACCTTGAAATCTGTAAATAGAGAAATAAGAAAAAAAAATCGTATCGTTAATATTATTTTCTTTTCGCCTGTTGGCTTTTGATGATTATATTATAAAATTGGCCTTAGTTTTGTTGGTGGAGGTTGCTAGAAAAGTTTTTTATATCTTGTTTAGATTAAAAAGAAAAAAACAACTTTTAATGGTAAATGTTTTTCAGCGTTTTTACATGTTTGGCTTTTCTCTTCTTTCTACAGATAAAAACTTTTTGATTGAATGATTATTTCTTAGAAATTATATTTAAAAATTTGAATTTAATAACTTTTTTGTAGGCAAATTAACAATATAACTAATGACGAAATTTGTTTTTGTGAATTGAGTTCTTAAATGTGTCTTAAAGGCTTTTAGTGAAAGTAGGTTGACCAACCGTCTCATTTCGAATTAAATTTTTATCTATAAACATTAGAGTGGTCCTGCGTTATGTGGACATTTTTCAAATTACGATTTTGGGGATAGGCGGGGTTCAGCTTGTTACCTTTCGGATAAAGAAGAGTCGCGCCGGAAATCGATAGAAAATTTCAAGTGTGTTTATGGGGAAAATATGACTTTTTTTGATATTTTACGAAAATTTCGTTCTATAGTTTAATTTTTCCGACAAGTTGTTATAAGAATCGCAATCAGTATTAAATTATCTTTTCAAAAAGCTATAAAAAATCAAAATCGAATATAAATTCGCCAAGAAATAGCAAATGACCCAGACCACTTTTGTGCCAAAAAAAAAACTAAGTCATGAAATTTGAAGCATTTTTTTCAACTTTGAGAAATTGATTAATGCCATAAAATTTTTTTTTGTCTCTATACTAATCCATAGTAATCAGATATGAAGTATTGTTTTATTACCACGTTATTAACCTATTGCGCATTGAGACCGAAAATGGGAAATTTTTTGCAAAAATTTTGAAAACTTCCTTTTCAAGTTTTAAAAAATTTTCTTAAACAAAATTTAAAAAAGTAGATGTAGCACTTAAAGGTCTTATTAATTATATGTTACAGATTAGCTGTGTGAATTTTTAGGTAAATCCGTATGACAGAATTTTTTTGACAAGGATTTTATTTTTGCGGATTTCGAGAAAAATGAGATTTTAGTAAAATATTCTGTAAATGTACTAATTCCAAATACTTTGTATCAAAAATTCATCACTTGTCTACTTTTAAATGTTATATTTTATCTTAAAAGCCTAGGGTTCCGGAAAAAAAATTATATGACCCCATTAATCCCTTTGGAATTGGGGTCACACATGACCCCAAGCTAATAAAAGACAATTTATTCAAAAAAATACATATACTTTGTAAGTGCTGTTGAATTTTTAGATGTGATGCTTAAAATATAATTACGAAATGTGTAGAACTACCGTTCCTAAAATTTGGGAAAAATCCGAGATCGTTAACCCATTATTTGCCAAGGCCAGCTTTGGATTTTAAGATTTTTTTAAATAAAAATTACTGAAAACCAGTTTTTCTATTAAACTCGACGAAACCAATACTTCGAATTTAAGAAAAATAATTCGGTTATTTTTTATTTAGTTAAGGCTTCAGTGCTCCTGGGATCAAAATAATCCATTGTGATATATCTTTGGTGCAATTATCTGCTTATTGCTCGCGAATATAAATTAAAACAACTTTTATCCAATTTTGTTATAAAATTATTTTATGTATAAAAACTATCTATATATTTTTTTTAAATAAAATAAAAAGATCCACAAAGGACCCAAAGCTAATAAAAGACATTTTATTCAAAATAGTATGAAATATAAAATTAATATAATAATATAAAATTAAAGAAAAGCAATACGTATTGCAAGTCGTAAGTGATTACAGAAAACAATTTGAATCGCACACTAAATCATCTTTAAATACACCAAAATAAATAAAATTAATTTTATATATAACATGCGTTTAGAGAATTGGTCTTAGGTCCAACTAATTGGGTATAAAAATAAGCATAACCTAAATCTGAAAGTAATTTTTCTTAATTTTTTTGCTTGCAGATTTGAAAAAGTTCATATCGGATGCTATGTTTATATGAAGCTATGTCGAAAAATAGACCGATTCTGACCATATTTGGCAAAGTCACTTCTTTTTTTCAAAGACATATACACACCAAATTTGAGAAAAATCTATGCAATATTTTTGTTTTTTGATAGAAGATCGGTGATAAGCTTTATGTGCGGGCTATGAGTAAGAATTGTCCTATAGGGTTTATTTCTGAACTACTGATTAACAGATGAACGGACATCGCTAAATCGATTCAGGAAGTAATTCTGAGTCGATCGGTATATTAAAAGATGGGTCTTGTGACCGATGTAACTATTTCAGTTTTAATCCTATTTTGTGCAAACATACCTCATTTGAAAGGTTCATTTTTTAGCTGTCCACCAGATTTACAGACTTGCACCGACTGGAACATTTTTTTAGGGAACTTCTCATTTAAAGTTCCTACTAACACATACCTAAAAATTATACAATGCTGTGTTGGTGTTTATTAAATTATTTAATCTGTTTGTAAAAATTGTATATGAAAAGCTCTGTGTTGAATTGAAAAATAGTTTGGACATAAACCAATAACGAAAACAGCGCAATCGAGTTTCATTATAATAATTGGCCTGTGTTTAATTGTGAATTGCCTAAAATTAGCATACCTTTAGGTGGCTTACAAGGTGGTTCAAATACCTTTACCTATCTGCTCAACAAATATTTATAATGACATAAATTTAATGAATTAAATAGATTAAAACACATTGAAAAAAATAAATTGAATGAAAAAATTAATTGAATGAAAAAGTAAAAATTGTTGCTTACATTAAAAAACTTTTAAATTTTTATTCTTCATTCTTTATCTGCAATCTATTTTACAATATTAAGGAAATTTGATAAAAAAAAAAAGAAAAAAAAAAAGAAACTATCATAAGTTATTGATCTTCATTAAGATCAATAATACTATAAGTACATACGAGAGATCATAGTTCTTTATTCCTAATTAATATTTTTACAATAGTATATATATTTATTATTTTTACAATTTGTACATAAATATATATGTAATAAATTACATTTTTAAAAATAAAAAATTAAGTTCTGAGTGGCAAATCAAGTACATGAAGTCTATTTAGTATTCTGACTTCTTCACTTTTATCTAACAGCGATATGGCTAAAGGATTAACATGATCGCTTAATCTTTGTAAATATCGTTGGCTATAATTTCCTATTTCAATTTTTACTTTCGGGATATCAAACCAAGGAGCGTTCATAATCATTCTTAAAGTTTTTGATTGAGTTTTTTCAATTTGTAAACGTTCTTAATATATTTAAAACTTAAGTAGAAGTGACATTAATTGTTTAGAACCTAAAGATTTAAACGAAAAAATATTTTAACACTTTTTAATAATATTATGAAAATAAAAGTAATTGAATGGAAATGAAATCGAATACGTTTTTTTAGTTCATCCATATTTAAAGATAAGGTACTATATTCGGAAAATTAAAGAACAAAATTCTTAGCATTTTATTGCTTATAAAGCTTGCATTAACTTTGAAAAGTTCCATGTTTTTTGTTTTGTAGATAAGCAAAGAAAAAAACTTAATTTTTATATATTTTTTGGCAACATATTTTTTACTATCCCACAACTATTCCTAACCACATTTTTATTTTGTTGACTCTTCTGATGTACCAATATTTTTCCAGCAAACAAAACAAATGCGAGTGTTGTTCATATATACGAGTATGTTACATATGTATGTACGTACGACTATAATAAAACCCTGACCTACATAATACTCACATGTTATATTATAAAACATAGTCAAACTGAGAGTAATTAAATTATGTACGAAATTATATTAAATACTTATTCACATATGACATTAAAAACAAAGATAAACTAAAAGCATGAAATTTATTTAAGTTAATATTATTTCTACAGCAATCAAATTGAATTTGCGGAATTAAACTAAATCCTAAATATAAAAGAGAAGTAATCCGAAGGCATGGACAGTCAATTTTAGATGATTAAAAAAAAGATATTAAAATTTATAAAGTCGAATATCAAGTAGCATGAATTACACTGTGGAACAAATTCAGGTTAGCAAAAGTTAGGTCGATTCTGAGAGTGAGGGGTGAAAATAGAGGCTAAATTAGAAGACCCGTGTCGAGGCGTTTGTTTATGTTAGTTCGAATTTTTTTTTAATCGACCTTCGAACTTTGCAGTCAAATGCCGATTTTCAGCATATTGTATTGCATATTATATGGTTTTTTTGCTATAACTCGTCGACTAATTGATATTTTTTCAATTTGTACAAGCCAAATTATTGCTAGAAACCCGTGCAACAATTAAAATTTTTTAAAAAATGGATTTAGAAAATTATTGTGGTACTTATGAAGCAAAATGTTGGAAAAATTATTTTTTTCATGCTTTTTGGAAATATTTTCCACAAAATATTTTCCAAATTATTAATACAAATTTCCATACATATTATTTAGATTGTTTATGTATGTTAGAGTGAAACTAAAGTAAGGCATATTTTACTATTATGGCTAAAACCGCCCGAAAATTAAACCCTTTGGAAAAAGTTTTCAAAAATTTTACATTTTTAAGAAGTGCCTTGCGTCTATATTTATACCATATATCACTATGTGGTCAGGGTATAATCAAGGATCATATATAAAAGAGGATGTGCAAACTGCAACTTTGTGAATATGAAACTGATAATGCAAGAGTGGCAGACCTCAGAATGTTCATTTGGCATAGCATTGAACATGGATCACAGTTATGAACAAGAAGTTACGATAAAAATTTTATGATAAGCAGCCACTTTCAGGGTTGACAAATATGCACTAAAAATAAAATATATACTAAAATATGAAACTAAAATTGTTTTAAAAAAATGCAATATATTATATATTATAATTATTGTAAGAGTACACAAAGTTTTTTATTTATATTTAGGAACTTTTTGCTTTTAAATAAATTCATCATCATAATCATTGCCTTTATTTTATTTTAAAAAAAAGAAGCAGTAACAAAAAAAATCTCTTTGAATTTATGTGGTGGCCCTGAAAAGGGCCCTTTTTATATTTTGTGGCCCTGAAAAGCGCCTCTTTTTATATTTTTATAGTGTGTGACCATGAAGAAGGCCTTCTATATGTTGAATTTCGCACGTGGCAGCAACGGCGATTTTTTGTCCCTTCAGTCATAGCATGCTTGTCCCTAAAAAATATATATGATCCTTGGTGTAACCAGTCAGCATTTGAAAGCATATTTTAACAAGCTCATTTGAAGATCGAGTCATTAAACCCTGTCATAATTTCATTAAATGCTAACTGGGTTTTTATGTTCTTGCTTCACAACAATGTGTGCGTTTTGTCAAGTGAAGAATTTGTTTTTTTCCAATGAACATATTTTGCGTAAAATGTGTGTGTGTGTGTTGTGTTGTGTAAGCGCCCTGGTAGGTGAGTAGGTAGCGTGCTCGCCTATCATGCGGGGGTCGTCGGTTCGATTCGTTGCAAAAAAAAAAAAAAAAAATGAACACACTACTCCCTCTTTCCTCCTTCCTATAACCTATTTTCCTGAGATCAACACAATGCACTGCATCTGTAGGAGGCATCCCCCGAGTGTTGATTAATAAAAAAAATAAAACAGTAAAAACTTGGATCTTTAAATTCTTTATACAAATTTTATCGTAAATTTTATTTCGCACGTGCATGATCATCAATTTTTGTATTTTTTCAGATCTGCCAATCTTGCTTTCATGATCCAATTGCATGATCATAAATTTTTGAATATTCTGAGATCTGCCACTATTGCTTTCATGATACAATTGCAGTTTGCACATCCTCTTTTATATATGAACCTTGGTATAATGACTACTAGCAGATTCCAGCGCTCAAAATTCGAGTGCAAATTCTAGGAAATTTTATTTTTTCATTTAATAAAGACCCTAAAGGTATGCTTCACAATTCAACTCATTTCAAATGAAGAAAACAAACTCAACACATTAACACAAACACATTAACAAATTTAACAAGTAAGAAAATTATAGTCGGTCTAGACCGACTATACGATACCCTATACCATGAATTTAGAAACCCTATCTCTTAGGCCCAACTAACTGGACATTGAAAATAAGCAAAAACCAAATTTGAGTGGGATTTTTATTAATTTTTTTGGCTGCAGATATGAAAAAGTTCATATCGGATGCTATATCTATAAAGGGACTAGGTCCAAAAATGGACCGATCCTGATCATGTTTGGTAAAGTCTCTTGTATTTTGCAAATATATGTACAAACAAAATTTGAGAAGAATCAGTGCAATATTTTTGTTTTTTAATAGATTTAAGTGAAGATCGGGAAGCAGCTCTATATGGGGTCAAAGGGATCATTTTTGGACTACTCATTAGTGGATATAATGAACGCATACAAACCCAATTTGAGTAAGATCTATATGACAATTTGGATCTTATGGCAATTTATGTCGATTTCATATGGGTAATATGTATGGGGGCTAGGTCTGAACATGGACCGATTCTCACCAATTTCAATAGCGTTCATCCCATGGCCGATAAAAGCTTATATACCAAATTTCATCAAAATATATTGATATTTGCGACCTGCAGTTTGATTACAAGCTTTACATGGACACACAGACGGACGGACGGACGGACATTGTTAAATCAACTCAGAAAGTGATTCTGATTCGATCGGTATAATTAAAGATGGGTCTAGGTCAAATATTTTTGGTTGTTACAAACAGCAGCACAAAGTCATTATACCCAAACCACATAGTGGTATAGGGTATAAAAATACACACATTACATTGTATAATTTTATGTATGTGTTGGTAGCAACTTTAAACGATCATAACTCCGAAAAGTATTCCAGACGATGAAAATCTATAAATCTAGGTAACAGCTAAAAAGAAATACCTTTCAAATGATAAATTTTTTGTCATAATCGGGGTAAAACTGTGAAACTTACATCGGTCACAAGAAATCGCCTTGCCTATTAATATTATAGATGTGCTGATGTTTGTACTGGCCAAGACTAAACTTTTATTATATATATCGACTCAAAATCACTTTCTGAGTCGATTTAGCAATGTCCGTCTGTCTGTCCATCCGTCCGTCCGTCCTTCTGTCAGTGTGACCATGCAAACCTTATAAACAAATTACAGGTCGCGTGAATCAGGTGAATATATTTTGATGAAATTTAGTACGTAAGCTCTCATCGGCCATAGGACGAATGCTATTAATGCATAATTGCCATAAGACACAAATTTTCATATTGATCTTGAACCAATTTATGTGTATGTGTGTTTGTTACATCCATTAATCAGTGGTCCAAAAATAAACCCTATAGGGTAATTCTTAGTCATAGCCCCCCTATAAAGCTGATTCGCGATCTTCACTTAAATATTTCAAAAAACAAAAATATTTCACAGATTTTTCTCTAATTTTGTTTGTATATGTATGGTCAAGATCGGTCCATTGTTCGTACTAGTCTCCATATAAATATAGTCGATCTAGAGCGACAATAATTTTCTTAGTTGTTTCTTTTTTAATATTCATATATATTGAGATTATTAATGAGTTTCGAAAGCATATACAATCCAAATTTAGGTAAAATAAAATACAGAGTGGTTAAGGGTATAAATAGTTTAATTTTGGCACTTTATGTAATCCCAGGAAAAATTTCGTAATAGCAGCTCATTGATTTTTGCATTACCAATAATGACCTACCCCTGCCCACTACATTACTTCTGAAGTGAAATTAAGGCGTTACTAACAATGTGTTACACAGCTGCTTATATTTCATGCCAGCTCCTTGTATACTGCATTACTTTCAAAGTGAAAATAATGAGTTCCTAGGCAACTAGCTACCTCCAATGACATCCACATGTTAAAATAATGAGCTTATCAGGCAAACTTCAACCAGTTACCTCTCCTTCTAAAATCCATTATTTGGTAGTGTTTTTTTTTTCCTGGGATTGTTAAGAATTTCGGAATGTATCCATAGATTTTCTTTTACAATATCGTGATTTCTTTACAAAAGTGCCTGCTATGCATAATTTCGATTATTTTGCGATTTCGCCCACATTTCCCAGTTTGAATTTTGTTCGAAGAAGCAAATTTTATGTAACATTTCCTATAAAAATTCAAACTTGATTTGAAAGCAATGTTTCCATTATTTTTGGTCTTTACTATAAATATATTGGTAACTTTAGTAACCCGATTGGTTTTTTCCAACACGACATATAGTCTAACAAGCGAAACTACTTCCGAAAAAAAACTTGTTTTTAAAATTTTTTTATTGCAAAATTTATTTTTATGAAGTCGCAATACATAAGACAACAATTAAAAAAAATATATTATCTAGACCGACTACATAATACCCTACATGAGTTTTAAGAGGTCTTAGATCCAACTTTGCTAAGGTCAAAATTGAATACAATCATAAATTTTATGTTAACAGTTTTCAGTATAAATGAAAATTCAGTGGTTTTCCATAGAAATCTTTTTTTAAACTTTTTCATTTCATTTATTTAAAATCAAACTTCATGATACATTTTATAATAATAGTAGATGTAACCCGGTGTGCTTCGCTACACCCTCCCCCCGAATCTTTATGAAAGGGCTCACCCAAAGTCCCAAGGCTCTCACTAATACAGTAATTCTGATATATCACATTTAATATTAAGTTTGTGTGGGGGTGCCAAAAAAAAAAAAAAATACAGCCTGTAGCCCTCCTATATCCGCAGTAAGACTTTGTGAAAATTTCAAGAAGGTCAGATGAGTAGTTACGGAGATTACCTCCTACAAACAAACAAACAAATACATATGACCTCTTTATTATGGTAGTATAGATTAGTAGTATAAATTTTTTATTTCAACGCTTGCTGATATACAATGTTTTTTGTTTTTTCATTCGGTACAACAATTATCAGATTTTTCGGCGTTCCTACCCTGGAGCAAGGTACATGTAGCTGCCCATGAGAAGAAGATGGATTATCCAAATTAGATCTGGCAACACTTAACTATTGGCCTTAAACTTAGAATATCATTTGGCAATTTTTTCTTTTTAGCGATTTTTGATTTTGCCCATTTTTGATTTTGAAGATTTTTGGGCGATTTTTGATTTTGGCGATATATTTTCCACGACAAATCACATTGATAACTAATGTACTTGTCAAAAGACTGTCGCTTCCGTGGTACTTCATATTTTTTATATAGGAGGTGCCACGCCCACTAATCCCATCCCGCTCAATTTTTATTGAACTATTCACATTAATATTTGATGGACTCATACAAAATGTGAAGTCTTTCCTTTTATAGTACACCAGTTATATGATATTAGATATTTACTTTGCATGGGCGGTGCTACGCCCACTGCTCCGATCACGCCCATTTTTTTGTCCGACTAATCACAAAAAGAACCTATGGGCTCACGTAAAGCCACAAAGCCCTCTCTTTTACAGTACTCCAGATATATGACATTAAATAGTTACTTTGAATGGGGAGTGCCACGCCCATTGGTGTGGATCTGCCAATTTTTTGTCCGACTACTCATAATAAGAGCTGATGGGGTCGTGCAAAGCGTCAAAGCTTCGCTTTTTTAGTACACCAGTTATATGATATCATATATTTACTTTGTATGGGCGGTGCCACGCCCACTGCTCCGATCATGCCCATTTTTTGTCTAACTAATCACATAATAACTTATGGGCTCACACAAAGTCCCAAGACTCTCACTATTACAGTACTCCAGATATGTGGCATTTTATATTTACTTTGTATGGCAGGTGCCACGCCTATTGGTCCGATACTGCCCATTATTTGTCCGACTAATCACATTAATAATAGCTGGCTCTCTCTATCACAGTACTCGAGATATATAATATTGAACTATTACTTGTATGGGAGGTACCACGCCCACTTATATGATCCCGCCCATTTCTGGCGTAGCTACTAACATTAACAATAGGTGACCTCACACAAATTTGGAAAGCTCTACCTATCATAGTACTCAATATATACGATATTAAAAATTTACTTTGTGTGGGAGGAGCCACGCCCACTGAAAATATTTAAAAAATTATAGCCTATAGCACTTCCCATATCCGCAGTACGACTCTGTGAAAATTTTAGGAAGATCAGATGAGTAGTTACGGAGATTACCTCCTACAAACAAACAAAGAAACACACATTACCTCTTTATTATATTAGTATAGATTTTCGGTTTTCTAGTTTTTTGTTTTTTTACTTACAAACAAGTAAGAAAATTATAGTCGGTCTAGATCGACTATACGATACCCTATACCATGCGTTTAGAGACCCTATCTCTCAGGCCCAACGAACTGGATATATAAATAAGCATAAACCAAATTTGAGTGGGATTTTTATTAATTTTTTCGGCTGCAGATATGAAAAAGTTCATATCGGATGCTATATCTATATGGGGACTAGGCCCAAAAATGGACCGATCCTGACCATGTTTGGTAAAGTCTCTTGTATTTTGCAAAAATATATACAAACAAAATTTGAGAAGAAGCAGTGAAATATTTTTGTTTTTTTATAGATTTAAGTGAAGATCGGGAAGCAGCTCTATATGGGGCCTATGACTAAGAGTTGTCCAATAGGGATCTTTTTTGGACTGCTGATTAATGGATGTAATATATACATACAAACCCAATTTGACTAAGATTTGTATGATAATTTGGATATTATGGCAATATATGTTGATTTCATAGGGGTCATTTGTATGGGGGCTAGGTCTGAACATGGACCGATTGTCACCAATTTCAATAGTGTTCATCCCATGGCCGATAAAAGATAAAATACCAAATTTCGTCAAAACATATTCATATTTGCGACCTGCAGTTTGATTACAAGCTTTACATGGACACACAGACGGACGGACGGACGGACGGACGGACATCGTTAAATCGAATCAGATAGTGATTCTGATTCGATCGGTATAATTAAAGAGGGGTGTAGGTCAAATATTTTTGGTTGTTACAAACAGCAGCACAAAGTCATTATACCCAAACCACATAGTGGTATAGGGTATAAAAATATTCTTTATTTCAAATATACTTTTATATCAATTCAAGTTGTGTATATGAATTTTATACAACAGGTGTTTATAGACACTGTAGCATTGATTTTGTTATATACGAAGAAAAATAACAATAAAAACAAAACAAAAAAAAAAACAAATTCTGTCAGTAACAGAAAACGATTTGCTAAATATTGTATTTTTTCCCCGCTTTGTCAGTTGTTTTTTGTTATTTAGAATGAAAATGAAAAATTCCTTAGATTCAACTGATAGAATTTAAAACGGAAAATTAAATTTTTGTATTTTTCGACTGTTAACAGGATATCCCCATCTATAGATAACAAAACGATTGATTTATTTTTTTTTAAATATATTTTATTGTTAATATTTTCTAGGTCTGCCATTATTGCGCACAACTTCACAACTACTTTTTTGAAGAGACCTTGTACATTATTTATTGTTATTTGCTCAAAAGCATATTCAATCACTTAAATTAGCCCTTGTCTGTTTTCAATTTCTTTTCCTTCTATATAAATTATACGTTTATGTTCAGATCGGGAGATGGAGATGGCCACTCCATAAATTCCACATTGTTGTCTCCAAAATAGTGTTTTACTCATTTGGCCGTATGGATAGGCCCATTGTCTTGTTGAAAAACCATCTTATTCTTCCAATTTTATCCTTTGTGATCTGCCGACCTTCTAAAATAACCAAATCTATGGCGCCATGAAATGAAAATGCAGCCCATATGGCACCAACAGCACTGTGACGATGGAACAAAATTACCTCAGATTTTCTCAAATTATGAAAGTTGAAATGAAAGCCATCAGGCCCGTCGAAGTTAATCTTTTTTTGGTCTGAAAATATTACCTTGTACCATTCTTCTCTCCAACTTAAATGAGACCGGTAGTACTCCAATCTAGCAAATGTGGATTTTTCATTAGTTTCCTCCGCTGAAGATGTAGACACATTTTAATCGCTCTTTGTACTGTCCGAGTACTAGCAGAAGTTTTAAAAATTTCGTGAAAAAAACTTCGCGTAAAATGGACCTGTTCTCTCTTTTAGTTGTTGCTCGTTTTGTGCAACCTTTTTAGTTTATTTTTCCATAATTCTGATTGTTTTATTGTCTCGGCCAATTTTATTTCCTATTTGGCTGTTAATTTTTAATTTTTTTTGGTCATCACCGAAACTCAACACCAACAATTAACTAATTTCTAATTTATTTATTTATTTCTAAGCACTTCGCTCTTGTAGTCTCTACTTCATGTCGCCCAATAAATAGTTGAAAAAAATATACCGTTTTAAATTGTTGCATTTTCATGTCACTGTTTCCAGAAATACAAAATAGTATTAATATAAAACAAGTAAGAAAATTATAGTCGGTCTAGACTGACTATACGATACCCTATACCATGCGTTTAGAGACCCTATCTCTCAGGCCCAACTAACTGGATGTAGAAAATAAGCATAAACCAAATTTGAGTGGGATTTTTCTTAATTTTTTTGGCTGCAGATATGAAAAATTTCATATCGGATGCTATATCTATATGGGGACTAGGCCCAAAAATGGACCGATCCTGACCATGTTTGGTAAGGTCTCTTGTATTTTGCAAAAATATATACAAACAAAATTTGAGAAGAATTAGTGCAATATTTTTGTCTATTGATAGATTTAAGTGAAGATCGGGAAGCAGCTCTATATGGGGCCTATGACTAAGAGTTGTCCAATAGGGATAATTTTTGGACTACTGATTAATGGATGTAATATATACATACAAACCCAATTTGACTAAGATTTGTATGATAATTTGGATCTTATGGCAATATATGTTGATTTCATAGGGGTCATTTGTATGGGGGCTAGGTCTGAACATGGACCGATTCACGCCAATTTCAAAAGCGTTCATCCCATGGCCGATAAAGGATCAAATACCAAATTTCATCAAAATATATTCATATTTGCGATCTGCAGTTTGATTACAAGCTTTACATGGACACACAGACGGACGGACGGACGGACGGACGGACGGACGGACATCGTTAAATCGAATCAGATAGTGATTCTGATTCGATCGGTATAATTAAAGATGGGTGTAGGTCAAATATTTTTGTGTTACAAACAGCAGCACAAAGTCATTATACCCAAACCACATAGTGGTATAGGGTATAAAAAGCATACATAATGCACCCACTGCATAGCAAAGACATGGAATTTTGTTGAATAGGGATTTTACGGCCACTTAAGTCGATCTCATAAGGATTTTTTATATGGGGGCTGGGTCCGAAAATACACCGATATTCACCAATTGCAATACCGTTGGTAAATTTTCACTTATATCGCTACTCATTAATTTTGGAATTTAATAAAGTCAAAAACTAAATTTTTTGACCCTCTTTAGAACGCCTCATTTGAAACGTTACAACTAACTAATTGGTTTCCATATTAATAACTTATCGTAAACGAAACTTTAACTTACATTTTCATCTAAATAAACTAACGAATGCTGGAAAACATTCCCTATATAACATTATACTTATACTCTATATTGAGTATGTCATGTAGAGCGGAAAAGTACTTTAATTTGCAACATAAAATATATATTACACATTTTCTTTTTTTCTTCTTCTTTTGTTTTGTTAGAAAAAGTTTTATCTACATAATGAAAACAAATAAAATATAAAAAATCTCAATAAGTTTAGATAAAAAAAACATTTAGTTATTTATTTAAAAATTACGATTATAAATTTAATTTGTTTAAAGCTTTAATAAATATTCCAAAAAATTTAACACCAAAATTATTTGTTATTATTTCGCATTATACTGTGTCCAAAAGGAAAAAGTGGCTTTTCAATTTAAACTTCGCATGTTTATAAATCTTTTGAGATTGCTATTACTGTTCTTGGTATTTGTTTCAAATCTTTATTGATTCAATATCTTTATTGGTTCAATTGCAGCTTTTCGCGCTAGATTTTGCGCCTTTTGATAACTCAAAACATAATTTTTTCTATTTAGCACCTTTTATTAAAAAGTTTCCTATTTTCCTTTTTAAGAGATTTTAGCGTTTTTTAACTGCAATAGTTCATATTACACAAACATTTTGAAGATCCCAGAAAAAAAAACATTACCAAATAATGGGTTTTAGAAGAAGAAGTAACTGGTTGAAATTTGCCTGATAAGCTCATTATTTTAACATGGGGATGACATTGGAGGTAGCTAGTTGCCTAGGAACTCATTATTTTCACTTTGAAAGTATTGCAGTATGCAAGGAGCTGGCATGAAATATAAGCAGCTGCATATTTTCACTTTAGAAGTAATGCAGTGGGCAGTTGTAGGTCATTATTGGTTATGCAAAAATCAATGAGCTGCTATTACGAAAGAATTTACAAATACGAAAATTGTCTTAACTATAACAAGTAAATGGAAAAATCGGGACAGTCCGGATTTGTTTTAGATTTAAATACTTAATTTCAAAAATTCAGCCAATTAATATACGTTTTCTGAATAATCATGTTTCGTTATAGATATATACATACATACTGGGGCAAATAATTATGAGACCAAAATATAAAATTAAATTTAAATTAAATTAAAATTAGATTAAAATTAAATTAAAATTATATGAAAGTTAAATTAAAATTAAATTAAATTAAAACTAAATTAAAATTAAATTAAAATTAAATTTAAATAAAAATTAAATTCAAATTAAATTCAAATTAAATTTAAATTAAAATTAAATTAAAATTAAATTAAAATTAAATTAAAATTAAATTAATATTAAATTAAAATTAAATTAAAATTAAATTAATATTAAATTAAATTTAAATTTAAATTAAAATTAAATTAAAATTAAATTAAAATTAAATTAAAATTAAATTAAAATTAAATTAATATTAAATTAAAATTAAATTAAAATTAAATTAAAATTAAATTAAAATTAAAATTAAAATTAAAATTAAATTAAAATTAAAATTAAAATTAAAATTAAAATTAAAATTAAAATTAAAATTAAAATTAAAATTAAAATTAAAATTAAAATTAAAATTAAAATTAAAATTAAAATTAAAATTAAAATTAAAATTAAAATTAAAATTAAAATTAAAATTAAAATTAAAATTAAAATTAAAATTAAAATTAAAATTAAAATTAAAATTAAAATTAAAATTAAAATTAAAATTAAAATTAAAATTAAAATTAAAATTAAAATTAAAATTAAAATTAAAATTAAAATTAAAATTAAAATTAAAATTAAAATTAAAATTAAAATTAAAATTAAAATTAAAATTAAAATTAAAATTAAAATTAAAATTAAAATTAAAATTAAAATTAAAATTAAAATTAAAATTAAAATTAAAATTAAAATTAAAATTAAAATTAAAATTAAAATTAAAATTAAAATTAAAATTAAAATTAAAATTAAAATTAAAATTAAAATTAAAATTAAAATTAAAATTAAAATTAAAATTAAAATTAAAATTAAAATTAAAATTAAAATTAAAATTAAAATTAAAATTAAAATTAAAATTAAAATTAAAATTAAAATTAAAATTAAAATTAAAATTAAAATTAAAATTAAAATTAAAATTAAAATTAAAATTAAAATTAAAATTAAAATTAAAATTAAAATTAAAATTAAAATTAAAATTAAAATTAAAATTAAAATTAAAATTAAAATTAAAATTAAAATTAAAATTAAAATTAAAATTAAAATTAAAATTAAAATTAAAATTAAAATTAAAATTAAAATTAAAATTAAAATTAAAATTAAAATTAAAATTAAAATTAAAATTAAAATTAAAATTAAAATTAAAATTAAAATTAAAATTAAAATTAAAATTAAAATTAAAATTAAAATTAAAATTAAAATTAAAATTAAAATTAAAATTAAAATTAAAATTAAAATTAAAATTAAAATTAAAATTAAAATTAAAATTAAAATTAAAATTAAAATTAAAATTAAAATTAAAATTAAAATTAAAATTAAAATTAAAATTAAAATTAAAATTAAAATTAAAATTAAAATTAAAATTAAAATTAAAATTAAAATTAAAATTAAAATTAAAATTAAAATTAAAATTAAAATTAAAATTAAAATTAAAATTAAAATTAAAATTAAAATTAAAATTAAAATTAAAATTAAAATTAAAATTAAAATTAAAATTAAAATTAAAATTAAAATTAAAATTAAAATTAAAATTAAAATTAAAATTAAAATTAAAATTAAAATTAAAATTAAAATTAAAATTAAAATTAAAATTAAAATTAAAATTAAAATTAAAATTAAAATTAAAATTAAAATTAAAATTAAAATTAAAATTAAAATTAAAATTAAAATTAAAATTAAAATTAAAATTAAAATTAAAATTAAAATTAAAATTAAAATTAAAATTAAAATTAAAATTAAAATTAAAATTAAAATTAAAATTAAAATTAAAATTAAAATTAAAATTAAAATTAAAATTAAAATTAAAATTAAAATTAAAATTAAAATTAAAATTAAAATTAAAATTAAAATTAAAATTAAAATTAAAATTAAAATTAAAATTAAAATTAAAATTAAAATTAAAATTAAAATTAAAATTAAAATTAAAATTAAAATTAAAATTAAAATTAAAATTAAAATTAAAATTAAAATTAAAATTAAAATTAAAATTAAAATTAAAATTAAAATTAAAATTAAAATTAAAATTAAAATTAAAATTAAAATTAAAATTAAAATTAAAATTAAAATTAAAATTAAAATTAAAATTAAAATTAAAATTAAAATTAAAATTAAAATTAAAATTAAAATTAAAATTAAAATTAAAATTAAAATTAAAATTAAAATTAAAATTAAAATTAAAATTAAAATTAAAATTAAAATTAAAATTAAAATTAAAATTAAAATTAAAATTAAAATTAAAATTAAAATTAAAATTAAAATTAAAATTAAAATTAAAATTAAAATTAAAATTAAAATTAAAATTAAAATTAAAATTAAAATTAAAATTAAAATTAAAATTAAAATTAAAATTAAAATTAAAATTAAAATTAAAATTAAAATTAAAATTAAAATTAAAATTAAAATTAAAATTAAAATTAAAATTAAAATTAAAATTAAAATTAAAATTAAAATTAAAATTAAAATTAAAATTAAAATTAAAATTAAAATTAAAATTAAAATTAAAATTAAAATTAAAATTAAAATTAAAATTAAAATTAAAATTAAAATTAAAATTAAAATTAAAATTAAAATTAAAATTAAAATTAAAATTAAAATTAAAATTAAAATTAAAATTAAAATTAAAATTAAAATTAAAATTAAAATTAAAATTAAAATTAAAATTAAAATTAAAATTAAAATTAAAATTAAAATTAAAATTAAAATTAAAATTAAAATTAAAATTAAAATTAAAATTAAAATTAAAATTAAAATTAAAATTAAAATTAAAATTAAAATTAAAATTAAAATTAAAATTAAAATTAAAATTAAAATTAAAATTAAAATTAAAATTAAAATTAAAATTAAAATTAAAATTAAAATTAAAATTAAAATTAAAATTAAAATTAAAATTAAAATTAAAATTAAAATTAAAATTAAAATTAAAATTAAAATTAAAATTAAAATTAAAATTAAAATTAAAATTAAAATTAAAATTAAAATTAAAATTAAAATTAAAATTAAAATTAAAATTAAAATTAAAATTAAAATTAAAATTAAAATTAAAATTAAAATTAAAATTAAAATTAAAATTAAAATTAAAATTAAAATTAAAATTAAAATTAAAATTAAAATTAAAATTAAAATTAAAATTAAAATTAAAATTAAAATTAAAATTAAAATTAAAATTAAAATTAAAATTAAAATTAAAATTAAAATTAAAATTAAAATTAAAATTAAAATTAAAATTAAAATTAAAATTAAAATTAAAATTAAAATTAAAATTAAAATTAAAATTAAAATTAAAATTAAAATTAAAATTAAAATTAAAATTAAAATTAAAATTAAAATTAAAATTAAAATTAAAATTAAAATTAAAATTAAAATTAAAATTAAAATTAAAATTAAAATTAAAATTAAAATTAAAATTAAAATTAAAATTAAAATTAAAATTAAAATTAAAATTAAAATTAAAATTAAAATTAAAATTAAAATTAAAATTAAATTAAAATAAAATTAAAATTAAATTAAAATTAAATTAAATTAAATTTAAATTAAATTAAAATTAAAATTAAATTAAAATTAAAATTAAAATTAAAATTAAAATTAAATTAAAATTAAAATTAAATTAAAATTAAATTAAAATTAAATTAAAATTAAATTAAAATTAAATTAAAACTAAATTAAAATTAAATTAAAATTAAATTAAAATTAAATTAAAATTAAATTAAAATTAAATTAAAATTAAATTAAAATTAAATTAAATTAAAATTAAATTAAAATTAAATTAAAATTATATTAAAATTAAATTAAAATTAAATTAAAATTAAATTAAAATTAAATTAAAATTAAATTAATTTTAAATTAAAATTAAATTAAAATTAAATTAAAATGACATTAAAATTAAATTAAAATTAAATTAAAATTAAATTAAAATTAAATTAATATTAAATTAAAATTAAATTGAAATTAAATTAAAATTAAATTAAAATTAAATTAAAATTAAATTAAAATTAAATTAAAATTAAATTAAAATTAAATTAAAATTAAATTATAATTAAATTAAAATCAAATTGAAATTAAAATTTATAAAATTAAATTAAATTTTATATCTTAAATTATAATTAAGTTTTCACTTTTTGCAAGAAAACGATACAGTGGTCATATCTATCCACTGTAAAAATCTTACATCGATTTTTCTAGTCTATCGCAAAAAAAAATATAGTTGTAACCCTACTTGTGTTATAAGAGTAGCTTCTTTAGGATCCACTAAAAAGACATATTTTGAGTTCCACCCAAAAGAATTGTTATCTTTGCTGATCACTGAAAAAATCGCAAAAACAACTACTGTTGTATACTTATTTTTCGCAATTCTTTACAATGAAACAACTGTTTTTAAATTTTGTAGTAAATACTAAAAACAAAAAACGTTTTTTGCCTCTGTTGAAAATTTGTAAATTTTGAGTTGACTCACTTTAGAGGTACAGGTGCGATATATTATTCAATAATATCATTCCAAGGGAGATCTACGATCATTTATCCAATCTTGTCCAGTTATATCAAACTACTAATATTAAACCCAGATGAAATCACACAGAGCTCTCCATATTATAATATTCGAGATATGTGATACTGAATGATTGCTTTGTATGGGAGGTGCCACGCCTTCTTATCCGTTATCATCCATTATTCAGCAAGGCTACTCAAACTAATAAGCTGTGAAATCACACAAAGTATCGTTACCCTTCAATTTTACATTACTCAAGATATACGATATTGAAAATTCAATTTGTATGGGAGATGACACGCCCACTTATTTCTTTACTTAAATTTTGCAGATATTATTCTGCTATTTGGGGCAGTTATAAATGGTTTAACTAACCCGACTTTGTTTTGGGAATTCCTTTTCTGTGTTTATTCGAAATGAAAATTTTTAATAGTTTTTTTGAAACTGTGTAAAAGTGAAAAGTACCGTGTAAATTGAGGGATATATTCTTTTAAAATCGTGTAAAAATGTAATCTATGAATCGGAATTATTCTAAAACACCAAATCTCGGGAGAAAAATTTAAAGCGGGATGTGCCTTAAAATAATGGATTAATCTCTTCATATTATGTATTTTTGAACCCAGTACGCATACTAAACATTTTTTATTAACTATTTAGCACATATTTTTGATTCCCGTCCAATTATAACATTTTTTCTGTAGACGATAATACAGAATAAGGTGGTACTTTGGATCGAAAAATAAATTTAAGCTAAATTAATAATTTTGTTATGTACGAGGACATACGAATTAATTCATCTATTCCTTAAAAAAAAAATACAGATTAATATTTCACCTCTTAAGCACATTCAAAATCGGTGTTTTATTAATTTCCAAAACATTTAAGAACATTACCAAAAAATTTATGATAAATTCTATATGAAATCATCAAGTCAAGTTAACTCTGATATTTGCATTGCAACCATTATTTTTTTTTTGTTTTGTTTTTTTTTTTTTTTGTTATTGTCTTCATTTTTCTTTTCTCCCAAAGTTAAGTAGTGGAAAATGATTTATAATCATTTATAAAAAGAAGGAAGGAAAATTATATAATAAAACTAAATGGATAACAGCAACAATAAACTTGTAGTTTATGTTAAAATTACGGCACTTTTTTCTTTGTTTCTTTTTATATAAAGAGTTTTTCATTGTTATTTGTACAAGAAATGCTTTTGTTTCAAACAAAAGTCTGCCTGAAAAAATAATTATATAATAAATTAGCATGACTGAAAATTAAAAAAAAAATATTATATTTAAGTTTATCCGCGTCTGTCTTAAAATTAACCTTACGGAATTTTCTATAAAAAATATGATCGATCTTTTTATATAAAAAATATATTTTTTAAAGCTAACCATGTTCATTTTTAAGCGCCCCGCTAGGTGAGTAGGTAGATAAAAAATATATTTTTTAAAGCTAACCATGTTCATTTTTAAGCGCCCCGCTAGGTGAGTAGGTAGCGTGCTCGCCTATCGTGCGGGGGTCGTGGGTTCGATTCCCACCAGAGGCTTTGGTCTGTCGCTGCAAAAAAAAAATGAACACACTACTCCCTCTTTCCTCCTTCATATAACCTATTTTCCTGAGATCAACACAATGCACTGCATCTGTAGGAGGCATTCTCTGAGTGTTGATTAATAAATAAAAAAAAGTATAGCCCAGCACTCGAAATTCAAGTGCAAATTCTAGGAAAATTATTTTTTCATTAAATTTTTGTCTTCCAATGTTTTTTTAATCTATATATCTGTGGTCACAAGCGATAACCGCCTAAGTCGACTTAAGAACGATTTGAGTTATGTATGCTGTCATATTCTACTAAACACGCTTTATATTTACATGAAATCCCCATTTCTCTAGCACTGTTTAATAAAAAGTTATTAATGAAAACATACTGACCTAAGTCGTAATGAAGCCCCATTTCATTTATATAAAAAGTTAATTTTCTCAAAAGCATGATTTTCGACTTAGGTGGTTAATGCTTGTGACCACAGATATATAAAAAAGTTATGATTATTTAAATGATCCTAAAAGTATGTTAATCAATTTTAGCAATTCACAATTCAACACAGAGCTTCTGATATACATATAATTTATATCATTTGCATTAACAGGGTGTAACGAATTATTATAAATATTTTATTTTATTTCATTTAATATATTTTTAAGACAGCTTAATCATAAATTTTATCATTCTCAGCTTCTCCTTTATATGAACTATAACTATGCCAATTTTCACACTCCTCCGTGCCCGCATATTGCTTTAAAAGGGGAACTAAAAATTTACCTTCACGTATTAATATATAGAAAATATTTTTTTGAGATCATGATCTAAGAAAAACAATATTTCGGAAATAATAAATCAGTTTTAATTATTATATAATTTATTGTAATAATATTCGATATTTTGTAAAGATTTAAGTTTGGATAATTTACTTTTTTTATTTTCTACACACAGGAAAAAAAAATTACCAACCGAAATGTTCAAAAGTTCAATAACTGTATTTTCGATTGTATCAACAGAGATTTAAGAGGAGTTACATATTTTCTATTGTAATAAAATATTTACTGTTACGACAATAGAATTTAATTCGCAATTAACTCGAAATTGGGTTAGTTAGTAATAACACAAAATTTTTTTACATATAACTCTCTGAGTAATTGAGTTGGATAATTAGAATGCTTTTCGAATGCTTTGTATTTGGTCCAAGTTGGTTTAAAATCTGAGCGTAGAGATTCTGCAGCTTGCTTGCTATAGAAAGCCAGTCCTTTACCAACTTTTCCACAAAATTTAGAAACATGAAAGACTACAGCATGAACTTTTGGCATCACGGAAATTTCCAAATCACAATAACTACTTTTGAAGCTTGAAATACATTCTATGTAGTTTGAGTCGAGAATAAACCCTTTACATATTTTGAGCAGTTGATACTCCATCAAACAAATCTATTTTATCTAACAGTATTTTACATGAATTTCCCGCAAATGCTTGAGATCCATAACTGACTTTTCGAGTTACGTTGGATTTTTTAGCCGATTAGTAACTGACATCTGCAAACTGTAACAACATTTTATCTTAGATAGTATTTATCACACCGATTAACAGGTGTAGTTCAGGTGGCGGAATGATCTCAAAAATTTCTTTTGCAAAAAATATCAGATTATTCGTGGAATTTTTAAAATTTGATGCTTTATCACCTCCGTTTTTCTGCCATATACGGTAGTATTCTTTGCAGCTGCCGACGCACAGTGGACCATATTTTGAGAAGGCGGCCAAAAATAATTTTTTTTTTGTTACCGATTTTAAAGTTATGTTATTCATTTGAAAGTAAATAGTAGTAAACCTCGGGAGCCAAAAAATTACGACTCTATTTCAACTATATCACAGCGAACAGGGTCTTCGAAAATGGGCTTTCACAGTATTTTGTAAATTTTTATTTTTGAATGACCGTAACTTTTTTGATTTAAAAGATTTTGAAGTGAAATAAATTTTGTATAATTTCATGGCTTCCATACTATGTATTAATGTTAAAAATGTAAAATCACTGAGTCATTCCAAAATTAAAAAAAAAAATTTTAAAAAAGGTCCAAATTTTCCGAAAATCTACTTAATAAAGCATAACTCCAGCCAGTCAAAAGCAGTCAGAAAAATTCTTGCACTTTTCTATAGTCAGAACCCTCCCCTATACTCCTATACCCCATTATATACCCGCCAGTTTCCGCCCGTGTGCACCAGAACAATTTTTCTGACCCAAGGTTAGATATTTTCTGCAAAATTTATGAATACAAAAAAAGTTGTGTCCACTATGTGGTTAGGATATATTAAGTTTGAGGTGATGTTTGCAACTGCCAAAAATATTGGACCTTTATCCATCTTTTATTATACGGATCGACTCAAAAACACTTTCTGAGGCGATTAAACGATGTCCGTCCGTCCGTCTGAGTGTTATGAATACAAAAGTTGGTCGTACCGGTGCACCGCGGTGTATTTTTTTGCGTGTCGGTAGAGTTGTCACGAGTTGTTATATACTTATAAAAAAGGGTTGAGATATAGTGTGCTTAATTGTTACAGGCACATTTACATAGGTATCTTTCAAAAACATAAATAGTCTGAATTAGAGTTATATAGTTTAAATACCTGACAAAATGGGAAACAATTTAAATAACAGGTAAATGGTAAAAAAAAACTATTGCGACATAGCCCTTTAAGATATGAGCAGGTATGCTTCACCTTTTAAAAGGAGTTACGGTGTGGGTTTTTTATGCTTCTAAAAGTGGTAATAAAAGATAAAAAATTTTATTTTACATAATTGCAAGAAAGAGTATTTATAATAATGTTTCCACAATTATTATTCATTACAATTTGTGCAATGGCTAAGTACTGTTACAGAGATCTGGCAGATATTTATTTTCAACGAAATGATGTAGACGATGTAATTTTGCACAGAGTGAGCAACGATTTCTTTAAGAATTGTAACCTAGAAGACACAAAGGAAAAATTACTAATTTTGCATCGAATTTGAAAAGACGGTACATTGAATGCTCTCATAGCAAGGCAAAGATGTACAAACGTTACCAAGACTGGTTAATAAAGGAACTTATTTTTGAGAGTGCATCTACAACTGCCAACGAAAGTAGAAAAAAGGATCGACCAGCAAAACCAATTGACGGATGTAGTGAAAGATCTCGAAGGCACAAGCTGGAGAATATCAATGAAGAAATTTCTCAAAGAATTATTAAGGATTCATTTTTGCACCAAATTCAACCAACCCAAAATAAAAAAAATAAAATTGAAATAATTGATTACTTTAATTTCTAAATGGGGATGTGATGGATCCTCTAGTCAGAAACAATACAAGCAATTTAATGCCGAAAATTCATCAGATGCTAATTTATTTATGGTATCTTTCGTTGCATTGCGTTAACAAAAAGGTATAGCGTCCTAGAGCCGTCAACTAGTAGAGCAACAGAAATTGATATATGGAAAAATGAAATTCCTTCTTCAACAAAGTATTGCAGACCAATAAAATTTGCATTTAAAAAGGAAACCAAAGATGTCATAACTGAAGAAGTTCAAAAAATAAAAGATCAAATTAAGGAACTTCAACCAGTAATATTTAAATTTGATGACCAAGACATTGAAGTACATTTTAAAATGTGTCTCACAATGATTGATGGAAAAGTTGCGCAAGCTTTAACTGGAACAAAGTCAACGTCAAGCTGCATTATATGCCAAAAGACATCAAGTCAATTAAGCCAAACCCCACCAGAAGACGATAGTTTTAAGGAAGCCCACGAATTTGGAATGTTCCCTCTTCATGCTAGAATACGTTTCATGGAGCATATTCTTAAATTGGGTTATGATTTGGAATTTGGTCCGTTAGGCGAAACAGTGAGAAAAAACAAAGAAAATGAAGAAAAATAGAAAGCAAAAAAAAACAAATTCAACAAAAATATCTACAGCTAGGCCTCTTAATCGACCAACCAAAACAAGGGGAAGGAAAAACAAATGATGGAAATACTGCAAGGAGATTTTTTTCCGATCCGCAAACTGCAGCATCTATCACAGGTGTAGATCATGAATTAATAAGACGATTCAAAATCATATTACAAGTTCTAGCATGCAGCAGAAAGATAAATGCAAAAAAATTTGGAGAGTACGCCAATAAAACAGCTATACTTTATAATGAAAAATACTCTTGGAGATATATGCCATCCAAAGTTCATAAAATTTTGTACCATGGGGAACAAATAATTCAAAACAATATGCTACCAATAGGAGATCTATCTGAAGAAGCGCAAGAAAAAAGGAACAAAGATTACAGATTCCTTCGCGAGCACAACACAAGGAAAATGTCCAGATGTTGTACTATCACTATTTTGTTGTCCACTTCAGATCCATATCTGTCCAACATTCGTCAAAAATGGAAAACTACCTCTATTGAATTAGAAGAAGAAGCTAAGCAACTTCTAGAAGATGAAAATCAAGGCTATTTAGAAGAAATTTTTACTAAAATTAGTTGATTTAAAGTACTTTTTCATTACACTAACAATAAGTTACACTTTTTTTTATATAGTTAAAAAATTTTCTTGATTTAAAAAGTTATATATTTTGTAAATTTACAATAAAAATTGTTATATTTCATAAATTTACCATAAAAATTGATATAGAAATATTTAAAAAGACAATAAAAAAAAATTTAACTAAAGCAAAAACATACGAGTTTTTCATTGAAACTTCTCTATCTTGAACCAATATAAGGTAACTTTTACGTTCGCTGCTTAATAAATTATATTTTAACTCGGGATCTTTCAAAAAAAAAAAAAAAAAAACCTTTGGACCTTGTGCACATTAGGACTAAAAAGTTTACGGGGGCCAAAGTTTGGCATTTTCTGAAAAAATTAACTTAAAAACTTGTTAAAAATTGTTAGTTGTAAAATTAACTGAAAAAATAAGACATTATATAAAAAAAAGCCTTTTTTACCTTTTAACGCTTCACTTTTGTACAAAAATTCAACTACAAATTAAAATGTATTTTTAACCCTCCGTAACTTTTTTTATTTTCGGTCGAGAATTACGTTTTATAGCAAAACTTAAAAGCTAAAGTCTCACCTACCAAACAAAAAAAACCGCATATCAAAATTCCAATCCAAACCGCATGTCAAAATTCCAATCCAATCAAAAGTTATAGATTTTTGACCGCCTTCTCGTCAAATGGTCCACTGTGCGACGGTTCTTAGTTTTCCACATTATTTTAATCCATCAGCGGATGATATATACCAGGTATAAAGTTAGGTACTTACGTGTTACATAATTCCTGTCGTTACATTTGCTAACTTCAAATCAATAATTGCAATAATTCTTTCTAAATTTTCAAGACGATATTATGACCCCAACATAGATACATTTTCCTAATTTTCAGATGCATTAGCAACTATTGCAAGCAACAAAATCTTTTTTAACACACGTTATCTAATTTTTTATTTTTTGACAGTAAATTAACACAATATTTTTGTCGGTTTACTGATATCACAGCAGATCTGAAGAATGTGTAAATATGCAAATTTCAAATGATATTCTCTCAAATTCCTCTTCTCTCCAACATGTTCTATAAGTTTTTTAATGTCATTACTAAAAAGTATGCTCTCGAAAGTTTTCTTTTTACATTATTTTTACCGTTTTTTACAATGTCAAACATTCTAACTTCAAAATAATAATCTACAGAATTATTTATATTAGCAGATTCCAGCACTCGAAATTCGAGTGCAATTTCTAGGCAACTATATTTTTCAACTTAGCCAATTCACAAACTAACACTTTTTTCGTTTATTATTATTGTGAATAAAGATAACAAACTCATTAACAACAAGTAAGAAAATTCTAGACCGACTATACGATACCCTATACCATGCGTTTAGAAACCCTATCTCTTAGGCCCAACTAACTGGACATTGAAAATAACCAAAAACCAAATTTGACTGGTATTTTTATTAATTTTTCTGGCTACAGATATAAAAAGTTCATATCGGATGCTATATCTGTATGGGGACTAGGTCCAAAAATGGACCGATCTTGACCATGGTTGGTAAAGTCTTTTGTATTTTGCAAAAATATATACAAACAAAATTTGAGAAGAATCAGTGCAATATTTATACCCTATACCACTATGTGGTTTGGGTATAATGACTTTGTGGTGCTGTTTGTAACAACCAAAAATATTTGACCTACACCCATTCGATTCAATGATGTCCGTCCGTCCGTCCATCCGTCCATCCGTCCGTCCGTCCGTCCGTCTGTGTGTCCATGTAAAGCTTGTAATCAAACTGCAGGTCGCAAATATGAATATATTTTGATGAAATTCGGTACTTGATCTTTGATCAGCCATGGGATGAACGCTATTGAAATTGGTGAGAATCGGTCCATGCTCAGACCTAGCCCCAATGCAAATGACCCCTATGAAATCGACATAAATTGCCATAAGATTCAAATTGTCATATAGATCTTACTCAAATTGGGTTTTGTATGCGTTCATTACGTCCATTAATGAGTAGTCCAAAAATGATCCCTTTGGCCCTATATAGAGCTGCTTCCCGATCTTCACTTAAATCTATTAAAAAACAAAAATATTGCACTGATTCTTCTCAGATTTTGTTTGTATATATTTTTGCAAAATACAAGAGACTTTACCAAACATAATCAGGATCGGACCATTTTTGGACCTAGTCCCCATATAGATATAGCATCCGATATGAACTTTTTCATATCTGCAGCCAAAAAAAATTAATAAAAATCCCACTCAAATTTGGTTTTTGCTTATTTTCTATGTCCAGTTAGTTGGGCCTAAGAGATAGAGTTTCTAAACGCATGGTATAGGGTATCGTATAGTCGGTCTAGACCGACTATAATTTTCTTACTTGTTTTGATTTGCAAGACTATGAATTATATCGATGTGATTGGGTAACTCATGCAGGTGGTGTTGCTATTTATATTAGAAATGGAAAAGATTGAACATCTCTTTATAGAAATTTCAGCACATAGAAACAAAATTCTTGTGGGTTGTGAATACAGACCTCATCACAATATTGATATGCAAAATTTTTTCAAAACTTTGGAGAATGAAACAGTAAAATTTGAAGATATAGTTGTATGTGGCGATTTCAACTCAAATCTTCTAGTGGAAAATTATTTAGTAAATAATATGGAAACAGTTGGACTTTATACAACAAATACAACAGTTCCAATCCATTTTTCAGCTATAGCATATACGCTATTGTTGGCGATAAAGGAAAAGTTTTACTCTATGATCAGATTTCAGCGTCCTGTTTTTCAAAGCACGACTTAATTTTTCTTACCTTTGATTTCCAGATCCAACTTATTATGAATGAAGCCACATACTATGACTTTAAACATATGGATAATATTGTCATAGCTTTTGATTTAGCAAATATTGATTGGAATTCAATTTACTATATGCTATCTGCTGAAAGTCAGCTTAACTTCTTAGAAAACAAAATTGAACAAATTTTCCGTTGAAAGCTGTAAAAACTAGTTTTAAATTAAAACCATGGTTTAATGGTAATATTCTTAAATCTGCAATTGCTTACAGAGATAGGGCTTTTAGTCGTAGGAAACGTTTCAAAACTGATTCACTGCATGAAGAATATTGTAACGCACGCATAGAAGTAAACCGATCTATTAAGAGTGCTAAATCAACATACTATTCATCTGTCTTCAACTCTGCAATTGGTTCCAAAAAAACATGGAAAAATATACGTGACATTGGTATTGGAAAACCAAGGATAATAGATACAACGGAAATAGATGTAGAATTACTTAATGAAACTTTCACACGACTGCCAACAGTATCTTTGAATAGTAATTTTTTTAATCAACCTATCACAACCTATAATTGTGTAACACAAGATGATGTATCAAGGAGTTGCCTAGCTGTTAAGTCAAATGCTGTAGGATTTGATAATATTCACCCAAGGTTTTTTAAAGCTATTCTTCCTGTGTTGTTTCCATATATCACATTCATATTCAACAATATCATAATTAAAGGTACTTTTCCTGCTAACTGGAAGTATGATAAAATAATACCTACACCAAAATCCAGTAATGAGTACCGATCTATTTCTATATTACCATTTCTATCAAAAGTATTTGAGAAGCTACTACATAAGCAAATGTACGATTACATAAATAGAAATGGCTTACTCAGGTTTTCGGCCTAAGCATAGTTGCGTAACTGCGCTTATTGATGTCAAGGAGCAAATACGGAGTAATATTGATGCCGGTTTCATGTCATTTCTTGTTTTATTAGATCACTCTAAGGCATTTGACATGGTTGATCATGGAATTCTTTGTATGAAACTGCAAACTTTGTTAAAATTTTCTTCGTCGTCCAGACTAATTGCGTCCTACTTATTGGATCGTAAACAGTCAGTCTTTGCTAATAAAAAATATCACGACCACTGCCAATATCGAAAGGTGTTCTTCAAGGATCAATCCTTGGTCCTCTACTTTTTACAATATACGTCAACGATTTACCAGAGCAACTAATGTACAGCAGTGTTCATATCTATGCTGATGATGTTCAATTATATATATGTAATACCAACATGATCGCTTAAGTAAACTAAATGAGGATTTACACCGTGTTTTTATGTGGGCTTCATCCAATGACCTGTGCTTGAATCCCAGCAAATCTAAGTGTCTGGTGATTAATCCAAAATCCAAGAAATCAACTTTTGAACCAGAAGTTATATTAAACAATCAAGCAATTGAGATTGTAAGAACAACAAAGAATCTTGGTATATTTTTTAATAATAATCTTACATGGACTGATCACATAAACACAGCTGCTGGAAATATATATGCTATGCTACGAATTCTGTGGAAAACACAATACTTTACACCGGTGAAGATTCGGTTATTACTTGCAAAAACATATATAATGCCAACTTTGTTATACGGATATGAAGTTTTTTCGAGCTGTGATTATACGAGTTACAATAAATTGGAGAAAGCTTATAACGCCATACTAAGGTATGTTTACGGCCTGAAGAAGTATGATCATATTACACCAGTTTCAAAAAAAATGTATGGAGTTAGTTTCAATGATTTACTAAAAATTCGTACCTTGACTTTATTACATAAAATTATATATACCCGTGAACCTTCTTATCTTTTTAATAGAATATCGTTCACTCGATCTCGCAGAACAAATGATTTAATACCAATTAGACATCGAACACAACCATCTGAATGGTAGTTTTTTATTAATTCAATTCGTCTTTGGAACTTGCTACCTTCAAACATTCAGTTCATAAGCAACACAATGCAATTTAAAATGGCCTTCTTTAATTTCTATAATTAATTGGTTTTCTATTTTAAATTGCTTTTAAATAACTAATTATACCCTATACCACTATGTGGTTTGGGTATAATGACTTTGTGCTGCTGTTTGTAACAACCAAAAATATTTGACCTAGACCCATCTTTAATTATACCGATCGAATCAGAATCACTTTCTGAGTTGATTTAACAATGTCCGTCCGTCCGTCCGTCCGTCCGTCTGTGTGTCCATGTAAAGCTTGTAATCAAACTGCAGGTCGCAAATATGAATATATTTTGATGAAATTTGGTATATAAGCTTTTATCGGCCATGGGATGAACGCTATTGAAATTGGTGAGAATCGGTCCATGTTCAGACCTAGCCCCCATACAAATTACCCATATGAAATCGACATAAATTGCCATAAGATCCAAATTGTCATATAGATCTTACTCAAATTGGGTTTGTATGCGTTCATTACATCCACTAATGAGTAGTCCAAAAATGATCCCTTTGACCCCATATAGAGCTTCTTCCCGATCTTCAGTTAAATCTATTAAAAAACAAAAATATTGCACTGATTCTTCTCAAATTCTGTTTGTACATATTTTTGCAAAATACAAGAGACTTTACCAAACATGATCAGGATCGGTCCATTTTTGGACCTAGCCCCTTTATAGATATAGCATCCGATATGAACTTTTTTATATCTGCAGCCAAAAAAATTAATAAAAATCCCACTCAAATTTGGTTTTTGCTTATTTTCTATGTCCAGTTAGTTGGGCCTAAGAGATAGGGTTTCTAAACGCATGGTATAGGGTATCGTATAGTCGGTCTAGACCGACTATAATTTTCTTACTTGTTTTTATATTAAACTTTTTTATTATTATCTTATTTTGTTATTATATTTTTTATTATTTTTAATTGGTATTATATACAATGTTAAATTTCCTTACTACTATGTACCTAGTACTAATCCTGTACTTTAATTATAAAATTTTATGTCTTGTTGTATGAGGATTCGAAATAAATAAATAAATAAATAAAAAAAATAAATAAATGTATATATTAGGGTGGGTCAATTATTTTTACTCCATGGGCTCATCGCGATTCTGGTACTACGGGCCATAACAAGTGTATTTGCCCAAGGAATCATACCTCTAAAATCATTTTCGAACCCTCCAAAATTTCGATGAAAAATCGATTTATGTCGTATATAAAATTATGATGGGTACCCCATAGAGGTATGGTTCCTTGGAAAAAAATACTTGTTATGGCCTATAGTACCAGAAACGCGATGAGCCCATGGAGATTTTTTCGGCCCCCTACAATTTGACCCACTCTGATATATATCTGTGGTCACAAGCAATAACCGCCTAAGTCGAAAAACATTCTTTCGAGAAAAATAACTATTTATATAAATGTAATGGGGGTTATTACGACTTAGGTCAGTATGTTTTCAATAATAACTTTTTAAATAACAGTGTTATAAATACGGGAATTTCACGCAAATATAAAGCATTGTTAGTAGAATATGATAGCATACATAACTCAAATCGTTCTTAAGTCGACTTGGGCGGTTATCGCTTGTTACCACAGATATATTACATGATTTCGAACCCAACAAAATGAATTACTTGTAAAACATAATGATTAACAATACATGAAAAGAAATATGTATTAAATTAATTTCCTTAAAAGTTCTAAAAATTAAAATTAACTTAAAAAATATGTTCCCAACATCTAAAATATATACGAAAGTTCATTAAAAATACTCTCTTGCGGTTTTTTTAATGATTTCTGTTAAAAGCTAGCTCACACCCTGTACTACACCATAATATGGTTACCGCAAAAAGCACATTTCCATACACAATAAAAAAAAAGGAAACAGCATTTTTTTTAACATCTCTTAGCAACATAATTTCAAAATTGCTTGTATTCACTTGTGTTTAAGTTTTACCAACAAAAGGAAATACAAAATCCGCAAAAACCCATTCAGTCATCATATTTAATTAATTTCTTTTCATTAGTATTTATTTGCCGTTTTTACCAGGTGTGTTTTCTCGAAAATTTTATTTCATATTTTTTTTTTTTTTTTTTTTGCTTAAAAGCTAATACTTCATAAATATTTATGTATAAAAAGTTCAGTGACCTCTGTTATAATCAACCACCTAAAATATATGTTTAATTTTTTCTACAGCAATAGGTTTTATTAAATATTTCTAGGTAAGCTGCTTGTTTGTTTTTTTTTTTTTTTTTTATTTAATAAAGTATGCGCATTAAGTGACATTGTAAATATATGGTAATAAATTAAAAGAAAATATATGTATATTGTTGAGTTTTAAGCAACCAAACCTCCACCAAAAATAAATACGAGAAGATTTTTTTCGGTTGACAACGCAAACATATTTTTTAAGAAAATAAATTTTTTTAGAAAAGTCACTTTTTCAAGAAATACCACTTTTCTAAAAAAAACTTACTTTTTGAGGAAAAAAATTTGTTTTGGAAAAGATGCTTTTGGCCAAAATACAGCTTTTTCAGGAAAGGTACTTTTTTAATGTTTTTCACAAAAGGTATTTTTTATGCAAAAGTCGCTTTTTTTAAGAAAACTTACTTTTCTAGAAAATGTACTTTTTTTAAAAAACATATTTTTTAAGAAAATTAATTTTAATTTTTAAGAAAGGATCCATTTTGAGGAATATTTAATTTTTAAGGAAAAGGTACTTTTTAAGAAAATGTAATTTTTAATGTAAAGGTACTTCTTTTAAAAGCTATGTCCTTTAAATGTACTTTATTTACAAGGCACGTTTCTAAAATGGTATTTTTTAAATAACTTTTTTAAAAAGGTACTTTTTTAAAAAAGGTACTTAAGAAATACCACTTTTGTAAAAAAAATTTACTTTTTGAGTAAAAAAAACTTTTTTTGGAAAAGATAATTTTGGCAAAAATACAGAAATGTACTTTTTTAACGTTTTTCACAAAAGGTATTGTTTTATGCAAAAGTCGCTTTTTTAAGAAAACCTACTTTTCTAGGAAATGTACTTTTTAATTTTTAAGGAAAAGGTACTTTTTAAGAAGATAAGATTTTTATAGTAAAGTTATTTTTTTTTTAAATGGTATGTCCTTTAAATGTACTTTATTTACAAGGCACATTTCTAAAAAGGTATTTTTTAAATAAATTTTTTAAAAATGTACCTTTTTAAAAAAGGTACTTAAGAAATACCACATATCTAATTTACTTTTTGAGGAAAAAACTTTTTTTGGAAAAGATGATTTTGGCAAAAATACAGAAAGGTACTTTTTTAACTTTTTCACAAAAGGTATTGATTTATGCAAAAGTCGCTTTTTTAAGAAAACCTACTTTTCTAGGAAATGTACTTTTTAATTTTTAAGGAAAAGGTACTTTTTAAGAAAATATGATTTTTATAGTAAAGTTACTTTTTTTAAAAGGTATGTCCTTTAAATGTACTTTAGTTACAAGGCACATTTCTAAAAAGGTATTTTTTAAATAATTTTTTTAAAAAGGTACTTTTTTAAAAAAGGTACTTAAGAAATACCACTTTTCCAAAAAAAAAATTACTTTTGAGAAAAAAAAAACTTTTTTTTGAAAAGATACTTTTGGCAAAAATACAGAAAAGTACTTTTTAACGTTTTTCACAAAAGGTTTTTTTTATGCAAAAGTCGCTTTTTTTAAGAAAACCTACTTTTCTAGAAAATGTACTTTTTTTAAAAACATATTTTTTAAGAAAATTAATTTTAATTTTTAAGAAAGGATCCATTTTGAAGAATATTTAATTTTTAAGGACAAGGTACTTTTTAAGAAAATGTACTTTCTAAGAAAATGTACTTTTTACAAAAAAGGTACTTTTTTTAAAACTTATGTCTTTTCAATGTACTTTATTTAAAAAGCATGTTTCTAAAAAGGTATTTTTAGAGTAGTTTTTTTTTAAATTTACTTTTTTAAAAAGCTAACTTTTTTAAAAGGTTACTTTTTTAAAAAAGGTACTTTTTTGAAAATGTACTTTCTTTAGTAATTGTACTTCTTAAAGAGAAAGTACTATTTTAAGTAAAGATACATTTTTAAAAAATTACACTTTTTAATAAAAGTTATATTTTCTTTGAGAAAAGGTACTTCTTTAGGAAAAATTTTTTTTTTTTTTTAAGAGTCACTATTTTAAGAAAAATTACTTTTTCAAAAAGAGATATTTTTTGGAAAAAATTTGGTTTTTTCAAAAAATGTGCTTAAAAATACTTTTTGAAACCAAAAGTACTTTTTGAAACCAAAAGTATTTTTAAGCTCTTTCTTTTAACTCATACTCTCTGTCTGTTTGTCTGTCAGTCGTGGGGCAACCCCATTCCCCCTTATCCAACTGATCTGGAACTTGGCGAATAGTCTTGTTGTGACTACAGATTAATTTTGGGGTAGTCACGCACAGTCACGCATAGTCACGCACAGTCACGAAATAATCTAAATGTCATTTCCCCTCATCCCATCGATCTGAAACTCGGTCCATACATTTGCTGTGAAAAAAAGATTAACTTTGACTTAGTCACGCACAGTCACGCATGGTCACGCACAGTCACGGAGAGATTTAAAACGGATTTCCCGTCATCCAATCAATCTGACTTGGTCGATATACTTTCTGTAAAGAAAGACTAACTTCAACATAGTCACTCATAGTCACGCATAGTCACGCACATTCACGCATGGTCACGCATAGTCACGGAGAGATTTAAAACGGATTTCCTCTCATCCAATCAATCTGCCTTGGAAGATATACTTGTTGTAAAGAAAGATTAACTTCGGCATAGTCACGCACTGTCACGCACAGAAACGAAGTGATTTAAAACCCATTTTCCCTTATCCGATCGATCTAAAACTTGGTCAATAGACATGCCTTGAAAATAGATTAAAATTGACGTAGTCACGCACAGTCACAGAGAGATTCAAAACTAATATGCATAAGGAAAGAAAGAGTTTTAATAAAAACTTTGTTTTTTTTGGGTTAGATTATTTAAATGTATAATTTCCTTAAAATATAACTTTTCATTAAAAAGTAAATATTCTGAAAAATGTATTTATTTTCCAAGTCCAACTTTGATATTAATTTTAAGGTGTGCTGATTAAAAAAAATTTTTGTTTTAATTTATGTTCAATCTAATTTAGGTTTCATGTTGTGTGTAAATCTAAATTTAATGTCATAAGCAAATATTCCTAGAAAAAGTCAACAAAAAATTGACGAAACGTTGGGAGAAATTTAATGGGAAAAATACCCCTTTTATTTACATTATAAATATTACAGGCCTTACTAGCTTAATTTAAACTAGCAGATCCCACCCCTCGAAATCGAATGCAAATTCTAGGAAATTTAATTTTTTCATTAAATAAATACCCTAAATGTAAGCTAATCAATTATAGCCAATTCACCAATCAACACAAAAAACAAACCCATTTTTATTAGAAACACATTAAAAAATTTAATAAACACACATAGCATTGTATAATTTTATGTATGTGTTAGTAGCAACTTTAAATGCAATTTACTCAAAATAAAGGAAAAAATTTGAAAATCTGGAAATCTGCAAAACGGCTAAAAAGAAATACCTTTCAAATATTATACGTTTGGTCAAAATCGGGATAAAACGGTAGAACAAAACATCGGTCACAAGAAATCGCCTAGCCTATTAATATTATAGATATAAAATATAACCTTACGTGTGGCCAAATAACTATATTTGAACATTTTTATATTTATTTATTTTCTTTTTACTATAAATTAAGATCCATTGATGATTTCTCATTTCGTTCTTCAGCAAAATTGTAGCTATGGATTAAATAAATTATTTTTTTCATATATGCATGTAAAAAATCAAGTTGGACTAATTTTATTGAATGATATCTCTAAGAAATTTGTAGTATTTTCCCCTTTTCTCCAATAACTCGTCAAGAACTCTAAATTTCTGCCCATAAACGACTGAAAAAATAAAGCCAAAAACAATTCAAAATATTTTTGAAAACGTAACAATGAAAGACGTAAATTTATTTTCTTAAAAATATCTCTTTAAAAAGTGCCTATTCTTGAAAATTACCACTTCTTCAAAAAGTTCGTCTTCTTAAAAATCGTTTCTTAAAAATGCTTACCTAAAAAAAATTCCCCCTCATCTTAAAGAAGTATCTCTTCTTAAAAAAAAATCAAGTTCTGTTAAAAAAGTATCTCGTTTAAAGAAGTACCTCTTCTTAAAAAAGCACGTCCTGTTAAAAAAATATTTTTTTTAAAAAATTTTTTCTTCAAAAAGTAAATTTTCTTTAAAAAGTACCACTGCTTTAAAAAGTACTTTTTCTTAAAAAAATGAATATGCTTAAAACAGTACTTTTTCTAAAAAAAATAAATTTATTTAAATAAGGACGTTTCCTAAAAAGTACCTCTTCTTACAAAAATATATTTTCCTTAAAAGTACGTTTTCTTAATAAAATATAGAAAAAGTACATTTTCTTAAAGAAAGTACCTATTCAGAAAAAAATGGCTTTACTTAAAAAAATGGCTTTACTTAAAAAAATGGCTTTTCCTAAAAAGTATATTTTCTTTTTCAATTTTTTTCAATTATATATTCTTCCTTTATTTACATATTTTAACAAATTTGATATTTACATATGAGATCTTATCTTTACATATAGATATTGCAACAAATAATATATAGGATCTAAAGACATTAAATAGTTTTTATTTTATTTTTTAATGATTTTACAGTATATTTTCTTGAAAAAGTACGTTTTGCCAAAAAATATCTTTTCTTAAGTCACTTTTCTTAAAAAGTAAAATTTCTTAAAAAAGCTCACTTTTTTTTAAAAAAAAAAGTCAATTTTCTTAAAAAACTCCTTTTCTCAAAACAAGGTTAATTTTCTTAAAAAACGTATTTTTCTTAAGAAAGTACATTTTCTTAAAAAACTAAATTTTCTTAAAAAGGTACAGCTTCGTAAAAAGTAACTATTCTAAGCAACTTTTCCTAAAAAAAAGTACTTTTCTTAAATATGTACATTTTGTTAAAAAGTACCTTTACTTCAAAAAGTACCTTTTCTTATAATGGAACTTTTCTTTAAAAAACTAAATGTCTCTAAAACTACATTTAGTTAAAAATTAACTCTTCTTAAAGAAGTACATCTTCTTAAAAAAGTAAATTGTTTTAAAAAACCAACTTTTCTTAAAAAAACAAATACAAAAAATGTCGCCCTTTTTGCCCTTTTTTCGAAAAGTGTATTTTTTTATATATTCTGAATCAAGAACAACCTTATCTTATACATCAATCGAAAGGTCTCAAAGTCGAGCCCTCGTAAATCGCAAAAAATTTCAGCCATTGACTTCTTTCAGGTCATAGTTTTGAATATTTTCACCCTATGACTTCCAAGAGGATAATAATCAAAAATGTTTACATTTATGAATACAGCACTTTGAGACCTTTCGATTGATATATAATATCAAGTTGCTCTTAATACAGAATATATAAAAAAAATACACTTTTCCAAAAAAGGGCAAAAAAAAATGGCCGACATTTTTCTCAGAAAAGAAAACGGCATTAGAAAGAACCTTTTCTTAAAAAATTACTACTTCCTAAACAAGTACGTTTTCTTAAAAAAAATATCATTTCTTAAAAAAGCACCTTTTTAAAAAAAAGTACATTTTCTTAAAAAAAATAAAATATTTTCTTAAAAAATATTAAATATTAAAAAATAAATTTTCTTAAAGAAAGTTCCTTTTCTAAGAAATAAATACCTTTTCTCAAAAAACATATATTTTCTTAAAAAGTTTTTCTTAAAAAAAAATATATTTTCTTAAAAAAATAGTTTTCTCAAAAAAATATTTTTTCTAAAAAAACTAAATTTTCTTAAAATAAATACTTTTTCTTAAAAAATACATTTTCTTAAAAATTAACTTTTAATAAAAATGCAACTCCTCAAAATGTACATTCTCTTAAAAAAGTAAATTTTCTTAATAAAGTACCTTTTCTTAAAAAATAACTATTCTTAGAAAAGCGTCTTCTCTTAAAAAAGTACCTTTTTAAGAAAAGTACCTTTTCTTAAAAAAGAAAAGTACCTTTTCTTAAAACAGTACCTTTTTTAGAAACGTACCTTTTTACAAAACTACTTTTTTTATAATAGCATCTTTTTTAAAAAAGTACCTTTTCTTAAAAAAGTACCTTTTCTTAAAATATTATCTTTTCTTTAAAAAGTACATTTTTTTAAAAAGTTAACTTTTCCTAAAAAGTAGCTTTTCTCAAACAGTACATTTTATTGAAAAAAAAATACTCTTACTTAAATAAGTACCTTTTCATAACTAGTTCCTTTTCGAAAAAAAGGATTTTTCTTCAAAAATTAACTTTTCCTAAAAAAGTACCTTTTCTTAAAAATTGACTTTTCTTAAAAAAGGACATCTTCTTCAAAACGTACATTTTCTTAAAAAGTACCTTTTCTTAAAAATTAACTTTTTTTAAAAAGTTCCTTTTCATTTAAAAGTACATTTTCTTTTAAAAGTACCTTTTCTTTTAAAATACCTTTATTTAAAGAAGTATCTCTTCTTCAAATAGTACCTTTTCTTAAAAATTAACTATTCTGAATAAAGTACATTTTCTAAAATATGTACCTTTTCTTTAAAAGTATATTTTCTAAAAAATTTGCTTTTCATAAAAAAGTACCTTTTCTTAAAAATTAACTTTTCTTAAAAAGTTCCTTTTCATTTAAAAGTACCTTTTCTTTTAAAAGTGCATTTTCTTTTAAAAGTACCTTTTCTTTTGAAAGTACCTTTTCTTTAAAAAGTATCTCTTCTTAGAAACATAACATTTCTCAAAAAATTATCTTTTCTTAACAAAGTATCTTTTCTTCAAAAGTACATTTTCTTCAAATAGGACCTTATCTTAAAAAGTACGATTTCTTAAAAAATGTATTTTCTTAAACAAATACCTTTTCTTAAAACTTAACTGTTCTAAAATAAGTACATTGTCTAAAAAAAATAACTTTGTCACAAAATTGCCTTTTCTTAAAACAGTCCTTTTCTTAAAAACTACCATTTCTTGGAAAGTATAGTTTCTTAAAAAATTACCATTTCTTAAAAAAATCAATTTTCTTAATAAAGTAGTGTCAAATAAAGGCTTCTACTTTTTAAATACTGTCAATCAACACACTTTTGAATTACTAAGTTTCTTAACGTTTGCCCGCTCCGTCATATTTAGCAGCCTTTTAGCAAAATTGAAAAATTATCAATTTTAAGAATCTATTTCGTAATAGAACAATTTATAATGTGTTTGCTATTTGTGGCACCCTTATGTACGTACCTACCACGACTATAAAAAAATCTCTTATAATTATATTACATTATTTAATGAGCCAAATTTATGGATGTAATACAAAGTTTATAAACTTATTAACCTACATAATTAAATAGTATTTTGTGAAGGTTACACTTGAAAATGTATTACAAACTTTGGTAGAGTTCTCAGAATCAATAAATTACACCCATAAATAAAGTTAAAATTGTAGTTAATTGTAGCATTTAAAACATAAATTGATTATATTTTGAAAGCTTTCTGGCCGAAATTTACAACCTCCTAAATATGAAAAAAAAGCGTAGAGTTTGAAATTTGTTTGTTTGTAATAACATTTGGGTTCTTGTTCATAATAAAACTAGAATACATGTAAAAGTTATGCTTATTAGCGTATGATGAATATTAATTTTATATTTAAAATAATACTCATACGTTCGTTTTAAAATCTGTGAAAAAAAATAATTATAATCTTGAAAATACTTACAAAAATTTAAAGTTTACTTTTTTAAATATTTTAAATCATTTAAATTTAAAAAAATAATTTTGTTTTATTGTTCTAAATAATATTCATACATTTGAGTTTAACATCTTCAAACGAAATAATTCAGTTGTAAGATTTGTTTTCATAGTTTTTTCTTTCTAAAATATACTTAATACATCGAGATATAACTGCGTTTTTCAATTATGGATGGAATCGAATAATTCACGATCATTGGAATCTTCTTTAAAAACTTTATAACTGTGAATAGTTCAGTTGCGGATATACAGCGAAAAAAAATTTGATACATTAATTAGACCACTAGCTAGCAGCTGTTAAGAGATTTCTGTAAAATTTTGAGCAGACTGCATCATTTAGTTCGTGTTTGGCAGCCATCGAAAACAGCCAATCTGGATAGTTTTTTCTTTAATAGGAAAAATTCAACTTCAAGTGGGTAATAAATATTCATGTTTGCGGAAAAAGATCTTCACTCATAAAATCTACGATGATTCTTCATCATCAACTTCAATGATTAACAAGTAAAAAAATTATACGATACCCTATAGCATGCGTTTAGAGACCCTATCTCTCAGGCCCAACTAACTGGATATAGAAAATAAGCATAAACCAAATTTGAGTGGGATTTTTATTAATTTTTTCGGCTGCAGATATGAAAAAGTTCATATCGGACGCTATATCAATATGGGGACTAGGCCCAAAAATGGACCGATTGTGACCATGTTTGGTAAAGTCTCTTGTATTTTGCAAAAATATATACAAAAAAAATTTGAGAAGAATCAGTGCAATATTTTTGTTTTTTGATAGATTTAAGTGAAAATCGGGAAGCAGCCTATATGGGGCCTATGACTAAGAGTTGTCCAATAGGGATCGTTTTTGGACTACTGATTAATGGATGTAATATCTACATACAAACCCAATTTGACTAATATTTGTATGATAATTTAGAACTTATGGCAATATACATATGTTGATTTCATAGGGGTCATTTGTGTGGGGGGCTAGGTCTGAACATGGACCGATTCTCACCAATTTCAGTAGCGTTCATCCCGTAGCTGACAAAAGATCAAATACCAAATTTCATCAAAATATATTCATATTTGCGACCTGCAAACTTTACATGGACACACAGACGGACGGACGGACGGACGGACGGACATCGTTAAATCGAATCAGATAGTGATTCTGATTCGATCGGTATAATTAAAGATGGGTGTAGGTCAAATATTTTTGGTTGTTACAAACAGCAGCACAGAGTCATTATACCCAAACCACATAGTGGTATAGGGTATAAAAAGTGGTTTACTAAATTATATCGTGGTCGTACCAGAAATCGTCGATAAAACCCTTGAAATGTGACTTAACGCTCAGAAAATGAAGCTGTGTTACATCAAACTCTACATGTATATTTCGACCTGAAAAGGTCTTCACTGATATAAACGCGGACCTTAAGGTAATCTATTATTTGGAATTATTAAAAAAAACTAAGAAAGATTATCGACGAAGAAGAAAACCAATTGCAAAGCATTTAATGGTACTTTTTTAATAAAGATTACTCTTCACTTTTTTAAGAAACAGTACATTTTCAAAAAATTTACTTTTTAAAAAAATTAACTTTTTAATGAGAATGTACTTTTTAAAGAAAATGTACTTTTTAAGAAAAGGTATTTTTTGAAAAAAAAAAGTACTTTTTAAAAACAGTACTTTTTTAAGGTAACTTACTTTTTTAAGGGAAGGTACTTTTTAAAGCAGAATAATTTTTTAAGAAAATGTACTTTATAAGAAAACGTATTTTTTAAGAAAAGGTACTTTTTTAAGAAAAGGTACATTTTTAAGAAAAGGTACTTTTTAAGAAAATGGTAATTTTTTAGGAAGTGGTACTCTTTTAGAAAAGGTATTTTTTTGGAAAATTTACTTTTTAAGGAAAGGTACTATTTTTTAAGGAATTGTTCTTTTTTGAAGAAGTGTAATTTTTTAAGAAAACGTACTTTTAAGAAAAGGTACTTTTTTAAGAAAATTTACTTTTTAAACAAATATATTTTGTAAGTAAACGATTTTTTGAAGAAAATGTACTTTTTTAAGAAAATATAATTTTTTGAAGAAATGTACTTTTTTAAGAAAATATACTTTTTTGAAGAAATGTATTTTCTTAATAAAAAGGTACGCTTTTAAGAAAAGGTACATTTTTAAGAAAATTTACTATTTAAACAAATATATTTTTTTGAAGAAAATATACTTTTTTAAGAACAGTTACTTTTTTAAGAAAATGTACTTTAAAAAAGGGGTATTGTTAACAAAGGCTATTTTAAAAAAAAATTACTTTATTAAGAAAAAGTGATTTTTAAGAAAATATAATTTTTAAAGAAAATAAACTTGTTTAAAAAAGGCACTTTTGAAAAAGTTTACTTTTAAAAAAAAGTACTTTTTTTTAAAAAATTAGGCTATTTAAAAAACGCTAATTTTCTCAGACAGGGTACTTTTTTAACAAGGGTAATTTTTTAAGAAAAGGTACTTTTTAAGGAAAGCTACTTTTTTAAGAAAAGCATATTTTTTAAGAAAATGTACTTTTTTAAGAAGTGGTACTTTTTTAGGAAATCATACTTTTTTAAAAAAAAGGGTAATTCTTTAAGTAAATGTACGTTTTTAAGAAAAGGTATTTTTTAGGAAAATTTACTTTTTTATAAATACTTTGAAGAAATTTACTTTTTTAAGAAATGGTATTTTTAAGAAAAAGTACTTTCTTAAGAAAATTTACTTTTTGAACAAATATATTTTTTTAAGAACAGCCTTTTGAAGAAAATATGGTTTTTTAAGAAAATTTACTTTTTTGAAAAAATATACTTTTTTAATACGAAGGTACGCTTTTAAGAAAAGGTACTTTTTTAAGAAAACTTACTTTTTAAACAATATATTTGTTTGTTTTTAAGTAAACGAGCTTTTGAAGAAAATGCACTTTTTTAAGAAAAGTTACTTTTCTAAGAAAATGTATTTAGAAAAGGGATTTTTTAACAAAAGGCAATTTTTTAAGAAAACGTACTTTTTAAGAAAAAATTCTTATATAATAAAATGTAATTTTTAAAGAAAATGTACTTTTTAAAAAAAACTTATTTTTTTTTTTAAATTTACTTTTTAAGAAAAGGTACTTTTTTTAAAAAAAATTAGGCTTTTTTAAAAAAGGGTAATTTTTTCAGACAGGTACTTTTTTAATAAAGGGTAATTTTTTAAGAAAACGAAATTTTTTTTTAAGGGAATGTACTTTTTAAGGCAGTATAATTTTTTAAGAAAATGTACTTTATAAGAAAACGTATTTTTTAAGAAAAGATACTTTTTTAAGAAAAGGTACATTTTTAAGAAAAGGTACTTTTTAAGAAAAGGTAATTTTTTAAGAAGAGGTACTCTATTAGAAAAGGAATTTTTTAGAAAACTTACTTTTTTAAGAAAAGGTACTATTTTTTAAGGAAATGTACTTTTTTGCAGAAATGTACTTTTTTAAGAAAACGAAGTTTTAAGAGAAGGTACTTTTTTAAGAAAATTTAGTTTTTAAACAAATATATTTTTTAAGTAAACGAACTTTTGAAAAAAATGTAATTTTTTAAGAAAATATACTTTTTTGAAGAAAAGTACTTTTTTAATAAAAAGCTACGCTTTTAAGAAAAAGTACCGTTTCAAGAAAATTTACTTTTTAAACAAATATATTTTTTTGAGTTACGACCTTTTGAAAAAAATATACTTTTTTAGAACAGTTACTTTTTTAAGAAAGTGTACTTTAAAAAAGGGGCCTTGTTAACAAAAGGCTATTTTTAAAAAAAATTACTTTATTAAGAAAAAGTGATTTTTAAGAAAATTTAATTTTTAAAGAAAATAAACTTGTTTAAAAAAGGTACTTTTGAAAAAATTTATTTTAAAAAGGTACTTTTTTTAAAAATTAAGCTTTTTAAAAAACACTAATTTTCTCAGACAAGGTACTTTTTTAACAAGGGTAATTTTTTAAGAAAGTGTACTTTTTAAGGAAAGCTACTTTTTGAAGAAAAGAAAAATTTTTAAGAAAAGGTACTTTTTTAAGAAGTGGTACTTTTTTCGGAAATCATACTTTTTTAAAAAAGGGTAATTCTTTAAGTTAATGTACGTTTTTAAGAAAAGGTATATTTTACGAAAATTTACTTTTTTATGAATACTTTTGAGAAATTTTCTTTTTTGAGAAAAGGTACTTTTAAGAAAAAGTACTTATTTAAGAAAATTTACTTTTTTAACAAATATTTTTTTAAGTAAACAACCTTTTGAAGAAAATGTACTTATTTAAGAAAATTTGAAGAAATGTACTTTTTTAATAAAAAGGTACGCTTTTAAGAAAAGGTACTTTTTTTAAGAAAAATTACTTTTTAAACAAATGTATTTCTTTAAGTACACGACCTTTTGAAGAAAGTGCACTTTTTTAAGAACAGTTACTTTTTTAAGAAAATGTACTTTAGAAAAGGGACTTTTTAACATAAGGCAATTTTTAAAGAAAATTTACCTTTTTATGAAAAAATATTTATTTAATAAAATGTAATTTTTAAAGAAAATTTACTTTTTTAAAAAAACGTACTTTTTTTAAAATTTACTTTTTATGAAAAGAAGTACTGTTTTAAAAAATTAGGCTTTTTTAAGAAAGGCTAATTTTTTTAGACAATGTACTTTTTTAATAAAGGGTAATTTTTGAAGAAAATGTACTTTTTAAGAAAATGTATTTTTTAAGAAAGGGAAATTTTTTAAGAAAAGGTACTTTTTTAAGAAAGTGTACTTTTTTAAAAAAATTTACTTTTTAAGAAAAAGTACTTTAAAAAAAAAAATATTTTTAAGGAAAAATGCACTTTTTAAGGAAATGTAATTTTTGAAAAAAATTTCCATATTTAAAAAAATATATATATATTTTTTTTATTTAAATAAATGTATAAAGAAATATTTGTTCCATTTAAAATTTTCGTATGAAAAAAAGTTAGCCAACTGCTAGAATTTGATTATGAATACGGGCGATAGTTTTTAAGTGAAAGAAAAAACATTTTTAAGTAATAATTTGCTGAATTTTGATCGATAGTTATGTTTTTATAGTCTCTTTTTTTGTAGATAAGTTAAAATACTTCTTAAAATGTAATTTGAAGATTTTATAACATTTAAGTTAAATATTTATAAAAACAAATTTTTAAGTTTCAAATAACATAATTTTTTTCATTTACTCTTTCTATTTGTAAAATATAATTTGCTGAAAAAAATATAATGATATTAGTCAGAATATTAGATATAAGAAATCTACAAAATAAAATAAATCGCTTAACTTTAATATTTTGTGCATTTCTGTATAACGCCTGAGCATACGAATAATATTTTTTCCCTTTGTAGACCAAAAATTTCGAAAAACTTTTTCTTTCATACCCACTAATGTTTTAAAGACATTATGATTAAAAATCTTTACTTAAAATTTTTGGTTAGCCAAAAATTTTGGCTTTGCAAATGATATGTTAAATACTTGAATTTTTAAAAACAAACAAACTTCCACACACTTATATATAATCCTTCGCATTTAAAATGAATATCCTTTTTATCTATGTCAAACCAGAAAATTTTCCAAACGATAATACATATAAAGGCTAAACAAACAATGACATTTTGTAGATAATAAAAAAACCCCTTTTCAAAAACGCATTTATTTTTTTAATTCACAAATGGCACGGTAGGGTGAGAAAGAAAGAGAGAGAGAGAGAGAGAAACTACAATCAAATATAACATAAAAATCATTGTCAACATTTTGACAAACATATAAATGTTGCTTAAACCTAAATGTATCATCATGTTGTTTATATTGTTTAACGGTTTAATTTTTATAACGATTTTTATGTAGAACAATAAAAGTAGAATAGACACAACAACAATATAGCCAAAAAGTTATATATAAATGGTAGAATTGAAAAAATAAAATCGATACAAAAAAAAGAAACAAAATTGTTCAACCACAACAAAAACAAAACAGTACAAGAACACTGCCAACGCAACCGAACAAAAGGAGCCCGCCAAACAACCATGACACAGAATATATATTTTTTAGGCGTAAGCCAGGATATATGTATATGAGCAGTACAATAACAACAACAACTCAATAGAAATTCAGACATACAAAACACGTACTTTTAGCATATGAATGTTGCTACATTGGAGTAACTACGTGGTGGAAACATAATATTAAGTTAACTTTCTAAAAATTAACAATATTGTCATCAACTATTTAAGTTTTTACATGTAATTTAGAAAAAATTAAGTGTTTATGAGAACTCATTCATAAAACTTGAAGTTTGGGTAAAATCAGAGTTCAATTGTTGTGACTCAATTTATGTGATTCTTAAAAATCGTTGTTCACTACAGTAGCCCAAAAAGCGCTAAAAGGCTCTAAATTATAATCAAGGGAAAAACGTTAAAATGCTTGAAAAATATACATTATTAATTTTAAAAAAAAGCGACATATATGTTTTGGTACATTTGAGATCATTTAGTATTTGATGATACTTTAAAATCTCTCAAATAAAACATTAGCATTTTCTGTCTCATCTTTAGGGCATAGTATTCTATTTATAAGGCTTTAGTTTTACATTTTCGTACATAACGTTCCATCTAAAATTAAAAAAACTAAAATCACTTAAAGTGAAAAACGAATAATGACAATTTAGCACCTTTTTCAAAAGGCACTAAATTGAAAAAATGCTTTATTTGGGTCGTTAAAAGTACCTAAACTTAGCGCAAAAAACGTTAAGTTGGTATTGCTGGTTCATTAAATTAGTTAATTACACTAGGCAAAAAAAAATTTTAAAAATTTGACATTCGCTCGAAAATCTTAATAAAAAAAAATTATATTAAAAACTTTTTTATGTTTTTTTTTTTTACTTATTTCACTAATTTAGACTATTTCTCTAGTTAGTAACAAACAAACTGACCAATAAGGACATATATAGATAATATTTATATATATACACTTATGTATATAATCCAACATGGTTTTCGAATCGTACTTTTAAGCCATATACAGAAATGTGAAAAAGAAAAGCTTTTTCGAAAAAAAACTTAGTAATTGCGCAAAAAGTCGGGAATAATCGGAATCGAGGAAAACTAAACACTAGTTTGTTTTTGAAGAATAACCATACAAAGAAAACAAGATATTTTAGAAGGAAATATATGGATATATTCCGCAGTTATAACCAAATATATGAAAGAACCAAAATTCAAGGTTATAATTTAATTGAAAAATCTTTTTAAGAAACGGTACTTTTTTAATGAAATGTACTTTTTAAAGAAAAAATTTTTGTAAGAAAACTAAATTTTTTAACAAGCTGATTTTTTTAAGAAAAGTTGATTTTTTAAGAAAGGGTGTGTTGTTAAAAAAATTACTTTCATAAGAAAATATACTTTTTTAAGAAAAAGTACTTATAACAAAATGTACTTTTTATAGAAAAGATAGTTTTTCAAGAAGGGGTATTTTCTTAAAAAAAATACTTTATTTGAGAAAATTTAGTTTTTCAAGAGAGATAATTTTTTAATAAAAGGTACTTTTTAAGAAAAAGCACTTTTTTAAGAAAAGATACTTTTTAAGAAAAGGTGCTTTTTAAGAAAAGGTACTTTTTAAGAAAAGGTACTTTTTGGGAAAATGTGATTTATTAAAAAAAACGTACTTTTATAAGAAGTTTTATTTTTTAAGAAATGTAGTTTTTTAAGAAAATGTACTTTCTTAAGAAACTGTAGTTTTTTAAGTGAAGGTACTTTTTGCGAAAATGTACTTTTGTAAGAATATATACTTTTTTAAGAAAATATACTTTCTTAGAAAATGTACTTTTTAAGAAAATGCACTTTTTTAAGAAAATGTAGTTTATTAAGAAAATGTACTTTTTTAAGAAAATATACTATTTTAAGAAAAGGTATTTTTTAAGAAAAGCTACCTTTTTAAGAAAAGGCACTTTTTGCGAAAATGTGATTTTTTAAGAAAATTTGCTTATTAAGAAAACGTGATTTTATAAGAAAGTGTACTTTTTTAAGGAAATGTATTTTTTAAGAAAAGGTATTTTTAAGAAAAGATATTTTTTTAAGAAGAGGTTGTTTTTATAAACGGTAGTTTTCAAGAAAATGTACTTTTTTAAGAAAAGACATTTTTTAGCAAAGGTACTTTTTTGAGAAAATTTACTTTTTAAAGAAAAGGTAATTCTTTCAGTAAATATGCTTTTTAGAAAATGTACTTTTTTAATAAAAGAAATGTACTTTTTTAAGAAAACGTACTTTTATAACAAAAGGTGCCTTTTTAGAACAGCCACTTCTTAAGGAAAAGTTACTTTTTAAGAAGAAGTACTTTTTTAAGAAAATGTAATTTTTTAAGAAAAGGTATTAAAGGTGATTTTTTAAGAAAAGATACTATAAAAAAAGGTGCATTTTGAAAAAGTTTAATATTTAGGAAAATGTACTTTTTAAGAAAAGGTACTTTTTACCAAAAAGTACTCTTTAAAGAAAAAGTACTTTTTAAGAAAACATAATTTTTAAAAAAATTAATTTTTAAAAAAAGATACTTTTTTAAAAAATTTAGTTTTTGAAAAAGTTTATTTTTTAAGAAAAGGTACTTTTTAAGAAAAGGTACTTTTCACCAAAATGTACTCTTTAAAAAAAAAAGTACGTTTTAAGAAAATATACTTTTAAAAAAAATTTATTTTTTTAAAAAAAGATACTTTTTTATGAAAATGTAGTTTTTAAAAGAAAATGTACTTTTTAAAGTAAATGTACTTTTGAAGAAAACTTACTTTTCTAAGAATAGTTACTTCGTTAAAAAAAGGTACTTTTATAAGAAAAATTACCTTTTTAAGAAAAGGTACGGTTTTAGAAAAAGGTACTTTTTAGGAAAACGTACTTTTTTAAGAAAAGTTACATTTTTAAGAAAATGTACTTTTTTAAGAAAAGATAAATTTTTAGAAAATATAATTTTTTAAGAAAATTTACTATTTTGTGAAAAGTACTTTTTGTAAAAAATACTTTTTTTTAACAAATAGTACTTTTTAAGAAAAGGTACTTGCAAAAATAGGTACTTTATAAAAAATAGTTACTTTTTAAAAAAGGGCACCAATGAAGATTAACCCTTTAAGAAAAGCTACTTGTTTAAGAAAAAATAATTTATTCCGAAAATTTACTAAATTTAATAAAAGGTATTTTTTAAGAAAATGCTGACTTTATTTCCTTAATTTCATCATTTAAACGCTGCAGTAAGTTAGTAATTTTTGGCGCCATCTTTACGTCAGGTCGAGTTGTTTTTTTTTTTTTTTTTTTTTTTTTTTTTTTTTTTAAACAATTTTTTAACACAAAATACTTTTAAAAAGAGTTATTGTTTTAAGAAACGGTACATTTTAAGAAAAGCCGTTTTTGTAAGAAAGTTTACTTTTTGAGAGGACGGGCAAGGTACTTTTTAAGAAAAGTTTCCGTTTAGTAAAACATACTTTTTTATTTATTTTACTAGCATTTTTTACCTGGTCTTGCCCGGGTTCCAAAGGCATTTGACTTGAAAAATGATTCACTATGCTTACCAGGCGCTGAGCACTTAGTCCCCAATGAATAAATGCTTGAAAAAATGAACTTTATCCCCAAAAATATGTAGAGGATTGGGGAATTTGTTTATGATGAAAAAATACCCCAAAGTTTACGTTTTTTTTTTTTTGAGTAAATTCATTTTTTCTTTCGATTTAAAATTTTTTGATTTTTTAGTAAAGAAGTTTTTTATAAGACGCTACAGAAAGAATCAGAACTTTTAAGAATTGAATTACTTCAGTCAATAAGTGATCATCATTGAGCAGAGACATCAAATTTATAGAATTTTCAAAAATGGAAAATGAATGCGACGTTTAAAATCTGAGCAACTGCTTATAGATATGTATACGTAGATAAAATTTATCATAAGCCATTTCACTGAGCTGGGTTCCGCGAGCGAGTCGCGTCCGCGTCTGCGCGTTTGGCAGCCACTCCAGTGCTGGCGCGCAGTTTTCAATTTATTTTAATCGCCAAAAATATTTTTAAGATCATTCCGAGATTTTAACTGAGCTGTGTTCCGAAAGCGCGCCGCTTCCGCGCGTTTGTTATCTTCAACTTATTTTAATCGCCAAAATATACTTCAGATCATTCAGATATTTCAGCTAAGCTGTGTTCCGCTAGCACGTCGCGGCGCGTCACGTAACGTCCGCGTGCCGCTTCCGTGCACTGAAATGATGCTATTGAAAAGAATACAAATTTTAAATACGTTTATTGCAGGACAGATATTGAGAGCAGTATGTGGAATTTGTTCATTTCTTTTGGGGACCATTTCTTTAAGAATTTGGGGAATTTGTTCATCGTGAAGTTATTTCCCAATTTTTTGGGGAATAAGTTCATTTTTCATTTTTTTGGGGAATTTGTTCATTGGGGACTAAGTACTCAGCGCCTGCTTACCATTACTTTGTTTATGCATGGACAATTTTGAGTGTATGATGTCTAAAAGTTATGAATTCTAGTTATTCTAGAGCTTTGGGATATACGACATCTTTGGTTTTTCCTTCTGGTGTATATACGAAAAGATTGTGCTGGCTCCGAACTCTGAAGCAGGCGACATATAATTGTCTATGAGAAAAACAGGAAGATTCTAAGTTGATACCTGCTACCGTAAGAGATTGTCCTCTTATGTACGTTATGTTAGGAAAAACTTTTTGTAACATCTCTTGCAATGAAGGAACAAACTTACAAAAGTTTTCTGGTAGGGATATTACAGTCGTTTCAGGAGTTTCACATTCCCTGGGCTTAGCTTGTCTTATCCGTTGGGCCTCAAGACATTGTTGAGTCGTTTCAGGAGCTTCAGACTCCCTGGGCTCAGCTTGTCTTATCCGTTGAACCTGAAGACGTTGTTGAGTCGTTTCAAGAGTTTCATATTCTGTCGACTCAGCCTGTGTTGAGTAGATTCAGACATTTCCGCATCTCTTAACAAACTTGTCTTGGGCTTCAAGACGTTATTGGGGTTGCACAATTGCAAATAATTCTTTTTACACCTTTAAAATTCACTTATACAGTGAAAAAGATGAAATGGAAATATTTGTAGGCCGATAAGAAGTACATGGTGATCTTCCCTGTCTTGGGCTTCAAGACGTTGTTGGGTTTGCACAATTGCAAATAGTTCTTTTTACACCTTTAAAACTCACTTATACAGTGAAAAAGATGAAATGGAAATATTTGTAATAGGTTGCTTTCCAATGTAGCCTAAAGGCGAGATGAAAATAAATGTAATATTTTGTTTTCGAATGTAGTTAAAAAGGCGAGATGGAAATATTTGTATGAACTAACCTCATCGGAGTAATCCTACAGTGGTAGTCTACCTGTATCTGTTCAAAGTGGGCGCCAGAGTAGGCGTGGCCGATAAGAAGCACATGGTGACCTTCCCTGGAGTATAGGGATCGTGTATACAAAATTTCAGAAAAATCCGTTGAAAAGTTAAAATTTGTGTAGCGAATAAATATACCAAAAAACAGAAAATGAATTGTATATAAAAAGTGGGTGTAAGAGTAGGCGTGGCAGATAAGAAGTATACGGCGACCTTTCCTGGAATACATATATCGAGTGCACCAAATTTCAGAGAAATCCGTTGACAAATAAAAATTTGTATAGCGGTCAAACAAACAAACAAACAAACAGAAAATGATTTTTATATATGTGACCTTCTCCGAGAAAAGGGACCTAGTGCGTGAAAGTTTTGAGAAAAAACGCATTTAAAGTTTCTACACCCTTTTAGGTACCAGAATTCACCGTTTTTGACACAACCCGTTTTTTGACACACTAGGTCCCTTTTTTCTCGGAGAAGGTCACATATATATTTTTTTTAATTGATTTTTTTAGTCTAAAAAAATTTTTAAAAATCGCAAAAATTTCCAATAAAGAAAAACTTTCTTTGGAATGGCCGATACTAGAATTGTTTTATGGATTTCTAGTCACTGGAATGTCTATTTTATAAATGAATGAACAAATTGATGAAATATCAATCGTATAGACTACTGTTTTATTTTTAACAAGCTGTTATATATCACAGCATTGGTTATTGTACTCGTACACATGGAAGCTACAGCAGTATATTATTCGGAAGTTAATACAAAGTTTTGAATATTAGTTAAGAAAAAAAAAATTGTTTGCGAGGAAATAGAACAAGAAAAGTTTTCCTAATGAGAGTTTACGTGTGATTCATCAACATAGTGACACATAATAGCAAGACCATTCTATACGTAGTAAAACATGTAATAAAAATCTTTAAATAAGAAAAGTTTTCATTAGGTAAATTTGCTCAGATTTTGACAAGTAATCAATTCGTAGTGTAAGAAGCAAAAAAAAAAAAAGAAAAACAAGTATTTTACAACGTTCTAGTAATGCTGCTTTATTTGGCTTTAACGATATTAGACGCTTATTTGGCAGTTATATTTGCTACAAATTGTGGTCGCTCTAGATCGAATTTGTGATGCCAACTAATTTAATATATAGAGATACTGTTCATTTTCTTCCACCAAAAATCTTTTTTTTTTAATGGGTTAAATGTTCCGTATTCTTTACAGCAAAGTCAGTTCATTAGTTCTAAAAAAAAAAACACTCGATTTACCAAAGCCACAGCTTAAGACGTCATAGGCCTAATTGTTTCTTCTAATTGCGCTTAATAAATCATCAAAAACAACTTCACTCAACATTTAATTACATCAGAAATTACAACTATAGAAAAATATAACATTAATGAGTTTTCTGAAAGTCAAATGAAAATGTGAAAATAATTACATTTTTGTTATATCTTTGAAAGATTTGTTCATTTGATTATTAATGTAATTATTGATGTAGGGGACCAGTGATACATAATTCAACAAAATGTTATTGAAAACATCTCAATAATTAGATTATTATAACAAATATATTTCGTAATTTAATCTTACAAGGAAGGTCTCATGGGGAGCTCCCTCAGATCGCGATGTAAGTTGGATATGTTATAGAACATGAAGAAATAATTGACCTGATTTTTTTCTTTTAAATGTCTACTATCAATATATATTATGTCTTGTGGTTCCTAAAAGGAGCATAGGACCACAACCTAATATAGGGCTAAAAAAAGCAGATTTTTCACAATCGATCGAAGGAAATCACAGGAATCATGAGGCCTAGGCCTCATGTTATTTAATAAAACTCAAAAATTTTGTGGGGTTTCGTATCTATCAAAAGGTACCTAATTTTTAAGAAATATATGGAAATAAAAAAAATATAAAAAAAAAATTAAAAAATTATTGTCGGTCTAGATCAGTTTTGTTTGTTATGCGATTCGTTGCATGATTATTATTCCATGTTTAAAAAAAATTCAAAGTCTCAGTATTGCAAAGTCTATTGAAATTTTCGAATACTAACTTTATTTAAGTAATATTGTCCATTGTCCAAATATTGTCCATGAACCATATCATCGATGTGGTAATAAAAACAGTTATCTATATTCGATCGTATGCGCTTCAGCATCGCAAGTTCAAAACATACCTTAACTAATAAAGTTCCGAATATGGTGATATTGTCTCTTTTACCAAGATTAGATGGTTGAGTCGCGGTATATGTTTAAAAAGATTTTTTGAAAATTTTGTGGCTGAAGAGAGAACTCCAGTTTTAAATATAAATTAACAAGGAGTTGCAAGGACAAGATAATTTAATTATTGATAATTGTAATCATATCAAAGCATTCCAAATCAAGCTAATTTTATTTGAGTCCCAATTTAGAAATAAAAATCCAACTATTGTCCGTCATTAAAAGAATTCAAGAGCAATGAAACTACCAATTTTGCAAAGTAAGCCGATGAAATTAAAAAACTTTCAAATGAATTTAATATTTGTTTCTCAGAACTTAAAAATCATGACAAATCCTTAGAGATTTTTTCTTCTCCATTTCAAGTAGATGTTTCCGTAAAGGTTTATCAAATGAGGTGGCCACGCCAGAACCGGTTAAGAAAATCCACAAAATGGTATTTGAGCGCAAGCTAGCTGGAATGAGTGGCATTTCAAAAAGTGCTACAAATCGCATATTGAGTGAAAATTTTGAGATCAGAAATCTGTCCTCATTAAGGGTGCCGCGTTTGTTCACAACAGAACACAAACAACGTCGCACAGTGGCGCCATTTGAGTTTTTTCGTTGCAAAAATCATATCTTTTGAACCGAATAACATAATTGAACAGTTTAAACAGCATATGATAGATAACTGTTCAGCCTATGAAATGAGCGTTTGGAAAGAGTGCTACGCTTTGTAGGGGCCTACTTGTGGGTTAAAGTTAAAGTTAAAATTTGTAGAAAAATCAATTTTATTGTAACTAAAAAAAATTATTTTTACATTTTTAGATTGTTTTTATTTTTTTTCTTTAGGGTTTTATGTTTTAAATTATTACCCAACAAATTAAAAAAAAATTACTTTTTTTTAAATTTATTTTTTCAATTTTCTGTAAAATATTCATCACAATTCGTAAGAGAAGGTATATCTAAAAGACTAATCATTTCTAAACTATAATTATTTTCTAACTCTATTCGTGACTTCACATGCCGCAGGGAAGAAATAAGTGGATCGGAAGATGCTGCCAACATGTTGAAGAGGTCCTCATTTTGTCTTACCCTTGATGCTTTGAATGTGTTCTGCAATCTATATTTTTTATAAAATTTGTTAAGAGACTCCTGTGCTTCTTCAGAAAGCTCTCCAATTGGCAAAGACTGGTACTCAATTATATCTTTGCCATGCGCCAACATTTTATGGACGGTCGGGGTCAACTTCTTCTGTGGATACATTTCTGCTAAAAGAGATGCAGTTTTCGATGCATATTCTCCATATTTTGTAGAATTGACATTTTCTTTGCAGTTTAAAACATTCAAGATCGTTCCCATTCTTTTCACGATTTGATTGTCAGTTCCAGTGATTCTATTTACTGCCTCATCATTTTCAGAAAATCTCCTAGAAGTGTTTCTATCGTTTGAGTTACCGTATCCGTGCTTGGTACAGTCTACTTTTAGTCCAACTTGTTTAAAAAAAGCATCCTGTATTTGCTTCTTTCTGATCTTTTCCTTATCCTTTATTGATGTATTTTCATCGAAGTTTTCCTCCTCTTGTGGTAGGGTATACGCCAGTTTTAGCAAAAACTCCATAACCCTTATCCTTGCGTGCAATCGTGACATTCCATATTCGTAATTCTCCTCGTTTGTAGAATCGTTTAAATTACCAAAGTTCTTCTGACTCTTTTTGCAAATCGGGCATGACAATGTTGAGGTTGTTCCTGTCAGTTCGTTTACGACTTTTCCGTCAACCATGGTCAGGTGGAACTCGTAATTGCATTCAATATATTTTCCTTCTCCAATTTGCAGCTTTGTAGGCTTAATCTTGCCTATTTGTTCTTCAATGTCCTTCAGCGTGGTCCTTATGAGTTCTGCCGATTCCCTTGCAAACTGAAACATTATTGGTCGCCAATAATGCACTGATGACGGACGTGGATTTTTTCAGTGTACGGAAATATCAGATTTTAGCCGCAAAGGAACAACAGATGCCATAAACATATTTCCGTCCGATATTGTAACGTCATCGGAAGATAGCCTTTGCTTATAAACGCTTTGTCCACATGATCCATCGCAGCCCCATTTGCTGATCAATGTCAATTTCTCAGGAAGAATTTTCACCTCATTTTCAAGAAGACTCTCCAACAACCGTTTTGCTGTATGGCCCATGAGATCCTGCAGATTGGCTTTCACAGAGACTTCCGTAAACTCCGTATGCAGTGGTCGTGAATTTATTTTGGCTTGCGTAATATGCTTGTATCCTGGTAAAACGTCAGGCCCGGGTCGCATCAAGGATGCCCGTAGTATCTCATATTTTTCTTTGGAAAGTTGTAAGTCCATAAACAAGGTCAAGGCTTCTTCGGAACCATACTTTTTAATGTGTGCGTTTGTGGGCGTGGGAATGCTTTTCTTAATCCTTTTTAGTCGCAGTGGGCTTGCATCAGCAACAGATTTTGTAATCTGCGACCTAACTCTTTCACTATCCTTTGTATATTTAATAGACAGCGCGTCCGATAAATGCTTCGTGGTCAAGTCGTTGGTGGCATCGGCAAGTTTCCTCTTTCCTTCCTTTTGCTCCTCTGGTTGATGTGGTGGGTTTATCTACTGCCAATATATCCAGGATGGTGTCTTCATTAAGCCAGTCCTCGTATTTGGAGTTGAAGTTCTGAATGGTTCGATTAGATTTCACCCATTTTTCCTCAATATTTGCATATATCAGATAAAAATTATTTTTTATAATTTCGCTTCTCTCAATATTTCCGTATAAGCTATCAAGTTCTTCTAAAGCAGCTTCCGTGAAAAACTTTGGTGTGGTTGACCTTCTAAACAGTTCAAATAATTTTAAATTGTTTAACGTCATGGTTTCAGTACTTGTTGCGCCAACTTTCAGTCGTAGACTAATCCAGGCATTATGCTTATTTTGCAATATATAGGCTTATGCTAACATGCATAAAAATTTACCTGTTCCCTGCATACATATGGATTTAGGCTGAATTATGCAATTTTGATATTATGCTCGTGTCTAAATAAGATTTGTGCCTACCTGGAGGGACAATAAGTCAATATTGCTCTTGACCATTTGTACTCCAAAGTAATTTTTAAGTGAGGTGCGTACCTGCGTATTTCAATGAGTAGTTTTTTGTGCATCCTGTGTCTGTAACAGAATATTGGGATTAGACTTTGGCAGAGGCTCACAGGTAGACAACCGACTTTAAATGTAATTTTCAAACTATTAGATCAAACTACTGTCAGTCAAAACATGTAAGGGATGCACGCCATACAATTTCTGCAACCATGTCTTTTTAACCTTTTTTACCTCTAGAAGCGAAACGGGCACGTACGGGCAGATAAAACCTTTTGAATTTTGTAAAGAAATAATCAAAAGAACATGTTTTGCAAATATGGCAAATATAGAAAAATATAGATTTTTTTATTTTCCGTCAAAGTTGAAAAATAGTGAAAAACGGATAGTTTTTAAATAGTGATTTACCAGGAGAAACACAAAGCAAACAGTTATTTTTTTTTTTTTTATCATTTTACATTTAATAAATACATCAATCAATACAAATAAAAAATAAGGCGATTCGTTACCTATTTTTCGTGATATTACTCCTGAAATCGCAACAAATTGACTAAAAATTGTGTGTTTTTTTGAAAACCGAAAGTCGGTCAACTTTGAACGGTTATATCTTCTAAACTAAAAATGTGATATTATTAAGAGTAGCATATTTGAAATCGTTGAAAAGTTTCCTATAACTATATAACAAAACTTCGTCGGCGCACATGAAAATTTTGAAAATAAAAAACTCGTACATTTATGTAAACAAACATAGCTCAGACCAACAAACAAATATTTTTATTTTCATATAAATTATGTGTGTTTCTAAATTTTGTACGGTGCCGTACACAATCATGATTGTGTTTCGTTTTTCTTTCGAACACACATAAACCACACAGGTTTGTGTGTAGCTTTATTTAAAGTTCGTTTTCTTACATGTGTACTGCTAAAAAACAGAACATGTTTTTCAACGCGTACATCTAAAAATTAAAACATTATCCACTCGCGATCGGAAAAATCTGAAACATCCCTATAATAACGACAATTGTTTCAACCAAATTTATTAAAAAATTTTAAATAATTCATTAGCAGTTATAAAAAATAAAACTAAAAAAATAGTAATAAAATAGAAAACAGAGAAGTTTTATATGTTGTTTATGACTTAGTTTCGTTTTTTTTCGATCGCGAGTGGATAATGTTTTAATTTTTAGATGTACACGTTAAAGAACATGCTCTGTATTTTTAGCAGTACACGTGCAAGAAAATGAACTTAAAATAAAGCTACTCTCGAATCAGTGTGGTTAATGTGTGTTCGAAACAAAAAATTCGTGATAGAAAAATGTTCGTGTAGATAACGAAATATTAAAACGAAACACAGTCATGATTGTGTTCGGCACCGTACAAAATTTAGAAACACACATAATTGATATGAAAATAAAAATATGTATTGGCTGCTTTAGAACAGAACATTGTGTGTTTGATGTGTGTATTTTCTGAACCTTGGTTATTTCATCAAGACATTGCACCAATTCACACGTCCTTTATTGTGATGGCCAAAATCGATGAAGTTCAAATAGCTTCATTACGCACCTTATCGCCAGATTTAGCTCCCTTGGATTATTTTCTATATCCAAACTTGAAAAAATTGCTCGGTGGTAAAATATTTGCCAACAAAGAAGTGGTGGAGTCTGCGGCGATGACTATTTTAAGGACGTAGCCAGTTCTGACTATAAACAGGGTATCGAAGCTATTGAAGTATGGCTGGGAAAAGAGTATCGAGCTAAAAGAAATAAAATTTTTCCATATTTTGCATTTTCTTTATAAGGTTGGGTTGTTCTGGTACCACCCACCCTAATACAACTTTAACCTTATCCAAAATTTTTTGTTTTGTAACTGTTATAATTGAGATAGTAAAATGTTGAGTTTAAAAATTCCACTTAGCCATTTTATTTAAAAAAAAAGCTGTCTCTTATTTATAACATACCCAATGTTTACTTGTGTGATGTCATTTCTGGTTTCAACTATGACGCTGTGTATGTTGTTTGTTGGCGTGTATATGTTCATGAGTATTTAAGAAGAAATTTGTTGCATACCTATCGTATGCCGTCAATGTCCTTTTTAGCAGCGGCAAGGGGTTTGTATTCCTTTTTTTATTATTATTTTACTCTCCATTTAAACTAACGATGCATAGCTAATGAGCATTGATAATACATACATATGTATATATAAGTAGAAGAGAAAAGGTATTTGAACAATTACAAAAGGAAGTGTTGTTATTAACAAATTATGCTGCGGAATACAGAAATTCAATAAAGGATGTTGCAAAGCATAATGAACGAATTGCTTGAAAGAAAATTTTTTTTAACTAATAAGTAATTATATTGCAATTTCAACCACACAATATATTAAAACAAGTAAGAAAATTATTGTCGGTCTAGACGGACTACACGATACCACATACCATGCGTTTGGAGACACTATCTCTTATGTCCAACTAATTAGATAAAGAAAATAAGCATAAACTAAATTTGAGTGTCATTGCTATTAATTTTTTGTCTTCGGATATAAAAAAAGTTCATATTGGATGCTATATTTTTATGTGGGCTAGGACGAGAAATGGACCGATCTTGACTTTTTTTTTGGTGAGTCACTTATTTTTTGCAAAAACATATACAAAACAAATTTGAGAAAAATCTGTGTAACATATTTGTTTTTTGAAAGATTTAAGTGAAGAACGGGAATCAGCTTCATATGGGAGCTATAACTAAGCATTGCCCTAAAGGGTTTTTTTCGACTACTGATAAATGGATGTAATAAACATACACAAACCCAATTTGACCGAGAGCTCTATGACAATTTGGACATTATGGCAATTTACGTCGATCTTATAGGTATCATTTATATGGGGACCAGGTCTGAACATGAACCGATTTTCACCAATTTCGATAGCGTTCATCTTATGGCCGATAGAAGCTTATATACTTTTTTTAAGCCTAGTTCCGCGAAGCCGAGTGGCTTATCTGCAGATCCTAATTTTTGGGTCCAGGGATAAGCCGGATTTGGCTAGTTTTTGCAGCGACAGATCAAGGTCTCTGGTGGGAATCGAACCCACAAGCCCTGCATGATAGGCGAACGCGCTACCAGCTCACCTCAATTTCTTCAAATTGTATTCATATTTAGGACTTTTAGTTCGATGACAAGATTTTCATGGATACACAGACGGACAGACGGACGGACGGACGTCCCTAAATAGACTCAGAAAGTGATTCTGAGTCGATCGGTATAATTAAATCTAATATTTTTGATAGTTACAAACATCATAATTTTTTTCCTGCAGATTGAAAAATATTGGATGCTATTTTTATATGGGAACTAGGTCAACAAATGGACCGATCACAACAGTATTTGATAAAGTCACTTATTTTCTTCAAAAATATATATAAACGCAACTGCTGAAAAATGTTTGCAATATTTTTGTTTATTTTAAGGATTAAGTGAAGATCGGGAAGTTAAAAATGGTCCTACCAATTGTATTTTTAAACTACTGATTAATTAATGTAATAAACTCACATAAATCATCAAAATACATCGTTACACAGATAGACAGACAGACGGACATTGCTAAATCGACTCAGAAAATAATTCTGAGTCGAAAATGGTTCTGAGTCGATCGTAAAATAAACGTTGGATCTTGGTCAGATATTCTTCGCAGTTAGTTTTTTTTTTATAATTAACCAACGCTCAAGAGATGCCTCCTACAAATGCAGTGCATTGTGTTGATTTCAGGAAAATAGGTTATGGGAAGGAGGAGAGAGGGAGTTGTGTTTATGGATATTTGACTTAAATTTTATTAGATTATAACTGTCAGGAAACTGTCAGACCACTGCGGGGAGTTTATTCCATATACGGCTAGTTCGACTGATAAACGAATTCTCTATTTAATGCGCTGTGCGGTCAACTGGACATAGACTACAAACGGATGTGATCTACTAGAGAAGCGGGTAGAACGAACCGAAACTCGGGCACTTGGAATAAGTTCGCTAATCTCAGAAGAACATTTCCCATGGTAATATCTATAGAACAGTGCTACACAAACCACATTCCGATGATGTTCCAATGAATCAATAGAGTTGGATACCCTACTGTCATGGATGAACGCCAACGCCCTCCTTTGCACACGGTCCAGTAGCTCCAAAATAGACTTTGAAGCTCCTGCCCATATATGGGAGTTGTATTCCATTTTCGGTGGCATGTAAGTGGTATAGGTTTTAAGGAGATCAAAAGGAGTGAAGTAATTTTTACACCGTTTTAGAAAACCAAGACCGTTGAATGCTCCTTTTGACATTTGAAAAACATGCTCGTTCCAACAAACATCACATTGAATTCTCATGCCTAGAACATCAAGAGTATCCGAGTCCTCAATACCTACACCACCTATATATACAGATGACATTGTTGATTCCATGGCCTTATGGGTCAACATACAACATTGAGTCTTCAACGCATTAAAATCAACCCTATTCGCTTTACCCCACGAGGAGATTGTTAACAGGTCTTGATTGAGTGTGTCATTCATTGGCTGCCTTTTGCCCCCAACCTCCAAGAGGCTTGGCCTACAGTTAAAGGAAAATTAAGCACAAATGCTGCTGTCATCTGTGAAAGAGTATATAGAATTAAAAGTGTGACCAAGGTCATTCAGAAAGATAAGGAAAAGAGAAGGAGAAAGAACGGAACCTTGGGATACCCCTGAATTAAGCTGAAACTCATTAGATGGACCCCATCAATAACAAGACGTATTGTTCGGTCTCTGAGAAAACTCGATATAAATCGAGAGAAGTCATTACCGATCCCAAAATGTAATAAGCTGAAAAAAGGAACCAAAATTCGTGTTGCTAGCTCCTCATCTTTGTTATCTATTGTTATTGTTATTAATAATAAAATAATGAAATATGTTGAAAAGAAATAAAAGAAAAAATAATAAGGCAAGGCGATTTCTTGTGACCGATATAAAAAAGGTAGTTACCAACCGATTTTGACCAAAAATACCCCATTTGAAAGGTATTTCTTTTTAGCTGTCCACCATATTTAGATATTTGCACCGTATGGAACATTTTTTTGGAGTAAAATGCATTTAAAGTTACTACTAACATATAAAGAGACCGCCATCTAACGTTTTTTTTTTCAACTAGTAACACTTAGCTCATGTCTGATTTGACAGATAATTAGTTTTATCCTTCCGCTGAACGAATATGGTTGTGTATACGCTTGAACGACGCTGGGAAATATTGCGACATTACTTTGAAAATCATGGTAATGTTGCAGAATGTGTGCGAAAATTGCGTACGGATTTTGGAAGAAGAGAAGCACCGTCGGCTCCGTACGTTCTTTATCTTGTGAAAAAAGTGAAAGAAACTGGCATCCTCATCGATAAACCAAAGCGTGAAAAGCCAAAAACAGTGCGTACACCCGAGAATATTGCTGCTGTGGCAGAAAGTGTGCGTGAAGCGCCATCAACATCAATTCACCGTCGTTCTCAAGAATTGAACATTTCGGAGGCATCATTGAGACGAATTTTGCATAAAGACCTTGGTATGACGCCATACAAAGTCCAATTGGTTCAGGAGTTGAAGCCAACTGACCATCCAATTCGTTTTCGCTTCGCTAAGTGGGCCTGCGATCGACTTACAGAAGATGCCGATTTTGCCAAAAAAAAAATCATCTTTTCAGATGAAGCTCATTTTGATCTTGCAAGCAAGCAAGCAAGCAAAATTGTCGCATTTGGGGCACAGAAAACCCGCACGCATACATTGAAAAGCCGATACACCCAAAACGAGTCACTGTTTGGCGCGGATTTTGGTCCAGAGGCATAATTGGGCCATTTTTCTTCGAAAATGAGCAAGGAGTGGCCGTTACAGTCAATACAGTCCGGCAATCTTGAACGAATTTTTGTTCACAAGATTGAAGAGGAGGATATTGGCAACATTTGGTTTCAACAGGACGGCGCTACGTGCCACACAGCCAAAGCTACACTCGATGTTTTGTGCCCTGTTTTTGAAGATCGCATTATCAGCCGCAGAGCTGATGTCGTTTGGCCACCTCGGAGCTGCGATTTGACACCGTTGGACTATTATTTGTGGGGTGCCCTCAAAGATAAGTGTTACGCCAATAAGCCAGAGACAATTGACGCTTTAGAGGATAATATTCGTGAAGCCATTGGTGAAATACAGCTGCACACAATCCATAATGTGCTTAAAAATTGGACCGATCGTGTAGGCTACTGCATGGCCAGCCGAGGCAGCCATTTGAATGAAATTATTTTCCATTATTAACCGGAAGGATTGTACTTTCAAATAAAAAAAGAAATTTGAGATAATATTCAGTAGTTTTTTTTTTATAGCATTTTCAAAAAAAAAAAAAGTTATTTGGCGGACCCTTTACATAAAACGCATTTTTAAGCCTCAAATAAAAAACTATATAATGCTTTGTGTGTGTTTATTAGATTTGTGTTGAATTGTGAATTGCCTAAAATAGATTAGCACACCTTTAGGCTCTTATTTATTTATTTATTAACAAACCCAGTTATATCTTTTGTGAATGAAATACTAAATTTTTTTAAATTTTTTAAACTTGTCTGGTCTAAATTAATAATAATAAAAATAATAACAATTTAAATATTAAATACTTACAGCCGTATTCAAAAAAATCTTAAACATCATTTCAAATCAATTTTATGCAAAAATCGATAAAAAATTATATTCATAAACGAATTTTATCTTAAAATACCGAATTTAGACCTTGCGTAAGTAAAATAATTTTAAAATTGGTTCGACCCTTGTTTAAACCTATCTTAACATGACATTTTTGCTTTTTGCTTTTTGTTTATTTATATACTGAATATTGCAGGGAAAAATTGTCATTAATAAATAATGTACATAATATATTCGATCAAGAGAATTGGTGAGAACCGTTTACAAAACTTTATACTGCGAAATTTTACACAAAAATATCTTTAATCGTATTTCATATTTCATTTCATATTAATAGCACAAGGAAACAAAATTGAATTTTTTACTAATAAAATCTTAAAATCTAATGGAAATCACGATTTTTAGCAATTCAGTTTTCTCAGTAAATTGTGAACAAAATCAAAAGTTGTGCACCGATTACAATAAAATAGGGCTCATTTCATTCGAAATATGTTTAACTAAATGCATTTAGACCAAACCTGTGATCTATGTCGCATTTTTATTTTTTATGAATTTTTTAAGAAAAAAAAATTTTTTTTTTGAAAATTTATCTTTTTTTTCAAAACTTCCACGATATCTCTGAAACTGCTGAGCCAATTTAAAACCAATGTAAACACAGCTTAAAGATAATATTGTTGACCAGTTTTGAATGTTTTTTAACTGAATATGATGAACCGTTTTCAAGTTATTACAATATATGTAGTGGAAGTGCCTTAATTTTGGACATCACGGTATATCGCGAAAATAAAAAAAAATTATTAAAAAACCAAGTACGGATTTGAAATCAGCGTCCCAAATAACTTTGGAAACAACATTCAGTTCTTAATCAACAAAAACCGAGTTCCCTTGTGTAATTAATACGCGCAAAATAGGATTGAATTGAATTCATTTATTTAATTTTAGAATTATTTAATTATGGTTATTTTATCCATTCATTTTAGTCAAAGTAATGTTAATTGTACAAAATGAACTAGTGATTTGTAAACAATCACAACAAATTATATAAATTAATTATTTGAATACTTTTTTATCAGCAATAAAATCAACATCTAAATTACATTTCTACCTAACATTTTGTTTTGACTAATTTTCTTTATTTAGTTAATAAAGAAGTTTATCATTCATTTCTTTTTTCTATAAAAACCATATTTTTCCAAACACAGCATAAACAAGTAAGAAAATTATAGTTGGTCTAGACCGACTATACGATACCCTATATCATGCTATTAGGTCCAACTAACTTAGATATAGAAAATAAGCATAAACCAAATTTGTGCGGCATTGCTATTAATTTTTTGGCTGCAGATATAAAAAAGTTCATATCGGGTGCCATATATATATGGGGACTAGGTCGAAAAATGGACCGACCCTGACCATATTTGGCAAAGTCACTTATATTTTGAAAAAATATATACAAACCAAATTTGAGAAAAATCTTTGCAATGTTTTCGTTTTTTAATAGATTTTAGTAAAGATCGGGAAGCAGCTCTATATGGGGCCTATGAATAAGAATTGTCCTATAGGTATTATTTTTAGACTACTGATTAATGGTGTAGTGTGTTTGATAAGTCATAGTTACCCTACCTTCTGTACGGTAACTAAATAGTAAAATTAAATTACTAATTGTAACTAAATATATCCACCTGCACCGAACTCAAGCGTGAGAAAAGTATTTCTCACAATTGTACTGTAGTATAGTTACGTGTGAACTGCTTAATACGCAAATTCACTCGTCTACTCAGTTACACATAATGTAAGTGTATGTGTACGCGTGTACAATGCATGTGCGCGCGTACGTAGGTAGATATACGTTAAAATTAGTATAGAAAAAGAATTAATAAAGAGACGTGAAAGTAAACAGTCGCATGAGCGGCTGTTTTTAAACAAATAATAAAAAGTGTAATTATTTAAATTATATGGCGATCCTGCCAATGAAAAAAAAATAAAATATGAAAAAAATAATAAGTCAATTAAAATTTTAAGAAAAAATTTAATTTGTGAAAAAATCAGAAAAACAATAACTACATATACCAAGCATGAAAAGTCGAAAAACGTATATTATTAATCAACATTTAAATTTAATCAACAATTGAAAATTTGTTAAGAAGGAATACCAAAAGTGTAAAAGCCAAAATAATTGTAAAAAAGTGAAGAGTCGAAAAACGTACATTATTAATCAACATTTAAATTTAATCAACAATTAAAAATTTGTTAAGAAGGAATACCAAAAATGTAAAAGCCAAAATAATTGTAAAAAAGTGAAGAGTTGAAAAAGGTAATAACGACATGAATAAGCAACCGCAGCAACAACGGATTCATCAAACTGGAATACCAAAAGTGTAACAGCCAAAATAATTGTAAAAAGTGAAGAGTCGAAAAACGGTAATAACAACATGAATAAGCAACCCCAGCAACAGATTCATCAAACTCTACGTCAACAACAGTAACCATCATCTACAGCAGCTGGAGAATAAAACAACAGCTAAGTAGCATATTTTATTTTTTTAAATAAGTTGAATCATACATATTACATAGTAGTTAAATATTGATTTCTTCGATACTCGTATTGATAACATTTTTTTTTTTGTTAAAATCAATCAATTGAAAAGAAATTTGAATACAAAATATTAGAAAAAAAATTATGTATTTAATTATATTAAAAAAAAAAAAAAAAAAAAAAAAAAATTTTTTTAAAAACAAAAAAACATGATTATTAATATTGAACTCACTTTAAAATTAATTAAACTGTGAATTTTTCTATAAAATAGAATAACTTAATATATAGAACAGAACATAGAAAAGTCATCATATTTAGGAATAAATCGACAATTTAAAATATTTAATGTATCATTAAAACTAAAATATTGATTCTTTAATATAAATTTAAATATTGATTTTTATTGGGAATAGGAAATTAAAAGATAAATTATATTTTAACATGGGTAAGCCGGAATCAAAATTAGAAAACCCGAACGCAAATGTAATAACCAACGTTGAGGTTGTCGACCACACAAACCAAATACAATCCTTGTGGTACCTCACATTGTGCTTGGTATTGATAAGCGGGGTAAACTTAACGCTAAAATTATACCTACTGCACAAAAGATCTCTCCGTAAGAGATATCTAAGTAGAGGCGACAACCTTGACAAGGTTTAAAAATGGGCCCATAAGATTTTAAAATTATATACTCCTCGAATAGATTTAAACAAAAAAAAAAAAAAAAAGAAAGAGAACAAAGCAGAGACTGCGATAACATCATGTTATATATTATCAAAATTTTTTATTTTGTCATCATTATTAAAAATACTGACTAAAGAGAATAAAATTTTACATAAAGTGCCGGAGGAGTCCTATTATTGAATTACTTTATTTTGTTGAATATTTGAATTAATTGCTAATATAGCAGGAACTTTGGGGGACAAATCCTAAATGACAGATATTTTGAATATTTTTTTTTTGTGCGATTTTCTGGTAAGATTTTCTGTCCTAGCAGACAAAAGTCAATTTTAATCTGCATGTATGGACTGGTCTGCGATATTAGGCCAGTGCAGACTTATCAGAGAGGAATTTGACAAGTCCTATAAATGCCTCAATGGCGATAGGCCTACCAAAGAGGAAACTGTTGAAAAACATCTAAAAAACCTCTACCTACGACTTGAAGAAATAAGAGTCGTATTAAACGTAAATTATCAGCGTTTAACACCCGCACATAAGGTTGCAGCAGAGGGTTTTTTCATTGACCTAAGAAGTAAACTCATCAGTGTAGCAGCTCGTAGGGGTCTTGAAGTAGAATTGCCCAACTCATTACATGAAAGGGTAGAATTTGCGGATGACAAAAATAAATTAGCAATACAGACAGAAATAATAAGCGCAAACATGCCACAAACAGCAACGGAATTTTTAAGGACAGCATCCAGAATCATACCTGATTTTGATGGTAGGGCAGAGAACCTACAAAGTTTTCTGGATGCATTAACACTGGTGGATTCAATTGCGGAAGACCAGGATGCGGTGGCCGTCAATTTAGTAAAGACTAAATTGAAGGGAACGGCACGTACTCTCATAGAGGGTAATGAAGTAAATTTAGCCGGCATAATAGCTAGGTTAAAAACAACAGTCAAGGGCGAGTCCGTTGAGTTGCTTTCGGCAAAGATAATGAATCTCAAACAGTGTGGTAGGACACCAAATGACTACACCAAAGAGATAGAAGAACTGGCGAAAAGATTACAAAGCGCCTACATAGTGGACGGTTTAAATACTACACTAGCCGAAAAATACACAACAAACATTGCTGTAAAGGCAATGACAAAAAACAGTACCAACGACAGAGTGGGACTCATACTAGAAGCAGGTCAATTTAACACTCTCAATGATGCGGTAGCTAAGTTTATAAGTTGTTCAACCGATGCGCCTAAAAATAGTACAATAATGTACTATAACAGGGATATGCACAATACCCAGGGTCAAAGACGTGGGCGATCCTACGCAAATTTTAGCCGACGTGGAAATTACACCGGAAATAGCGGTCGTAGTAACAATAACAGGAGATACAACAGTGGGAGTAACCAGTCCCACAATGGTAACAATGAGGTCAATAGGCAATATAATGGCCGTGACAGTTACAACAGGAACAATAATAACTACAGCGGGAACTATAACAACCGCAATAATAATAGAGGACGTGATGTCCGGGCTTTGCATGGGAGTACGGAAAACGTACAATCCCCGGGTACTCAATAGATGAAATAATTAGAAATAGTAGAATCTTAAACGTTAATCTGAATTCAGCATCATATATTTCACTAAAATCAAAATTCAATGAAGGAGTGTCGACATTTTTGGTAGACACAGGTGCGGACATATCAATAATAAAAAGCGGACAGAATAAATTTGAAAGAATAGATACATCCAACACAATTAGCCTACATGGCATAGGAAAGGGTATAACCTATACTAGGGGAAAGATCACGACGGATCTGATATTTGAAAATCTGTTAGTTAAACATAAACTCCATGTGGTAGATGATGACTTTCCAGTTCCATCTGATGGAATATTGGGACTTGACTTCATTAGAAAGTACAATTGTAAACTAGAATATGGAACGGATCAAGATTGGATAGTATTAAGACCAGATGATTTCCCACAAAGTATACGGATGAAAATGCGAAAATACCCAAACATCAACACAATATCATTACCTGCGAGATCAGAGGTAATTAGAAGAATAAATGTAGGAGATTCAAAGGGGGACATATTAATTCCTAACCAAACCCCTAAGGAGGGGATATTTATAGCAAATACAATTTCTAACGCCTCACAAACTTTTGTACGTATAATGAATACAACAGACGAAGAAGTTGTTATATCTGATGCTCAAATAGAGACTGAAAGCTTGGATAATTATGAAACAGTATCAATGGTCGAGTGTCAGAATAACGATGATAAATTTAAGATATTGTCCGAAAAATTTCCTAAATTCATTGAGAATGAACTAAAGGAAATATGCATGAAATATATTGATGTTTTCGCACTAGAAACAGAAAAAATATCTGCGAATAATTTTTACAGGCAAAAATTGCGTTTAAAAGATATAGAACCAACATATATTAAAAACTATAGGATACCTTATGCGCATAAGGAGGAAATAACAGGACAAGTGGATAAATTAATAAAAGATGGTATAATTGAACCATCAGCTTCTGAATACAATAGCCCAATATTATTAGTACCGAAAAAATCTTTAGCTGGAAGCGTTAATAAAAGATGGAGATTAGTAGTAGATTACAGGGCGGTTAATAAAAAATTGATTGCAGATAAATTTCCATTACCAAGAATAGATGACATTCTTGATCAACTTGGCAAAGCGAAATATTTTTCTTGTCTAGACTTAACGTCTGGGTTTCATCAAATTGAATTAGATGAGGACTCCAGGGATATCACATCATTTTCAACAGATAAGGGATCATTCCGTTTTAAGCGCCTCCCATACGGGCTTAAAATAGCCCCAAATTCATTTCAGAGAATGATGACAATTGCATTCGCTGGTTTATCACCAGCTCAAGCTTTCTTATATATGGATGATTTAGTTGTAATTGGTCGTTCAGAACGACACATGATTAGGAATCTGGTAGATGTTTTTGAAACCTGTCGGAAATATAACCTTAAACTACATCCAGGAAAATGTTCATTTTTCAGTCATGAAGTGACTTATTTGGGACACAAATGTACAGATAAAGGCATTCTTCCAGACGATAGCAAATTCAAAATAATTCAAGACTATCCCACACCTAAAAATGCCGATGAAACAAAACGATTTGTAGCATTTTGCAATTACTATAGACGTTTTGTTCCTAATTTTGCGGAACACGCTCGTCTCTTAACGAGATTATGTAGGAAAAATACAAAATTCGAATGGAGTAGAGAGTGTGAGAAAGCATTCGAATATTTGAAAAACTCACTACTGAACCCAAGAATATTACAATATCCCAATTTTGATGAACAATTCTGTATCACAACCGATGCAAGTAAATATGCATGCGGTGCAGTGCTAAGCCAAGAGCATGATGGAATACAACTTCCAATAGCATATGCCTCACGATCGTTCACGAAAGGTGAAGCGAACAAATCTACTATTGAACAGGAATTAGCAGCTGTACACTGGGCGATTACATATTTCAGACCATACATATATGGCACGAGATTTTTAGTGAGAAGCGATCACAGACCACTGTCGTACTTGTTCTCGATGAAAAACCCTTCCTCAAAATTGACGCGAATGAGATTGGATTTAGAAGAGTATGATTTTACAATAGAGTACCTGAGGGGAAAGGATAACCATGCGGCAGACGCTTTATCCAGAATAACAATAGCAGACATAAAAACTAGCAGAAACATTTTTATGGTAACCACTAGAACAAAATCTAGAAAAACACAACCAGGAATAGATGAGAAAATAAAGAGTATAACGACAACCCCAAGGGTTTATGAAACACTTAGTATAAAGGAAGTAAGAAAAAATGTTCGCCTAAAGTTTGACTTACAAGGCAAAACACCGAGGTGTTACCTTAAACACGGGAAAATAACTTTAGAGGAGCTTAGGATAGATGACCTTATTGTTAATGGGAAAGTTGATCTAAATCAATTCTTCCCTAGGTTGGAAAATATGACCGACAACAAAGGCATCAAAAAGTTGCAACTATCACTAAATGACAAAATATTTGAGAAGATTCGAATCAATGTGTTTAAAGAAATAGGGAACAAAGAATTAAAAAAATTAATAATAGCTCTAGCGCCACGGAGAATAAATGTTACTGCTGACGAGCAGAAAAACACACTCCTAGAAAAATATCACAATGATCCTTTATACGGAGGTCATCCAGGGATAACAAGGATGACAGCAAAAATAAATGAAAAATATTTCTGGAACGGAATGTCAAGAGACATACGTAACTATATAAAAGGAGGTAAGCAGTGTCAGACAAATAAATCCCTACCGAAAACAAGGGAACCAATGGTGATAACGGAAACACCAGTGAAAGCATTCGATATAGTCGTTATTGACACAATTGGTCCTTTTATTAAATCTAATAACGGCAATGAATATGCCATAACCATAATATGTGATCTAACGAAGTATTTGATCACTATACCAATTCCTGACAAACAGGCTAAAACCGTAGCCAAGGCTATTTTTGAAAATTTCATTTTAATATACGGTCCAATGAATAGAATTCTGACTGATATGGGAACGGAGTATAAGAACCAGACCATACAAGAGCTTTGTGGATTGCTGAATATTGAGTACACAACATCGACAGCATACCATCATCAAACGTTGGGTACTATAGAAAGATCACATAGAACATTTAACGAATACGTTCGTTCATATCTTTCAGCGGACAGAACAGATTGGGACGAATGGTTGACATACTTCACGTATTGCTTCAATACAACACCTTCTACTGTCCATGGGTACTGTCCGTATGAACTGATATTTGGTAAGAAATCACCTAACATACCATTTCTTGATAACAATATCGTTGACCCAATATATAACATAGAGTCATACGAAAAAGAGGTAAAGTATAGGCTTCAGACGGCGCAGCAGCGAGCCGCGAGTATGATAGAAAGGCAAAAACAAAGTAGTAAGACTCTGTACGATAGAAGAATTAATCCCATTGAAATAAAAATAGGAGATTTGGTTTTGATAGAGAACAATGCGGGCCATAAACTGGAAAGCTTGTTTAAGGGACCTTATTCGGTAGAGAAAATAGACGAATTAGGTAATTGTACCCTATCAATGAGTGACGGTAAAAAAGCCAATGTACATAAAAATAGACTAAAACAATGTAGCTAAAAAAAAAAAAAAAAAAAATTTTTCATTCTAATTTTAAAAATACCTGGCCAGGTCAAAATAAGTTTAAGATTAAAATTTAACAACAATTCTAAATATAAAATTTAAAATTTTTAAAATTAACATTATAATTAATTTAAGAAAAAAAGAAGAATTTATTGTAAACCAACATTAAAAATAAAAGAAGAATTTATTGTAAACTAACATTCAAAAAAAAAAGAAGAAAACATTTTACATATAAATTATAATTTTACCTACAACATTAATTTTAAATAACTTTATAAAATTTAAATTAAAATTAAAAATAAATTTCAAAATCGAATTAATTAAAATTTAATTTTATTTTAAGGAAAAAAGGGAAGGTGAAGAACCCAAAATAGATCTTGAGACCTAATATTTTTTTTCAAACTAAATTTAAAAATACTATAAGTATATGAAAGAATGATCAGGAATATATATCATTCTTTTTCTGTAAAAGGGAGGTGTAGTGTGTTTGATAAGTCATAGTTACCCTACCTTCTGTACGGTAACTAAATAGTAAAATTAAATTACTAATTGTAACTAAATATATCCACCTGCACCGAACTCAAGCGTGAGAAAAGTATTTCTCACAATTGTACTGTAGTATAGTTACGTGTGAACTGCTTAATACGCAAATTCACTCGTCTACTCAGTTACACATAATGTAAGTGTATGTGTACGCGTGTACAATGCATGTGCGCGCGTACGTAGGTAGATATACGTTAAAATTAGTATAGAAAAAGAATTAATAAAGAGACGTGAAAGTAAACAGTCGCATGAGCGGCTGTTTTTAAACAAATAATAAAAAGTGTAATTATTTAAATTATAATGGATATAACAAACATATAAAAACCCAATTTGATTGAGATCTATATGATAATTTGGATCTTATGGCTATTTAAGTCGATTTCATAGGGGTCATTTGTATGGGGACTAGGTCTGAACATGAACCGATTTTCACCAATTTCAATAGCGCTCATCCTATGGCCGATAAAAGCTTATATGCCAAACTTCATCAAAATATATTCATATTTGCGACCTGTAGTTTGATTACAAGGTTTACAAAATTGAATTGAACTGACGGACGGACGGACGGACATCGCTAAATCGACTCAGAAAGTGATTCTGAGTCGATCGGTATAATAAAAGATGGGTCTAGGTCAAATATTTTTGGTAGTTACAAACAGCAGCACAAAGTCATTATGCCCAAACCACATAATGGTATAGGGTATAAAAATTGTAGATACGAATACCGTATGAATTAGTAACCATGGTTATACATCATTACGACTCAAGTGACATATAATAAATATAGTGTTGCCATCCTAGCGTAAAATAAAACGTTAAATCGTTTATTACTTAAAATACTGATTATGACTACGAATTTTTAACAAACATTTTTAGGCTTTAAATGTCTTACTAATTTGTATTTGAAGCCTGATTTAAGATTTTTTATGAATACGGCTGTTAAAATATAATTGCACCTAAAGAAAATATTTAACATAAAATGTATGTTATTGTCTTACAAATTTACAAATTTTCTAATTTTAATTTTTATTTTAAGTTTTTAATGTTTGTAGGGTGTTTGTATTGCTGACCTGTATTGAAGTTTGTTTATATTTCGGCTTAAGGTCTTTTATTGTATGTTATAAAAATAAAACACACAAGATTCGTATTTAAATTTCTTTATTATCATCCGATACTTCGGTTAAATTCTTTAACCATCTTCTGGGAATTTAAATTAAGATATTTTTGTTTAAAAGTTTTGTTAAAGCTAAGCTTCATCTTCACTGTACGTACAACAGCTTTTTTCAAAAGTAGTTTTTAGTTTTAAATGTTTTTAATTTTTTATTTTGTTTTAAATGCCGCCCTTTTATTAACAACAATGTTATCAACTAATATTTTAGAGTTTTTATACAACAAAACAGTTATATCTGTGGTCACAAGCGATAACCGCCTAAGTCGACTTAAGAACGAATTAAGTTACGTATACTATCACACTCTACTAAAAACGCTGTATATTTACGTGAAATCCCCATTTTTCTAACACTGTTAGTTAAAAATTTATTAATAAAAAAAGACTGACCTAAGTCGTAATAAAGCCCCATTACATTTATATAAAAAGCTAGTTTTCTCGAAAGCATGAATTTCGAGTTAGGCGGTTATTGCTTGTGACCACAGATATAGAAATTTTAAAGTGCTATACGATTTAATAAACAAGGATCGCTTTCATCAAACAATGCATGGAACAGCGATGTAGAGATAACTAGATTGATTTTCTCTACTATATTCTACCTCATGTTTATGATGTTAGCAAACTCTATAGTCGTGGACGCAGGAAAAGACTCCACTGGCTTTAATATTAGTTGGACTGAGACCTTTCAAATGTTTACAAATTCACTGAGATCTTTCACTAAACAGCTTTCAGCCTTGAAACATAAAACATATATTTTTTAAGGTTGCAACTTTTAACCAAAATAATTTTTTCGAACTACTGCCGCCATCTATACATCAGGACGGGTTGTTCTGGGACCGCCATCTATATATATATAAAATTAATTTTCTGTTTGTTTGTTTGTTTGACCGCTATACAAATTTTTATTTTTCAACGGATTTCTCTGAAATTTGGTACACACGATATCTGTGGTCCAGGAAACGTCGCCATATGCTTCGTGCCGTCCAGGCCTAGTTTTGCGCCCACTTTTTGTATACAATTAGTTCTCTGTTATATATGTTCGCTATACAAATTTTTATTTTTCAATGGATTTCTCTGAAATCCATGTGCTTCGTACTGGCCACGCCCATTTTTACGCCCACTTTTTGTATACAATTCGATTTCTATTTTTTTGCATATTTGTTCACTATAGAAATCTTTATTTTTCAGGGGTTGTCTCTGAAATTTGGTACACACGATCTCTATGCTCCAGGGAAGGTCACCATATGCTTCTTACAGACCACGCCTACTTTTCGCCCACTTCTATATATAAAACTTATTTTTTTTCCTTTTATTTGTTTCTTTGTTTGACTGCTATACAAACTTTTATTTTTCAATGCCTTTCTCTGAAATTTGGAAAACGTGATCTCCCTACACCAGCGAAGGTCTCATTATAATCTCAATTGCTACACTTACCTTTACGCCCACATTTTCATAAAATTCATTTTTTGTTTTTTGGTATATTTGTTCGTTATAGTAATTTTTATCCTTCAACGGCTTTCTCCAAAATTTAGTACATATTCCAGGGAAGGTCGCCATATGATTTTTACCGACCACGCCTACTTTTACGCCCATTTTTCATTTTTTTGTATTTTTTAACGGATTTCTCTGAAATTTGGTTTACACGGGAATAACTTCACGGTAAACAAATCCCCGAATTTAAAAAGGTCGCCAAAAGAAATGAACAAATTCATTCTTAAATTTTTACATATTTTGCTTTAATGTCGTTAAATATTTATTTTAGTGAAAACTTGCATACTGTTCTCAATATATGTCCTACAATAAACGCATTTAAAATCAGTATTCTTTTCAATAGCATCATTTCGGTGCGCGGAAGCTACGCTAGAATATCGGAATGATCTGAAAAATATATTTTGACAATTAAAATAAGTTGACAACAACTGCGTGGCAGCACAGGTGTGGCTGCCAAACGCGCGGAAGCGGCGCGTGGACGCGGACGCGACGCGCTCGCTGAACACAGCTCAGCTAAAATATCGCAATGATCTGAAAAATATATTTTAGCGATTAAAATAAGTTAACGAGAACTGCGCGGCAGCACGGGTAGTAGCTGCCAAACGCGAAAAGCGGCACGCGGACGAGGACGCGACGGATGCGGACGCGATGCGCTCGCGGAACACAGCTCAGCTAAAATATCGCAATGATCTGAAAAATATATTTTAGCGATTAAAATAAGTTAACGAGAACTGCGCGGTAGCACGGGTAGTAGTGCCAAACGCGAAAAGCGGCACGCGGACGCGACGGATGCGGACGCGAACACAGCTCAGCTAAAATATCGGAATGATCTGAAAAATATATTTTGGCGATTAAAATAAGTTGACGACAAAAGCGCGGCAGCTCGGGTGTAGCTGCGGAACACAGCTCAGTGAAAAGTCTTATGATGCATTGTATCTACGTTTGTGCAATAATTACAATACATATACTATAAGCAGTTGCTTAAAACAACCTTGCGGCACAATTTTAAACGTCGCATTAGTGTTTAATTTTTGAGACTTCTCTGAATTTGAATTTTATTGAATGAAGTAATTCAATTTTTAAAAGTTCTGATTCCTTTAATTTGCAAACGATTCCGTTATATTTGATGCTTATAAATAAACTTAAAAAAAAAAAACTTAAAGTCGTTTCGCAGCTTATTTTTAAAGCATTTTTGTTGCAGCATCTTATAAAAAACTTCTAATTTACTGCCCATACAAATTTTTGGGGAGAAAGTTCATTTTATTGGGGAATTTGTTCATTGGGGACTAAGTACTCAGCGCCTGGTAAGCATAGTGAACCATTTTTCAAGTCAAATGCCTCTTTATCCCGGGCAAGACCGGGTAAAAACAGCTAGTTATATATATTATATATCGTGAACACCGAAATTTGATTTGAGCTGTATTGAAAAACAGAATGTTGACTTCTTGACATTATAATAAACATTTCTTCCAAAACCATAACCAAATGTTTTCCGGGCTAAGAGAATGACAAACACCAGGAAGAATGTACAAGAAAATCTACTTAAAAGGGCAAAAATATGCCAATATGAAGAAACAACAATAAATTAGAAAAAAAGCTGAGATTACAAGAATTCAATCCCGTTCTCTACACAAAAAGTGCTTACTTGTTCTTAGTACTATGTTTTAGTGAAACCTTTTTTAATTTTTATTGGTAGAAGAATTTCACCCAGACTGAAATATTTTAACCAACTTAATATGAGATTGGAACGAGAGTATTCAAAACCATTATCGATTTTATTATTAATAAAACTAAACCGGTTTCGATGAATTTCAAGTTTCTTATAATACATTATGCGAATATTTGAAAAAAAAAAATACATTTAGCATTCTATGACGACTTTATATATGTACCTTTATAAACGTAATAATAATAAGTTTATTAAGTAGATTTTTTTTCAACCTCAAGTTTTAATAAAAATAGCAACAATAAAAAAATACTTTGAAAATTAATCACCTTAATTACAAATGGTATCTTATAAATTTGCAAATTATATTATGTCGATTTTTTTAATAAAAAATTACATATTATTTTAAGTATAAAAATTATAAAATTATATTAAAAGTGCTACTCTAATCAGTCAAACTGAGTGGAAGTTTAAAAATATGATGACTTTTATATCAATCTCATTAAAGCTCTTTTCACGTAGCTAACAATGACAGAAAAATAATAAAAATCAACCACTGATTGTATTTTCAGTTATTTTTAAAAATTCTCAGTCACTTTGACTGGTTTCGGTATAACTGACACTGAGAAAATGTTTTCTCGCAAACTAAATAAAGCACAAGAAATATTCAAAAAAAAAAAAAGTTGCCCTACATCTACATAAGTATATAAAAGCGATAATTTGTGTCTATTTTGAGTTCTAGTTTATATGAGGCTAAACTTTTTGACCTATCTTGATATTGTTCAAGGAAACATGGGCTATATTTATACACTATACCACTATGTGGTGAGGGTATAATGAGTTTGTGCTGATATTTGTAACTATCAAAAATATTTCCCCTAGATCCATATTTTATTCTACCGATCAATTTTGATACTCTTTCTTAGTCGTTTGAGCGTTGTCCGTCCGTCCGTCCGTCCGTCTGTCCGCCTGTCCATCTGTGTGTCTATGTAAACCTTGTTATCAAACTGCAGGCCGGAAATATAAATATAATTTGATGAAATTTGGTATATAAGCTTTTATCGGCCATAAGATAAACGCTATTGATATTGGTGAAAATGGCCCCTATGAGATCGACTTAATTGGTCATAAGACCCAAATTATCATTTAGATCTTGGCCAAATTTGGTTTGTATGTGTTTAATACACCGATTAATCAGTAGTCCAAAATTAAATCCTGTAGAGGAGTTGTTAGTCATATATAGCCCCCATATAAAGCTGCTTCCCAATCTTCATGAAAATATTTCCAAAAACGAAATTATTGCACAAATTTTCTCAAATTTGGTGTGTATAGGTTTTTGTGAAAAATAATGGAATTTACGCTTCATTTTTTGACCTAGTCCACATTTAAATATAGCATCCGATATGAACTTTTTCATATCTGCAGGTAAAAAAAGTCAATAATTGAAACAGTTTGCAAGTTTGTGAGTTATTAAAGTGACTGAAGGGCGTGACACCTACTATACGAAGGAAATAACAATATCTGGGCAATAATGATAGCAAGTGCCTGGAAGCTTGTGATTAGTTATTTATGTCTGTAGTGGAGTGTCACCCCTCCCTCATACATTGAAAATTCTAATCTTGAAAATGTGTGTAAGTCTAGAAGTTATTAATATCATAGCAACGCTCTACCGGTACAACTGGTATTCATATAAAAGTCATTGATCAAATCGGCAAACAATTTAAATTATAGCTGTACTCCTTTTTATCATCGACTCAAAATGACTGGTCTGCTAGCTCCATTATTAAGAAGACTAATTTTAAGGTTCCTTGATTTATACTTCTCCTTTCAAGATGGATGCCCCAATAAGAGATTTTCGTTGTAAGGTAGTGAAATTGGTTTTGAAAATTCTGTGGTTTTCTGGAATAACCGCGTATGTCCATTTTTGTCAGTTTTGAGTTATCGATGCCAAATATATTAATTTTTAACGCTCTTTACATGTGATAAATTTTTTTTTTTAAATATTGACCATTTCTGAGTTTTTTCTTTAAATAACGACGTAACTTAAATGTTTATTAAATTAATTTGCAGCACTATCGACGTATGTCAACCTACGTTTGATCGCTGACAAATTATTTTTTCAGAAAACGACACATAGAGACATGCGTTGTTATTAATGAAAAAATGCAAAATAATTTTGGATTATTTTTCAGTTTATAAACACTTATAAAAACTTGTGTGTTTATTTCTGTTATTTTTTGTCACTATTATTCTTGATACGTTGTTATATTCTCATCCTAAGTCCCGTTAACTTTTTGTTGACGAACAAATAAATCCATTTTTCAAGCAACAACAACTTATGCCTACATGCGTGGTGCATCCTAAGTCCCGTTAACTTTTTGTTGACGAACAAAAAAATCCATTTTTCAAGCAACAACAACTTATGTCTACATGCGTGGTTACATTGGTAGTTTTCTTTTTCAAATAAAACGACGTTTGTCGACATAAGTTGTTTTATCTGCACACACTTTAAGTGTTATTTGCATATTGTTTTTTTCATCCTTCGCTATGATCTATTCCTCTGAGGATTTTTGACTCAAAATTTTATATAAAGTATTTACTGCCCATTTATTGCACTGTTAAATAAAAAGCTCTAAAAATTTTATATCGAGCCCATAATTTCAAATATAAAGTTTTTTGGCTCCCCTGAACATTTTGATTTTATGATATACGCGGTTATTCTAGAAAACCACACTATTCACTTTCTATTTCATAAACTACATCGATTTGTAATAAAACTTTTTTCTAATAATAAAAAAAATCTAGACCCAATAAAGTATACATATATATTCTGGAACCTTAGAATAACTGGAGTGGATTTAATGCAGACCGCCTGTTTATCTGTGGAAATCACGACCAAATCCCTAAGATGTAATAGTGCATTTACATCTAAGCAAAATCTAGTATATACGAGATTTCGAGCGAAATCTAGCTCAATTTTACTAGATTTCCCATACAAACCAAAGTCTAGCTCGTTACTAGATTTGTGAAAAATCTCACAAAATCTTGTCAAACTCGGGCACTACCAAATAATACTACTGTGTTTTTTAATATTGTAGTATAAAATTACAACGCAGTGACTGAAAAATTGACATTTAAAAACAAAAGCAAACAAGTTGAATAAAAAGGAAATAAATTATTAATTATTAGCAAAAAAAAATGACGAATCTATAATAAAAAAATATTTAATAATTGAAAAGTTATAATTTTTTATACTGCCCATTCCAATGTACTAAATAATAATTGTGGAAAATGAATTTGTTTTTGTTGTTCAAACATTACATTTAACAAACGCTGATGGTTTTTCGCATAATTTCTATTTCAGTTTGTGCTTTTTTCATTTTTGATGCATAATATAATTATAAAATCTGTTGCATTTTAGAATTTTCCATATTTCCATTTTCATATTTTTTTGTTTATTTTTGGTATTTCTAGTTTATATGTTTTATTTTAATCAGCTGTTTATTGTTGTGGAAACAATACCTCACAAAATATATAAAAAGTTAGATGTAAACGGTATAGATTTTGAAATAGATTTCAACCAAAATCTACTAGATTTTCCTCAAATGTAAACGCACTATAAGCACTATAAGCTAGGCTGTTGCAAATTATTCATTGACATTATAGGGAACTATATATTTGAAATTATCAAAACCGGTCGAGAAAGCGCCGATATTTCGGTGAAAATCAAATGGTATAATAATATTTGTTTACGTGTAGGGAAAGTAAATATAGAGATGATAATGTTGGTAAAATTTTGTAGTACATTTTCTTAGCTTTCCAAAAAAGTGGCTTTTCTTAAAAGAGTACCTTTATATTTTTTTTAAATAGTACCATTTATTAGAAAACAAGTTTTCTTCAAAACTGCATTTTCTCTTACAAGTACCTTTTCTTACAAAAGAAAATTTTTCTTTAAAAAAACTTATTTTCTCAAAAAAAGTACATACTCTTAAAATAGTAGCATTTCTTAAAAAAGTATGTTTTCTTCAAAAGTACATTTTCTTTAAAGTAAATTTTCTTACAAAAGTATATTTTCTTTTAAAAGTAACTTTTCTTAAAAAATTAGGTTTTTTTAAAAAAAAAATAGTTTCTAAAAATATTATATTTTTCATTAAAAAATAACTTTTTTCTTTACAAAGTACATTTTTCCTTAAGAAGTACCTTTTTGTTTAAGAATAATTTATTTATTTCAAAAGTACCTTTTTCCTTAAAAATTACTTTTATATACAAAGTACTTTTTATATAAAAAGTACTTTTTTCCTTAAAAAGTAGAAAGTAAATGCTCTTACAAAAATATATTTTCTTTAAAAAGTACCTTTTCTTAAAGTACTTTTTCTTATATAATAAGTACCTTCGCTAGAATAGTACCTTTCTTAAAAAAGTACTTTTTCTTTAAAAGTTCTTTTTCTTTAAAAGTACCTTTTTTATATAGTACTTTTTAAAATATTTCTTTTTTTAAAGTACCTTTTTTTAAAAATTCCTTTTTTTTTAAAGTACATATTTTAAAAAAGTACTTTTTCTTAAAAGGACCTTTTCTTTAAAAGTATCTTTTCTTAAAAAATTCTTATTCTTGAAAAAGAACCTTTTATTAAAAAAGTACCTTGTCTTAAAAAGTACCTTGTCTTAAAAAAGTACCTTTTCTTAAAAAAGTACCTTTTCCTAAAAAGTGCTTCTTCTTAAAAAATACCATTTCTTAAAAAGTACATTTTTTTAAAAAAAATGTCCTCTTTTAAAAAGGTATCTTGAAAAGGTACCTTTTTTAAAAAAGTAAATTTTCTTTAAAAAAAATAATATTTGTAATATTTTGTTTTCGACACAGGAGTACATCAAAGATTCGCCACAGCTGAACTTAACGCTAATATATCAGTTATTATATTTTTTTATTAATTTATTTATTTTATTTATTTATTATTTTTTTTATATCTTGTACTGATTGAGATTTCAATAAAAATTTATTCCAAAATTCCCTAAAAATCAAGCATACCCCCAGCTTATATAAAAAAGGATTTCGTTTGCCTAGAAAATTTTAACAGAAATAAAATTCAATTTCCACCTAGAAAAGCGTAGAAAATGTGTTATAAAAGCAAAGGAGTCAGCTTGATTTTTGGATATTTATTACAAAATTCTGCAATTTTCATGTCGGCCTCTTAAACATCATATAAGAGATATAGTGTTTGCAAAATAAATTTTATCTTATGTTATATATTATTCCATTGTAATTTATATTTGTTTTTTTTTTTTATTTGTTAATTCTCATTCGTTTGCTAAACAACAAACTGAACACTATTATTCTTAATTTTCTATATAAATTTTAAAGTAATGGTTTAGATAAAATATCACCAAAAAGTTTAGATTTTATTTACACTTAACCAGTTTTTATAAATGTTAATTATCTCTCGTGTGGGACCAATTTCCTTTAATACAATTTTTAAACACATACATATGTATCCTTAGATCGAGTTCGAGGTCTTGAACTCGTTTTTGTTTTTTTAATTTTTTCAATTGCATTCTTTTTACTCCCAACTTTCTTGGCAATAAATTTCACAAAGTATCAAAATATACAACAACAAAAATATCACGTGTTTACATTATGTTAATGCGTTATCCAAAAACAAATTTAAGTATGTTATAACTTATTAAAAAATCTTGAAATTATATAAAATGCATTTCTCTAAAAAAAAAATTAGGAAACTCATTAATTTTTGCTTAACATGGACTCTTTAAAAAATGGAGTTTAATTTTTTATATGGTGGAGTTTTTTTTTTCTAGGATGTTTTTGTTTTATAATCCAGAGAGTTTGCTTCGAATAAAATTGTTCATCAATATTCATACAATTTTCTCTCTATATTCTTGAGAATTAAACAACCAAAACTTTCACTTTTTAATAAAAATCTATTTTAATATTTTTTGTTACTAAATTTCATTCACCTTTTTTATATTTTCTATTTTAATATTTCTTTAAGAAAAAATCATTAAAAATTTCTTGCTTTTCTACAAAACTTATTCTCACTATTACTTCCGCCGTTTTGTTTCTTTTTTCAATGAATTCTTTTTCAATTTACCGTTATGATAACCGAACATTACAGCGCACGACTCAAAACTGCATTTGACCAAATGTCTGTGTAGTTTTTAAAAATATTTTCATATTTTATTTCTCTTTTCTTTTACCTTTAATTGAGAACACACATTACATCATATGTGATGATTAAAGAAAGTATGTTTTCCACTCATTCATTCATAGAATGAGAGGGAAATAAAAAATAATTTTCTTGAAAAATCATAAAGAACAACAATAATGGAAAACATGCGCTGTAGTTATGTTTTTGTTTTGCTAATTTGTTCGGGTGGACACAAAATAGCAACAACCACAATAGTAATAATCAAAAAAACAAAAAAAAAACAAAAAACAACTACGACAACGTCAACAAGAGATATGACGATGTCACTAACAACAATAAGGGAGAAAAACACCCCCATTGTTATAAAAGAGTTTAAAAACAAAGAGCAAAAGAGAGCAAGAGTGAGAGAAGACGTTTTGCAAATAACAAAACAAAATCAGATGTTTAATAGGAACAAAAATACTACGTATTGCTATAAATAGTAAAAAAAAATTACTACAACAGTAAAGCAGAGTTGAAATTTTTGCTATAAAAGATATTTAAGCTGATAGTTGTGCAAGAAGAAAAACAATTAAATGACATGACATGACAACATGTACAAAGTTTTGATTAAGCTTTGTAATAACCAAGTTTATTTCCAAAGTAATTTATATATTTTGATCTATGGTTTGTTTTTATACAAAACTAGCGTTGCACAGTGGCGCCCGTAGAGCAAACAAGGTTGCGCCGACGAAGTTTTGAATAAACCCATGTTATAGGAAACTTTTCAACGATTTCAAATATGCTACCATTAATAATATCATATTTTTAGTTTAGAAGATATAACCGTTCAAAGTTGACCGACTTTCGGTTTTCAAAAAAACACACAATTTTTAGTCAATTTGTTGCGATTTCAGGTGTAATATCACGAAAAATAGGTAACCAAACGAAAATAACGAAAATAGGTAACGAAATAGGTATTTATTAAATGTATAATGAAAGAAAAAAATTAACTGTTTGCTTTGTGTTTCTCCTGGTAAATCACTATTTAAAAACTATCCGTTTTTTCACTATTTTTCAACTTTGACGGAAAATAAAAAAAATTTATATTTTTCTATATTTGCCATATTTGCAAAACATATTCCTTGATTATTTCTTTAGATAATTCAAAAGGTTTTATCTGCCCGTACGTGCCCGTTTGGCTTCTGGAGGTAAAAATGGTTAAAAAGACATGGTTGCAGAAATTGTATGGCGTGCATCCCTTACATGTTTGGACTGAAAGTAGTTTGATCTAATAGTTTGAAAATTGCATTTTAAGTCGATTGTCTACCTGTGAGCCTCTGCCAAAGTCTACTCCCAATATTCTGTTACAGACACAGGATGCACAAAAAACTACTCATTGAAATTCGCAGGTACACACCTCACTTAAAAATTACTTTGGAGTACAAATGGTCAAGAACAATATTGACTTATGGTCCCTACAGGTAGGCACAAATGTTATTTAGACACGAGCATAATATCAAAATTGCATAATTCAGCCTAAATCCATATGTATGCAGGGAACAGGTAGATTTTTAGGCATGGTAGCATAAGCCTATATATTGCAAAATAAGCATAATGCCTGGATTAGTCTACGACTGAAAGTTGGCGCAACAAGTACTGAAACCATGGCGTTAAACAATTTAAAATTATTTGAACTGTTTAGAAGATCAACCACACCAAAGTTTTTCACGGAAGCTGCTTTAGAAGAACTTGATAGCTTATACGGAAATATTGAGAGAAGCGAAATTATAAAAAATAATTTTTATCTGATATATGCAAATATTAAGGCAAAATGGGTGAAATCTAATCGAACCATTCAGAACTTCAACTCCAAATACGAGGACTGGCTTAATGAAGACACCATCCTGGAGGAGCAAAAGGAAAGCCAAAAAAAAGTATTGAGGAGTGTTCAATTTTCACAAGAAAGAGGAAACTTGCCGATGCCACCAATGACTTGACCACGAAGCATTTATCGGACGCGCTGTCTATTAAATATACAATGGATAGTGAAAGAGTTAGGTCGCAGATTATAAAATCTGTTGCTGATTTAAGCCCACTGCGACTAAAAAGGATTAAGGAAAGCATTCCCACTCCCACAAACGCACACATTAAAAAGTATGGTTCCGAAGAAGCCTTGGCCTTGTTTATGGACTTACAACTTTCCAAAGAAAAATATGAGATACTACGGGCATCCTTGATGCGACACGGGGCTGACGTTTTACCAGGATACACGCATATTACGCAAGCCAAAATAAATTCACGACCACTGCATACGGAGTTTACGGAAGTCTCTGTGAAAGCCAATCTGCAGGATCTCATGGGCCATACAGCAAAATGGTTGTTGGAGAGTCTTCCTGAAAATGAGGTGAAAATTCTTCCTGTGAAACTGACATTGATCAGCAAATGGGGCTGCGATGAATCATCCGGACAAAGCGTTTATAAGCAAAGGATATCTTCCGATGACGCTACAATATCGGACGGAAATATGTTTATGGCATCTGTTGTTCCTTTGCGGCTAAAATCTGATGTTTCCCTACACTGGAAAAATTCACGTCCGTCATCAGTGCATTATTGCCGGCCAATAATGTTTCAGTTTGCAAGGGAATCGGCAGAACTCATAAGGACCATGATGAAGGACATTGAAGAACAAATAAGCAAGATTAAGCGTACAAAGCTGCAAATTGGAGAAGGAAAATATATTGAATGCAATTACGAGTTCCACCTGACCATGGTTGACGGAAAAGTCGTAAACGAACTGACAGGAACAACCTCAACATTGCCATGCCCGATTTGCAAAAAGAGTCAGAAGAACTTTGGTAATTTAAACGATTCTACAAACGAGAAGAATTACGAATATGGAATGTCACCATTGCACGCAAGGATAAGGTGTATGGAGTTCTTGCTAAAACTGGCATATACCCTACCACAAGAGGAGGAAAACTTCGATGAAAATACATCAATAAAGGATAAGGAAAAGATCAGAAAGAAGTAAATACAGGATGCTTGTTTTAAACAAGTTGGACTAAAAGTAGACTGTCCCAAGCACGGATACGGTAACTCAAACGATGGAAACACTTCTAGGAGATTTTTTGAAAATGATGAGGCAGTAACTAGAATCACTGGAATTGACAATCAAATCGTGAAAAGATTGGGAACGATCTTGAATGTTTTAAACTGCAAAGAAAATGTCAATTCTACAAAATATGGAGAATATGCATCGAAAACTGCATCTCTTTTAGCAGAAATGTATCCACAGAAGAAGTTGACCCCGACCGTCCATAAAATATTGGCGCATGGCAAAGATAAATTGAGTACCAGCCTTTGCCAATTGGAGAGCTTTCTGAAGAAGCACAGGAGTCTCTTAACAAATTTTATAAAAAAAAAATATAGATTGTAGAACACATTCAAAGCATCAGGGGTAAGACAAAATGAGGACCTCTTCAACATGTTGGCAGCATCTTCCGATCCACTTATTTCTTCCCTGCGGCATGTGAAGTCACGAATAGAGTTAGAAAATAATTATAGTTTAGAAATGATGAGTCTTTTAGATATACCTTCTCTTACGAATTGTGATGAATATTTTACAGAAAATTTAAAAAATAAATTTAAAAAAGAAGTAAGTTTTTTTTAACTTGTTGGGTAATAATTTAAAACATAAAACCCTAAAGAAAAAAAAAATAAAAACAATCTAAAAATGTAAAAATAATTTTTTTTTAGTTACCATAAAATTGATTTTTCTACAAATTTTAACTTTGATAACCCATAAGTAGGCCCCTACAAAGCGTAGCACCCTTTCCAAACGCTCATTCCATAGGCTGAACAGTTATCTATCATATGCTGTTTAAACTGTTCAATTATGTTATTCGGTTCAAAAGATATGATTTTTGCAACGAAAAAACTCAAATGGCGCCACTGTGCGTTGGTGGATACGATTATTGATTAAGTTACGTGCCAGAGGATTCGGGTGAGACTCTAGCTTTTCCAAATAAATTGCACTATATATAGTGATTTCGCATTTTACTAGAGAAACATTAAAGTTCCTGTGCAAATGTGATTTTTTCACGTACCATGGTACGCCTGTAATCATTTTCACAATCTTGTTTTGGCATCTTTGTATTCTTTGTGTATTTGAAGCTGAGGCTGAGGCTGAGGCTGGGTTTGAAAATCAGGTTATAAATCAAGAACTTAAAATCGAAACTTAAGTTTGAGTTCCTGCCAATTAGCCATGTGAATTGGACTAATTTCAATTTTATTTGTGTTAATTTAGCATCTATATGGTTTTTCTAGGTAAGCCGGCGATCAATATGTAGTAAGAAATATTTAATAGAGGAATGTTGAGGTATACTCGTAGGCTAGTTCCTTATTCGAGTTTAAGGGTAAGTCTTCCTTCTTAGGGTAAAAGTTACGTGGATACACTTTTGTTCATATACTTTAATCTGCCACATATCTAGCCAAACTTCCAGCTGTTCAATATGGTTCTGTAAAAGAAGAGATGCTGTTGAGGAGTTTTTGTGTACGCTTGCAATTGCAGTATCATGCGCAAAAGTCAACATAAGTGTGGTTTCGTTTATTGGCATGTCTTGTGCAGGCCCCAGGTACTACCTTGTGGCACACCAGCATGAATTATCTGTGGAGAGCTCACAAAGTTTTTCTCTTTTATAGAGAAGTTTCTATTAATCATATAACTCTCCATTAGCGTATGTGTGTTCGGGGGCAACAACTGTTTAACTTTATAGAGGAGACCCTCGTGCCAAACTCGGTCGAAGGCTTGCGAGACGTCTATAAGAAGTTCTGCACTTCTGCAGTACTTTTTCTCTTCAAAAGCTCTTCCTATGGCACTTACAATTCTGTGAACTGATTCAGTGGTGCTGTATTTTCGTCTGAAACCAAATTGGTGGAGAATATATTGATGAAATCACTGGGCTGTTTACAAGTTCCGCAAAGCAAATATTCGTAGCTTGAATGTAGTTTTCACCATGATAATTAAATAATGTTTTAATCTGGATTATATTAGGATAGCTGAGCCACCATATGCTCTACCTCGTGGATCCTTAGTATCATAAAAAGTGTATCCGCGCATTGAAAAGAGACTCCTATGAGTCAAATGAGTTTCAGAGACAAGCAAAATATCAATTTGGTTGAGACAAAAGTAATCAAAACATTTACTTTGAGTGATAGTTTGCAAAACAATTGCTTCCGCGTACTTAGGGGATCTAATTCCATTTATTTCACATGCATTTTTATATTCCATCCACGAAGCTGTAAGCGCCAAATCAACAAAATGCATTATTGAGTGAACGGTCCATTTTGAAGTACGAATGTTGATTGTATAGTACTGTAGCATTTGATCTAGGAGGTCCACTCAACTCATATTTACATTGTATAAACGCACAACTTCAGCACGGCTTACATCTACATACTTTGATGTTTTTTGTCCCATCTCTTCCTCTTATCAGATGAACCGACTCCTACGAAGTTAGAAGCTATATTTACAACCTTGTTGTCAAACCACCTGAAAATCGAATAACAAAAATTTATAAACTCGTTCAGAAATAAGCAATAAACAAGAAGAACTCTAAAATCAACTTTGTAAATAGCACTTTTACGTTCTCACTAGAGAATTTTGAAGCAGAACCTCTTCCACGCTTACTCAAAACTTCTTGATCTGGCAAAGGTGGATTGCTAAGTCGATTGCTTCGTACCGTTCCTGATGCATAAACAAATACTTGAAAATGTATTGGAATGCGCTTTGCCAAGTGCAAAAAAAAACTTGTTTTTTGGCTGAGTGGTGAGTGGAACCTTGGTAGATAGTGAAATCATAGGACATTCCACTCTTACCTCATAAAAAGAACTCTTTGATACCACATGGACATGGTTTGCCTTTTATGTGCTGCAGGTCTTTGAATGGAATTACTTGTTCCTCCACGCAAAGATTTTCCTCCAAAGGCAATTGGTGAAGCCGACTACACGCATCTCCATTTACAGGCCTTACTTGTGCATTCTATAGTGACATTCTTTTAGCTGAGCTAAAATATCTGTTACATGTATATAGTTTTGTAATAAAAAGAAGCGGTTGACAGTGATTTTTTCACAAAACAAGGCACTCCCCAATACTTATCAAAAGACATTCACACTTTCAAACAACTCATCATAGTAAAAAAAATATACGCATTTCATCAGCGTTGGATTGTTTGAAGGATGATTTATCTTGCTGAACGACATATAAATTTGTATAATATGCGGCTTTGTCAAAAAATTCATCATCGAAATATTTTTCGAAATATTGAAAATATAAAAATATAATTATCATTTGGCGGATCAAATCTAACAAGTTCTAAATTTCGCGTGAGCATAATTTCCATACAATATGAGGAGCCGCAGAACAAAAGGGGATTTATCGCTCATTTAAAATTTTTGGGAAATTGAGGATCATTTTTTTCGTCCCCTTTTAAAACAGCATGAACTTGGAAATAGTAAGAAGTTTTTTTACTTATCATAAGATACATCAAACCGCAATAAGAATCCACAATAAATGTTAAAGATGTTTGATATCACATAACTTTTATGCTTAAAAAAGTACGTTTTGTTACAAAAAAAGTAAAAAAGGACGTTTTGTTAAAAAGAAGGGGGAAAAGTACGTTTCGGTGTGCGTATTTTTTCATACGGTAATATTTTGACTGAATGTTTTTAAACCTGACCTAATGTATTAAAAAAACAATTTTATTGTTATTTATGACAATTTAATTTTTTTTGTTACATGTTATAAAAAATACGTAAATTTGTTCAAAATTAAACTGACAACTGACACATTTCATTCTAAAACGAGGTAAATACTTTAATATAGATAAGTTATAATAAATATACTTTTAAAACGGTTTAAGTAACTAAATTTTTATTCCCATATCTTCTTCAAGGCAGTTGCATTCTATATGGTCTTCTACTATATCCTCCATATTTTTTTGTTTTGATTATATAAAACTTCTTTGTACCAAAGTAATCCTTGGTTCTCAGTCCAATCTTCACCAAACTGTTTTTTTAAAAGATTTTCTACATCCTTTTTCTTGTCGGCCTTAATCCAACGTTCTGTTGTAATTTCTTTAAGCCGAAAATTTGCAAATAGACTTTTTCCGCGTTTCAAGAGATCTAAACTGGTATTCCGTGCATCAGTTGATTCAAATTTAAAACTCTCGAAAGTTTTAATTAAACACTTTGCAGTTCCATTTTTCAAACAATTTTTATAAAATAATATGCGTTTTATATTTTGAATATTTTCAATCTTTTTATAAATTGATTCAAGATCTTTTATATTGAGGATACTCCAGTCTCTTTCCAGCATTAAAACTTGACCATGATTTGAATAAATTTCAGAATATTCTTCTATTGTTGTTATGACAGCATGTTTTTTTAGTTCCTCTTCAATAAAACCAAAAACTCTAATAGCTGGTAAAAAACTATGTCCTCTTACTGGGAATGTTATAGTAATATTTTGGATGTGGGAGGGTGATTTCGTTTGGAGCCAAAACAAAATGGTTCGAGCTATATAAGAGTTCTTGTTTTGACCGCCACATCCATCACAAAAAAATCTGATAAAATGAATATCTTTTAAATTTATACCATTTAAATAGTGGATTATGGCAGAACCAATTTCCGTAGATCCTCGACCTGCCTGGTTTTCAGTCCAGCAATAAAATGAAGGATTCTTGCTATCAACACCAACAATACAAAAATTGTAAAACGCAAGCTGACGAGAGTAATAAGCTTCTTGAATAGGACATTTCGGCAACATTTGAACTTTTTGCATATCAAAAACTAATGTCAGTGTGTTTTCCGGTTTCTTTTTCATTATCTCGTAAAATGCATTAGCTCTAAGCTTATGAATTCTTAAATCTGTCATAAGTTTAACTTTCTTTTGAGGATCAACCTCAGTTTTAATTTTATTTTGTGTGAAATGACACACAGTGCAGACATCTGACGCCGGGGATGAGAATTCGATATTAAAATTATTTGAAAAAAGATGACGAAATAAAGTTTGGCTAACTTTTAAACTAGTATCAACGAATTCGTTGTACAACGAAAACATTTTGGCAATGTTAAGGTTACTATTTAAGTAAATACGTTTGGATTTAGATCTATTATAATGACTCTCAATAGCAGGAAAGGAATTAATAAATTTTATGACGCTTTCTTTTTTGTCAACAAATTTATGAGAACGATGATCTCCACCTCTTCGCTCAGTTGGTATTCCACCATTGAAAATGCGTTTAATAAGAAAAGCTATTCTTCTTTTAGTTATTGAAAGTACTTTCATAAAGTATGCTTTACAAACCAATGTTCGCTTACCATTTTTTATTAAATGATAGCTCGACGTTTTGTTCTTCGGCCTCAATAAATAAGGGACCTTGTTGTTGCTTCGACGAGGTTTTTTGGTGAATATTAGTCTGGTTAAATAAATTTCTTGCTTTATCTTATCTGTATTTTTGTATAATAATCTGCGGTTTTTTATATAATCGACTTGTCTAAACTCTTTGCATTGAAACTTGCTAGTACCTTTGTGATTGCAATTACTTTTATAATTTTTACCATCAGCATCATTGTCTATATAGATCCTACTACAAAAAAAATTTTACGATAAGAACTCAAACATAATTTATATTTCTTGTTCAAAATAGTAGAAAATTACGCGAAATATTTACTTTTTCCGAGCTTTGTTACATTTTTGCTTTTTACGAGTTCCCGTATTTAATGTTTCGACCGTATCTTTTCTTTCTTCCATTTTTTAATTTAAATATTATAAATATTTTTCAATAACACTCAGTAATCAAACAATAGTTGAATTATTGCATTTATTATATAACAGTTATTTTAAACGAACATGTGCCAAAAATAAACGCCAAACAAAGAATAGTGTAAAGTGTAAATAAAAGAAATATAGAGGAGCAGCAGAACAAAACGAGCTTTTTCGATCATGTATAATTTTTGGGAAATTAATTAATAAGTGACAAAGACTATGAAAAAAGCATGTTTTGGTAAAAAAAGAATTGAAAAAGTACGTTTTGTTGTGCATCAATTTTTAAAGAACGTATTTTCTCTGTGAGAAAAAATAAAAACTTATGCTAGTAACACTTTTTCTGGTAGAATTTGACCCAAATAATATAAAAATAATATAAAATCAATTTTTTGAAAAATGCCAGAAATCCCCTTTTGTTCTGCGGCTCCTCATATCTTTTTTTGGTGAATTAGATTTCGGTGCAAGGGCTTTCTAGCACTATTCAGTTCAACTCCTAGAATCGCAAATTCAATTTCCGAAATATTAGGCACCTTAATCTCTTCTAAAACTTCCCCATCTTCCATTTTTTCAGCCATTTGCATCATTTGTTCAGGAAGCTTACTGGCGGTCAACTTCATCGTCTTCTCCTGCTTCACTTAGATCTGAAATTTCTTCTATGTGTTTCAAGATTTCTCGTCACTCAGTGGACGTTTTGAAGCCATTTCATGAAATGAACCAGTAATAGTAAGTAGGAGTAAGGATATTGTTGGCAAAAAGCATATCATATTTCTGGTGTAATGCATTGAAGCGAGCTCTTTGCAAATTTTGATGCCAGTAGCAAACGTTAGATGAATGTGCTGTATATTAATATCGTTAGATATGCCTTTGGTATCAATAAATTTGAGCATATTTCATCTATTCTGTTGAAAATCTGTTGAAAACTTGCTTAAAATTCGAGTACAAATATTTTTTCACAAAATTATTTATACTCAAAATCCTCATATCTTTACCAAAAAATTCGTTTCTTAAGATCACACAGAGGTAGGAAGATCATTCTCCCTAGGTATAAATCCAAGTTTTAGCAGCCATAATGATTTATGTAATATCGTTTTATTTCTGACAGAACATTGTTTGAGAGTCATTAATGAGAGGATCTTTTTGAAAAAAAAATGAGTGTTGTTGGAAGATTTGAAGCATTTAAGACCCAAATTATATTTTCAAATGGCATTAATCGATCCTCTTGAAATGTCAATAGTATCATCAAGGTCCCTAAGTGACAATCGAAGATTTTTCAGTACCAAAACCATTTTTTCGACAAAGCCGGGTTCTTCTACAACATCCTTGACGTCTCTTTTGCAGAAATTTCATATCGCTAACAATATTTAATGGAACTTTTTTGTTCAACAAAATCAAAGATTGCTAAAATCACCAAAATTTAGGTTTAGTTCTTTACAAAAACGAGCATTACACTTGAACCAATGAAGATATTAATACGAAATTTAGCACAAATATCAAAAACAGTAGTTACAACTTGAAACGATTTTTTACCCAAAGCGATTAAAAAGAGGAGAGTAATTAGAAAGGTCTTTTCATTTGCGCACTGGATTACATATTATTACATATCAAATCTTTAGACTAGATAGAAATGATAAGCCCGGTGAGGAGATATCCTGCTGGGGAAATCATCGTTGAAAACTCATATAATTTGGGGCTAGTGGTCATGGCCATAAAATTTTGAAATAATGCACTATTTATCCAACTCCGAGTTCCAACTAAGTACTCGTATATGAAAAACATGCTTTTGTAATAAGATAAGTGGCAGATAAACTTAGACCAACTGACTACCTGATCTTACTTGGCGATTGTAATATCCCGACAGCATATTGGATAACCTTAAATGACACTGATTTCTTAGTTGTAATTACCCCAATTGATTGAACTCATGGTTTTCTTAAATCTCTTGCTGATATGTGTGTTTTCCAAATAAGTTACGTTTCAAACTGCAATAATGGAATGCTGGATCGCGTATTCGTAAATAAACCTACACTATTCAATAGAATTGAAACAAATTCGCTACGTTTTCCCGACGATCGTCATCATCCAACACGTTTAATATCCACACCACTCGTACAGAGATCTAAAATTTCCAGTGTTTCTGAATCATTATGCTTTACACGAACTACCTTCAAAATGTTAAATCAATTTCTATCCGATTATAACAGGCTTGCAGTTCTTTCATTTAAAAATTATGGAAGTAATTTTGATCAAGTAATCGAAACATTTTATGAAAGCTGTTTGTTCCTTTTATAAAAATAGCATGGTTGAAAAATTTAAGAAAAATAATAATCCAATTGGCCAAAGTCTATATTTTATAGCCAGACGTTATAATAACTTGGCTGATAAAAGTGCAACAATCTTATATTAGCAAAATGAAATCAGATATTAAAAAAAAATCAAAAAATTATATACAATTTTGTAAATTCCAAACGTAATATCACGATGTTTATATTGCAAATGTTTTTGCTGAGTTCTTGGGTTTAACATTTTCCACAATGACGTTAAACAACACACGATATTTCCGATGATATTGCAAGTCTAACATCAATTTATATTTCCTACTTAGATGTGATGACTGTTCTTAAGAGCCTAAAAATTATGAAAAGTTAATTAAATGCTACAGCAGATGGTATTTCCAGCTGCATCTTGAAAAATTGTGCCATAGTATTGACTACTCTCATAAATTTTACTTCTTCCCGAAGTGTTTTATTATGCCGTACTTTAAATCTGGCCGCCGCACAGTGGCGCCATTTGAGTTTTTTCGTTGCAAAAATCATATCTTTTGAACCGAATAACATTATTGAACAGTTTAAACAGCATATGATAGATAACTGTTCAGCCTATGAAATGAGCGTTTGGAAAGGGTGCTACGCTTTGTAGGGGCCTACTTATGGGTTATCAAATTTAAAATTTGTAGAAAAATCAATTTTATGGTAACTAAAAAAAAATTATTTTTACATTTTTAGATTGTTTTTATTTTTTTTCTTTAGGGTTTTATGTTTTAAATTATTACCCAACAAATTAAAAAAAAAATACTTCTTTTTTAAATTTATTTTTTAAATTTTCTGTAAAATATTCATCACAATTCGTAAGAAAAGGTATATCTAAAAGACTAATCATTTCTAAACTATAATTATTTTCTAACTCTATTCGTGACTTCACATGCCGCAGGGAAGATGCTGCCAACATGTTGAAGAGGTCCTCATTCTGCCTTACCCTTGATGCTTTGAATGTGTTCTGCAATCTATATTTTTTATAAAATTTGTTAAGAGACTCCTGTGCTTCTTCAGAAAGCTCTCCAATTGGCAAAGACTGGTACTCAATTATATCTTTGCCATGCGCCAATATTTTATGGACGGTCGGAGTCAACTTCTTCTGTGGATACATTTCTGCTAAAAGAGATGCAGTTTTCGATGCATATTCTCCATATTTTGTAGAATTGACATTTTCTTTCAAGATCGTTCCCAATCTTTTCACGATTTGATTGTCAATTCCAGTGATTCTAGTTACTGCCTCATCATTTTCAAAAAATCTCCTAGAAGTGTTTCCATCGTTTGAGTTACCGTATCCGTGCTTGGGACAGTCTACTTTTAGTCCAACTTGTTTAAAAAAAGCATCCTGTATTTGCTTCTTTCTGATCTTTTCCTTATACTTTATTGATGTATTTTCATCGAAGTTTTCCTCCTCTTGTGGTAGGGTATACGCAGGTTTTAGCAAGAACTCCATACACCCTATCCTTGCGTGCAATGGTGACATTCCATATTCGTACCAAAGTTCTTCTGACTCTTTTTGCAAATCGGGCATGACAATGTTGAGGTTGTTCCTGTCAGTTCGTTTACGACTTTTCCGTCAACCATGGTCAGGTGGAACTCGTAATTGCATTCAATATATTTTCCTTCTCCAATTTGCAGCTTTGTAGGCTTAATCTTGCTTATTTGTTCTTCAATGTCCTTCACCGTGGTCCTTATGAGTTCTGCCGATTCCCTTGCAAACTGAAACATTATTGGTCGGCAATAATGCACTGATGACGGACGTGGATTTTTCCAGTGTAGGAAAACATCAGATTTTAGCCGCAAAGGAACAACAGATGTCATAAACATATTTCCGTCCAATATTGTAGCGAGATCGGAAGATATCCTTTGCTTATAAACGCTTTGTCCGGATGATCCATCGCAGCCACATTTGCTGATCAATGTCAGTTTCTCAGGAAGAATTTTCACCTCATTTTCAGGAAGACTCTCCAACAACCGTTTTGGTGTATGGCCCATGAGATCCTGCAGATTGGCTTTCACAGAGACTTCCGTAAACTCCGTATGCAGTGGTCGTGAATTTATTTTGGCTTGCTTTTGGCTTGTATCCTGGTAAAACGTCAGCCCCGTGTCGCATCAAGGATGCCCGTAGTATCTCATATTTTTCTTTGGAAAGTTGTAAGTCCATAAACAAGGCCAAGTCTTCTTCGGAACCATACTTTTTAACGTGTGCGTTTGTGGGCGTGGGAATGCTTTCCTTAATCCTTTTTAGTTGCAGTGGGCTTGCATCAGCAACAGATTTTGCAACCTGCGACCTAACTCTTTCACTATCCTTTGTATATTTAATAGACAGCGCGTCCGATAAATGCTTCGTGGTCAAGTCATTGGTGGCATCGGCAAATTTCCTCTTTCTTGTGATGTGGTGGGTTTATCTACTGCCAATATATCCAGGATGTTGTCTTCATTAAGCCAGTCCTCGTATTTGGAGTTGAAGTTCTGAATGGTTCGATTAGATTTCACCCATTTTACCTTAATATTTGCATATATCAGATAAAAATTATTTTTTATAATTTCGCTTCTCTCAGCAGCTTCCGTGAAAAACTTTGGTGTGGTTGACCTTCTAAACAGTTCAAATAATTTTAAATTGTTCAACGCCATGTTTTCAGTACTTAAATTGTTTAACACCATGGTTTCAGTAATTGTTGCGCCAACTTTCAGTCGTAGACTAATCCAGGCATTATGCTTTTTTTTGTAATATATAGGCTTATGCTACCATGCCTAAAAATTTACCTGTTCCCTGCATACATATGGATTTAGGCTGAATTATGCAATTTTGATATTATGCTCGTGTCTAAATAAGATTTGTGTCTACCTGGAGGGACCATAAGTCAATATTGTTCTCGACCATTTGTACTCCAAAGTAATTTTTAAGTGAGGTGCGTACCTGCGAATTTCAATGACAAGGGATGCACACCATAAAATTTCTGCAACCATGTCTTTTTAACCTTTTTTTCTAGAGGTACTAGAAGCCAAACGGGCAGGTAAAACCTTTTGAATTATGTAAAGAAATAATCAAAGAACATGTTTTGCAAATATGGCAAATATAGAAAAATATAGATTTTTTTTATTTTCCGTCAAAGTTGAAAAATAGTGAAAAAACGGATAGTTTTTAAATAGTGATTTACCAGGAGAAACACAACGCAAACAGTTAATTTTTTTTTATCATTATACATTTAGTTAATACATCAATCAATACAAACAAAATATAAGGTGATTCGTTACCTATTTTGTGTGATATTACACCTGATCGCAACAAATTGACTAAAAATTGTGTGTTTTTTTAAAAACCGAAAGTCGGTCAACTTTGAACGGTTATATCTTCTAAACTAAAAATGTGATATTATTAAGAGTAGCATATTTGAAATCGTTGAAAAGTTGGGTTTATTCAAAACTTCGTCGGTGCACATGAAAATTTTGATCTTTGCAACCTCGTTTGCTCTACGGGCGCCACTGTGCGCCGCAGTAATGCCACTAATTACACTGTACAACAGACATTCAGGGGGTGCAAAATTCCAAGTCAGAGTAAAAGTACTAGGCTAGTATAGTAAAACCTCCAAAGTGTGTGGCGTTTTTACGCCATTCCATGCTTTTCGCATGATTATTATATGTCGCCAAAAAAGTGTCTGGCAGCATAGAGCTTTACAATGAATAAAAATTTTTATTTTGTTCAGTGTACATTAGGGCGGGTCGATTTAAAGTGACAAGGAAAATCGTATTCTAGGGATCAAAATGAGAAACTTTGCCCGAGGAACCATACCTCTAAAACGAATTCTGATGTCCCGACTTTTGACCTGTCTGTCTTTTTGTCTCACTTTGACCCATTTAGAGTGCCCCAATCGAGTCCAAATGTATGATCGACCCCCACTAACTTTGGAGGGCCGAACCACCCATGCCAGTGACACACCCCCTGAAACCCCCTGTGGGGTTCCCCATGCAAATATTTAAAATAATCACCTTTTTTGGCACTTTACATGAAAAAATCAGCGAAATGGGTATGTTTTTTCTTTTTGGAGTTTATTTTTCTCTTAAGAAATTTATTAAGTCAAAACATATGTAAATGAAGAAATGAATTTAACTTAGTAATAGAAAAAAAACTAAAAAAAATTATTGTTTGAAGTCTTTTTTGCTTTCAAGTCTGGGCAATGTCACACGGCTCTCTAATGTCGTCGCCATAACAACCTCTACATTTTCCGGTATAACACGTTTGGAAACGCTAGCTAACAATTGAACGTGTCGTTCCGTTCCTTTTATGTGTGATGGAATTTTTGGATCATTAAACGGTGGATCATCTTGATTTAAATATTCTTTCAATGTATCGTACGGAATGCTTCGCGTGAATGGTGGTTCAAATACGTTATTTATATCACTCAAATTGATCATTTCCGTGTAACTTGTGCAATTAAAGTTTATAAGGGGTACGCCATCTAACGTTTTTTTTTTTTTTTCAACTACTGCTTATTTCGTGAATGGTAACACCTAGCTCATGTCTGATTTGACAAATAATTAGTTTTATCCTTCCGCTGAACGAATATGGTTGTGTTTAGGCTTGAACAACGCTGGGAAATATTGCAACATTACTTTGAAAATCATGGTAATGTTGCAGAATGTGTGCGAAAATTGCGTACGGATTTTAGAAGAAGAGAAGCATCATTAGCTACTATGTTCGTTATCTTGTGAAAAAGGTGAAAGAAACTGGCATCCTCATCGATAAACCAAAGCGTGAAAAGCCAAAAACAGTGCGTACACCCGAGAATATTGCTGCTGTGGCAGAAAGTGTGAGTAAAGTGCCATCAACATCAATTCACTGTCGTTCTCAAGAATTGAACATTTCGGAGGCATCATTGAGACGAATTTTGCATAAAGAGCTTGGTATGATGCCATACAAAGTCCAATTGGTTCAGGAGTTGAAGCCAACTGACCATCCAATGCGTTTTCGCTTCGCTAAGTGGGCCTGCGATGGACTTACAGAAGATGCCGATTTTGCCAAAAAAATCATCTTTTCAGATGAAGCACATTTTGATCTTGGCGGGTATGTAAACAAGCAAAATTGTCGCATTTGGAGCACAGAAAACCCGCACGCATACATTGAAAAGCCGATACACCCAAAACCAGAGGCATAATTGGGCCATTTTTCTTCGAAAATGAGCAAGGAGTGGCCGTTACAGTCAATGGCGATCGTTATCGGGCCATGTTGAACGAATTTTTGTTCAAAAAAATTGAAGAGGAGGATATTGGCCACATTTGGTTTCAACAGAACGGCGCTACGTGCCAGACAGCCGAAGCTACACTCGATGTTTTGCGCCCTGTTTTCGAAGATCGCATTATCAGCCGCAGAGCTGATGTCGTTTGGCTACCTCGGAGCTGCGATTTGATACCGTTGGACTATTATTTGTGGGGTGCCCTCAAAGATAAGTGTTACGCCAACAAGCCAGAGACAATTGACGCTTTAAAGGACAATATTCGTGAAGCCATTGGTGAAATACAGCTGCACACAATCGATAATGTGCTTAAAAATTGGACCGATCGTGTAGGCTACTGCATGGCCAGCCGAGGCAGCCATTTGAATGAAATTATTTTCCATTACTAACCGGAAGGATTGAACTTTCAAGTAAAAAAAGAAATTTGAGATAATATTCATTAGTTTTTTTTTTATAGCATTTTCAAAAAAAAAAAAGTTATTTGGCGGACCCTTTATCTGGTTTTTTTTATAAATTCTAAGTTCCGTTGGGTCGTCAACATCGGTTCGAAAGCGTAGAATTTTCTTTATAGCATAGTCGCGCTTTTCTTTGCTATCATCAAACAACATTGATAACAAGATATTTTCCACGCCGCTAGAAATTGCATTGGCCATATCGTATAAGTACTTCGAATCGGAGGAAAAGTCAATTTTTTCTGGAGCAGGGGGCATATCTTTCAACTCAATTTCCGTCCACCACCTGAAAATATGTAATAATAAAATAATTAAAAACGATTGACAGTTATAATAAATGAGTGATAGCAATAACCGGAAGAGTTTCACAAGTTTCGATTTGACGGCTCAGTTTTCCGGTTGCCGATCTTGGTCCAGTGCTGGTTGATTTATGATGTAAATTAAACCGCATTTGGTTACTATACCAAATAAACATCATTTTTATGTTAAAAAATTTGACTTTATTGAAAATTTAATATTATTGAAAAACTTTCCAACGATATTTTTAAAAATATATAAATAACTACCTGTGAAAACAACAAGATCTTCAGACAAGTTGGTTTTCATCTCTCCGTGACTGTGCGTGAATATGTCAAAGTTAATCTTTTTTCACAGCAATTGTATGGACCAAGTTTCAGATCGATCGGATGAGGGTAAATAAGTTTTAGATCACTCCGTGACTGTGCGTGACTATGCGCAACTGTGCGTGACCAAGTCAAAGTTTATGTTTTTTCACAAAAAGTGTATGGACCAAGTTTCAGATCGATCGGATGAGGGTAAATAACTTTTAGATCACTCCGTAGCTATGCGTGACTCTGCGTGACTACTCCAAAATAAATCTGTAGTCACAACATGAGTATGGGCCAAGTTTCAGATCAATTGCATGAGGGGCAATGGGGTTGCCCCATGGCAGACGGACAGACAGACAGGTCAGAAGTCGGGACATCAGAATTCGTTTTAGAGGTATGTTTACTTGGCAAAGTTTCATATTTTGATCCGTGGAATATGATTTTCCTTGTCACTTGAGCGATTTTTTTGCCTCCTTACAAATCGACCCGTCCTACTGTACATGGTACTAGCACTTAAATTATATATCCATTAATCATCTTAACCATTTTTGGACCTGAAACCCTTTTCGGAAACTTATGCATCGCAAAAGCTATCTAGACTGTTTACAATTTTCATATAACATAAGTTATATTCTATAATTTAGTAATATTATCCCATAATTCCCTTTGTCTCAAAACTGTGGAAATTTTTAGCAATAATTCATGTCTAAAACTTAAACACAATCCTTTAAAATACGTTCTTCCATTTTTTATCTTTTTTCCATGTACCTGTGTAAGATTGTGTGTGTGTATGTGTGCCAGTGATAAAGAACTTAAATCCTTTTGCTTTCGTACACTGCTTAAAACTGACGTCAGCAGACACAACAAATAATGACATGTTCAAGTTACCAGTCAGAAAATAATAAAAGAAAATATGTAGAAAAAGAAAATTAACAACAGCAATAACAAACAAAAGCATAAAACTTGAATGAAATTTACCAGAACCCAAGTGTAAAATAAGGAAAACAGCTGCAACAACAACAAGTTCGTATTAGGATTGTGGAGGCAACCAAACTAAAGAATTAAAATTTTAAACTACTAAGAACAAAAAGCTGATAATACGTCATGCGAGCTTAATACTTTAAATAACTATCACTGACGTGGACGAATGATGCATTTTCTTCTACAGTGAGTCACAGTAAAAATGGCCCACAATTGAAAATTTTATATAATACAAATGAAAGGGTGACTTTTGCACTTAAACTTTGCGGTTTTATCAATTTGGCCAAATAATTGTTTTCCGGTTGGTACACACAGAAAATGGATTCGTTGTGGCAACTGAATTTGTTAAAAACAAATTTTTGATAGTCTCATGTACTATAACTTTATTCTGTTGTGATTCCTAAATAATTTTGAGCTAACCTTGAACAATACGACGCACAGTGGACCATTTGACGAGAAGGCGGTCAAAATCTATAACTTTTGATTGGATTGGAATTTTGATATGCGGTTTTTTTGTTTAGTAGGTGAGTTTTTAGCCTTTAAATTTTGCTATAAAACGTAATTCTCGACCGAAGGGTTTAAAATACATTTTCATTTGTAGTTGAATTTTAGTACAAAAGTGAAGTGTTAAAAGCTAAAAAAAAAGGTTTTTTATAAATATAATGTCTTATTTTTTCAGTTAATTTTACAACTAATACTTTTTAACAATTTTTTAAGTTAATTTTTTCAGAAAATGCCAAACTTTGGCCCCCGTAAACTTTTTAGACCTAATGTGCACAAGGGCCAAAGGTTGTTTTTTTTTTTTTTTTTGAAAGATCCCGAGTTAAAATATAATTTATTAAGCAGCGAACGTAAAATTTACCTGGTATTGCTTCAAGATAGAGAAATTTCAATGAAAAACTCGTATGTTTTTACTTTAGTTAAAATTTTTTTTGTTGTCTTTTTAAATATTTCTGTGTCAATTTTTATGGTAAATTTATGAAATATAACAATTTTTATTGTAAATTTACAAAATATATAAATTTTTAAATCAAGAAAATTTTTAACTATATAAAAAAAGTGTAACTTATTGTTAATGTAATGAAAAAGTACTTTAAATTAACCAATTTTAGTAAAAATTTCTTCTAAATAGCCTTGATTTTCATCTTCTAGAAGTTGTTTAGCTTCTTCGTCTAATTCAATAGAGGTAGTTTTCCATTTTTGACGAATGTTGGACATATATGGATCTGAAGTGCACAACAAAATAGTGATAAGGTCTTCATTAGTACAACATCTGGACATTTTCCTTGTGTTATGCTAGCGAAGGAATCTGTAGTCTTTGTTTCTTTTTTCTTGCGCTTCTTCAGATAGATCTCCTATTGGTAGCATATTGTTTTGAATTATTTGTTCCCCATAGTACAAAATTTTATGAACTGTGGATGGCATATATCTCCAAGAGTATTTTTCATTATATAGTACAGCTGTTTTATTGGCGTACTCTCCAAATTTTTTTGCATTTATCTTTCTGCTGCATGCTAGAACTTGTAATATGATTTTGAATCGTCTTATTAATTCATGATCTATACCTGTGATAGATGTTGCAGTTTCCGGATCGGAAAAAAATCTCCTTGCAGTATTTCCATCATTTGTGTTTCCTTCCCCTTGTTTTGGTTGGTCGATTACGAGGCCTAGCTGTAGATATTTTTGTTGAATTTGTTTTTTTTTTTATTTCTTTTTTCTTCATTTTCTTTTTTTTTCTCACTGTTTCGCCTAACGGACCAAATTCCAAATCATAACCCAATTTAAGAATATGCTCCATGAAACGTATTCTAGCATGAAGAGGGGACATTCCAAATTCGTAGGCTTCCTTAAAACTATCGTCTTCTGGTGGGGGGTTGGCTTAATTGACTTGATGTCTTTTGGCATATAATGCAGCTTGACGTTGACTTTGTTCCAGTTAAAGCTTGTGCAACTTTTCCATCAATCATTGTGAGACACATTTTAAAATGTACTTGAATGTTTTGGTCATCAAATTTAAATATTACTGGTTGAAGTTCCTTAATTTGATCATTTATTTTTTGAACTTCTTCAGTTATGACACCTTTGGTTTCATTTTTGAATGCAAATTTTATTGGTCTGCAATACTTTGTTGAAGAAGGAATTTCATTTTTCCATATATCAATTTCTGTTGCTCTACTAGTTGACGGCTCTAAGACGCTATACCTTTTTATTAAGCGCAGTGGAACGAAAGATACCATAAATAAATTAGCATCTTATGAATTTTCGGCATTAAATTGCTTGTATTGTTTCTGACCAGAGGATCCATCACATCCCCATTTAGAAATTAAAGTAATGCTGCCATTACCAATTTTTTTTTAAATGATCAGTATCAAGCGTATTTAGCAATCGTTCTGCAAAATGTTCAAGGAGATCTTACAATTTTATTTCTGCTGATATTGAAGTGACACTAATAGCAGATTGTGAAGGTAAGCATTCTTTTTTGGCTGAAACTAAATCTCGATACTCTGGAAAAATCCCACAATTCTTTTCATTGGTTCGCTTCCGTAATTCCTTATATTGATTTTTGGTCAATTTCAAATCGAAAATAAGGCGAACGCTTCTTCCGGCGTAAATTTCTTATCTTCAATTGGTGTAGGAATTCTTTTCAAAATCATCTTTGTGCGCCTTGGGCTCGCTTCTACTATTTTTTCAATTATTTCAATTTTATTTTTTTATTTTGGGTTGGTTGAATTTGGTGCAAAAATGAATCCTTAATAATTCTTTGAGAAATTTCTTCATTGATATTCTCCAGCTTGCGCCTTCGAGGTCTTTCACTACATCCGTCAATTGGTTTTGCTGGTCGACCCTTTTTTCCACTTTCGTTGCAGTTGTAGATGCACTCTCAAAAATAAGTTCCTTTATTAACCAGTCTTGGTAACGTTTGTACAACTTTGCCTTGCTATGAGAGCGTTCATTCCGTCTTTTCAAATTCGATGCAAAATTAGTAATTTTTCCTATGTGCATATCAATGTCTTCTAGGTTACAATTCTTAAAGAAGTCGTTGCTCACTATGTGCAAAATTACATCGTCTACATCATTTCGTTGAAAATAAATATCAGCCAGATCTCTGTTACAGTACTTAGCCATTGCACAAATTGTAATGAATAATAATTGTGGAAACATTATTATAAATACTCTTTGTTGCAATTATGTAAAATAAAAATTTTTATCTTTTATTACCATTTTTAGAAGCATAAAAAACCCACACCCTAACCCCTTTTAAAAGGTGAAGCATACCTGTTCATATCTTAAAGGGCTATGTCGCAATAATTTTTTTTTACCAATAACCTGTTATTTAAATTGTTTCACATTTTGTCAGGTATTTAAACTATATAACTCTAATTCAGACTATTAATGTTTTTGAAAGATACCTATGTAAATGTACCTGTAACAATTAAGCGCATTATATCTCAACCCTTTTTTATAAGTAAATAACAACTCCTGACAACTCTACCGACACGCAAAAAAATACACCGCGGTGCACCGGTACGACCAACTTTTGTATTCATAACACTCAGACGGACGGACGGACATCGTTTAATCGACTCAGAAGGTGTTTTTGAGTCGATCCGTATAAAAAAGATGGATAAAGGTCCAATATTTTTGGCAGTTACAAACATCACCTCAAACTTAATATATCCTAACCACATAGTGGACAACTTTTGTATTCATAAATTTTGCAGAAAATATCTAAAATTGGATCAGAAAAATTGTTCTGGTGCACACGGGTGGAAACTGGCTGGTGTATAGTGGGGTACAGGAGTAAGAGTGCAAGATTTTTTCTGACTGCTTTTGACTGGCAGGAGTTATGCTCTATTAAGTAGGAGATTTTCGGAAAATTTAGACCTTTTTTAAAAAATTTTTTTTCAATTTCGGAATGACTCAGTGATTTTACATTTTTAACATTAATAGTATGGAAGCCACAAAATTATACAAAATTTATTTCACTTCAAAATCTTTTAAATCAAAAAAGTTACAGTCATTCAAAAGTAAAAATTTACAAAGAAATTTTTAATTTTAGCAAAATACTGAGAAAGCCCATTTTCGAAGACCCTGTTCGCTGTGATATAGTTGAGATAGAGTCGAAATTTTTTGGCTCCCGAGGTCTACTAGTATTTACTTTCAAATGATTAACTTTAAAATCGGTAACAAAAAAAAAATGATTTTTGGCCGCCTTCTCAAAATATGGTCCACTGTGCGATGTGTGTTTTGTACTAACAACACTAAAGGCTGAAAATTCGGATGGTTTCGGTAAAGTAGCGCTCTCCAAAATGCCGGTACCACCAGTGTTAATAGGTTTCATGTCCCGATACAAAAATAAATCTTTAATGGTACAACGTCCCATATATATTTCTGTATACGGCATATGTATCAGCTATTATACATGAACGAAATTCGATTCCATACGTTCCATGTATCACTAAAAGGATTTCTACACTGCTAGATTTTGTGTTTAGATCAAGGCAGTATTACTACAAAATATAATATTGTAAATCCCCTTTTATGATTCATTGAAATTGTTCGTTTGCGTCTTTTACAAACTATTTCTAAATCATTTATAAATTTGTATCGTATTTGATACATGGACTCTGTAAACATGGCACAAAAAAATCATTTTGTATTATATATGATACATTGGACAGGGAATCTAATAAAATATGGTATCCAAAAAGTGGTGTTGTGTTTAGTTTTTTTTTTATCCAAAAAGTGTTCAGCTGCGTATGAGTATTATGAATTTGAGCATTAAACTCACTCATACGCCTTTAATAAAACATAATTTATTGAAATTGTAGGATGTGTTACTCGTACGTACACACCTGTAGCGCGATTCAATAACTTCTTTTAACGATAATCGAATCGTTAAAAAAAAATAAAACAACAAAATTATCGATTTTGGTATTCAGTAAAATTTTTAAACGATATTCGCTATTGTTAAAGTCAGCTGTTGTTGTTATCTAAACGTTGTTTATTCAATCGATAAAAAGTTAAATTTTTAGGTTAAAATGTGGTCATACATAAATAAAAATCATAAAATAGTGAAAATATTTTGATTTTATTGTAAATTAAAAAATTAAATAGCATATTGCATTCTTTATTTTATATTCAAATAAATAAACAAAAATATTAGTAACTAGATGTAACCCGGTGTGCTTCGCTACACCCTCCCCCTACCCCTCCTCCTTCGGAATCGTTATGAAAGGGCTCACGCAAAGTCCCAAGGCTCTCTCTTTTACAGTACTCCAGAAATATGTTATTAAATTTTTACTTTGTATGGGTGGTGCCACGCCCACTGCTTCGATCACGCCCATTTTTTGTCTAACTAATTAAATGAATAACTTATGGGCTCACACAAAGTCCCAAGACTCTCACTATTACAGTACTTCAGATATATGGCATTTTATATTTACTTTGTATGGCAGGTGCCACGCCTATTGGTCCGATACTGCCCATTTTGCATCCGACTACTCACATTAATAATAGGTGACATAAAAAAAATTTTAAAAGCTCTATCTATCACAGCACTCGAGAAATATAATATTGAACTATTACTTGTATGGGAGGTACCACGCCCACTTATCCGATCCCGCCCATTTCCGGCGTAGGTACTAATATTAACAATAGGTGACATCACACAAATTTACAAAGCTCTCTCTATCATAGTACTCAATATATGTATATGATATTAAAAATTTACTTTGTGTAGGAGGTGCCACGCCCACTAAAAATATTAAAAAAATATAGCCTATAGCACTTCCCATATCCGCAGTAAGACTCTGTGAAAATTTCAAGAAGATCAGATGAGTAGTTACGGAGATTACCTCCTACAAACAAACAAACAAACAAACAAACAAACACACATTACCTCTTTATAATATTATTATATATATATATATTATTATATTATTATATTATTAATTATTATTATTATTATTATAGTATAGATAAAGAAATTAAACATAAACATAAAATCGTTCTGTCAAACTCGAATTTGGTGTTTTGATGTGTAAACATCTATACGCTCAGGGGGCTAAATTGCTATTTCACAATACAATCACAAAAACAGCCTAACATGTAAGAGGTAAGACAAAATCGGTGTGACTTATGACTGTATTGGTGAAAAATTATGATATTACTTAAATGAAAATGGAAATAAAAATGAAATATGAAAAATTAAAAAAGAAAAATAAAAAATTAAAAATTAGAAATGAAAAATAAAAAATAAAAAATAAAAAAATTTAAAATAAAAAACGAAAAATAAAAATGAAAAATAAAAAATAAAAAATGAAAAATTAAAAATTAAAAATTAAAGATCAAAAATTAAAAATTAAAAATTAAAAATTAAAAATTAAAAATTAAAAATTAAAAATTAAAAATTAAAAATTAAAAATTAAAAATTAAAAATTAAAAATTAAAAATTAAAAATTAAAAATTAAAAATTAAAAATTAAAAATTAAAAATTAAAAATTAAAAATTAAAAATTAAAAATTAAAAATTAAAAATTAAAAATTAAATTTAAAAATTAAAAATTAAAAATTAAAAATTAAAAATTAAAAATTAAAAATTAAAAATTAAAAATTAAAAATTAAAAATTAAAAATTAAAAATTAAAAATTAAAAATTAAAAATTAAAAATTAAAAATTAAAAATTAAAAATTAAAAATAAAAAATGAAAAATAAAAAATAAAAAATTAAAAATTAAAAATTAAAAATCAAAAATTAAAAATTAAAAATTAAAAATTAAAAATTAAAAATTAAAAATTAAAAATTAAAAATTAAAAATTAAAAATTAAAAATTAAAAATTAAAAATTAAAAATTAAAAATTAAAAATTAAAAATTAAAAATTAAAAATTAAAAATTAAAAATTAAAAATTAAAAATTAAAAATTAAAAATTAAAAATTAAAAATTAAAAATTAAAAATTAAAAATTAAAAATTAAAAATTAAAAATTAAAAATTAAAAATTAAAAATTAAAAATTAAAAATTAAAAATTAAAAATTAAAAATTAAAAATTAAAAATTAAAAATTAAAAATTAAAAATTAAAAATTAAAAATTAAAAATTAAAAATTAAAAATTAAAAATTAAAAATTAAAAATTAAAAATTAAAAATTAAAAATTAAAAATTAAAAATTAAAAATAAAAAATGAAAAACGAAAAATTAAAAATGAAAAATGAAAAATAAAAAATAAAAATAAAAAGAGAAAAATGATAGACAAAAATTAAAAATTAACCGGTTGAAATAATAAATAATAATAAATCTATATATATAAAATTCATTTTCTGTTTGTTTGTTTGTTTATTTGTTTGTTTGTTTGTTTGACCGCTATACAAATTTTTATTTTTCAACGGATTTTCCTGAAATTTTGTACGCACGATCTCTATACCCCAGGAAAGGTCGCCATATACTTTTTACCGGCCACGCCTACTTTTACGCCCACTTTTTATGTAAAATTCATTTTCTGCTTTATTCATATTTGTTCACTATACAAATTTTTATGTGTTAACAGATTTCTCTGAAATTCGGTACACACGATCCCTGTACTCCAGCTAAGGTCACCATATACTTTTGATCGACCACGCCCACTTTTACGCCCACTTTTTATATACAATTCATTTGCTGCTTTTTGGCATATTTGTTCACTATACAAATTTTTATTTTTCAACGTATTTCTCTGAAATTTGGTAAACACGATCTCTGTACCCCAGGTCAGGGCACCGTGTAATTCTTGCGGCCACACGGTATATTTGTTTGCTATACAAATTTTTATTTTTCAACGGAATTCTCTGAAATTTGGTACACACGATCTCTCTGCTCTACAGAAGGTCGATATATTCTTCGTACCGGTCACGCCTACTGTTACGCCCACTTTTTGTATACAATTTATATTCTGTTTTTTGGTACATTTGTTGGCTACACAATTTTTTTTTAACGGATTTCTCTGAAATTTGCTACACACAAACTCTGTACTCCAGAGAGATCGCCATATGATTCTTGCCGGCCACGCCTACTTCTACGCCCACTTTTTATACAAAATTAATTTTCTGTTTTTTGGTATATTTGTTCACTATAGAAATTTTTATTTTTCAAGGGATGTCTAAAATTTGGTCACACGATCTCTATACTACAGGGAAGGTCACCATATGCTTCTTACAGGCCACGCCTACTTTGCACCAACTTCTATGTATATAAAACTCTTTTTTTTTCCTTTTATTTGTTTCTTTATTTGATTGCTGTACAAACTTTTATTTTTCAATGGCTTTCTCCGAAATTTAGTACATATTCCAGGGAAGGTCGCCATATGATTTTTACCGACCACGCCTACTTTTACGCCCAATTTTCTTATAAAATTCATATTTTGTTGTGTGGTATATTTCTTCCCTATACAAATATGTACTTTTCAACTGATTTCTCTGAAATTTGGTTTACACGGAAATAACTACACGGTGAACAAATTCTCCAAACTTAAAAAAAAGGTACCCAAAAGAAATGAACAAATTCCCCTTTTTTTTAATCGAAAGAAAAAATGAACTTACTCCCCAAATTCTTTCTTAAATTTTTACATATTTTTCTTTAATGAATTTTGTTAAATATTTATTTTAGTAAACATTTGCATACTGCTCTCAATATATGTCCTACAATAAATGCATTTAATATGAGTATTCTTTTCAATAGCATCATTTCGTTAGCAACAGCTGCGCGGCAGCACAGGTGTGGTTGCCAAACGCGCGACCGCGGACTCGGACGCGACGGATGCGGACGCGACGCGCTCTCGGAACACAGCTCAGCTAAAATATCGCAATGCTCTAAAAAATATGTTTTAGGTATTAAAATAAGTTAACGAGAACTAAGCGGCAGCACGGGCAGTAGCTGCGAGGAAGCGGCGCGAGGCGCGCGGACGCGGACGCGACGCGTTCGCGGAACACAGCTCAGCAAAATAACGCAATGATCTGAAAAATATATTTTTGGCGATTAAAATAAGTTGACAACAACTGCGCGGCAGCACGGGTCTGGCTGCCAAACGCGCGGAAGCGGACGCGACTCGCTCGCGGAACACAGCTTAGTGAAATGTTGTATGATAAATTTTATCTACGTATGTGAAATAATTACCTGTTGATCAAAATAGGCCACACATATACTATAAGCAGTTACTTAAAGAAACCTTGCGACACAATATTAAACGTCGCATTAATCTTTCATTTCTGACACTTGAATTTGACGTCTCTGCTCAATGATGATCACTTATTGAATGAAGTAATTCAATTGTTAAAAGTTTTGATTCCTTTAATTTGCGAACCATTCCGTTATATTTGATGTTTCGCAGCTTATTTTTGAAGCATTTTTGCTGCTAAAAAACTTATAAATTAAAAAATCAAAAAGTTTTTAATTGAAATAAAAAATGAATTTACTGCCCATACAAATTTTTAGGGAGAAAGTTCATTTTATTGAGGAATTTGTTAATTGGGAACTAAGTACTCAGCGCCTGGTAAGCATAGTGAACCATTTTTCAAGTCAAAGGCCTTTTTATCCCGGGCAAGACCGGGTAAAAACAGCTAGTACTTTATATTAGCAGAGCTGCTGCAGTTGATTGCTATAAGTGATACATAGATGACTCTTTCTGTTTGATTTTAAAAAAGTGACATAAAAACATCTTTAATTACTAGATGTTTACACATCACTCCTGTGATCGGACTCACATGATTTTTTTTCTATTCTATTGTTCTTTGTGTTTTTCGCTTATTTTAACAGAGATGCTACTCCCTAACAATTTAAATAAATAGAAAAATAGATTTGTCGACTATCGTTAAGGTGTACTTAGTGAATCACTTAATTGTTAACGCAAACAACAATAGCTGTCGATATATTTTGCGATTGTCGGATCGTTAAAATTTACAGAATCGCACTACTGGGGTCGAATCGTCGCATTCATTATCGAAATTTTTCGATCGAAATAATTTTTTTATTTTCCCAAATAAAATATTTTTTCTTTGTCTCACACAGCTAATGTGTTATGGTCCATAGTTAATAATAAAATTGAAACGAGGTCTGACGATTGTCCGTCTTCTTTATATAATAAATAAAAAAAATGAAATTTCGATTGATTTTACTCGATATCGATTTGCCCCTCTGGTCGGAATTGACGAACTGTTGAAAAAAATAATCCACAAAAATGAGTATATGGTTTGATAGCACTTTCAAAAAAAATACCGCTTAGGGAATTTTAATTTAAAAAAACAATAAAAAATAAACATAAATCTACAAAAAATAAATAAAATGGCCGCTACTTGATAACCGATCAACGATTTTTTTTTCTATTTTTTTTTCTTTCATTAAGGTTTATTGCATACTTTCAAGTCCATTTTTTTTTTTTGTTGAAGTGTCGAAAAATCAAATTGCCATATCTCGCAAATTTCCTTAGCGATTTCTTTTTTAAACGGTGATATAGTGCTATCAAACAGCGCCGTACTAGCGCAAGTGCAACAAGTGTAATCGCACTGGACCCTTATTTTTGAGGGGCCCCCAAATACTAAATACATTAGAAAAACTTTTCTAAAAAAAAATAACAGGAATTGAAAAAACAAACATGAAAATTCAAACTTCATTTATCTTCCAAACAAATCTAGTTTAATTGATTTAATTTAAAACAAATATATCTAATAATTTATTTTTTTCTTTTTGTTTCAAACTGTTTTCATCTGTCTTTTTGTAGCGTCTTATTAATGAAAAATACTATAATTTCAAAGTTATCAACAAAAATACATTTTACTTTAATTGTTGTGGACAAATAGTGAATTTAGAACACACGGTATTATTAACAGTTTAATTGTTTTTGTGTCTACCGTTAATTGTAGTGCGGATATTTCATATTGATGTTATGTTTAACATTTGTATATTTAATTATAAGTTGTAATTTTCGCTTTTCAAATTAAATTTTTGTTAACGTTGCGCGGATATCGAAAAGATGTTATGAAAATAGAACACAAAACGGAGCAAAACAGATATGGATCATTAGATACATTTTTTTTAAACGAGGCAATAGTTCATCTATTTCGAACACTAATTTAATTGAAATATTTAAAATAAATAATATATCTCATGTTGAACACAAAAATGTGGAAGAAAATGTCAATGAGCCACAACTTCAAAATATTGATAACCATAACGAGAATGTAGATTATAAATCAGGATCCAATAGCGTAAATATTGACGATATTTAATGTGATAATATTTCAGAAATTAGTGATAATCCACAAATAGCAAGCAGTACAAATACAAATATGATATATAAGACCCTGAATCTTGGCCAGTTGAAATCGACAACAAACAACGCACAGTGGCTGAAAATCGTTTTTCATTGGCCAAAATTCTGTAACTTTTGAACCGATCAAAATATTTAAGTAATTTTTTTTAATGGATAGATATTTAGTTCAGCTTGACTCAGTTTTAATTACATTAAAATTGATTGAGGACTTTTTAAGGAATTCTAGATCAAAGTTGAACTTTTGATTTTTTTTTTACTTTTAGAGTGAAATATGTGTTTATTATTTTTTTTATTTATTAAAAAAATTTAATATTTGGATTTTAATAATAATTATAAACATTTTTCGTAATAATCAAAATTTAACATTAAAATTTTAACATTAAAATTTTTTTAATGTTACACTCAAAAAAAATTTTACACTCAAAAAAAAATAGTAAAATCAACTGGAAATTTTGCTATTATTACTGAAAAATTAAAAATTTTTTGTTGTCAAATTTGCAGATTTGTTTACACTCAAAGAATATTTACACTTAAAAAAAAAAAAAAACGTTAATATTATCTAAAAATCTTGCTATTACTACAGAAAAATTTATTATTTTTTGCTGTCAAATTTGATAATTTTAAAAAACACCAAACGCATCAGATATTAGTCGTAATGTTTTAGATTGATAACTTTGCAGAATTTCCACATTTGAATTGCTAGTAGTTCCCCATAGTTGCATTGGACAGGTAATCTAATAAAATATGGTATCCAAAAAGTAGTGTTGTGTTTAGCTTTTTTTATCTAAAATATGTTCAGCTGCGTATAAGTATTATGAATTCGAGCATTAAACTCACTCATACGCCTTTAATAAAACATAAATTTATTATTTGAAATTTTAAGATGAGTTACTCGTACGTCACACCCGTAGCGCGATTCACTAACTCCTTTTAACGATAATGGAATCGGTAAAAAAAAAAGAAAACAACAAAATTATATTTTGGTATTCAGTAAAATTTTTAAACGATATTCGCTATTGTTAAAGTCAGCTGTTGTTGTTATCTAAATGACAACCATTTTTGTGTTGTTTATTCAATCGATAAAAAGTTAAATTTTTAGGTTAAAATGTCGTCATACATAAATAAAAATCATAGAATAGTGAAAATATTTTGCATTTATTATAAAAACTTTTTATATAAATTAAAAAATTAAATAGCATATTCAATTCTTTATTACATATTCAAATAAATAAATAAAAATATTAGTAGTTTTAGTTAATTGTTCTTTATTTTTTCAAAATAAGTGCTTTACAAAAATATTAAACTAAATATAAAATTTAATATTTCCAGATTTTAATAATTTTTAGATAAAAAAGAAAAATATGAATAAAATAAGAACTTACGACTTTGACATACTGTCGTCAGTCGGTTATAAGTATGTATTTAAAATTATAATTAATATAAAAAGAGTATTTTTTATAACATATATATTAATAATTGAATTCAATGATTAATTCCTTTTGGATCTCTGTTGCTGGAATCTGGTTGCATTTAGTTCAATAAGATCGCATCTGACTGTAAATATAGCCAACATTGGGGATGGTTTCAAAGTAAAACTGTGGGTTTCCATAATTTAATCGTTTATAAAAGCGGTTTGTTGCAGAGGCTTGTTGAAGAAACCTTTCTTTTATATTATTTTTTATAGAGGCAAGCATTTCTGATCTTAAAAATTCCCAGTCTTCTTTTGTTGAGCATTCTCTAATTTGAATTATGTTACAGTCTTCACATAACTTTTCTTGTTATACCAGAATAAATTCTTTTCTATTAAAATTTTGGATAATTGATTTGGAAGAAATAGAAATAATGTTTTGATAATATATAGAAATAATGTTTTGATAATATATCTCAGGTGCAAGTCTAAGGTGTATATGTGGCTATTTTCTATGTTTGTTTCCAGCATTAATGCATACGTTGGTGTAAATGATGGTAACTTTAAAATCTTCTTTAAGAAAAAACGTTGAAGTTTATCAACATCATCGAAAAGTGTATAGCCCCAAATTTGAGCACCATATGATTGAATCGCTCTGCACACAGACTGGAAAAGATTCCATTTCGCCTTCAGGGATATGTCCTTTTTCCCCAGAAAATTATTACAGGCAGCATTAATGTTATTTTTTGCCGATACATTTCTTTTTTCCAGATGTTTGCTAAATGACATTTTTGGGGTAAGTGTTACCCCTAAGTATGTATATTCTGAGGTTATATTTATTGGGTTGCCACTAAAAAAAAATTTTTCGCGATTAGATATCTTTCCACCTTTTCGAAATATCATCATTTCCGACTTGCTTAAATTATATATCTCGAGTACTGTGATAGAGAGAGCTTTTCAAATTTGTCTGATGTCACCTATTATTAATGTGAGTAGTCGGACAAAAAATGGGCAGTATCGGACCAATAGGCGTGGCTCCTGCCATACAAATTAAATATAAAATGCCACATATCTGGAGTACTGTTATAGTGAGAGTCTTGGGACCTTATGTGAGCTCATATGTTATTCATGTGATTAGTAAGACAAAAAATGGGCGTGATCGGAGCAGTGGGTCAAACAAAAAATGGGCGCGATCGAAGCAGTGGGTGTAGCACCGCCCATGCAAAGTAGATATCTAATATCATATAACTGGTGTTCTATAAAAGAGAAAGACTCGACATTTTGCACAAGTCCATCAGATATTAATGTGAGTAGTCCAATAAAAATTAGGCGGGATGGGATTAGTGGGCGTGGCACTTCCTATGTAAAAATATGAAGTACTACGAAATGTGATTTGTCGTGGAAAATATATCGCCAGAATCAAAAATCGCCAAACCCAAAAATCGCGAAAAAAAAATAAAAATCGCCCAAAACATAAATCTCCAAAATCAATAATGGGCAAAATCAAAAATCGCTAAAACAGAAAAATTGCCAAATGATATTTTAAGTTCAAGGACAATAGTTAAGTGTTGCCTGGTCTAATTTGGAAAATCCATGTTATTCTCATGAGCAGCTACATGTACCTTGCTCCAGGGTAGAAACGCCGAAAAATCTGATAATTGTTGTACCGAATGAAAAAAAACATTGTATATCAGAAAGTATCGAAATAAAAAAATCTATACTTATAATCTATATTAGCATAATAAAGAGGTAATGTGTGTTTGTTTTTTTTGTAGGAGGAAATCTCCGTAACTACTCCTCTGATCTTCCAAAAATTTTCACAGAGTCTTACTGCGGATATGGGAAGTGCTACAGGTTATAGTATTTTTAGTGGGCTTGAAACCTCCCATACGAAGTAAATTTTCAATATCATATATTAAGTGCTATGATAGAGAGAGCTTTGCAAATTTGTCTCAGGCCATCTATTATTAACGTGTATAGTCAGACAATAAAATAGACGGGATTGGACAAATGCGCTTGGAACCCCCATACAAACTTAATATTAAATGTGATATATCTGAATTACTGTAATAGTGAGAGCCTTGGGATTTTGCGTGAGCCCTTTCATTACGATTCGGTGGGGAGGGGGTAGCAAAGCACACCGGGTTACATCTAGTGTTTTAATAAACACTTAAAAGTAATTCGAACTCATGATTATAAATAATTGTTACAACACTTTATATGCCGTATGAACATAACAGTGAGTGACATAAGAAACTTCTTGTGAGTGTAAACGCTAATCACATCTCTTTAGAAAATTGCATAAGTGCAATTCTGTTGTGGTACATTAACTTTATCTATTTTTAGCACTTGCCCAGATCAGATAAATGTGTTTGTCGCTAAATTGTTTGGAATAGAGCATTTCAGATCACCAAGATGTAATTTGATAAGAAACGAGACGCAAACAATTTAATATAGAAAATAAGCATAAACCAAATTTGAGTGGCATTTTTATTAATTTTTTTGGCTGCAGATATGAAAATGTTCATATCGGATGTTATATTTATAAGTCGAAAAATGGACCGATCCTGGCCATATTTGGTAAAGCCACTTATATCTTCAAAATATATATACAAACCAAATTTAAGAAAAATCTGTGCAATATTTTTGTTTTTCGATAGATTTGAGTGTAGATCGGGAAGCAGCTCTATATGGGGCCTATGGCTAAGAATTGTCCTATTGGGATTATTGGACTCTGATTATATATATAATAAACACAGACACATACACATACACACCCAATTTGACTGAGATCTATATGATAATTTGGATCTTATGGCAATTTATGTCGATTTCAAAATGAACATTTGTATGGGGACTTGGTCCGAACATGGACCGATTATCACCAATTTCAACAGCCTTAATCCCGATAAAGGCTTATATACCAAATTTCATGAAAATATATTCATATTTGCGACCTGTAGTTTGATTGCGAGGTTTACATGGACACACAGACGGAGAGACGAACGAACGGACGGACAGACATTGACTTAAAAAGTGATTCTGAGTCGATCAGTATACTTGTATTGTATACTTATAGGGCTGTTTTAATTATCGTAATTTGAAATTTTTATGAGTAATTTCATTAAAATAAAAAAGTGTTCTACCCGCGGATCGTCACGGATGCAAAAGTATACTTTAGGGTGGTCCAACAAAAAAAATTTTGATTTATTGACTGGGCCGCCCCCTAGAAATATGCGAATAACAAAAAAGTGAGAAATACAAAGTGTTGGGCCAATCAAAAAACATTTAGAGGGTGCTCAACGCGATTGAAAATTTCAAGTGTGTTTATATGGGGAAACTATGACTTTTTTTTTCAGATTTTACGAGAATTTTGTTTTATAGTTAAATTTTTCCGACAAATTGTTATATAATTCGGGATCAATATTAAATTATCTTTCAAAAAACCTGTAAAATTTCAAAATCGAATGAAAACTCGCCAACAAATAGCAAATGCCCCCGACCACTTTTGTGCCAAAAAAACTAGGTCATGAAATTTGATGGCATTTTTTTCAACTTTAAGAAATTAATTAAAGCCAACATCTAAGTGCTCTATACATGTAAGTACTCAGATACGAAGTATTGTTTTATTACCACCTTGCTAACCTATTAAGCATTGAGACCGAAATGGAATTTTTTTTGATAAAATTTTGAAAACTCCTTTTTCAAGTTTTGAAAAATTTTCTGAAACAAAATTTAAAAAAATTACTCTAGCTCTTTAAGGTCTGGTTAAATGCATGTCATGAAGATGTGTTCAGTAAAGAAAAACGAAGTGGATAATGTTTTAATTTTTAGATGTACGCGTTCAAGAACATGTTCTGTTTTTTTTTTTAAGCAGTACACGTGCAAGAACACGTGTATCGAATCTGTGTGGCTTATGTGTGTTCGAAACAAAAAATACGTGATAGAAACATGTGTACATAACGAAATATCAAAATGAAACACAGTAATGATTGTGTTTGGCACCATACAAAATTTAGAAACACACATAATTGATACGAAAATAAAAATGTGTGTTGGCTGCTTTAGAACAGAACATTGTGTGTTTGATGTGTGTATTTTCTGAACCTTGTTTAATTTTTTAAACTTGTATCACATAAAATACTGAATTGAAAATAAAGAACAATTCTGTGGTTTTCTAGAATAACCGTGTATGTCATAAAATCAAAATGTTCAGGGGAGCCAAAAAACGTTATATTTGAAGTTATGGGCTCGATATAAAGTTTTTAGAGCTTTTTATTTAACAGTCCTGTAGATATGGGCAATCAATACTTTATATAAAATTTTGAGTCAAAAATTCAGCGGAATAGATCCTAGAGAAGGACGAAAAAAACAATATGTAAATAACACTTAAAGTGTGTGCAGATAAAATAACTTATGTCGACAAACGTCGTTTTTTTTGAAAAAGAAAACTACCAATGCAACCACCCATGTAGACATAAGTTGTTGTTGCTTGAAAAATGGATTTTTTGTTCGTCAACAAAAAGTTAACGGGACTTGGTATGAGAATATAACAACGTATCAAGAATAATAGTGACAAAAAATAAACTGAAAAATAATCCAAAATTATTTTGCATTTTTTTTTTTTCATTAATAACAACGTATGTCACTATGTGTCGTTTTCTGAGAAAATAATTTGTCAGCGATCAAACGTAGGTTGACATACGTAGATAGTGCTGCAAATTTATTTAATAAACATTTAAGTTACGTCGTTATTCAATGAAAAAACTCAGAAATGGTCAATATTTTTTTTTTTTTTTAATTTTACACATGTAAAGAGCATTAAAAATTAATATATTTGGCATCGTTAACTAAAAACTGACAAAAATGGACATACGCGGTTATTTTAGAAAACCACAGAATTAACTAACTAACTACTCTCGTCAATAACCTTTCCCATCATAATTTTATCCCTTATCCTTTTTTTCTTTTTATCTAAAATATAAAAAAAAAGCTCATAAAGGTTTTTTGAAAAAATTCCCCTTAACGTATTAATATTTATTTTTTAAATCAAAACTTATTATAAAATTATTGTTACTGTTATATCTAAGTAGAAAAGGATAAAATCCTAAATCCTTTAAAAATGCTGACAAACTAATGTACATAATAATATTATATAAATAAAGAAATTAAATTGAATTGAAAAATACTTGTTAAATGGCCAAAAGTATTTTCAGTATTAAAGTTTGAACTTTATTTGGTCTAACCTGATCTATATGAATGTAAAAGTTAAGCATACTCGTATACTCGCATGTATAGTTGTTGTTATACCCTATACCACTATGTGGTTTGGGTATAATGACTTTGTGCTGCTGTTTGTAACAACCAAAAATATTTGACCTAGACCCATCTTTAATTATACCGATCGAATCAGAATTACTTTCTGAGTTGATTTAACAATGTCCGTCCGTCCGTCCGTCCGTCCGTCCGTCCGTCCGTCCGTCCGTCCGTCTGTGTGTCCATGTAAAGCTTGTAATCAAACTGCAGGTCGCAAATATGAATATATTTTGATGAAATTAGGTATATAAGCTTCTATGGGCCATGGGATGAACGCTATTGAAATTGGTGAGAATCGGTCCATGTTCAGACCTAGCCCCCATACAAATTACCCATATGAAATCGACATAAATTGCCATAAGATCCAAATTGTCATAGAGATCTTACTCAAATTGGGTTTGTATGCGTTCATTACATCCATTAATGAGTAGTCCAAAAATGATTCCTTTGACCCCATATAGAGCTGCTTCCCGATCTTCACTTAAATCTATTAAAAAACAAAAATATTGCACTGATTTTTCTCAAATTTTGTTTGTATATATTTTTGCAAAATACAAGAGACTTTACCAAATATGATCAGGATCGGTCCATTTTTGGACCTAGTCCCTATATAGCTATAGCATCCGATATGAACTTTTTCATATCTGCTGCCAAAAAAATTAATAAAAATCCCACTCAAATTTGGTTTTTGCTTATTTTCTATGTCCAGTTAGTTGGGCCTAAGAGATAGGGTTTCTAAACGCATGGTATAGGGTATCGTATAGTCGGTCTAGACCGACTATAAATTTCTTACTTGTTTTTGTATTCGTATATTATTATTTAGCTTTTCTTATGTTTCAGCACAAAACATGGCAATAATGTTAAAACAGCATCTGTCTGTGTGTGTGTGTGCGTGTTTTAAGTAGGATTTGTGTTCGTGTTGATGTTAGTAAATAATATATTAAATGGAACATTTTGGCGTCAATGAGTCTGGGCAGCTGTTTTATTTTACTTTTATTCAACTAAAAAAAAAACAAAAAAACAAAAACAAATGGCTGCTGTTATTTGTTTATGTAGGTGTTTGTACTTGTTACTTGTGGGATTTAGTAAACTCATGTATGTATGTATGTACGTATGCAGGAGATGGTATTGAACTTGTGTAATTCTAAGCAGAAAAAATAACAAAGAATCTAAAACTAATTGAAATATGAACACAAATTTTTCAATGAATGAACAAGGACATGTTGTATTGACAATAACAACAAAGAGAATCACTTTGAGTTAACTTTAATAAGTGAAAGTGAAATTTTAAAAGAAATTATATTTTTAATGTGGGACTGATGATGGGTTGTATTTATAATTCAGATTCTCTGAATTTTGTCGGTGTATTTATAGATTTCCAATGAAATTTTGTTTATAATAAGACCATTTCAATAATATTGTTATTAGGAATCTAATGTCTTAATTTATAGTTACGCTCATCACGTGTAACGTGTAATTTAAGCAAAATCGCAAATACGAAAAATTGCAAAAACTTAAAATCGCAAAAACGCAAAAACGGAAAATTGTAAAAACGCAAAATCTCCATATCGCGAAAACAAAAATTTCCAAAAATGAAAATACAAAAAAATAAAATCGCATAAACGCAAAATATTAAATCGCAAAAAATATAATTCGCGAAAACGTAAAATCTTAAAAACGCATTATCGTAAAATCGGAAAAATGTAAAATCGCAAAAACAAAAATTCCCAATATCGTGAAAACGCAAAATTGAAAAATCGCAAAACGTAGAATCGTAAAAACGCTTGATCGCAAAAAAGCAAAATCGTAAAATCACAAAAAAAAATCGCATAACTCAAAATGTTAAATCGCAAAAACTATACGCAAAATCGAAAAATGTAAAATCGCAAAACCAAAAATTCCCAATATAGTAAAAAAGCAAAAACAAAAAAGCGCAAAAATGTAAAATCGCAAAATCGAAATTGTAGAAATGCCAAAACGCAAAATCACTAAATCGTGAAAACAAAATATTCCAAGAATGAAAAATCACCAAAAAAATAAATGAAATCGCAAAAACGCAAAATGTTAAATCGCAATAACTATAATTCACGAAAACGTAAAATCGTAAAAACGCATTATCGCAAAATCGGAAAAATGTAAAATCGCAAACCAAAAATTTCCAATATCGTAAAAACGCAAAAAAAAAAAAAAAAAAAAAGGGTTTGTAAAATCGCAAAATCGCAAAATCGAAAACTTAGAAACGCCAAAACGCAAAATCAATAAATCGCGAAAACAAAATATTCCAAGAAAACTATAAGTCGCGTAAACGTAAAAACGCAAATTCGCAAAAAAGTAAAAGCGCAATATCGCAAAAATGCAAAAACAAATAAACACAAAATCGCGAATCTATGAATTTTGGAGGTCTACTTGTAGATTCAAAACGAAATTTTGCTTATAAGACCATTTCAATACTCATCACTGACTCGATGATTCCATGAACGTCTAACGCCATAACCTATATTCTATATTATTGATCCTTATAAAAACAGAAGTCGAGCTAGCGAAGTCCGTCTGTCTGTATGTATGTCTGTCTGTCTGTCTGTCTGTGTGTTGGAAACATTCTCCTGCAGGTAGGACGAGTAGGTTATTACTTACGCTTAAAATTTTCCTCATAATCTCCAGCAGTTTGGTATTGCATTTGGAAACTCTAAGCCAAATAGCCGAAGAATGACATATGAAAATTTTAATATTTCGTTAAAATTTCATATAAAAAAACTCAAAATAGTGAAAAATGTTGATACGTAACAAAACATGTGTATATCGATATGTATAAAGGTGTGTTTACACTATGTGTATTTTCCATGTGTAAATTCAGTTTTACGATCCATACGTAATTCCGTGTGTGTGTCAAAATTGCCGTTTTACATACGATTCATAATTTTTGCGTTCAAACGTACATATGTATTTCCGTAAGACATAACCTCTAAATGTAAACAACAGCTGATTTAATTTGTGAATTTACAAAAAATTATTGTTAAAAATAAAGTTATATATTTTATATATTTTTTAATTGTTAATTAATATTAAACAATTTATTTTTCTCTCAATATTAATCTTTATAATTTACTCTGTTTTTCTTTCGCCACAAGCAGTGTTGTATTTTCATATGTTTATCTTGCCAAAATAGAACCTGCTCTAATTGAAAAATTTACATATGTCTTGCAAAATATTTTGTCCATAAACAATGTTTGAAAGGGTTCACACTATGTGTACAAATTACACGTGCTAAAAAAATAAGAAAAACACGAGCAAAACACGTAGTGTGAACGCAGCTTAAGCGATGCATACAGAATTTTGATTGCTTGTTGCTTTTGTTGTACATGCGAACAACGTAAAATCGCTAACTTTTAGAAATGTGAAATCGCGAATACCCATAGTAGCGAAAACGAAAAAACGCAAAATCGGAAAAACACAGAAAATCAAAATCATAAAAATGGCAAAACACTAATCATAATAGCGCTAAAACGTAAAAACTGGAAATCTCAAAAATGGAAAATGCTATAAAATAAAACCGCTAACACTTTATATCGCAAAAACGTAAAATGAAAACACGCAAAAACTCAACATCGCAAGAACGAATAATAGCAAAATCACAAAGACGCAAATCGAAAAAACAAAATCGTGTAATCACAAAATCGTAAACGCGCAAGATGGAAAAAACAAAAAATCGCGAAAACGCAAAAAGTAGAAAAACGCAAAAACATACAATCACAAAATCGAAAAACCGCAAAATCCCGAAAATATAAAAACGCTAAAAACGAAAATATGCATAAGCTTAAAATCGGAGAAATGCAAAGAACGCAAAATTTTATATAAATAATAAAAAGGGCAGGCAATACAAATTTTGCATTTTGATTTTGCTGAAAATAAAAAAATCTTATTTTTTGGTATTCGGGTTTGTTTGTTCGAAAATACAATTATGGAACACTATTGCATTCAAATATATTCCTCGAATGGCCTTGCATTCGTCCATACGATCAAGCCCATTTTCCAGTACATTTTCGATAGTATGGAGCAGTGTTTTGCCGATGACTGCACTAATTTCTTTTTTCGATCAATTGACGGTGGGTGATTAGCAAAACACTAATACTTAACAGCTCCCCACAAATAATAGTCCAACGCGGTCAAATCGCAGCTGGGCGGTGGCCAATGCACATCGCCAAATCGGCTAAAGTTATTTTCAAACTTGCCTAAGGACCCTATAATATGGTCCTTGACTTGCTGCGAAAAAGATTAATTTTTTCACGGCCAGCCTATTGATATCAAAAGTTGTGCAGATCCATATCTTTGAAAATGGGCCACAAATAATCAGTTGTCATAGCACGATAGCGCTCAGCGTTCACTGTAACGTATTTGCTTTCTGTATCTTCGTATTAAAATGGCGCAATGAAATCGCCGGCCCACAGTGGACCATATGCCGAGAAGGCGGTCAAAAATCTATAACTTTTGATTGGATTGGAATTTTGATATGCGGTTTTTTTTGTTTGGTAGGTGAGACTTTAGCCTTTAAGTTTTGCTATAAAACGTAATTCTCGACCGAAAATAAAAAAAGTTACGGAGGGTTTAAAATACATTTTCATTTGTAGTTGAATTTTAGTACAAAAGTGAAGTGTTAAAAGGTAAAAAAAGGTTTTTTTTTTAAATATAATGTCTTATTTTTTCAGTTAATTTTAAAACTAATACTTTTTAACAATTTTTTAAGTTAATTTTTTCAGAAAATGCCAAACTTTGGCCCTCGTAAACTTTTTAGTCCTAATGTGCACAAGGGCCAAAGGTTGTTTTTTTTTTTAAGACCCCGAGTTAAAATATAATTTATTAAGCAGCGAACGTAAAAGTTACCTTATATTGGTTCAAGATAGAGAAGTTTCAATGAAAAACTCGTATGTTTTTGCTTTAGTTAAATTTTTTTTTTTATTGTCTTTTTAAATATTTCTATATCAATTTTTATTGTAAGTTTACAAAATATATAAATTTTTAAATCAAGAAAATTTTTTAACTATATAAAAAAAAGTGTAACTTATTGTTAGTGTAATGAAAAAGTACTTTAAATCAACCAATTTTAGTAAAAATTTCTTCTAAATAGCCTTGATTTTCATCTTCTAGAAGTCGTTTGGCTTCTTCGTCTAATTCAATAGAGGTAGTTTTCCATTTTTGACGAATGTTGGACATATATGGATCTGAAGTGCACAACAAAATAGTGATAAGGTCTTCATTAGTATAACATCTGGACATTTTCCTTGTGTTGTGCTCGCGAAAGAATCTGTAGTATTTGTTCCTTTTTTCTTGCGCTTCTTCAGATAGATCTCCTATTGGTAGCACATTGTTTTGAATTATTTGTTCCTCATGGTACAAAATTTTATGAACTGTGGATGGCATATATCTCCAAGAGTATTTTTCATTATAAACTATAGCTGTTTTTTGCATTTATCTTTCTGCTGCATGCTAGAACTTGTAATATGATTTTGAATCGTCTTATTAATTCATGACTTACACCTGTGATAGATGCTGCAGTTTCCGGATCGGAAAAAAATCTTGCAGTATTTCCATCATTTGTGTTTCCTTCCCCTTGTTTTGGTTGGTCGATTACGAGGCCTAGCTGTAGACATTTTTGTTGAATTTGTTTTTTTTTTTTGCTTTCTTTTTTCTTCATTTTCTTTGTTTTTTCTCACTGTTTCGCCTAACGGACCAAATTCCAAATCATAACCCAATTTAAGAATATGCTCCATTAAACGTATTCTAGCATGAAGAGGGGACATTCCAAATTCGTAGGCTTCCTTAGAACTATCGTCTTCTGGTGGGGGTTGGCTTAATTGACTTGATGTCTTTTGGCATATAATGCAGCTTGACGTTGACTTTGTTCCAGTTAAAGCTTGTGCAACTTTTCCATCAATCATTGTGAGACACATTTTAAAATGTACTTCAATGTCTTGGTCATCAAATTTAAATATTACTGGTTGAAGTTCCTTAATTTGATCTTTTATTTTTTGAACTTCTTCAGTTATGAAGAAAATTTTGTTGATCTGCAATACTTTGTTGAAGAAGGAATTTCATTTTTCCATTTATCAATTTCTGTTGCTCTACTAGTTGACGGTTCTAAGACGCTATACCTTTTTGTTAAGCGCAGTGATACCATAAATAAATTATCATCTGATGAATTTTCGGCATTAAATTGCTTGTATTGTTTCTGACCAGAGGATCCATCACATCCCCATTTAGAAATTAAAGTAATACTGCCATTACCAATTTTTTTTAAATGATCAGTATCAGGCGTATTTAGCAATCGTTCTGCAGAATGTTCAAGGAGATCTTGCAATTTTATTTCTGCTGATATTGAAGTGACACTAATAGCAGATTGTGAAGGTAAGCATTCTTTTTTGGCTGAAACTAAATCTCGATACTCTGGAAAAATCCCACAATTCTTTTCATTGGTTCGCTTCCGTAATTCCTTATATTGATTTTTGGTCAATTTCAAATCGAAAATAAGGCGAACGCTTCTTCCGGCGTAAATTTCTTATCTTCAATTGGTGTAGGAATGCTTTTCAAAATCCTCTTTGTGCGCCTTGGGCTCGCTTCTACTATTTTTTCAATTATTTCAATTTTATTTTTTTTATTTTGGGTTGGTTGAATTTGGTGCAAAAATGAATCCTTAATAATTCTTTGAGAAATTTCTTCATTGATATTCTCCAGCTTGCGCCCACACCCTAACCCCTTTTAATAGGTGAAGCATACCTGTTCATATCTTAAAGGGCTATGTCGCAATAGTTTTTTTTTTACCATTTACCTGTTATTTAAATTGTTTCCCATTTTGTCAGGTATTTAAACTATATAACTCTAATTCAGACTATTAATGTTTTTGAATGATACCTATGTAAATGTAAATTAAGCGCATTATATCTCAACCCTTTTTTATAAGTAAATAACAACTCCTGACAACTCTACCGACACGCAAAAAAATACACCGCGGTGCACCGGTACGACCAACTTTTGTATTCATAACACTCAGACGGACGGACGGACATCGTTTAATCGACTCAGAAGGTGTTTTTGAGTCGATCCGTATAAAAAAGATGGATAAAGGTCCAATATTTTTGGCAGTTACAAACATCACCTCAAACTTAATATATCCTAACCACATAGTGGACAACTTTTGTAGTCATAAATTTTGCAGAAAATATCTAACCTTGGGTCAGAAAAATTGTTCTGGTGCACACGGGCGGAAACTGGCTGGTGTATAGTGGGGTATAGGAGTAAGAGTGCAAGATTTTTTCTGACTGCTTTTGACTGGCAGGAGTTATGCTCTATTAAGTAGGAGATTTTCGGAAAATTTGGACCTTTTTTAAAAAATTTTTTTTCTAAATTTCGGAATGACTCAGTGATTTTACATTTTTAACATTAATAGTATGGAAGCCACAATTATACAAAATTTATTTCACTTCAAAATCTTTTAAATCAAAAAAGTTACAGTCATTGAAAAATAAAAATTTACAAAGAAATTTTTAATTTTAGCAAAATACTGAGAAAGCCCACTTTCGAAGACCCTGTTCGCTGTGATATAGTTGAGATAGAGTCGCAATTTTTTGGCTCCCGAGGTTTACTAGTATTTACTTTCAAATGAATAACGTAACTTTAAAATCGGTAACAAAAAAAAATGATTTTTGGCCGAATTCTCAAAATATGGTCCACTGTGCGGCCCTAAAACCAAACCAATGACTTTTCAGCAGTCATGTATGGATTTTCCCCAAGTGTGACAATTTTGCTTGTCGACGTAACCACCGAGATTTTTGGTAAAAATTATTATCTTCCAATCAGAACATCGAAGACGTTGCTGATGGTCATGCGGCATCAGCTGCTGCACTAACTGAATTTTTTATGGCGTCATACTGAGATCTTTATTCAAAATTCACATCAAAGATGTGCGTGAAATTTTCAATTCCTGAGAACGATGCCGAGTTGAGGTGTTGTTGCACACTCTGGGCAACAGCAGCAATGTTTTCAATTATACGCACTGTACGAGCACGAGAACGTGTTGTTTTATCCAATAACGATCCAGTTTCATGCACATGTTTGACAAAATTGTCCATATATTGCGTGGAAAGCGCTTATTTTTTTACCGAAATTTGAACGTAATTTCCTTGCAGTTCTGACAGAAGATTCTCCAGTTTGGAAATAAGTTTTTAATATTTCCAAACCGCATTTATTTTACTAATTTCTCTTTTTTTCTGATTTTAAATGGCAGGGTAACCAAAACCAAAAAGCCAGGGTAAACTCTATTAGCCCCCCTGCACAACCATTACCTACGCAATAAAGTTTAGGGGGAGCTATTTAATATAAAAAACCTGAAACAAACTAAAACGAAAAGTTTTGTAACACGACCAGAACGCATGCAGAAAGGTAAATAACCTAACTGCATGCTGAGCAGCAACTACGAGGATCACAAGGCAAACACAGTCACGTTATTTTGTCTTATTCGAGAATAATAGAAGCAACTAAGCGGTGCTAACTCGATGAACCGCGGATGACAACTCTATACGAACTTCTTGTCATAACACAGCTGACATTCAGCTGATGTTGCCATAGTCAAAATAATCAGTTTTCAAAATCCAAGGTGGTGAACTCCAAAGAGGGGTCGATATTTCAACCATTTTGCTCTTGGTTTTCGATTTTATTTGAATTTTTTTTTTTTTGTGATTTTTTAAATATAGTAGTTTTATATTCATGACTGACTCGCTGATTCAATAAATGTGTAATACTGAACGAATACGTATGATTACTAATCACTCTGACATCTATGTATTAATTATGAGATTTAAAAATACCAAAAAAAAATTTTAAATAAAATCGAAAACTAAGAGCAAAGTGGTTTAAATATCGACTACCCCTCTTTGAAACGCACCATAACATAAAGAGATCTTATATTGCGATTTCAAGTTTGATCCTTATTCTTGACTTTAACGATTCCTAGAATTAACCTAGTTTTGGACTAAGATTGAGTTTTAATCTTGACTATAAAGTCACCTATAATTGGGTCTGGATTTGGACTGTATCGAGACATGCGATTGAGCCTCAACTTTAACTTTAGATAGATCCTAAATTGAGCTTTATTATTGACAGTAACAAGATCTAAAATGGACCGTTCATGTTTACGTAAAGAGACCCAAAATTGAGACTTGGACTTCAATGATTGAGCTCTAATGACATAGAGCCAGGAACCTTACTGCTAGAATTGAGCCTTAATTTTGACGGTATTACGAGGCCTTCAATGAAAAATTCGGCCGATATCCTGGATTTTAACTTTAAAATTCTCTTAAAGGGATATTGCCTATACAAGGATCTACATATAAGCTTGGATTTCCGTTATAAAAACCACTTCGATAAAACCTGGAATTTCATAAAAAGGAAATACGATGGAGCCTCGATTTTTCACCACAAAAAACCTTGAAATTATCCCGGATTTGACACACAATATGACCTATTTATATATGTTAGTACCTGAACATTGGCTACAATAAAACTTAAGAATATGATGGAAGATAAACTAAAAAAATTTGCGACGATTTAGTTGATTTCGCTATATACTGACTATCCAGTAAGGTTGTAGATGATATCCTGCATCTACAAATTCTGTCTTCCCAAAAATATTTCGACTAAAAATACCTTTTAACCAAACATGAATTTATATGCAATTTATATGAATTTTTCCCTCCACAGAAATCGATCAAATCATTTTTTTTTTTCAATTTAACGTTCCTTTTATGGTGAATTTCTTACACCTTATAGCTGGTTTTTAACAACCCTGTCTTTTTTTTTTTTGCTTTACAGCATGTCTGTAAAATAAAAATATTTTTCAAACAGCTGTTTGATATATTCACAAAACGTGAGCTATATACATGAAACGCCCTGTCTCGCCTTTCGCATATTCTGCGGTCGGTGGCTTTTCTCCAGTCTGCAAAAAATTTAATTATTCTATAAAAATAATCAATCTTTTGCTTACGAAAACTATTTACAAACAAACTTTAGCTTATCATAATGTTGGATTATATGAAGATTTGTTGTTTACTTTGTTAATAAACGTGAAAAAAGTGCTTGAAAAAATACTGAAAATTTTCTATTGATTCACACACAACCTACAGTCAGCAAGATTGCAGCTACAGAAACAACACAACGACGAGGTAAGAATTAAACAAAATAAACGACTAACTGGAAATGTCAAACAAATTGTTGACATTTGTCGAATGTTGAATTTGTGGGAAACAGTTTTTTAGCAACATGAGGTGAGAAAGTTATTGAAAAGATGCCAGATTGAAAGTAATGTTAAATGTTGCCTTTTTTTGAAAATGTTTACTAAAACTTGAACAGTGGCGTTGGTAAAAGAACAAAGGGAAAAAATGGCTCCTTTATAAAATTTAAAGAAGATTGTACAACTGTTTGTTTTTTAGTAAATTCAAGTAACTTGGATATACTATAGGATATAATATAATATATAATTATGAGAATTCTCTTTACACAACATATGTATATGTTTACATATGTTAACAGTGTTAGGTTAATTATGGCATTCAAAAAACCTGCCATTAAAAAACAGATTTATTAATTAACTCTTAAGATTTAACAATTTAGTTAATGACCCATACAAAAATACTTTTGATGTTTAATTACGTACAAGTTTTTAGATTATTTTTTTTTATTCAGAAGAGAACCACATTTGATTCCACCTTTTTCAATAGTTTCCTATTGATATTTTTTTTTAATTTCAAGTTTCTGCAAAATTTCAAATTTTATCGAATTTTTGAATTGTTTTACTTGCTTTCCAGAAATCTTTTCACTGTTTTGTCACCCGCAATGTCTTCTGCTCCCTCTTCTTCATCCAGTATAGAAGTTAAATATGTAACCGAAGTGCCTAGTAGCTTAAAACAATTGGCCCGTTTAGTAGTACGAGGCTTTTATTCCATTGAAGATGCTCTAATCATTGATATGTTGGTTCGCAATCCTTGCATGAAAGAAGATGACATAGCTGAACTGTTAAGATTTGAGAAAAAACAAATGCGTGCTCGAATAACAACACTTCGTAATGATAAATTTATACAAGTACGACTGAAAATGGAAACAGGACCAGATGGCAAGGCACAAAAAGTGAATTACTATTTCATTAACTATAAAACTTTTGTGAATGTTGTAAAATATAAATTGGATTTAATGCGTAAACGCATGGAGACAGAAGAGCGTGATGCCACTAGTAGGGCCAGTTTCAAATGTACCAATTGTCTAAAGACGTTTACGGATTTGGAGGCGGATCAATTGTTTGATTTTACCACACAAGAGTTTCGTTGTACTTATTGTGGCAGTAGCGTGGAAGAGGATATTTCGGCGATGCCAAAAAAAGATTCACGTTTAATGATGGCCCGCTTCAATGAACAATTACAGCCTCTGTATGATCTATTAAGGGCTGTAGAAGGTATTAAATTGGCACCTGAAATTCTTGAACCTGAACCTGTAGATATTGATACAATACGAGGGTAATTATATTATAAATGTAAGTTGATATATATTTTTTAAATTAATGTTTCAATTCTATGTTTAGTCTGAACAAGCCTCTTAACCAAAGAGGTGAGGGACAGATGTGGTCGGGTGAAGCAACGCGTAATCAAGGTTTTGCTGTAGAAGAAACTCGAGTGGATATTAACATTGGCGGTGATGATATGCCCGATTCTGTGGCCGAACGTAAGGCACGGCCCATATGGATGACTGAAAGCACTGTCATTACCGATGAAAACAGCGATAGCACAGATGCCATACTAAATGAGGCGGCTCAAAATTCTCAACAACTATTTGGTTTATCCTACACAACTACATCTACTTCAAATAATGTTCGCAAGAAGGAACAAGAAGATATCATGGCCGTACTGCTGCAACATGAAAAACAACCGGGACAAAGAGAAAACCATTTGAAGGGTCTTAAATCCACTGCTAATTCTAGTGACTCAAGTGATAGTGATAACGATATAGAAAATTCTAACATACGTAAGTGTACTTTTTCATAACTCTTATACTTGCTTACTTACAATTTTTTTTTTTTTTTTAATTTTTACTATTTTAAGCTAAAACCGATTTTAACAACTTTATTAATTCCGAATCTGAAGAGGAAGCAGATGACGATGTTCCTTCTGTTTTAGTTGCTGGCCGTCCTCATCCCATTGATGAAATCAATGACGATTTAATTGCCCAAATGTCTCAACAGGAAAAAGAGAATTATATACATGTTTATCAAGAACATTATAGTCATATATATGATTAAAAGCAAATCATTCTTTTTCATTATATTAGTTAATTTATATACGAAGTTATCTTTTATTATACTAAAAGGAACTCCTTTACCAATATACTTGATTTTTCTTTTCTTTTTTTTCTCATTTATCAAATCGTTACATTTTTTTATGAAAACTTAAAATAAATTTTATGACAAAAGTAAATATTTTTCTTTAATTAAAAATTAAAGAAAATTGACAAAACTTAAAATGCTAGAAACTTACTATTAGGATGAAGCTTTTTCTTAAAGAAAAACCATTGAATGGTGAAGATATCCCTATGGAAGGTTCTGTGTGGAAATTCGCAAATCATGATGTCTTAACTATAATTGTACGAATTTACCAGGAAAGACATTTTGATGTAATTTCACTTCCTCCTATATGTTTACATACTAAAAATAAAGTGAATCAAATGTTAAAAACCGTTTGTAAATTTTTATTTCAACGTTAAAGGTGAAGAGCTACAGAATACGCTTTTTGGACTACTGACATAAATGTTGAAGTAGTGGTTTTTCATAGAGTGAGGAGGTAAATAAAAAAGTTTACAAAGAGTATGCGGAATAACTTTTACAAGCGTTGTACGCTTCATTGCAGCTAATCAGTTGTTGTTATTTGTGAATGTTAAATATAATGAAAGTAAAACAAATTTCTGAAAATATGCATGAAAATCTAATCGAAAAAAATAAAATTGTATATGCAAAAGTGCATTGACTGTAGAAATTGCAAAAAAAAAAAAGCCGAGAACGAAAAATAAAATAAAATTATAACGCTTAGTGTTTTGAAAGCGAAAAAAACCTTGGACAGCTCAAAAAGCGTTGCCATCAAAGCGCTTGTTCCGTACCTTCAACTTTATATCGTTTTGGCGGTTGTGGCTCGTTATAATCTCCCTATATCTACCACAGCACTGGCCTTAACTACAATTACAATAAATTAAATTCATCAATGTTTGGCTTCATACATATCTCGCTATCAACATTTTGTTGCTAAAAAAAGTTAAATACAAAGCATGTTTACACCCAGGTGGCAACTTTAGGCAATTTCATTCTCTCTCTCAAAGTTAATGGTGAAATTCTTAAAAAGTTTTGAGATGGAGGCTTGATTAACAATAGTAATTAATTTCACGTTAATGGAAAGAATACGCCAAAATGCGGTTAAACATTAAAAATAATTAAAGAAAGATAGATTTACTTTATTTTAAATAATATCGGGTATGTGAAACTATAAACAAGTTTCGTACGATTAGTGCCTCCGTCTCAGTTTAACACGACAGAACGATTACGAAAGTTAAGAAGAAAACATGTTAACCGCAATTAAATAATTAAAAAAATTCTTAGTACAAATATTAAACAAAAGCAAGTTTATTATAGAAAGTTTTAATGTTTTGCTAACAAAAAGAAGAAATTTCTTGTTAACTGTGTTCATACATTTCTGTTTTTGCTGTGACATGCTAGTCTTTTGTTGCTGACCAGTCAATGTTTTCATATTGACCCCCGGCTATAATTTTAAAAAAAATTCTAGGTTTTTTATATTGTTGTGCCTGCTGCTAATGTTGATACAGTAGGTTCTATTGTGTATAATAAGTGTATAATTTGGCTGTGTATGTCAATATTTACATTATTCACATTACAATAATTAAACTTCCCTCAGTTAACTTCGTGTTCGGATTGCTTGCATTATAATAATCAAAATAATAAAAATAATTACTTTTATTAGAAGAACGCTAAGACTTGAAAATGAAACCAAAAGTTGACAAAGAATTATTGCCTATGAAGGCTCATTATTTTCTATTCAATGCTGGTAAGTACTTTTTTTACATATATATTTATAACTATTATCATTTTTTTTAGTTAGTTTTAATCACTTATAATGCGTTCAAAGTCTAAATATTGATTGATTGTTACAGTCTTAATACTAACACCGATTAGAATTTTTGTTTTTAAATATTCACTCTGTTTTTATTTTCTCCTTCTACCTGCTTATCATAGCTAAGTTTTTACTAAATTAATTAGCCTCTGTATATTATAGGCATTTTTGAAGATTTAAATTGCAATTCTTTATTTTAAAGTAAATCATGAGACAATGTTCACTAAAAAATAAAAGATTATGTATGGATACGTATGTATACTAAATGAAAATGTGGGAGTAAAAATTGTTATCTAGTTAATTAGAGATATTAAAATAAATGCTTAATAACATATTCAGATGATTTAATGCACAATATATTATGCTAAATTTATATAATAACATATAATAGTGTTGAGTTCGGCTGTGTCGAATCTTTGATACCCTCCACCTGCGTCTTAAACTCAATATAATTACCAATGTTGGGTATGGTTACCATTTGAATACAGTTACTTAACCTTTAAGTTCCAATAACATTTAAATTTATAGTAATGGTTTTTCTTTTGTGACCAGTATTTATTATAAGTATCTTATTGTTTTTTTTTTTTTTTTTTTTATAAAGACAATGATGTTTTTTTCATAAAAAGAACTAACTTCTATCTGAAAGTGTTTTTTTTCTGGCCCATTGCTGTTTCTGGCGTAAACGAGAAAAGAAATTAGCTAGATCCTACTAGAATTAAAAAACAGATATTCGTCTATGACAATATTAAGTTGGTTAAGCCACTAAAATCTTCATAAAAACCACAAGATTTTATTTATTAGCAGTATTTTTAATTTCAATGCTTTAATTTAAATTAATTTTTCTCATGGCGCCGACAGCGGCGCAGGACCGGCTTTAAGTGGCACCGGCTTTAAGTAGCTATCACACACAAGAAACAAAATTTAGAATATTAATAATAACAAGAACAACATAGAAAGTCATATTTTTTCAAGACATATTAAACCGATTCTGATGATTTTAAGTAGCAATCTGCTCAGGATGTCAATGAATCATTTTCACTAAAAATTAGCAACCCATTTGATATATTGAGAGCGTGATCGCTATTTCCACATACGGACAACGCTTGTTATAGAACCAAGAATATTTATACATATACATTTTATGAGATCCAGATTTTTTTCTAATTATTACAATTATGATCCAAATTGGATCATAAAATTAAAAACTCTCTCATTAATTTAAAAATTTGTATGTTTTATTTATTTCAAAAAGAAAAAATATTAAAAATATCTTAACTTCAGAAAAGAAATTCCGTCCTACCAGTTCTTGTGTTCTTTACCAAAATTTATGCAAGCCAAACGGTTTTTCTCTGATGTCAGTGATTTCTTCACAGTACGATAATAAGTAAGTTCAGCCTTAATTGCTCGTGCGGAAACAGTTCGAGCACATATTTATATTTGAAATTATGGATTTCAATTATATATTCTTCCTTTATTTACATATTTTAACAAATTTGATATTTACATATGAGATCTTATCTTTACATATAGATATTGCAACAAATAATATATAGAATCTAAAGATAAAGGGTGATTTTTTAAGAGCTATAGGAAAGTTTTCCAAAAAAAAAACATAAAATTCAGAAAAATGCATGAATTCTTTATTTGAATCGATAGTAAGGTCCATATAATTTAATGTTTGAAGATTATTCCATGCAAATGTTGACCGTGACTGCGCCTCAAATTGTCCATCCGCTTAGTCCAATTTTGGCATACTCTTTCCAACATTTCGGCCGGTATCTCACGAATAAATGCTTCAATGTTGTCTTCCAATGCGTCAATTGAAGCGGGATTGTCTGTATAGACATGAGCTTTAACATAGCGTCACAAAAAATAGTCTAAAGGCGTTAAATTGCACGATCTACGCGGCCAATTGACCGGTCCCGAACGTGAAATAAAATGTTCACCGTACTCTCCTCTCAATAAGTCCATTGTTGCGCGTGCTGTGTGGCCTGTGGCACCGTCTTGTTAAATCCACATGTCATGCAAGTCAAGCTCCTGCATTTTGGGCAAAAAAAAGTTGGATATCATCTCTCGGTAGCGCTCACCATTCACAGTTACGTTACGATTCGCATCATCTTTGAAGAAGTACGGTCCAATGATGCCACCAGCCCATAAACCGCACCAAACTGTGGGTTTCTGGATGCATTGGTAGCTCTTCCAATGCTTCTGGCTGATATTCACTCCAAAATCGACAATTCTGCTTTTTTACGTACCCATTGAGCCAAAAATGAGCTTCGTCGCTGAACACAATTTTTCGGTAAAAACATGGATCTTCGGCCAACTTTCCAAGAGCCCATTCACCAAAAATTCTACGTTGCGGTAGGTAGTTCGGCTTCAATTCTTCCACCAACTGTATTTTGAAAGGCTTCACACCTAAATCCTTCCGCAAAATTTTCCACGTTGTTGAGTAACAGAGGCCCAATTGCTGCGAACGGCGACGAATCGATAATTGATGGTCATCATTAACACTGGCCGATACAGCTGCGATATTTTCTTCAGTTCGCACTCTACGTAAGCGTGTTGGTGGTTTAATGTCCAACAATGTAAATTTGGTGCGAAATTTAGTCACAATAGCCCGAATAGCCGCTTAAGTGGGTCGATTAAACTGACCATAAAATGGAAGAAGCGCGCGATGAACTTTCTTAACAGAGCACGCATTTTGATAATAAAATTCAATAATTTGCAAGCGTTCTTCGTTTGTAAGACGATTCATGGTTAAATTATAGACCAAACTGAAGATGTTTGACAATGAAACAAAACACGAAACGTGCGTCAGCTGTTTAAACCAGTGTTGCCAAAAAGATAATAGCTAAAAAATCACCCTTTATTAAATAGTTTTTATTTTATTTATTTTTAATGATTTATATGATTTAATATATTCAAATACTATCTGAAAATATTTATATGCTTATAGGAGGCTTATTAGAAATAATAGACCTCTATAAGCATATAATTTTCAATTTGATGATTTCTTTTTAATTTTACGTTATTTCTCTACATTCTCTTATCAGTGGGTAAGAGGAATTTTCAATTTTGGCGAAGTAATTTTTATTAATCCTTGTTATGAAATCGATAATTTTTTCATAACCTGTTTCTTCATGAAAAGCCTCCAGGGCTTTTTATTTATCATTTTAAGACATTTGTTTTGTATAATTTGTAAGCGTTTTAGGTGGCAGTTGGCAGCGTCACTCCAAATAGGACACGCGTATGTTAATATCGGCCTTATAACACTTTTGAAGAGTAGATTTTTGTTTTTGGGGTTTAGAAATGACCTTCCATTTAGTAGTGGCCATAAAGCTTTAAATTTTTTTATAGCTTTTTGGCACGTAGCCATAACAAGTTGTTTAAATGTAAGCTTTTTGTCCATGACAACTCCGAGATATTTGACATGATTAAGTACATTTATGGTATTATTTCCAATAAGACGATGACGTCTTGGCAGTCTTTTGTGAGATTTGTTGAATGGAAAAATTATTGCTTGGGTCTTGTTTGGATTAATTTTGATTTTCCATTTGTGGAAATATTTACTGCAACTTACAAGACTCTTCTCCGTTTCCTTCAGGAGTGCACTTGTAAGTTTGAAGAATAAGCAATTTTCATATATTTTGGGACTTTAAAATCGGATGTATATATCGAGTAAAGCAATGGCGACAAGACTGATCTTTGAGGTAACCCTGAGGTAATGGTTTTTGGAGTTGATGTTTCATTATTAATCGCAACTTTAAAGCTTCTGTCGTGAATGAAATCTGAAATTAGAGTACATAGATATTTTGGTATATTTGCATCAAGAAGTTTAAATAAGAGGCCATTATGTCAAACGGTGTCAAACGCTTTTTCAATATCTAACAATATTAAACCCGTTGATCGTTTATTGTTTTTATTGCTGATTATTTGGTTTTTAATCCTGTGTATTTGGTGAGTAGTGCTATGCTCTTTTTTAAATCCAAACAGTTCGAGCACATATTTATATTTGAAATTATGGATTTATTCATAGAATATTTCTAATAAATTTGTTTTGCTTAAACCAGCAGTAAAATCATTTATTATTCAGTTTTTAACTCTTCAAAAAACAGTGTTATAATAAATTATAAGATCAAAACATTGAAAAATACGATTGTATTAAAAAAAATAGTTGAAAGAAATCTTTAGAAACTATAAATATTTAAATAACGGTTAAGATTTCATACATTTTCTTTCATACCACTTCTTTTGTTATTGTCTTAATCAACTCTGGTAAGAAGATCAAAAGTTTCCATTGTTTTGTCGTCACTAAAAAATGCCTTTTTTCGTTTATATTTTTTTTAATTGCATTTTTTGTAACAAAATTGTTGTTCTATCTTTCGATATAGAAAACACCAAAGAGTGATTACGCCAAAAAAAAAAACATTTTAGGACTTAAATTGACAAATTTAGAATTTGTAAAAGTTTACAATGTATTGTCATCCAAATATCTGCATTTATTTAGGTGTCTGATTTATAAATTTAGTTTTCTAAGTTTAATAATAAACAGTAAAAGTTATAGGGAGCCTAGAAGCCTGATAGTATTTTGTTTTATCGTGTTATTAAACCTTTTATATATGATATTAACGATATCCGTCAATGAAAATAAACAATTAAAGACTTGTATACATCGTAACAGACTCAGTCACTGAGTCAGTGACGAGCATAAATATATTAAGTACTGTGAAAAAGGAAAAAGATTAAAATATTAAATTTTGAAAAATATATATTTATCTCAATGATGAAATAAGTGTTTTATTTACAAACAGTTGCTCCAAAAACTGAGTAATCCCCACAAATTTTATTGTTTAAACCATTTTTTTATTATTTATTTATTTATTTATTTCAAAATATGTTTTTACATTCCTTACAATATACACTTTAATATTATAAGTATAGTGGGATTAAAAAACTCAACATATTTTAATTTTTTGACGAGTACATACAAAAGTAAAACAAAAACAATACTCATTTTAAATTTCAACACTTATGTATGATTGGTCTTGAAAAAATCGCTTGGAACATATACTATTTTATTACTTAAGAACTCTAAAATTGAACTTATAAAAACATTTCTATATTACAAGTTTCTTCATTTGAAAACATTTCAAATTTTTCTAATTTAAATTTTTTTTGTGTATAATTTATCCTGTTTTGATGAATTTAGGGTATTTGTTTTGCAGGAAAAATCTCAGATTGGGATTAAAAACGATCACACAGGTCAGGGTATAATGACTTTGTGCTAATGTTTGTAAATATCAAAAATATTTGACCTGGACCCACCTTTTATTATACCGATCGACTCAGAATCACTTTCCGTCCGTCTGTCCGTCTGTGTGTAATCAAACTACAGGTCGCAAATGTGAACATATGTTGATGAAATTTGGTATGTAAGGCGAAAATCGGTGTATGCTCAGACAAAGTCCCCATACAAATGACACCTAAATTGCCATATGATTCAAATTATCACATAGATCTCAGTCACATTGGGTTTGTGTGTGTTTATTACACCCATTAATCATTAGTCCAAAAATAAACCTTATAGGACAATTCTTAGTCATAGCCCCCATATAAAGCTGCTTCCCGATTTTCACTTAAATCTACCAAAAAACTAAAATATTGCAAAGATTTTTCTCAAATTTGGTTTATCTTCAATTTAGTTACATTTTGGTCAGGTTTTTAATCTTTGTTGTGTTTTTTTAAGCTAGTCAGACCTATGTTTTCTTTAATGTAAATAAAAATGCATTTATTTTACAAGATTTTCTCGACGTTTCGTCAATTATTTGTTGACTTTCTCAAGAGACGTAGTAACATAAATATTTTTAAATCACAGTTAAATTAATTCTATTTTACATTAAACACAAAATAAATTCACACAAATTAAATTCAAAAAATAAGTGACCTTACCAAATATGGTCAGGATCGGTCCATTTTTCGACCCAATTCCCATATAAACTAGCATCCGACATGAACTTGTTCATATCCGAAGCCAAAAAAAAAATTAATTACAAAGCCACTCGGATATGGTTTATTAGGGTGGCCCTTCGTTAATATGGCCAAAGATTGATTTTAAAATAGTCACACACAGTCACGCATAGTCTCGCACAGTCACGGAGTGATCTAAACACCATTTCCCCTCATCCGATCGATCCGAAACTTTGTCCATAGACTTGTTGTGACCCAAAATTAATTTTAAAATAGGCACGCAGTCACGCACAGTCACGGAGAGATTCAAAACTCATATGCATAAGCAAAGAAAGAGTTTTAATAAAGACTTTGTTTTTATTGGTTGGATTATTTATGTTTTATTTTTGTTATTATTATTAGAATGTAGGTACATAGTATAATAAAAACAAGTAAGAAAATTATAGTTAGTCTAGACCGACTGTACGATACCCTAAGAGACCCTATGTTATAGGTCCAACTAATTGGTTATATAACATAAGCATAAACCATTAGGGTGGCCCTTAATAAAAAAAGTGTTCAAACTGTCGGTCTCACCCCCTAGAAATATGTGAATAGCAAAAAAACTGAGAAATACAAAGTTTTGGGCCAATCGGAAAACGTTTAGTCGTGGCGCAAAACGATTGAAAATTTCAAGTGTGTTTATATGGGGAAAATATGACTTTTTTTCAGATTTTACGAAAATTTCGTTCTACAATTTAATTTTTCCGACAAGCTGTTACATAATTTGGGATCAGTATTAAATTGTCCTTTCAAAAGGCTATAAAATTTCAAAATCTTATGAAACCTCGCCAAGAAATAGCAAATGCCCCAGACCACTTCTGTGCCAAAAAAACTAGGTCATGAAATTTGATGGCATTTTTTTCAACTTTGAGAAATTGATTAAATCCATCATTCTTTTTTGGTCTCTATACTTATAAGTACTCAGACATGAAGTATTGTTTTATTACCACGTTGTTAACCTATTGCGCATTGAGACCGAAAATTGGAAATTTTTTTGATAAAATTTTTAAAACTCCTTTTTCAAGTTTGAAAAAATTTTCTTAAACAAAATTTAAAAAAATGAATCTATCACTTTAAAGTTTTATTAAATACATGTTGCAGATTAACTGTGTGAATTTTTAAGTAAATCCCTCTGCCACAATTTTTTTGACAAGGATTTTATTTTTGCGGATTTCGAGAAAAATTGGATTTTTGTGAAATATTCTGTAAATGTACTCTTTCTAAATACTTTGTATCAAAAATTCATCACTTTTCTACTTTTAAATGTTATATTTTATCTTAATAGCCTAGGGTTTCGGAAAAAAATAATATGATTCCATTAACCCTTTTGGAATTGGGGTCACATATGACCCCAAGCTAATAAAAGACAATTTATTCAAAAAATTCAAATATTTTGTAAATGCTGTCCAATTTTTAGATGCGACGCTTAAAATAAAATATAATAACCAAATGTGTAGAAGTTTCGTTCCAAAAATTTTGGATAAATCCGAGAACGTTAACACATTATTTGCCAAGGCCAGCTTTCGATTTTAAGATATTTTTAAATAAAAATTACCGAAAACGAGTTTTTCTATTAAGCTCGATGAAACCACTATTTAGAATTTAAGAAAAATAATCGGTTAATTTTTTTTTTATTTAACCCTTCAGTGCTCCTGAGATCAAAATTATCCATTGTGATATATCTCCGGTGCAATTGTCTGTTTATTGCTCGCGAATATAAATTAAAACAACTTTTAACCAATTTTGTAAAAATATATAATAAAACCCACAAATACGAAAATTTCAAAATTATTATAAAATGTTTATTTGTTTGAATTACATTTATTAAATTTTGGTAAATGGTATTTTTATTTGCAGATTTTAAATATTATTTAATTAATTTTTCTTTTATGCAGCCTGAATATTTAAGTTTATAATCGTACACAACTTGTAAAACAAATTGTTTTTGCTCTTCATCTTTTGTGAAAAGTGTATTGTATTCCTCCATCAGCTTAACACCCCTTTCTGCGGTGTCATTGACTACCTTCAAGGGACCAATAATTTCTTTTGCTTTGGTAAAATCAGTAATTTGATGCCAATTTGTAGAGTTGGATTTTAAAAATTCTTGGTCTTATGAGAATCTCTTAAAAAAAGTTTTGTTTCCGCGGAAACGAACTGTTCAATGCCATTACCTATAATGGTTGACATTTTTTATTTCTTATAATCGGTCGCTTTATATTATCTTCAATGTCACCTACATCTTTTAAAGCTTCTTCCATATTTGATTTAGTGGTATGTAAGTAAGTATTCAGGCTGCATAAAAGAAAAATTAATTATATAATAATTTAAAATCTGAAAATAAAAATACCATTTACCAAAATTTAATAAAATAAAACATTTTATAATAATTTTGAAATTTTCGTATTTGTGGGTTTTATTAGCAAAATTGTTTAAAAGTTGTTTTAATTTATATTCGCGAGCAATAAGCAGACAATTGCACCAGAGATATATCACAATGGATAATTTTGAGCTCAGGAGCACTGAAGGGTTAAATAAAGAAAAAAATTAACCGAATTATTTTTCTTAAATTCTAAATAGTGGTTTCATCGAGCTTAATAGAAAAACTCGTTTTCGGTAATTTTTATTTAAAAATATCTTAAAATCCAAAGCTGGCCTTGGCAAATAATGGGTTAACGTTCTCGGATTTATCCAAAATTTTTGGAACGAAACTTCTACACATTTGGATATTATATTTTAAGCGTCACATCTAAAAATTAAATTGGACAGCACTTACAAAATATTTGAATTTTTTTAACAAATTGTCTTTTATTAGCTTGGGGTCATATATGACCCCAATTCCAAAGGGGTTAATGGAGTCATATTATTTTTTTCCGAAACCCTAGGCTATTAAGATAAAATATAACATTTAAAAGTAGAAAAGTGATGAATTTTTGATACAAAGTATTTAGAAAGAGTACATTTACAGAATATTTCACAAAAATCCAATTTTTCTCGAAATTCGAAAAAATAAAATCCTTGTCAAAAAAATTCTGGCAGAGGGATTTACTTAAAAATTCACACAGTTAATCTGCAACATGTATTTAATAAAACCTTAAAGTTATAGATTCATGTTTTTAAATTTTGTGTAAGAAAATTTTTTCAAACTTGAAAAAGGAGTTTTAAAAATTTTATCAAAAAAATTTCCAATTTTCGGTCTCAATGCGCAATAGGTTAACAACGTGGTAATAAAACAATACTTCATATCTGAGTACTTATAAGTAGAGAAACCAAAAAAGATGATGGCTTTAATCAATTTCTCAAAGTTGAAAAAAATGCCATCAAATTTCATGACCTAGTTTGTTTAGGCACAAAAGTGGTCTGAGGCATTTGCTATTTCTTGGCGAGGTTTTATTCGATTTTGAAGTTTTATAGCCTTTTGAAAGGATAATTTAATACTGATCCCAAATTATATATCAGCTTGTCGGAAAAATTAAACTATAGAACGAAATTTTCGTAAAATCTGAAAAAAAGTCATATTTTCCCCATATAAACACACTTGAAATTTTCAATCGCTTTGCGCCACGACTAAACGTTTTCTGATTGGCCCAAAACTTTGTATTTCTCAGTTTTTTTCTTTCTATTCGTTTGAATCTCTCCGTGACTGTGCGTGACTTTGCGTGTCTATTTTAAAATTAATCTTTGGTCACAATAAGTCTATGGACAAAGTTTCAGATCGATCGGATGAAGGGAAATGGGATTTAAATCACTCCGTGACTGTGAGTGACTGTGTGTGACTATCTTAAAATTAATCTTTGGCCATAAGTCTATGGACAATATTTCAGATCGATCGGATGAAGGGAAGTGAGGTCTTAATCTCTCCGTGACTGTGCGTGACATGTCGAAGTTAATCTTTTTGCACAGCAAATGTATGGACCAAGCTTCAGATCGATCGAATGAAGGGAAATGACATTTAGATCACTCCGTGACTGCGCGTGACTACCCCAAAATTAATCTATAGTCACAACAAGACTATCGGCCAAGTTTCAGATCAATTGGATAAGGGGGAATGGGGTTGATCCACGACAGACAGACAGACAGAGAGTATGAGTTAAAAGAAAGGGTTTAAAAACAAAATTAACTCCATATATTATTGTTCGAACCCTAAGGCCGAGGCCACGCAATGACCGGCAAAGCGGCGAGCGGTAGAGCGATGATCGGAAAAAAATTAAAACATATGAAATGCTACTGAAGTGGCCACACAATGAGCGGCATTTCTGAGCGTCTAAGCGGCGTCGCTCAGGAATAGAACTTGTTCTAATTTTAAGTTGTTTTCTGAGCGACAAAGAATAAAAATGGCAAAAATAAAGAATAAAAATGGTGCGATTCAGTAACTTCTTTTTAACGATAATCGAATCGTTAGAAAAAGAAAACAACAAAATTATCGATTTTGGTATTCAGTAAAATTCTTAAACGATATTCGCTATTGTTAAAGTCAGCTGTTGTTGTTATCTTAACGACAACCATTTTTGTGTTGTTTTTCAATGATAAAAAGGTTGAAATGTAGTCATACATATGTAAATAAATATTTATATAAAAACTTTTTATATAAATAATAAATAATAACATTGACAATGGCATTTAAACAACTAACCGCTCAGAAATGATAATAATAAGAAATGATAAAATAATAAGCCACTTGCCGCTCAAAATCGCCGCTCTGCCGTTTGCCGCTCATTGCGTGGCCTTGGCCTAAGCAAGTTTCTGTACTTTGATCTCCGCACATCGCTTTGGCATAGTTTCTATAAGATTCGATAGTATTGTGGTTGGCATTGATACCGACTCTGATTTTAAGCAATTCATCGGCTCCTGCTTATTACTAAAACGGCGAGTACCGACCCTGCGCTTCAAAATGCCGAATAGGTTCTCAATGGGATTCAAGTCAGGAGTTTGAGGTAACCAATCCATTATCCAGCAATCTTTGACCAAACTTGACGAATGTTTGGCGTCATTGTCATGTTGAAACACCCATCGAAGTGGCATTTCCCATTCGACATATTGAAACATGTGGTTAGCTAAAATGACAAAAGGGGCAACTACATTTGCAGAATATTTCAGCCACAAACCTTTGTTGTGTCTTTACAATAACGCGGATGTAATCGTTTTCCCCTCGGTCTTCAAAAGTGGCATACTCAATCTGAATTTAACAGACTAAATTTAGACTCGTCGGTGAATAAAACCATTTCCCCACAGTCCAATTTGCGTAAGTTTTTGCAAAATCCAAACTAAAATTTTATAAAACTAATGAAAATTAACGAATACGTTGCAAAATTATTTAGGAAAACCTCTGTTTTAAATGTGTCTTTCAAATTATTTTCCAATGCTCGCTTTCTCACAGTGCTCGAACCAATATTGAGATTAAGCTCACTGACAAAATCTTTAAAAGAAAGGAAGGGTTTTTTTCTTAATTAATTGGAAATTTTCCTATCTGTTCGCTGTGAAATTATTCACGAAACTACTGATTTGTCAATGCTAAAATTTTTAACTATGGAAACTTATTAAAAAGTTCAACAATTTAGAGCTTAAAAGAGGTTCCATATCTACACTTCTAAATAATAGTTACTAAATTTACAGAAACAAACAAAATTTCAATATTCTTTGTCAAACTGAACGGGAATTAAACTGTTTCAACATTTTTGTTAATTTGCTTCGAAAACATACAACAATAAAATAATTGCTAAGGTTTCTAACAATAATTTATGGAGTTAATTTCCATTTTGTTTTTTTACTTGTTGTTATTATTAGAATGTAGGTACATAACATAATGAAATAATATGTAAAGGCCTAGTTAGCCACACGTTGCTATAATTTATCCGTACCGTAAATGTAACGTTGACATTTAGTGCAATTATAGAACTTAAAAAACGGATCAGCATGTTGCTGTGTAAAATTAACCAAACTTTATCAGCTGTTCACAAATGTCACGTACAAACGTAACAAAAATCTATTTTGAACAGATAGGAACGTTCCGGTTACGTGACAGTTGAGTTCGGTAACTGCTCTAATTGCTTTTCATGTAACAGAAAAAAACAGCTGAAACGTTTGGTTAAGGTTACGTGTGGCTAACTAGGCCTTAACACGTTACTTTATTATGAGAAGTTGCTTAGGTTTCGAACAATACTGAGTATATTTTTCGTTTCTTAATTGGCAGCACTATTTTCTTTTAGTCTGATGTTATTGTCAATTATTTGACTTGTGAATCGGATTTCATGAATTGATTTTTATATTATATTATAGAAAATGGCTTTAAACATAATGCAAATTTTCACAAAAATATATATAATTAACCTTATAAAGCCTAGAAATAAAAATAAAATTGATATACAAATTTTTTGAATAGCTTTTGCAATATTTGATTTAACATTAATCGAATACCCGGTTGGTTTCAGTCATCTCTAGTTTTCTTTAATTGTTTTGATATTTATTTCTGCTACAAATTTGTTTTTTTTTTTTTTTTTTGTTAATATTGAATAGTTACGAAAAATTTGATAAATTGTTAATTTAAATGATTTAAATTGATTGATAGTCCGCAAATGTATATTCATCACAGCATGTTAATATGAATTTTTATTTTTGGCAAAACTATTTACTTGTCCAAAATTAATAGGGTATATTTTTGAGTACGCATAAGCCGATTTAATATCTTACTTGTTTTCATTCAAATAAAAATATTTAACAATTTGTTTTTTATACACTCCACACCACTGTTGAGAGGGTATATATCAGTTTGTCATTCCGTTTGTAACACATGGAAAAATGGTTTTGGGACCCATATCGTCACCTTAAATACAAAACAACGTAACATCAAAAAAATCAAAATCGAGTTTTTGATCGATTTTGGTGAATTTGGTCGTAATATATGTTTCTACAAAATTATTTAAAGATGTTTTTATTCAACCTTTCCAATTGTAAATAAGAATTAAATATTTGAGCTCGAGGTCTAATTTTGACAAAAGTTATTTATTGATATCCAATATTTCGATATTCTTTGAATATCATCTTCAGGAATTGTTTTAAATCATAAACAACAAACTTAAATCTATTGTTCCACCTTCGTCATATAATATTGCAATATTCAAAGAATATCGAAATATTGGATTTCAATAAATAACTTTTGTCAAAATCAGACCTCGAGCTCAAATATTTAATTCTTATTTAGTTTCTACAAAATTTTAGAAATCTTAAGTTCATAAATATCGATTTTATGAACAAAATTCAAAACAACGTAACATCAAGTGCAATAATTTTTTAAACCAAAACAACGTGTCATCATTTTTGTACGAGAAATAAAAGCATTGATTTTTTGTAAGAATATTTTTATACCATATACCACCATGTGGTTAGGGTATAATGACTTTGTGCTGATGTTTGTAAATACCAAAAATATTTGACCTAGACCCATCTTTTACTATACCGATCGACTCAGAATCACTTTCTGAGTCGATTTAGCGATGTCCGTCCGCCTGTGTGTCAATGTAAACCTTGTAATCAAAGTACAGGTCGCAAATATGAATATATTTAATGAAATTTGGTATATAAGCTTATATCGGCCATTGCATGAACGCTATTGCAATTGGTGAGAATCGGTCCATGTTCAGACCTTGCCCCCCATACAAATGACCCCTAATAAAACGACATAAATTGCCATAAGATCCAAATTGTCATATAGATCTTACTCAAATTGGGTTTGTATGCGTTTATGACATCCATTAATGAGTAGTCCAAAAGTTATTCCTATGGGACAACTCTTACCCGGTCTAGACTGACTATACGATACCCTATACCATGCGTTTAGAGACCCTTATTAGGCCCAACTAACTGGATATAGAAAATAAGCATAAACCAAATTTGAGTGGATTTTTATTAATTTTTTTGGCTGCAGATATGAAAAAGTTCATATCGGATGCTATATCTATATGGGGACTAGGCCCAAAATTGGACCGATCCTGACCATGTTTGGTAAAGTCTCTTGTATTTTGCAAAAATATATACAAACAAAATTTGAGAAGAATCAGTGCAATACATTTGTTTTTTGATAGATTTAAGTGAAGATCGGGAAGCAGCTCTAATGGGTCCTATGACTAAGAGTTGTCCCATAGGGATCATACAAACCCAATTTGAGTAAGATCTATATGACAATTTGGATTCTATGGCAGTTTATGTTGATTTCATAGGGGTCATTTGTATGGGGGCTAGGTCTGAACATGGACCGATTCTCACCAATTTCAATAGCGTTCATCCTATGGCCGATAAAAGCTTATATACCAAATTTCATCAAAATATATTCGTATTTGCGACCTGCAGTTTGATTACAAGCTTTACATGGACACACAAACGGACGGACGGACGGACATCGTTAAATCGAATCAGATAGTGATTCTGATTCGATTGGTATAATAAAAGATGGGTCTATGTCAAATATTTTTGCTAGTTACAAACAGCAGCACAAAGTCATTATACCCAAACCACATAGTGGTATAGGGTATAAAAATACTGCAGAAAGGGGTGTTAAGCTGATGGAGGAATATAATTCACTTTTCACAAAAGATGAAGAGCAAAAACAATTTGTTTTACAAGTTGTGTACGATTATAGACGTAAGTATTCAGGCTGCATAAAAGAAAAATTAATTAAATAATATTTAAAATCTGCAAATAAAAATACCATTTACCAAAATTTAATAAATGTAATTCAAACAAATAAACATTTTATAATAATTTTGAAATTTTCGTATTTGTGGGTTTTATTAGATAATTTTACAAAATTGGTTAAAAGTTGTTTTAATTTATATTCACGAGCAATAAGCAGACAATTGCACCAGAGATATATCACAATGGATAATTTTGATCTCAGGAGCACTGAAGGGTTAAATAAAAAAAAAAACAAGTAAGAAAATTATAGTCGGTCTAGACCGACCATACGATACCCTATACCATGCGTTTAGAGACCCTATCTCTTAGGCCCAACCAACTGGACATAGAAAATAAGCAAAAACCAAATTTGAGTGGGATTTTTATTAATTTTTTTGGCTGCAGATATGAAAAAGTTCATATCGGATGCTATATCTATATAGGGACTTGGTCCAAAAATGGACCGATCCTGATCATGTTTGGTAAAGTCTCTTGTATTTTGCAAAAATATATACAAACAAAATTTGAGAAGAATCAGTGCAATATTTTTGTTTTTTAATAGATTTAAGTGAAGATCGGGAAGCAGCTCTATATGGGGTCAAAGGGATCATTTTTGGACTACTCATTAATGGATGTAATGAACGCATATAAACCCAATTTGAGTAAGATCTATATAACAATTTGTATCTTATGGCAATTTATGTCGATTTCATATGGGTAATTTGTATGGGGGCTAAGTCTGAACATGGACCGATTCTCACCAATTTCAATAGCGTTCATCCCATGGCCGATAAAAGCTTATGTACCAAATTTCATCAAAATACATTCATATTTGCGACCTGCAGTTTGATTACAAGCTTTACATGGACACACAGACGGACGGACGGACGGACGGACATTGTTAAATCAACTCAAAAAGTGATTCTGATTCGATCGGTATAATTGAAGATGGGTCTAGGTCAAATATTTTTGGTTGTTACAAACAGCAGCACAAAGTCATTATACCCAAACCACATAGTGGTATAGGGTATAATTAACCGAATTATTTTTCTTAAATTCGAAATAGTGGTTTCATCGAGTTTAATAGAAAAACCCGGATTCGGTCATTTTTATTTCAAAATATCTTAAAATCCAAAGCTGGCCTTGGCAAATAACGGGTTATCATTTTCGGATTTATCCAAAATTTTTGGAACGAAACTTCTACACATTTGGTTATTATATTTTAAGCGTCACATCTAAAAATTGGACAGCACTTAGAAAAATTAGCTTGGGGTCATATGTGACCCCAATTCCAAAAGGGTTAATGGAGTCATATTATTTTTTTCCGAAACCCTAGGCTATTAAGATAAAATATAACATTTAAAAGTGGAAAAGTGATGAATTTTTGATACAAAGTATTTAGAAAGAGTACATTTACAGAATATTTCACAAAAATCCAAAAAAATTCTGGCAGAGGGATTTACTTAAAAATTCACACAGTTAATGTGCAACATGTTTTAATAAAACCTTAAAGTGATACATTAATTTTTTTAAATTTTGATTAAGAAAATTTTTTCAAACTTGAAACAGGAGTTTTAAAAATATTATCAAAAAAATTTCCAATTTTCGGTCTCAATGCGCAATAGGTTAACAACGTGGTAATAAAACAATACTTCATATCTGAGTACTTATAAGTACAGAGACCAAAAAAGAATGATGGCTTTAATCAATTTCTCAAAGTTGAAAAAAATGCCATCAAATTTCATGACCTAGTTTTTTTTTGGCACAAAAGTGGTCTGGGGCATTTGCTATTCCTTGGCGAGGTTTTATTCGATTTTGAAGTTTTATAGCCTTTTGAAAGGATAATTTAATACTGATCCCGAATTATATAACAGCTTGTCGGAAAAATTAAACTATAGAACGAAATTTTCGTAAAATCTGAAAAAAAAAATCATATTTTCCCCATATAAACACACTTGAAATTTTCAATCGCTTTGCGCCACGACTAAACGTTTTTTGATTGGCCCAAAACTTTGTATTTCTCAGTTTTTTTTTTTTTTTTGCTATTCGCATATTTCTAGGGGGTGAGACCGACAGTTTGAACACTTTTTTTTCCCTCCATATAACGAAGGGCCACCCTAATATACATATATGAACTTTTTCATATCTGCAGCCAACAAAATTAATAACAAGGGCACTCAAATTTGGTTTATGCTTATTTTCTATATCGAATTAGTTGGACCGAAAGATAGGGTCTCTAAACCATGGTATAGGGTATCGTAAAGTCGGTCTAGACCGACTATAATTTTCTTACTTGTTTTCTATATTTAATTAGTTGGACTTAAGAGATGGGGTCTCTAAACACATGGTATAGGGTGTCGTACGGTCGGTCTAGACCGACTATAATTTTCTTTCTTGTTTAATTTAGCGTTATAAGAAATTAATGTTTTCAAAAAATTTAACAAAGGTGACAAAAGTTTGAAAACTGTTAAAAAGGATATTAATTTAAAAAAAATCAAATAGTTATAAACTACGAATAAAAGGGTTTGTCAAAGAGAAAGATTTATGAGAGAATGCCAAGAAAATTGAAGGATGGATGCAGTTCAAAGTATTGCGAAAAAAAAGTTCAACTCGTCATTGCTCACTTTTTTGACAAGACTTATGCAGGGAAATATTTCATAGTTTCTGGCAGATGACATTGTAACAAAAAAAACTTTATGTGAACAATCCTGTTGAATGTTCCAAGAAAAAGCTAATTTACGAACAGGATTCTCGTCATTCAGTTACAAAATTATAAAAAAAAAAAATAAAAATAAAACAGCGCCTTTTCAAGTGTGTCGTAATATTTTTCTGTCTACTCTGGGTATAACTGACACAATGATTAGATATTGGATTAATAGCAGTGAACTACATGGTACTCAAATAGGTACAGAAAACCAAAATGCTTTGAGAACTGAGTTAAAAAGGATTCCAAGTCAGGGAAAACCATACGAAAAACGATTTAAAAATATTTAAGTAAATGGTTAAAAGATGTCCTAAAACTGGAGACCCATTACCAACGTAAATACACAAAAATATATATTTTCAATTTGATTCCCAGTAATGTGGGGCACAAAAAGAATATGGAATTGCTCCCATATCATTTTCCAATTTTATGGGTGATTTGAAAAACTTAATTACTCTATTTTTAAACCAAGAAGTTATATGTGTGGCATATAATATGAGGCAAAAAATGTTTCGCAAGATCAATATGACATTCATAGAGAATAAATAGCAAGCATGGAGATAGAAAAGGCTAATGATATTGAGAATGGTAACTGCTATACTGCTATATTTATGCAAGCAGTAAAGCTTATTCCGCAGTCAAATGCAAATGTTTCTTACTATAAAATGAAATTGCAGTTTCACAATTTTACAATATAAGATGAAATATCCCACGAATCTGACAATTATGTCTAGTATGAATCTGATGGAAATCTTATTGCATCTACATTTGCAACAATTATAAATAAACATTTAAGAAACGCAATCATTCAGACGTCAAACATTCATCACTTGATAATATATTCTGTTGGCTATTTTTACCGGAATCTCAATGTTGTTTTGTCATATGCATTCGCTTCTTTCTGCGTCAAAAAAATATTACAATCGAACAATCACGAATTCAATGAAAAATTAACAACAAGCAAATTAACTTACCATCATAACTTATTGACCTTATAAAAGATTCACATAAACATCCAGGTCCTCTTAAAGTTTATCAACTATATCATGAATATTTCCTAAACTACGACTTATTCCCTAGCGGTACGATTCAATTCGATCAGATTAATTTCAAAATACATTTCAAACTTCTCAAAGTTTTGTTTTAATTTTAGGTAAAAAAGCTGCTTATCAAATTGTTAATATGATCCGTTAGCGTGGTCCTACGTTATAAGGACATTTTTTAAATGGCGATTTTGGAAAGTATCGGGGTTAAGTTTGCTTCCTTTCTATATAAAACTAGTAAATGTGAAGTTTGGGGACAATCGGATAAAGAAAAGCCGCACCGGGTCTGAAAATTTAAAGTGTGTTTAGATAGGGAAAATATGATTTTTTTTCAGATTTTACGAAAATTTCTCTCTACAGTTTAATTTTTTCGACAATTTGTTATATGGAACGATTTCAGTATTAAATAAATTATCTTCTAAAAAGCTATATATGTAACTTCGAAAACGATAACTCCTTTTTCAAGTTTTAAAAAATTTTCTTAAACAAAATTTAAAAAAAATGGTTCTGGCACTTTAAAGTTTTGTTAAATACGTGAATTTTTTGTTTGTGGCTTTCATGAAAAAGTAGATATAACTACTTGTCGAAAAAATTAAATTGTAGAAAGAAATTGTCGTAAAATCTGCCCATATAAACATACTTGAAATTTTCAATCGATTTCTAGCGCGACTACTCTTTATCCGATTGTCCCCAAACTTCACATTTATGAATTTTATATAGAAAGGAAACAAATTGGACCCCAACACTCCCCAAAATCGCATTTTCATTTTTAAAGACCACTCTAATGATCCGTGCTTTGGCATATGATTCATCTGGAACCACTTATTTTAAGGAGCTGCAAAAAAATGTGAGGCTAGGCGATTTCTTGTGACCGATGTTTTGTTCTACCGTTTTATTCCGATTTTGACCAAACGTATATTATTTGAAAGGTATTTCTTTTTAGCCGTTTTGCAGATTTACAGATTTTTAAATTTTTTCTTTTATTTTTTTTGAGTAAATTCCATTTAAAGTTGGTACACACATACATAAAATTATACATATGCTATGTATGTTTTATTAAATTTGTTAATGTGTTTGTTAATGAGTTTGTTATCTTCATTCACAATAATAATAAACCATAAAAGTGTTGGTTTGTGAATTAGCTAAAATAAAGCTGCCTAGAAATTGTACTCGAAATTCGATCGCTGGAATCTGCTACTTTGTTATAAATAGTGCAAAAGTACAGATATTAATGTAAACATAAAACCCAGATGGAGGGTATCAAAGTCTCAGCATAATCTAATTTAAACACTCTTAGTACTTTTATACCCTCCACAGTGGCAGAGGGTATGTATAGATTTGTCATTCCATTTGCAACTCTTCGAAAAACTAATTTCCGGCCCCATAAAGTATATACATTCTTGATCCTTATCATAGCTCGAGTCGATATAGCGATGTCCGTCTGTCCGTCTGTATGTTGAAATCACGCTCATTCACAAAATAAACCATTTACCTATGTAAAGTTACGATAATACTATTTGCCATTATTCCCACCAGGTTGGTATTTAAAATGGAGTAAAGGTGCGTCATTGTGCTGAGATACGAGCAAAAATATGTCGAGACCTCTAAAAAAAAACACAAAAAACTCATTGTGTTTCTTGTAATATTTTAGTGGTTGAACATAATTGTTGTAGAACAACATTCACATACCAACAAACACAACTACAACTAAAAATCGCCAATACGAAAGAAAAAATTTCCTAATGCAAAATGTAAAATGACAAATGAAAAATAAAAACTGAAAAATTAAAAATGTAAAAATAAAAAATTAAAAACTAAAAATTAAAAATTAAAAAAAAAGAAATTAAATATTAAAAATTTTAATTTCTATCTTTAGTTTCCTACCTGTTTTTATTATTTTTGTTTTGTTTTATTAAATGTATCCTAAAATTAATTAATTAATTCAGATAAAAAAATATTTTAAAATTTGCTTTTTTTTAATATTAATATCTGGAAATTTTTAGCCAAGAATAAGTTGAATTTTTTAAATTATCGTATGACTTCTAAGGTCTCAAAACATTCTTATAGGGATCAAACTTTGGGTTTTATAACGCCGGCTGCGTTAAAAAATGAATTTCATTGGTGTTCTATGAAGTACTTAGGGGGTTTTCTACTCTAGTAAAAGAAAAATAATGCCATTTTTCAAATAGTAACTAATTCTTTCTATAGAAGACACGATCATTGTTTTTTATAACAAGAAATTATAATAGAAACTGGCCAACAAGAAAAGCAATTAACTTTAAATTTAATTGGTACTACAGATTCCAGCACTCGAAATTCGAGTGCAAATTCTGGGAAATTTTATTTTTTCATTTAATAAAGACCCTAAAGGTATGCTTCACAATTCAACTCATTTTGAATGAAGAAAACAAACTCGACGCATTAACACATACACATTAACAAATTTAATAAACACACACATAGCATTGTATAATTTTATGTATGTGTTCGTAGCAACTTTAAACGATCATAACTCCAAAAAAATAATCCAGGCGATGAAAATCTGTAAATCTGGGTAACAGCTAAAAAGAAACACCTTTCAAATGATAAATTTTTTCTCAAAACCGGGGTAAAACTGTGAAACTTACATCGGTCACAAGAAATCGCCTTGCCTATTAATATTATAGATTTGAAATTAAAATTTGAAAACCGACAACAGTTTTAAAGTGGTAGCCTTACCCAATATTGTTTATAATATTGAGTTTAATATGCAGGTGGAGGGTATCAAAGATTCGGCACTGCCGAACTTCACACTTTTGCTTGTTTTTTTTCCTATTTCTCTTTGGCCTCTTATGAAGAAGTTATAGATCTTAATAGATTTTCTACTCCAATAATAGAAAAAAAAATGCAATTTTTCAGATAGAAGTTAATTCTTTCTATAAAAAAAACCATCATTGATTTTTTTATTAAAAATAAATTTATAATATTAATAGGCAAGGCGATTTCTTGTGACCTCTTCTACGCTTTTAGTTATCAACCGATTTTGACAAAAACTATACCATTTGAAAGGTATTTCTTTGCTGCTAACACATATATAAAACACATAAAACTATACAATGCTGTTTGTTTATTAAATTTGTTAATGTGTTTGCAAAAATTGTATATCAAAAGCCCTGTGTGTGTGTTTATGAATTGGCTAAAATTGATTAGTACGTTTAGGCTCTTATAATTTTATTTCTTAACAATCCCAGTTATATATCTTCTGTGTGTTCAACAAGTATTTATAATGAAATTTAATTAATTTTATTTAAAAATTCACAATTTAATGAATTTTATTTCAATATTCATATATTTTTATACAGGGTGGGCCAAATAAGACCTACCAATGTAAAACACTTATAACTCTTGTAATAATAGTTTTTTTATACCCTCCACTCCAGTGTGCAGAGGGTATATATAAGTTTGTCATTCCATTTGTAATAATTAGAAAAAAAATTTGGACCCCATAAAATAACAACCGGAGTTGATATAGCGATGTCCGTCTGTGGAAATCACGATGAGGGCATCAATCGGGCAGCTAGGGTGCTCGTTGATATAAAAATGATTCATTAACATCCTGAGAAGTTTGCTATTTAAAATCGTCCAAATCGGTCGATTAGGGCCCGAAATTTGAATGAAGAACTAAAAAAAAGTCTTGAAAAAATATAATTTTCTGTGTTGTTCTTGTCACGATCACGCCTTGAATAGGACAGCTAGGGTGATCATTTTTAGTGAGAATGATTCACCAAATTCATGGGAAGATTTCTATTTCGAAAATCATTAAAATCGGTGGAACAGGTCCAGGGAAATCTCTGAAAAAGTAAAAAAAAATTAAAAACATGATGTTTCTATATTGGTCTTGTTGTTATTCTAAATGTTGCATTTTTGTCATAGCTGGACTTGTTGTTTTTGTGGTGGTTGTGGTAATAATATAATAAAACAACACCCTTTGTACATTTTTTTATCACCTCTGGTGGAAAAATTTAAAAGTTTCCATTGTTTTGGCATCACTAAAAAAATTTGTTAGATCATTTCTGCATTGCCACGAGCCTGCCTGAAAAATTTCAGATCGATTGGGTCACGGGAAAGTGGTTAAAATCGATCCAAAATTTGTCCGACAAGCAGACACTACGAGTTAATATAAAGGGAGTAAAAATTCACCAACATCTAAAGCAAATAATGCTAAAATACCTAGTTGTTAATAAAAAAAAACAATGTAAATTTAGCAAAAAAAAAAAATTATGTATTAATTTATTTAAAGAGAAAAACACAAAAATAACGTTTGATGTTGTATATTTTGTGTGTATTATTTACATATATGTACATACATACACATATTAAATAATACAAATAATATACATATATATATGTATGTATGTACATATATCCATAGTAACTGCATGTTAGAAATAAATCGGTATATTATTTTATTTACATAAATTTCTGCAATATTTTGTTGTGGGGAAAATACATTTCTTTTGCATTAACAGAGCGTCACTTCATTTTGCTCAGCGTGACTATGCCGCAGTAGATGGCGCCACAATTTTTGTTCTAATTAGCTTTGCAATAGTTATTTCTCTTTTAATATGAATGTTAATATTTTCAACTGGATATCATACAGAACAATGTTAAGAGTATACATGGGCTGGTCTTTTATTTCATACGTTTTCTCATTATTCTTTTACAAATATGAACATAAGTTTGGCATGTTAACTTTTTGTTGTCTTTATAACATAGAGTTACCGAGTTCATCAATGAGTTTTTTGCTTTTAAAACAGTTCTACATAGTTATATAGATCTATTATTCTGCTTTTCCTACAAAATATCTGATTGCGATTACATCTAATTTTTAAAAATTGTTTATAATTACTAAAGCATTATTATTCACATAAATACAAAATTGCACTTTTTAAATTTTCCATTCAAATTTTCGAAAATATCAATTCTAAAAACTGGAATTAAAATTTCCAATTATCTATATATATAAAATTCATTTTCTGTTTGTTTGTTTGTTTATTTGTTTGTTTGTTTGTTTGACCGCTATACAAATTTTTATTTTTCAACGGATTTTCCTGAAATTTTGTACGCACGATCTCTATACCCCAGGAAAGGTCGCCATATACTTTTTACCGGCCACGCCTACTTTTACGCCCACTTTTTATGTAAAATTCATTTTCTGCTTTATTCATATTTGTTCACTATACAAATTTTTATGTGTTAACAGATTTCTCTGAAATTCGGTACACACGATCCATGTACTCCAGCTAAGGTCACCATATACTTTTGATCGACCACGCCCACTTTTACGCCCACTTTTTATATACAATTCATTTGCTGCTTTTTGGCATATTTGTTCGCTATACAAATTTTTATTTTTCAACGTATTTCTCTGAAATTTGGTAAACACGATCTCTGTACCCCAGGCCAGGGCACCGTGTAATTCTTGCGGCCACACGGTATATTTGTTTGCTATACAAATTTTTATTTTTCAACGGAATTCTCTGAAATTTTGGTACACACGATCTCTCTGCTCTACGGAAGGTCGATATATTCTTCGTACCGGTCACGCCTACTGTTACGCCCACTTTTTGTATACAATTTATATTCTGTTTTTTGGTACATTTGTTGGCTACACAATTTTTTTTAACGGATTTCTCTGAAATTTGCTACACACAAACTCTGTACTCCAGAGAGATCGCCATATGATTCTTGCCGGCCACGCCTACTTCTACGCCCACTTTTTATACAAAATTAATTTTCTGTTTTTTGGTATATTTGTTCACTATAGAAATTTTTATTTTTCAAGGGATGTCTAAAATTTGGTCACACGATCTCTATACTACAGGGAAGGTCACCATATGCTTCTTACAGGCCACGCCTACTTTGCACCAACTTCTATGTATATAAAACTTTTTTTTTTCTTTTTATTTGTTTCTTTATTTGATTGCTGTACAAACTTTTATTTTTCAATGGCTTTCTCCGAAATTTAGTACATATTCCAGGGAAGGTCGCCATATGATTTTTACCGACCACGGCTACTTTTACGCCCAATTTTCTTATAAAATTCATATTTTGTTGTGTGGTATATTTCTTCCCTATACAAATTTGTACTTTTCAACTGATTTCTCTGAAATTTGGTTTACACGGAAATAACTACACGGTGAACAAATTCTCCAAACTTAAAAAAAAGGTACCCAAAAGAAATGAACAAATTCCCCTTTTTTTAATCGAAAGAAAAAATGAACTTACTCCCCAAATTCTTTCTTAAATTTTTACATATTTTTGTTTAATGAATTTTGTTAAATATTTATTTTAGTAAACATTTGCATACTGCTCTCAATATATGTCCTACAATAAATGCATTTAATATGAGTATTCTTTTCAATAGCATCATTTCGTTGCGCGGAAGGTCGCTCACGGGGAATACAGCTTAGCTAGAATATCGGAATGATCTGAAAAATATATTTTGACAATTAAAATAAGTTGGCAACAGCTGCGCGGCAGCACAGGTGTGGTTGCCAAACGCGCGAAAGCGGCGCGGCGCGCGACCGCGGACTCGGACGCGACGGATGCGGACGCGACGCGCTCTCGGAACACAGCTCAGCTAAAATATTGCAATGCTCTAAAAAATATGTTTTAGGTATTAAAATAAGTTAACGAGAACTAAGCGGCAGCACGGGCAGCAGCTGCGAGGAAGCGGCGCGAGGCGCGCGGACGCGGACGCGACGCGTTCGCGGAACACAGCTCAGCAAAATAACGCAATGATCTGAAAAATATATTTTGGCGATTAAAATAAGTTGACAACAACTGCGCGGCAGCACGGGTCTGGCTGCCAAACGCGCGGAAGCGGACGCGACTCGCTCGCGGAACACAGCTTAGTGAAATGTTGTATGATAAATTTTATCTACGTATGTGAAATAATTACCTGTTGATCAAAATAGGCCACACATATACTATAAGCAGTTACTTAAAGAAACCTTGCGACACAATATTAAACGTCGCATTAGTCTTTCATTTCTGACACTTGAATTTGACGTCTCTGCTCAATGATGATCACTTATTGAATGAAGTAATTCAATTGTTAAAAGTTTTGATTCCTTTAATTTGCGAACCATTCCGTTATATTTGATGTTTCGCAGCTTATTTTTGAAGCATTTTTGCTGCTAAAAAACTTATAAATTAAAAAATCAAAAAGTTTTTAATTGAAATAAAAAATGAATTTACTGCCCATACAAATTTTTAGGGAGAAAGTTCATTTTATTGAGGAATTTGTTAATTGGGAACTAAGTACTCAGCGCCTGGTAA